>OX439484.1:13407188-14607188 GCA_949320155.1 Melangyna quadrimaculata | reverse complement strand
GAAATAATAAAAAAATCGGTTGTTTTTTTTTAAATATAGTATAATCCTGGACCAGATCGCTAAGCTAGACCAAATGCACACTTAATTCCAAAATGACCAAATTGTATTATTTAAAGATTTTGTCAATTCTCTCGGAAGGTACCCAACGGAAGAGTAATTTATCGATGCTGGCCTGGAATTGAACGTGGAACTTTGTATTTAACACGTCTAGACGGGGGCTTTGTATAGTTTGTAATTGTTCTTAATTTAGGTTAGTTGACAAAGACTTAAACTAATTGCTTAAAAAAAGTAGCTATTCTAAATTATTTTCTAGTTAAAGCTTAAGTTAAGGAAAATATACGTATGTCGATTAGTCAGTTCATCATCTATTTTTACTTGTGATTTATATTAAGGTATTATAGTTTTGTATTTGTTAAAATATTTGCAGGTTTAAAATCTTCAACATAAATATTTTCTTATTGTTTCTCAAAAAAAAAAAAAAAGAAAACAAGATATCTCGATCTTAGAATAGAAGCATCGAAGTGTTTTAAATTAATTGTGATGTGCCTAATGATATTGGTTTAATACTTAAACATGACCACTTAATTTTCACTGGGTAAAAGCTAGGTTAAGTTGAAATCGGCGAAAAAACAATACGCCGACCAAAAATTGGTTCGTTGTGATACAATACCACATTCATCTAGAAAAGTTTTAGGAAAAACTGTGATGTGACTAAGGATATTCTGCCCATAATCTCGTAAAGGCCCTAACTAACATTTTCACTATTTCGAGATAATGATGAAAACACTAAATCGCTTACCGCAACCTGAAGATAAAAAGTGAAAATTACCAAAAAAAATATTTTTTTGTAAAGCTTAATTAATGCTTTATTTTTTCAAATAGTTGTAAAATAGAAATTTGTTAGTATTGAGGAAATAAGGTAGATAGGGCTTTTAAGCCTTTGACAACAAAAATAGAAAGGCCCTATGTACAAAAATTTACGTAATTCTTAATTAAAAATCGTTTTTATAACAAGAAACAAGCCATTTTAAATGATATTGATTAATTTCAAACATTTTTTTATTAAATTTACGTATAAAACCGTATTAAAAATTATAGAAACGAGTATTTTTAAAAGCCCTAACTACTACATAGGGCGTTTTAAAACAAACATGGATATACTTTCTCTATACACTGTGTTATAAAAGGCCCCATATGGTTGGTTAGGGCTTTTTATAAATTTTGATGCATATGATTTGTAGTTAGGGCTTTTAAAAATTGTGTTTTCCGGCTTATTTGAAGGTTTAAGGTTAAGAAATTGATACACAAAAATCGGAGACATTGCCCTTATTCCAAATATACAAAAAACTCAAAATCGGATTTTTTGTAGATATACTTAAACATGACCACTTTATTGTTACATGGTAAAAGCTATGTTAAGTTGAAATCGGCAAAAAAAAAACAATACGCCGACCAAAAATTGGTCCGTTGTGATACAATACCACGTTCATCTAAAATAGTTTTAGGAAAAACTACTTATTTTCGGTTTATTAACCAGATCACTTTGATCATTGTAGTAGAAATCTCCCAAATGGCCTCTAAGTCTTTAGGATAGAACAGAACATGTTTTACAATTATGTAGGTGGGGAATATTTATTTTTTTCAAGTGCCAAATATTTAATTTCCATTTGAAATACAAAGCTGTTCATCAGACACGAAATTTAATAATTTCGTATGACCAACGCATTTCACTTAAAATTTAAATGTAATTTCCAAATCGCATAGGGCTTAACCCACCAGAAAATAATAGTACATAGATTGTCTGAATGATACAGCGTTCTTTATTTAGTTGCAATGAAACCACATTACATTGCATTTAAAAAGACCTGAGGCCTTACAGGAATATAGTTAAAATTATTATAAAAAAAAAAACAAAAATCTATTTCATGTTCAACGACCATGATTATGTTAATTCAACGTGATTTTAACTTTGTATCACCCTGGTCAACGATTTGAGTAGATTTTTTACATTCCTTCTCACACATCACGTAGTGAGCGCTCATTTAATGTTCTTTAAAACGAAACTAAATCAAATCCAATACTAAAGCGTCGACAAAATCCTCAACAACTAGTTACTCCATGTGAATGCGGCTGAAAACCTGTACAAAAGGGAACCATATTTACTTAATGGGACTGATGTAACGCAAGGTCAGCATATATGAACACTGGAGAATTTCTTGTATCTTAAAAAGTGGTAGTAAAATAACAATGATTCATTTTATTTTATATGGTTATATGAAAACGTTATTTTCAAAACTTTTAAATAATAAAAGAATAATAAGATTTCTAAAAATATAAATCACAAAGGATTTAAAACATTTGTTATTTTTGTATAATTTTATTATAGGAATACAAAATTAGACCTAAAGAAGTATGTAACTACGTGCGAAACGTCTTCGAATCTTAATATTAATTTAATCAAGAAAAACCTAAAGCCTAATAAAAAAATACTAGTACTAGCTCCAAGAAAACTGGAGTATTTGGATGCTAATCTCAATGTTAGAAGTATGTACAATTTTCTTATATTAAACTCTATACAAAAGGTATGACCTATCCCATTCATACAGTCAAATACGATTACAACATCAAATATTTTAAAATATAACTTTTCATTGACGTTTGGTTTGGCCACTAGTTTGTATGTACACTGTTGGACAGAGAATTAGCATATTATGCTTTTTTCAGTTAACATAGCGTTTATACCAGTTGACAAAAGCCTTTCTTAAAAAATGTTCACATTATTGCAATCTAGACTGCATCCCTTATTATCCCTGGAAATTTACCGTTATTTACACATGTTTGTGTATTAATTTCATATGAGAAGTGTGCGATTCCTTAATTTTTCGTGGCCAGAGAATTAGCACATGGGGTTAAAATTGTGTTTATACTAGATTGGCTTTTAACAATCTTGTACACCTGAGTTTAAAAACATCATCATCATGGTAAAAAAATAACGAGAAAACAGTTCACGAAATCGCAAATGTGGGACGAGCAAGAAAATTAGTGTATAATGCCATCAAATTTTATGAAACTTATAATTCGACCAACGCCATCCGAAGAAACTCGCCTCCAAAAAAGATAAGTTCTGCTGATGATCGTATAATCGCTGCTTATGCAAAGAAAATTCCGTTTTTGACATCAGCTGAAATTCGGGATGAAGTGAATCAAGTACATGGCATAGCAGTAAGCAGCAGAACAATGGAAAAAACACTCAACGACAAGGATTTGATAGGTTGCATAGCTCAGCACAAGTCCCTAGTTTCAACAAAATATTACCACCAGGCTTAAGTTCACTAGAGTTAATGAATCAAAATTGTTATTATTTTGGAAAAATGTTCTTTGTAGGCCAAGGTTAGGGCTCATTACATCATCACATTTTTCCAAAATAATAACAATTTTGATTCGTAAACTTTATAAAAAGAATTTTAATTCTCTGGCCACGAAAAACTAAGCAATCGCACACTTCTCATATGAAATTAATACACAAACATGTGTAAATAACGGTCAATTTCCAGGGATAGAAAGGGATGCAGTCTAGATTGCAATAATGTGAACATTTTTTAAGAAAAGCTTTTGTCAACTGGTATAAACGCTATGTTAACTGAAAAAAGCATAATGTGCTAATTCTCAGTCCAACACTGAACATAAATGCAGTGAAAATTATAAGATCCAAATCATTGCGATAGTATGAAAAAAGATATATATAAAAAAAAACAAATTGCGTGGCACAACGGCTCGTGAAGAACCCGGGCCTAGAGACTAACAACTCGCAACCACCTACACCTACAATTTTATGCCGAATCCGAACGGCTAGACGAGAAGCACTTATTTGTGACAAGTGATACTCTTGGAGGATTTGCCAATTCCTCGCAAGAGGCAGAAGCCCTGAAAAAAAAAACTTTTTAGTTTTTAGGTGGCCTAGGCTTCCCAGAACCCAGACCTCCAGCGTGACAGTCGAACGCACTAACCATTACGCTACGGGCTACTACTGAACAAAAATAGAAGACAGAAAAAAGAAAGGAAACAAATGGCCAATAAGCGGAAAGTAATTAATGTTATCAAATTCAAAACATTAAAAAAGTATATTTCGAATTTCATTTCACCAAAATTTATGCTAACAATGCTTCTGGTGGACAAACCCAGTTCAAGAAATATTTTATAACCGCCATCGCTATTTGGGAATGTATGTTTTTTTAATAAACATAGCATGAAGCCCAAGCATAAAAGTGTCGAAACAAAAGTTGCACGGTTCTGTAACTTCAAACACATAATTTTAATTATATTGAATAAAATACCTAAAGTTTTAACATAAATGTTCTAAGATAAATGCCGTTATAATACTAATGCCGTTATAATACAAAACCGTTGCAATGACAATATGATATTTTTGATAAATGATAACTCCTACAGCTATAATAGTAAACAAAACAAATAATAACATTTCCACTTAAACTTAACTGGCCATATTTCACCAACTACTTTTTTCATTGCAAACTTGCAATTCTTCTTTGCAAATTTCATTTCATCAAACACAAAATAACAAAAGATTTGTTTTGGGAACCCCGAAGTTACCCTGGAGTCGCCCCAAGGCGTTGGATCATTCCGTTAAAAAAAAACGATCGAACGAACGATCATTTCTACAATAACTTTCGCTGTTACATCTGTGGAGAAAGATAGAGTTAGAAATACTCCCAACGATATAGCTCGAGCGTTTTCATTTTAAGGAATTACCCCGCTTAACTTACCCTAACGAATAAATTCTGTGTTTTTTGAAGCTGGGGATGCAATAAACTCAACATGAAGTTCTAGCTTTTGTTCTGTGTCGACTTGAGGTAACAAATAAATTAACATGAATTCTGAGTTATTTGCTTTGCTGTGGACTCGCATTCTGTAAGAAATTGAGTGTTTTTGAAATAGAAATTTAAAGATGATACAAAATTAATTTAATGTATAATAAAATGTAAACATTATGGAGTTGAGGATTGCGCAATGTGCGATTCCGGCCACATCACATGACTTCAGAAGCGGCTGCAAGAGACCTTGAGTTGTTTTTTGAGAACCGAAAATCCTAGTTTTGTTTTGGTTTTTGTGCACTATACAAGTGTTAAAGAATCCAAGGCGAAAATGTGCAAGTAAGTGAACTGGTTTTACAAGGTTTCCGTTTTGGGATTTTCTTAATTTAATTTAAAAAAAACATCTCATAGTAATTTTATTATGAGGATTTTCTATTTGAGGTTTTGTAGTTTAGAAAACATAGCTCAAACGTTTTCAATTATCCTGAAGCAACCGTTTTCATATATACCTATTTGTCCACTGGCGGAATTCGTTGAACATTTGAAGCTTTAACACATTGTTTGTAGTTGAGTTTTATACGAAGTAAAAATTCCCATAGTGAATTTAGTATGTTTAGTACTTCGGTTGGAAGAGGATATTTACTTCTGTTGAAAGAGGAATATCGTATCATCAATACATTGGGGCACATACCATATCAACATCACCAGATCACACTGTGATGAGCATTGAAATGATTATGCAATTCGAAACTGGTAATATTCAAAGCAGAGACAAGCAGTATACGTATTTATTGAGAGCAATGGAAGGACGGGATGCGTTTAAGTACTGTTATTGCATTTGCTTAGCGGTACTTTTCATCAGAAACTTCGTTTGAGAAAATTTCCCGTACCTACAAATGATGAATCAGCAGTTAAGCAGGTTCAGGTTCTTACAAAATGTATATCCTCAGGAAATTCATCAATAAAACCTCTTATTAAATTATACAACAGTCATAATAACCCAGAGCTTTTGCTGATTTGTGTATGTTAGAGATCATTTGTTTGAACAGAGTTTAAATTTCCTACACAGATCGCTTTATTGTATAATTTTGTTAAACCAAAGTGTAGCTACTCTTTGCAGGTTGAAGCAAAGATGTTGCTATTGAATAAATAATATAAGAAAAGTTCAAATATTTAACTTCACGCACAATCATCGATTCAAATCAGAACTATGCATCTACATACATATATGATTAAATAAGTAACAATATTTATTAAAAAAAAAAATAAAGGCATGCAGATCAAAAATACATTTATCTATAATAATAATTATTAATTATTCTGTTATGAAAAATTTCGTTTGCCTCAGAACGAACTTCCTTAATACCCTTTTAATACAATATTATTATATATTATTTTGTTTGTCTAGAGACCTCATCCCATTTATCTTTAGTTACCTGCTGCTGCGAAAAAGAACTCCTCATGTCACAGTACGTTTAGTTTTGGTGGAAAGATAGAGATTATGCATGCATTTTTGCGCTTAAAAATCGACAACAAAATGTGACAAAGCGACGGCGGGGATTGACACCGCACGCCACGATGATGATAGTGAAGATGACAACAACGATGACAACAACACGACAAGTAGTGTTATTTTACTTTTGTTAATTGTAAATAAAGTTGGCAGGATCACAGAGAGCGTCGCTGTCATCGTCGAACTTGCCATTGATCGTGTAACCGGTGCCGGAGCCGTAGACCCACTCCTTTTTGATGAAATCCCCATCGGTGGTGGACGATTGTAGGCCCAAGGAGCTGTGGTCCAGTCGAAAGTCGTCTGGGTCGTCCGGGTAGAGGTCATCTGGAATGCTGTCTGGAATCGAGTTCGGTTCGAAGAGATTCGAGTAAGGTAACGAATGCGTTAGATCGTGTGCGTCGACCAGGTCGTCGCCATCGAAATTCGTATGGTATTTCGAGGTCGGTGGAGAGTTCTGTGACGGTGCTGAGCACTCGTCGAATATTTCTTTTTTTATGAACATGTCAACGGAATTATCACCTGATGAGTAAAGATTTGGTTCGCTTTTGATTAGTAGGGCCGTTGTGGCCAGGGACGGTGAGTTCTCGTTTGTGTGTCTCAAGGACGTTGATGACACTGATGATAGCGATGTGTGAGCGACTACGCCTCCGGAAGTGGAGGCCGTTGCCGAAGCCGATTCGTGAGAGCCCGGCGATGATGCCGACTGTGACGAGGACGACGAAGATGATGGCGATGGTGATGGAGAGATAACCAAGGACTTTGGCGACTGCGACGACATGGATGCAGCGGTGGACTTAATTATTGCTGATACCCGTTGGAACTGGTGGCTATGTTGATGCCGCAGGTGATGCGGCTGTTGTTGTGCGTATGTACCCTGAGTGGGAGGCCCGTTTTGTACATCGTTCTTTATCACAAATGTCATGTTGTTATCATGATGAGATTCATTCGAGGATTCCTCGGTGGTGGTGCTTGTTGTTGCGTTGGCTGTTGTAATGTTATTGTTGTGGTTGTGCGAGTACATTGAAACATCATCGAGTTCTTGACCATTCTTCGGCTGAATGAGCATCTCATGTTGATGCAATAACTGTTGGTGGTGATGCAGCTCTTGCTGCTGTTGTTCCTGCTGTGAATCGTGTGGTTCGACTTTGACAGCAACAAGTGGCTCGTATTTTATGGTAGTAGTCACTTGGCTTGTTTGATCTTTTTGATGGGTCTGCATGTGGGTTTGCAGACTGGACTGCGTGTGAAGTTTCTTCTTGCAGACTTTGCACTCGAATGGGAAGTCACCGGTGTGGGTGCGAGCATGGATTTTAAGATTGTATCGTTGACCGAAGCCTTTGCCACAGACATCGCATCTGCAATGAAAAATTGAACTATTTAATGGATTGTAAAAAATATTAAAATGTTTGTACCCATCGTAACATGAGTTTTTTTTTTTTTTTTTTTTTTTTTTTTTTTTATATTAAGCGCGTGCAAATGGGGTTGTGACTACCCTTAAGATGATATACACAGCACAAGCGATTAGGTAGATTGGAGGGGATTTAAAAGGAGATACCGATGCACATTGGTTTTGAACGTCTGTAGATCACAATGGGAGGGGAAAATTGAGCTGGGTAGAGCATTCCACATTCGAGTAGTGCGACTAAAGAAAGAATCTCTGTACTTAACAGTACGTCCGAAATTGGGCTCAAGGGTAAACTGATGGGCATTCCCAAAATTATTTTTTTTTGAAAAATCAACAAAAAGAAGCAACTTGTCACAATTGTTTTTTTTAATTAGAAACTGTACAGTACAATTGCAAATATTGTTAGAAATTGTATACTGGTAGAACACTTAGCCAGAATGAGAATATATTTGTAAAGCCAGGAAAGATTTTGGTTTGGTTTTGAATTATAGTTCACAGTATGCAATACTTATGGATAATGCAGTACTAATTTAGTTTTTTCAATCCTTCCAATTTCTAAAATATTTTTTGTTCCTTGAGGGTTTATGGATTTCTATCGAATTTTATCAGCGCAATTAAATGTTTATTTTACATAAGCAATCATGTGGTTTTATCTGAAAGAAAGTAGGTAAGCTATAATCTTAACATTAGGGCATTAGGAAAAAATTGGTGAGAAAAACTGTTTAATCCATGGGAATTTTTTTTGTAAGCGCTAATTTAAACAAAAATTCCTGGCCAAAAAGACCTTTACTGTCAGTCAAAGGGGTAATAACCACACTACCAGAGATAAGAATAACAACAAATCCTTAACTAAAGTCCAAAATTTACCGAGACCAAGACTGTCAATATATTGAGTAAGATAAAAGAAATACCATGCTTAACTATTTATGAGATTAAACTCATACAGTTCCCCAACTTTTGACATATCAAAATAACATACCATGTTAGGCAAGTTTTCAAAACAATGAGTATCTTCTGTTTGCTTGGACCCATTTAATATGTACAGTTCTGATCAAAGTACATAACAAGAAGGAAAAATGTTACTTGTGTGAAATTAGCATTACATTTGTAAAAATTCAAAAAAACTAAGTACGCAGTTAATTGTAGCTTTTTATTCATAGCAGTAAATAAGTTGTGGGAAAAACAAAAGTGTAGATCTACTATTAAACAAAGGTTGTGTTACAGGTACCGATGTCTATATTTGGACATACATAATTGTTACATATGTATGTATGTTGCAATAAAAAATGGTGCGTAGGGCTAAATTGACACCAACTTCACTTTCACCTGGTGAAATTCACCATATTGGAAAACGCTTTCGCCTCCGAAACTAAAAAGTGTTAATAAAAGTTTTAGGCAATGAAACCGTCTTTTAAAAAAAATAAGGATAGGTAGTGTTATGTTAAGTTGACACTGACTATAAACTCAGCTATAAAAAAAGAAAATTTTAAAACGTAAACGCGGCATTAATTGTAACTTTTTAGTAGTAGATTTTCTTTTCAAATCTAATTCACTGCTAGCTTATTTTGGACATATTTCAATTAAGCTACAGCTAACTGCAATGCTTACTACACATACATAAACATGTTTAACTTCTTATTGCAATTTACAGAGTCTCCCACATCACCGACCGGACGAAAACCACCGGATACTGGGGTAATTTTAAGTCGACAAAATTAAGATGTAATTTTCTCGTTTCCTTTTCGACTTATAGAAATCAAATATCGTCTTTTTCGTTTAGTTAAGTTTAAACAAAAAGTTAAGCAATTACAAAATTTGCTTGTATGAGTTTCAACATTTTATTAATTAATATCCACAGCTCAAAATTTTAAACAATAAAAAAAAAAAAAAATCGGGTGGCACAACGGCTCATGAAGAACCAGGGCCTAGTGACTAACAACTCGCAACCATTCCTGTGTGCGCCCTTAGACAGGAATGGAAGGGACCCAACATTTTATGCCGAATCCGAACGGCTAGACGAGAAGCCCTTATTCGTGACAAGTGATACTCTTGGAGGATTTGTCAATTCTTCGCAAGAGGCCCTGAGCCCTGAAAAAAAAACTTTTTAGTTTTTAGGTGGACGAGGCTGGGAAGCGATCCCAGACCTCCAGCGTGACAGTCGAACGCACTAACCATTACGCTACGGGCTACTACTAAATTTTAAACAATAGTAAATTTAATATGACATTGAGGATTTTCGTACGCAAAACTACTTCTAGGATCATACTTATTGCATTAGTATCCTGTGAACTTGTTTAAAATGTTGCCATCATCTTTTTAAATAGTTAATACAGCCATTATGTCGTTTGAACATAAGAACAAAAACACGCGACCCGGTCGTGGATTTTATTTGAATTAACTAAAACAAAAATCAAAATTGTTATCGTTAATGACATAAAAACATAATCAAACCATTAACTACGAGAGCAAGTGACATACAGCCGTGAATTGTTTACTAGCGACATTAGTTAGGTACTATATGGCAAGTTATGGATTTGTAAGAAAGTCGAACTCGAGAAAATTCTTTTACCATTATTACGATGATAGAGAATACGAAAAAAGTTGGTTTTACAATTCTGACTGTATGTACCTGTATGTGTATGAATAAAAGAACATGGATAAGGGGTTTTTACTAAACTTAAAATATTAAAACACAGTGCGAGCGTTAGGGAAATAGAGAAGGATTTTAGAGGAGTAACGGATGTACATTCGTTTTGAACCTCTGAAAATGAAAATGTTCGAGAAAAATAGTGCCAGGTAAAGCATTCCACATTCTTGTAGTGCGACTAAAGAAAGAATCTCTATACTTAACAGGACGTCTGAAATTGGGCTCAAGGGTAAACTGATGTGCATTCCTATGAGTATGAGTATTACGGTTGAATTGTTTTAGGGCAGGAATGCAACTGGCTATTTCGGTAGAACACTGTTTATAAAAATAACGGTAAAATAACGAAAAACATGACAAATTACGGCGGTGTTCGAGAGTTGCAAATGCTTTCGTTATATTTCTATCACCTTTCATTTTCAAAAATCTTCTTTGCATTCTATCCAACAGACTCAAGTGGGTTATTGGAGTATATGCCCAAACATGAGAACTGTATTTGAGTTTTGGACGAATAAAGGCTTTATAGATAACAGCAATGTCTTGCATCGCCAAAGAAAACCTAAACACATAGCAGTATTTTTGGCGACATCAAATATGTGATCGTTTCACAGAAGGTGGTCTGTGATACCCCGTTTACAAGCACTATCGAAAGCTCGAGTTGGAGAAGGGTCGGATTTTCGTCACGTGAGTTGAGAGCCCCATTTGAAATTGAGTTGATATGGTGTTGAGATTACAGTTGAAGGAATGGCTTCAATACATTCATTTCAGACAAAAACCGTTAAAATTTAATGAATTTAAGTACATACTTGGCATAGCTATACAAAAAATAAATAATTTTACTCGCACATGTGCAAAAATACTGTCTTCAACACATCCATCAGACCGACTTCTCTACACAGATTTTTTATCAACAATTTGGACTCAACCCCGCTCCTGAAGTGGAATCGAGTCGGTTGAAGATCATTTCAATTCAATACATGTATACAAAGGGCCAAGGGAGCTTGAAGCTCGCTCGTATACCTCATGTGAACGGGGGGTTGGTTTCGTTTTAACTGTCATAGAACCGATTTTTTGTTTTGCAAATTTCTCGTTTAAAAGGTAATAACGTGTACATCAATTAATTATATGGACGTAAAGCCATAATCCATTTCGAAAGATATTGCCCTTAATAGCACCGAAAAAGACAGTGATGCAACTTCTTCATTTTCAGCTTGTCTTACCACCCATAGTTTAGTGTCATACATCGTTGAAAAGATTACTACGTGTACTTCATTATGTTAAAGAGCTGTTAAGATGTAGATAATGAGGTTCAAAACATTATAAGCCATCAAAAACGGCAAAAATAAAATAATGCAATTCTTCATTGGTAAATGGTTTACAACTCAACAGTAATCTGTCATATATCGTTGCAAAGGTTATTACATGTGCTTCATTACATTATATGGTCATTAAGCTCTGAACCGTGGGGTATTTAGCTTTAAAGCATCAAAAACAACAATAATGCAATTCCTCATTGGTAAATGGTCTACCAACTCAACAGTGATGTGTGATGCTTCAGTGAAAAGGTTATTATAAAATAAATAAATAAATTGGGTGGCACAACGGCTCGTGAAGAACCAGGGCCTAGTGACTAACAACTCGCAACCATTCTAATGACTAACAACTGTGTGCGCCGTCGACAGGAATGGAAGAGACCTACAATTTTATGCCGAATCCGAACGGATAGACGAGAAGCACTTGTTCGTAACGAGTGATACTCTTGGAGGATTTGTCAATTCCTCGCAAGACGCAGTAGCCCTGAAAAAAAAACTTTGTAGTTTTTAGGTGGACGAGGCTGGGAAGCGAACCCAGACCTCCAGCGTGACAGTCGAACGCACTAACCATTACGCTACGGGCTACGGTTATCGCGTGTACTTAATTTTTGTATAACAAATAAACTGTAGGTAGTGGGGTTTGAGAGGTATTTGGCAAAAATTCATACAAAAACAATAATGCAATTAAGCATTGTAAGCTGCTGCACATACTCAACAGAAAAGTGATATATGAATGAATGAATGGGGTTCGAGAGGTATTTGGGGCTTAAAATTGGCAAATAGAATAACAGAGCAATTCTTCGTTGGAAATGGTCTACCGACCCAACAGTAATGTGTCATACGTTTTTTTAAATTTAATTGTAATTGCATCATTTCATTATATGGCCAATCTCTAAGTCATGGGGTTCAAGAGATATTCGGCTTCAAAGAACCCACCACTTAAATAACGCATTTCCTAATTTTGTTCTCTTATAACTACTCAACAGAAATAAGTCATACATTTTGCAAAGGCTATTGCGTGCTCTTTATTTTATTATGAAGTCATTAAGCTGTAAACCATGGGGTTCAAGATATTATTTCGAAAAAACACAGAATAGCGCAATAACGCAGTTCCGTGTTTTTTTTTTCAAATATCTTTTGAACCCCATGTTTTATAGCTTAATGACTTCATAATAAACATTTTGAGTAGTTAGAAGAGTACACAATTAGGAAATGCATTATTCAATTTGTTGGTCCTTTGAAGCCGAATATCTCTTGAACCCCATGAATTAGAAATTATTGGCCATATAATGAAATGATGCAATTACAATTAAATTTTAAAAAAACGTATAACACATTACTGTTGAGTCAGACCATTTAATAATAAAGGCTTCCACGGTTACTCTATTTGCCGAATTTAAGACCCAAATACCTCTCCCTTTATTAATGGTCCAAACTAAAACTGATAGAACCTATCTCGCGGCCCCAACACTACTTAAATGCAACAACAAAAATAACCCCTCTAACTGGCTGTAAATGTACATCACTAAAGCATCTTACCTATACTAACTAGAATCCATCAGTCTGGCAGCGGTAACTCGGACCTAACACCACTAAAACGCATTTTAAAAAGTGCAATCTGAAATGACATTTTACTGGTGTAAGGTCCACGGTATCCCTGCTAGACTGATGGATTTTGGCTAGGGAAAATTTGGCCCCAATGAAAAATGGCCCCAAACGAAAAAAGTCCACAAGTTTGGGGGTTTTTTTTTCATAATAAAAAATGGGCCGAAATGGAAAAATGACTGAAATGGTATCAAAGTTTTTATTGAGTAGGCCATTTTTCATAATTAAATTTCAACCCAAATTTAAAAATGAAAAAACACCTGAAGACCATGAAAAATGGGACCAATTTACAAATTTTAAACTTTTTTTTTGTTTTTTTTTGCTTCCCGTGTTCATTTTTGGGACCATTTTCATTTTATGTTTGGGGCCATAATTGATTGGGGCCAAATTTCATGTTGCAATTGAGTCTAGTTAGTATAGGTAAAAGGCTTGAGTGATGTAAATTTGGAGCCGTATAAAGCTGTTTTTGAGGGTTAGTTTTGTTGTTGCATTTTGAAAGTGTATTTTAGTGGTGTTAAGGCGGCGGTATGGCTGCCAGACGAATGGCATGTACTTTGAACTGATACAAATGAGATATCCACAAAATTTGGAGCGGTATAAAACACTAACCCCCATATTAATAAACGGAGCTAGCAGCAAGTTACCATTAACTCGGGGATTAGTAGTCAGATTTGTGCCTTTTAAGAGCTAGCTAAACCAACAAGCAGGGTGGTTTAGCGAAAGGTTAAATAAGAAATGCAGATATACGTTTTAATTCACGAGTTATCTCTTAATCCATACTTACACGAGAGCTCGAAGTTACGAGAGTTACAGGTCAGTTAAGCTGTTTTTATTAATATGGCTGTAAGTAAACGTTCACCGACTCTCGGACTATCACCATTTGCCTACAAGTGAACAGATAATCCTGAATTTTGACCAAGCTATAATTTGTTGATCTCAATCTTTTTAATAAACCCTTAAACAAAATTCGTATGACTCAATACTAGTTTTGTCTTCTTAACATTTTGTATTTTGTTGTTGTTTCTTAAAAGGTATAAAATTTAACAAACCTATGCTTAGATGAAAAGTTATTACTATTAGAACCCAATCAAACATGGTTAAAAATCAAACAAAAATCAGATGTCCTTAGCATTTCTTAAGAAATACTTCAAATTTGGACAAGGGATTTTGACTTTTGGGCTTTCGACTTTGTGAGGTGTGGCGAAAAATACCATCATTTTTTTTAAAGAATTATCTTTGGGAAAATTGTATGTAAAACTTCGCCTCGGAATTTGAAATTTGTAGTTTATTTATGCCCCGGGAATGTTTGTCTATTCTAACTACTTAAGACTTCCAAAGCAATCTTTTAAAAAAACTTTTATTTCTCTACAACTCCAGAAAAACTAGCGAACCAACTTACTTGTGCAGTTTAACTCCCGAATGAAGCTTGGAATGGCCTCGCAACGATGCCAGTGCACTGAACACCTTCCCGCAAATCTCACAGGTCAAGTTAACATTGTCGTTGTGGATCTTCTTGTGCACTTTGAAGTACTCGAAGCTCATGAACTCCTTCAAGCACACGTCGCACTTGTACTTGTGCCGCTCCGACTGCTGTCCAGTATGGACGCGCATGTGTTTGATGAAATTCGGTCGAAAGCGCACCACCCGTCCACAAATTTGGCACTCGTACGGCTTGCAGCGCAAGCAGTGTTTCTCGTAGTTCTTTAAGCTCTTCAGGACCATGTTGCAAATGGCGCACTTCATATTGTTGGCATGGCCAGTCTTGTGAATTTCGAAGAGCTCCTTGTTGTCGAACTTCTCCACACACTCGAAGCATTGGTACTCTTGCGTTGGTGTCGGCGGCGGTGGTGGAGCATGCGAGGTGGTGGGACCAGCAATGACAGTGCTGCTGTTGGTGCTGGTGCTGCTGCAGCTGCTGCCGCTTGTGGTGGGGGTTTGTTCTATCGATGACATCCGACGGTGGTGGTTGTTGTAAATTTTGTACTTGGAGTTTGTCATGGTCGAGTTACCGCTGCTCCGATTTAAGTAGTAGGTCGGTGTCCCCTCGATTTTAAGGGGGATGGAGGAACTAGACACCGACGACGACGATGGTGAGATGCCATCCTCCTCATCGTCGTCCTCCGAGATGGCGGCAGCATCCATCAACGACACCGACCCTGCTTCCTGCGAATTGTGGTTGAGGCCGGTGGCGTTAAGGGTAGTGATCTCCTCCTCGCGACCCACATCTCCGTCTTCGTCCATCCGCTCGACTTTTATCACCGACGAGTTCATCATTTGATACTCACCGCCTCCTTCGTCTATCTCGCCTAAGCGAGATCCACTCACCAGGTAGCCATTCGAGTCCAGGTTCAGCTTCGGAGTCGCAGGTGGAGTTCGGTCAGGCATCGGATCCTGGAGGATAAATTCGATTTGTTGCGACAGCGAGCTGTCATTGAGCGTCATCAGACTGTCCACATCGTTCTTCAGTTCTAGGAACAGCGGGATCGATGCCACTCCACTCAAAGTCGATTCCATGGCTCTAGATTTTTTTTTTAGCTCTGATGATGAAGATGATGCTTCCTGCTTCTTCGCTGTTTTTTTTTTTTGTTTCTCACTCACGTTTTGTGGGGAAAAAGATGAACGATGGCGATGGGTGTGTGGGGCTATGGGGAGCTGGATGGAGATGAAGCAGCAGCAAAAAATTCACAACTTTTCCTTTGCCTATTGCTTCTTCTGCGTTTTCCTCTTAATTTTTTTGCTTCTCTCCCTTTTTTCTGATTTTTCACTAATAAATGAATTTACGTTGGTGTGGTATGTGTGTGATTGTTTTCCGATGTATGCGTATGAATTTTTCATCCAAATTCACGATTTTTTTTTTATTTATAAATGCTCAACTCTCTTTTGGGAAAAATTTTACACAAAAAACAAAAAGAAAATAACAAACAACAAAGTTTATTGATTATATTATCTCACATGTAACATTTTTCGGAATTTTCTTTTATGCATTTTTATAAAAAAAATATTTTCACTTTTGTGGAAGGAAAAAAAATTTCTTTCGCAGCGAGTTTGTCGGACACGATGGAGAAAATTTTGTTCTTCTTTTGAGCTAAATGCTAAAGCAAGAGCAAGAGCTGTGGGGATTTTTCCTTTTTTGTCTTATGTCGTCGCTTTTCTTCCTGTTGGAAAAGTGGTAAAAACTGACATTCTTTTTTAATGTGACATTTGGTAATTGGGGGATAAGTGACGCGGATAAAATGGCTCCAACTGGAAGTTTTTTTTGCTATCCAGATGCTGGGTAATGTGCTTGCGATGAGATGCGTTGCATGCGTCTAGTTGGAATTTGTATGGACAATATGTTGTTTGGCTAGTGTCCAACAGATGTAAGTAAAATCGCTAAGCAGTTGGCAAACATGTTTATCCGAAATAATTAAAGGTCTAGATTAGCTAAATTTAAGTGTACTAAATAAAATTTAAGGTACATTTGCTTTCGAGTAGGTATTTTGAAATTTTGAAATTTCACTTTGAGTATATATAATATGGAGTGCTCGTTTGCATTCCAAAAACGTAACCATCATAGGGGGCGCGATTTCAATATAGATAGGTTTTTTTGAGAACTGGCAGCCGGTGTTCGCATCATACATAAATTATTGTTTTATAAAAAGAAATAGGTACTTGTTCATAACCCGGGGTTTAGATAAGCGAGTAGAACTAGTAGCATTTGTATCATAGTGTTAGTTTTATGGATGTATGTGTAACTAGTAGCTCTCTGCGCGTTTTGTCAACTAGTATGATTTTTTAAAAACATTTCATACAGAAAAATATACAAATTATGGAAACTATGGAAACAAAACAAATAAATGAAAAAAAATACACTACACTAGTAGGATAACTGGCAGGCTACTCGCAGGCAAAAATATTATACTATTTGGGCTACTAGTTGGCTCTCTCCTGTTCTGATACACTAACACACATAAACGCTACTAGTTCTACTCGCTTGTCTAAACCTCGGGTAAGATAACAAAAATAAAATTCACGTGTTCGGGCTTATTATTATTCTTATAATTATTCTCTATTATGAGAGAATGTATAATTTGTGGCAGAGGAAGTGGGAAGCTCACCACACTTTTGTGTTAAGTTTTATGCAAAAAAAAACATACAATACGCACATTAAACTTATGATTTTTGAAGTTTCCCAAAAAATTAAATTTTAAAAAATCAATGGATTGCCTTCTGCAGAATAGAATGCGAGGACTTCAAAATAAGTCATCGATTGTGTTTATTACACTTTCATGCATCCGCCTTTAAGATATCAGTGGCAAAGACTGGTAGAATGTTTTAACTGCGACCAGAAGCAGTTTCAACGATTTTTCATACACGCGGAAAATGTCTGCCGTAAGAGAACTATACAAAAACATTTAACATTTTCTTTCAATATAATGTACGTTTATTATCATTCGTTTTTATAATTACAGGGGGCCAACCCAAAATAACAATCAAGTGAAAAGCACGAACAAAAAGGAGTACCTTAGTTGTTGCTTATGTGGTGTTCTCAATTCCAAGATTCCTCGATTCTCGTAATATTAGAAAAATAATTAGGCTAATTTGTGCCATCGGTTTTATTAAATCAATTAGAGAAGTAATTACCTACTTTTGAATAACACTGGTCAAAAAAATTATTTATTTGTTTGTTACAAAAATCAAAACATAATTTTCCGAAGAATTTTGGTGTGCTGATTCATGGTAAAAATTGTGTTATTATAAATATTCTAACGGGAATATCTCAAAACCTGACGCGATGGACTAATTCTGATCTTAGATTCGAATTCAGTGCAAACTTAAGAAAAATATATTTTGGTTTCTGTGGCAAAAATATGTTTGTACTTTTGGGCACTATTCTTGGAAATGAAAATTTGGAAGAACCATGTTTCTCAGGGTCTCTCAGTATCTCATCTGATATACCGAACAACCAAACTGAAGTGGGATCGACCATCAACTTTATCGATGATTGTGTAAATATTGAACCCCAGACGCTTTCCGAAACCAAAGGTTGTAAAAATATCTACTTTATACAATCCGAAAATATAATTGCTTTAGTTTTTTTTACTCAACAGTATCTTTGCCGAATAAGCCAAACACACCTACGTCAACCCTAAAACGGAAGTTTGCTCGGTATTTAAATGACATAAATACACCACAATGCAAGAGATCAAAAAAAGGGAAATTCATTTTAGATGTCGCAAGGAAAGATCTTCCTCGTTGCCGTCGAAGTAGGAATATTTTTAAGCAGAAAAATAGTCGCTTACAAAATAAACTTCACCATGAAAGAAACTTTGAAAAAGCTAACAGAAAAGAATTTTTTATCAGAGGGGTCACTCTCTGATATCTTGGTAGGAAACTTCTGTCGTAATTTTTAAGTTGACTGTCCTTGTCCCGGGTTCAATTGCCGTTTGCAGTAACAACGATTTTATTTTCCTAAAAATTTTCTAAATGAAAATGAAATTTAATGTGATGAATTTCCCTAGTCAGTAAATTTGTATTATTTATTTTATTATATTAAATTTATTGTATTCTATTACTCAAATCATTAAATTAGAATTTGTGTATCCATTTTTTGTATTTCCTGAATAATCAAACTAAAAGTACAAAAAATGCTAAATTCATAAAATAAACACATATGTACATACCTAAAAATATTAAGATTAAATTTTCCTACAAAATTTCTAAAAGAAAATTAAATTTATTTCGATGAATTTCCTTAGCCAATCATTTTTTCATTATTTATTATATTTTAATGATGTATTCAATTACTCAAATACTAAAATTTGAATTTATGTATCCTTTTTTTGTATTACCTGAATAATAAGACTGTATAAAAAATAATGTAAAATGCATAAAGTTAAAACATGTACCTATAGTAATGAAGATTATGTTTTCCCAAAAATTTTCTAAAAGAAAATGAAATAATGTGATGAATTTCCCTAGTTTGTATTATTTATTTATTTTATTTTAATGATGTGTTCAATGACTCTTTAAATATGAATTAAGGTATTTATTTTTCGTATAACCTGAATTGTGGATATTTGATCTCAATACAACTGAAAGACAATGTAAGGAATTTCCCTAATAAATAAATTTAAATTTATTTATTTCTTTTCTTTGAAAGTATGTATTTTAGTAAGATCATGGATCCGTACTGAAAATTTAAAAAAAATGGGCACGAGTGGATCGGACAAACTTGCTCTCGTAGCTAACAACTTTATCGCAGCTTGAAATTGACAATATATACATAATGTATGTATGTGGGTGATTCTACAAATTATTGAATTTTCTATGGCCACGTTGATATTATTTTAATAAACGGTTCAACCAATCAATCTGATTTTTTTTTTTTACAAAAGTCAACCAAGTCGTTAACACATTGCCAAGAAATATTATCAAGATCTGATACATTTTTATTACTCTAAAAATTCTTCTTATACTATTTGTTTCACACCAAAATGAATACCAAATAAATTACCTTGACTAATAAACCATTATGAACTAAATAAAGGACAATTCGCAAATTAAGCCCAGCAACAATAAGAACGGCCTTCATACCGTATATATACATAGAGGTACATGTTTATACATTTAAAATGTAGGTACAACCATTTTCTTCGTTACTAAACAAGGAATAAGTTGAAAAAAATTCAACCCCTAATAGAATATATAAGGGCGGTTTGTAGGTGGTTTTTTGGGCTGTCTTTTTTCCAATTTTACGAATTGCAATTTAAAACCTTGAAAATAATACCCATTTTTATTACAACAAATAAGATACAAATTGATGTTTGTTTGATGTTTAAAAACCATCATTTGTATTTTTTACAAATTAAATACTCGAGAAACTGCTTTTTGCATAAAATTGATGCTTGCGACCCCTAAACATAATTTTAAAATTCTGAAAAAATTCAGGTAGTGTATCATGGGTTCAAAAACCTTAATTCCAAAAATGGCTTAAATCGAGCACACAAAATTTAATTAATAAAAAATCAAATAAGTTTATTCAGTAAGTTCTTAATTATCTCCGATAAACATCCTTTTTAATAATTTGTCTTCTTCTCGTATCTAATTTAAGTCTTTTCTTCTGTATCGATCTTTCAAACATTAAATGTACCTACATTTTAGACCCCCGCATGGCCCTACCCCTGCGTGGCACTCTTTCATTAGTCTTGGTATTTGTATCGGCATTTGGAACAACTAATTGCTCGGCATGAACTGATGGTGGCGAAAATGACAATAGGACATCTAAGTGCAAGATTTTCTGCTAATTCCAAACATGACACATCATCATTTTCATTGACCCATTTTAAAAATATACAGATAAAAAAGCTTTGTTAAATTAATTTTATTAATGGTTTATTAGCATTAGAGGTTTTATTTCATTTAATTTATTAAATATGAAAGCATAACAGTATGGCTACAAATTTGTTCGATTGTTGCACGCTTCCTTGGACAGACTGTCAACATTTCTCTGATCAATGAAGAAGCTCTAGATGGCTTTTTTGGTTCATAATAATCTTGCTTTACAAGTCGTTTAAAATTTGAACCATGGAATGGCATTGATCCATAGACCATCAGGGTGTACAGTAAAACTCCCAATGACCAGCAATTAACTTCAAGTCCTTGATATGGTGTGCCTTCCACAATTTCTGGCAATGCATACAATGGTGAACCACAAAATGTTGATAAAAGTCGTTGTTCATCGAACACATTCGATAAACCAAAATCAGCAATCTAAATATTAATAAACGATTAAAATATATTTTATTTTTTTTTTAAATATATTTTTCTTTTTTTAAATGTTAACATACCTGAGTCATTTTATAACTTTTTGACTTCCCAACTCAATCGCGCATCATCGATGCAGATCAGCATTTTGTTAGAATATGAACATGAACCTATTCCCAATGTACAAAATGCCAATATGGAATATGGTTAGTTCTTGTGGTTCTTTATGGCAGGCAACTTATTTTTTTGATTTAAATAATCAATGAAAACTGGAACACGTTTATGGAATGGAATTGCTTTGCTAATTTGTAGTAGTTCTTTATGTTCGATCTACAAGTAATAGCGTTTTCTCCATCCATGAATTGGCCATTTGCTTCCCAGTGTCGTCGCCGAAGTTCAAACACTTTAAGGTGCCAGTTATAGCTATCATTGAAAACCTTCATTGAAAAAGTTAATTGTTGATTTTGAGATGCTTCGAAAGTTTATTCATTGAATATTTTAATGCAGAAAGGTAGCTTACGACTTCAAAATTATTTCAATTTTGAGCCATATCTTCCCCATAACGTAACTTTTAATTATTTCAATGATCATTGGTAAGGTAGTTCATCATTGAAAAATTAAAAGTCATTTTATGGGAAAGGTTGTGTCAAATTGAATTTCGTTTTACCTAGAAATAATTATTAAGTCAATAAGCTTGACTTTGGCATCACAATAATCATTTGTTTTAACTTCTAAATCTTTCAAAATTGACAATTAATATTTTCAATGATCGTTTCCAATGATAGCTATAACTGGGCCCTAAGATAGGGTAAAAGCGTGTGAGATGGTATACCTTTTTTATTTGTCCAATATCTTCGAAAATATACAAAATTTTCTTTTTTTATTTTACATAAATATTCTTTATTAAATAAGTTATTATATACTATATTTACAAAGTTTTGTAAATCGGACTTCAATTTTAAATTAAAATAATAAAAAAACATTAAGAAAAACCATCTCCCCCTATGGGGTGGGTGAGATGGTATAACGTGGTGGGTGAGATGGCGCATGATTTACTTTGTATTTATTTTGCCACAATCGTTGCAAGTATGCTTAAATGATGTGCATGAATCATGCGCCCATATGTGGCACATGATAAGCAGCAACCAATCATCTTTTTTTTTGTGGAACTGTATTCCTCTGCGCATCCCACACAATTTATTTTTGCAAAGAGTTGTCGGTGGTACGTTGTAAACTTTTACAGCAAATTTAATCGACATCAGGTTTTTGTTAATGTCATTTAATGCAGCTTTTAAAGAAACTTCTGACCAAGATCCCCGGTTAGATTTATGTTTCTTCTTATAAACTGTTGGCATCGAAAAAAATTTATAACAGAGCAAAACAAAGTTTGATTTACAGAAAAAAAAATATTGGGCGGGTGAGATGGTGTGCGGCCACTGTGCACCAAAGTGAACAAGTGTGCTATATAATGCGCCATCTAACCCTCAAAAAATTTCGCCATCTACCTATTTTGTCATTCCCACTAATTTTTAGGGTCATAAAAAAACAGGTAGAATTTTTGCAAACTTTTCATACACAGGTCACAGTCAATACATTCTTTTAATGTATCATAGGCATCAAAGAAACCATTGACTCACAAAGAAAACAGAGATTAAAAAAGGTAGACAAAAAATTTTCGGAAAAAAAACCTACGCTTTGTTGTTCTCACAATTTTTTTATTTTCTTGCATCACAGTAGAGTCGACGAACACTGCCTACTTCGATTTGAAATGAGAAAATGAATACAAAAATGGTTTTAAAGTTTTGTTTGGCCAATAAATGTAGGAGATATTAAAGGTGCGCCATCTCACCCGCTTTTACCCTAAGGCAATAAGTGGTTCCTCGAAAGAAGCCATCACTCGTTCTACTTTGAAGGGATGTTGGGTTGATGGTATCAGAATCTGATGCTTAGCCACAGCGAATCCCTTAAGATTGGAAAATCGGCACTGTCCCAAGCATATAGTAATCGTCCTTACATTCTAACATGTTTTGAGTTATACCCGCATCGAATGGCAAGCTGGAGCGAATTTTCTCAAACATTTGAGATTTAATTAAGCTAAATAGTTCTATGCGGTGAACATTTCTTCATACAAGATAAAATCGCAAATGTAATTAAAAAAAAAAACGACAACAAATTCACTGGCAAAATGTGTTCTTTTTGTAGAAAAAAAAACACTTATTAATAAGTTAACAATACATAAATTTACGCGTAGGGAGTTGATCACATTTTTCAAGTAGGTTTTGTGCAAAAAATTTAAACATTATATTAAACAATAAATAATGCGAACACCGTCATGCATTGACTTTAGGAATATTATAATGAGTCAGCCGTCATACTGCCAGGTGAGCTGTCAAATTACCCTCTCTATATTGAAATCACGCCCCCTATCACAAGCTCGAGAACTACAATGCATTAGGGATAGGAACAAGCACTCCATATTATATTTGGATTCTTGAATCCAATATTTTAAGAAATCAAAAGAAAAGAGCTTATAAAACAAAATAATTTATTTTATTAATATAAAAGATTTAAAGCGAACTTCATGAACCAAGCGTTGAAGCGTCTGTGCTGCATTGCACAGCCCAAATGTCATATGCGTAAACTCGTACAATCTAAATGGCGTAATGATGGCGGTCTTGTGGACGTCGTCCGGATTAATTGGTACCTGGTGGAATGCCTTTTGTAAATCAATTTTTGAAAAAATTGTCTTACCATGCAGGATGTTGGTGAAGTCGTGTAAGTATGGTAACGGATATCGATCTGGCAAGGTTATTGCATTTAAGCCTCTATAGTCTCCACAAGGCCGCCATGAACCATCTGGTTTTTGAACCATGTGGAGTGGGCTTGACCAATTTGATTTTGAAGGACGGCATATTCCGGCTTGCATGAGCAACTCGAATTCTTTTTTGGCAGCATTTAGTTTGTCAGGCGGTAAGCGGCGAGCTCGAGCTGAACAGGGTGGGCCGTTTGTCTCTATAAAATGTAATGCCTTGGAGTTCGTAGATGCACCGGGTGGTGCAAGCCGCGTGATGTTGGGAAACTTCAATATGATATTGGCAAAAGGACCGTTTCGGTTGATGAGTTGTGGAGATGGTACATGGCTAGAAATAGCTGAGAGCGACATTGAAGTTACCTTTGTTCGGGAATCGACCAAGCGAGATCTCTTTACATCAACCATTAAATCATGATGTTTCAAGAAATCTGCACCAATAATGTGAGAGGTGACATCAGCGACAATAAAGGTCCAAACGAATGGGCGACGAAGACCAAGATTGAGTTCATGTGTAACCTCTCCATATACCTTGATAGGAGAACCATTGACGGCGAAAAGTTGAAGTGAAGTTGGGCGAATATTTTTGAATGATGGCGATGGTGGTAAACAGGACACTTCAGCGCCGGTGTCGATAAGGAAAGGCGTGTTGGTTAATTGTTCGTGTATGCGTAGTCGGTTGATCAAAGCTGAAGGTCGCTGTAGCTGACGTGTTGCTTCGGAAACATTGAGTCATTGCTGGTTTGACTGCGACACAGTCGTTGATGCACGTCGAAATCGGCATGGTGGACGACAGTTTAAAGCTTTGTTGCCGAAGGTACGATGAAAGTAACAATCATCAAATTGTTCAATAGATGCATCTCGTCTACGCTGGCTTGATGCTCGAGGCTGGAACGGGCGTGATGGTGTGCGATTACGTGTTTGGCGAGTTTGGCGTGGTTGGTTTCGATGAGCCAGCAATCTAGAAAATTCCGAAACAAGCTGAGAGACGTCAGATGAGGGCGATGGAACATCAAGTTGGACTTCGCTGTTCCCTATTGATGTATTTTGAGGAGCTACAGCGTTGAGTTGGCAAAGATCGATGCTCTCCATAACTGTATCAGCTATTTGCGTTTTTTCGGCTGCTGAGCCTTTAACCATGATGGCGACGGTCTGTACTGAAGGAGGGAGGCGAGCAGCCCACAGATCCAGGAGAACTTGTTCACTTAGAGTTCCTTTTGCAGCCTGGGCCATCTCGTAGTAAAGTTGACTAGGTTTTCGGTCTCCAAGAGGCATGTCATGTAATACGCGACGAAGACGCTTTTGTTGGCTATCAGCAAAGTAATTGCTCAAATGAACCTTAATGTACTCATATTTTTCTTGATTTGGAGCAGCGTCGATGATAGGTCTTAGCTCTGTTATGCGCGCAGGAGGCAACTGTGAGCATACGGTGTCGAATTTTCTTGAGTCTTGGCTAATTCCTGATGCTCGAAAAAAGAAATTCAAAAGGTAGAACCAATTATCGACATCAGATTCGACGAATGAGGGCATCTGAAGACGGGCAAAATAGTTTGCTGATACCTCCATTTGTTGAATGTTGTTCTCAGGTGGAACATCTCCAGCGGGGGCGTTGTCTTGAATTTCTTCGTTAGGCATCACGTCGGGGTCACCAATTTGGATTCTTGAATCCAATATTTTAAGAAATCAAAAGAAAAGAGCTTATAAAACAAAATAATTTATTTTATTAATATAAAAGATTTAAAGCGAAACGAGTTGTTATTAGTAACTAAGGAATAACTTGAATGAAAAAAAAATAAGAATTTTTTTAGAATATTTTAGAATTTTACAAATAACGTTTAAAACAAAATACGATGTTTTTGAATATCAAAACTAGAGTTAAATATGAATAAGTGTTATAAATATTTGAGTAAAAAATTCAACGTTGAAGTTGAAGTGCATGTGCATGAACTATACCGCCACATATATATACTCAAAGAAATTTCATTAACTTTTTAAAGAAATTTTTCACTGAAACTGCTCGGTGGACGACAAACAATTGATGCGGTTTGGTCACTTTTTAGAATCAAATTCGTTGAAGATTTTAGAGGCATTCCTGAAATGGGTAGGGGTAGGAAACCTTACGATTTTACAACGTCGGAAAACTTAGGGGCTAGTTATCGCTATCATTGAAAACCATCATTGAAAATATTAATTGTCAGTTTTGAGAGATTTTGAAGAAAAAATAAATGATTATTTTGATGCCAAAGTAAAGCTAATTGGCTTAATAATTATTTCTAGGTAAAACAAAATTCAATTTGGCACAACTTTTTTCATAAAATGACTTTTAATTTTTAAATGATGAACTACCTTACCAATGGTCATTGAAAAAATTAAAAGTTACGTTATGGGGAAGATACGGGTCAAAATGAATTTTTTTTTTGAGGAGAAATAATTTTGAAGTCGTAAGCTATATTTCTGCATTAAAATATTCAATGATTAAACTCTCGAAGGGTCTCAAAATCAACAGCTAACTTTTTCAATGATGGTTTTCAATGATAGCTATAACTGGCCCCTTACATAAATTTGCATGATAAAGGTATTTAGTAAATTCAAACGTACAAAAATACTCTGGTGGTAATAATTCAATTCTATTACTAATCCTTAAACATGACATATGCAACGCATGCAATTGAAAATTTTTTTGTCGATTCAATTGCACTACAATCGGCATGAGACCAAAATGTGGAGTCAATATGGGGTTTTCCAGTTTCTTATATCATACAAGCTTTCTATTTTACGGTAAGACTGCACTCGACGGAACTCACGTATTCGTAACATTCAAATCGGGCATTCAAATTTTGGTATGCGAATCTGCGTTAAGTTTTTCATCGTAAAAATTCAACCATCAACAAACCAAAAACCGCAATCATCAGAGGGATCATTGTTATATAGAACCTCTTTAATTATAACGACGAACGAAGTGAATTTATTTGATATCTTGTTCATTCTCAAAGCACACACTATAAACTTTTACGAATTCGGCTAATTTTGATTCATTACACCCCGACTCCACAGGCCATGAACGATGTCCATTATATAATCTACAATCCAATCCACAATCTGATTTGTATGGATATGTCACTGCTTGGACATGTATTTTTGTGACTCCATGGGATTATTTTTAGACATGTTCCATAGTCCGGCCATCGTTCATGGCCTGTGGAGTCAGGGTGTTACATGCTGACTCCACTGGATACGACCGCATGGCAGGATTATTGTGTAGATGTCTAGAAAGAAACAATAATGTCCCAAAAATCAATGCATCTCGATGACAGAGTGAAATCCATACAAATCCAATTGGATAAAGGCTCTCATAAGCCAACGCAAGTTATGCCGGATTTACACGAATGGCAAAGTTGCCAATATTTCTGCCAAAAAAAAATGGTAAAATAATGGCAGAAATAATTTTTTTATGACATGCATTTACACGAGTTCAAATAATGGTAGATTTCAAAATACTGGCAACATGCCATAAAAGAATGAGCAAGTTCATTCTTATCTAGAATGGCATAATTTCGGAAAATGGCGTCAGTAAATTGTTTACACATAGTCATATTAATGGCAGCATTTTATGCCAAATTATCTCTGCCATTTTATTTTGGCAAAAATAATTGCCAGTATTTAGAGCGTTTACACGATGAAAAGAAAAATGGCAATGATTTGACAGATATAATGGCATTTTGCCATTCGAGTAAATGCAGCATTATAAGCGCGGCGGAGACACATTCAACAGTCAAAATTTATTAACATGGTGATAAATAATGAAGTTTTCAATTGGATTTTTGAACAGTACTTCTCCTTTTTCATTCCAATCGAATTATTTTCTGTTGTTCTTCTGTGTGTGAGTAAATTGCCTGATATTTATGTATATTTTGCACGTTCAGTCGAGTAAAACTAATTGACAAATAATCCGATGAAAGGGTTTATATGTATATGTGTTTTCCGGGTCTACTCCTTTATTAATTCCGGAACACAAAAATACTCCGAAAACATTACTGGGAACAGCCAATCGAATTATTTTGGAGTAAGCGGTGTCAAAAAGGAGTAACTCCGAACCTCCAACGACATTAATTCAACGTCATATGTATGATTTTTTAGTCCCCTTCTCACACTTTTTCAAATAATTTTTCTCAGCTGTTTATCCAGGTTAGTCAATACATGTGTCTGGCAACGCTCATACACTGAACGAAACTTTATCCAAAGAAGATGGCTGCCTAGTTCAATTTCCCAATTAGAAAAAACGAGATAGAACTGTAAGCGTCACACGCTAACTTTCTCCCTTTAACAGCAAACCCAACAAATAAACTACCAACAAAACAACCAAGATAAAACAGCAAGACAATACAATAACAATTCAGAAAACAGGGTATTTCTCTTCTTCTTTTGCTGCACTGCACTTTGGTCTGTATACACTGCACTGCACTCTTCACCTAAAAAACCAGTTCACTCAGTTCAGTATTCACTTGGTTTAGAAAAAAAAAGTTGACATTTGTGTGGCGTAGAGTGGCGAGTGACGGACGATCCGACTCTGCACGACGACGACACGTTCGAATTCGGTAAATAAATAAAAGTAAAAAGAAAAAAACACAAAGCAACAACGTGATAAGAAAAAATATTGAAACCAACTGGATATGATAATTATTTGTTAAACAAAAATATGTTAAATTGAAATTCAAAAGAAAATTTGATGAAATAGAAAAAAATCAATCATCGCCAAGTGGGAAAAAAATCCCAAGGAAAATCCACCATCACATAATTATCGCTACATCTCGGTCTATCGCAGCGAACTCGCGAGTTGCGTTAAATAGTGTTGTTTCTTTCAGTCTGCCTTGAAAATTTCTCTTCTCCCAAAATAAATAGACATTTTTTCCTTTCGCCTTAGATTTTTCAATAAATTCGCCCTCTTGCTTCTTCTGGTGTGACGGTGGAAGAAGAAGAAATCCAACAAACAAACAAGGTACACAAACAACCTGTCTTACCAACCATCAAAAGTGGGAGTGAGAAAAACTCGTTTAAAAAAAAGGATTATCCCAAAGTGCAAGAAATTATTTCAAAAATAAAAAAAAACAGGAAAAACAACAACACATAAAAAATCGTAATCGACCTGCAATTGGAAAATTAACAAAAAGAAAAAATTTCAAAACCAATCCATCACCTTCCTCACCAACGTCTCTCGGTCCATTCGTGATTTTTTGTGTTCCCCCGTTTTGTTGTTGTTGTCTTTTGTCTTGTAGTTTCATGATGTATTAGTGTGCGCGGAGCACCTACACCTTTTTTCGTCTTTCGTGTTATTTTCCTTTCTACTCCTCCAGGTGTGTGTACATATATTATGTGTTTTTTGTCTGTTTTTGTTCTTGTTCCGTAGTGAAGTTTTTTATATTGGTGATGTTTACATGAAAATCAATGAAAAATCATTAAAAAAAAGGAAACGTGCATAAGCGGGCGCCTTGCCTATTTGTGTTTTTTGTTTGTCTTAATTTTCACAACTAATTGATATCCAGATCCAGTGTTAAGGATTACACAATATAAAATAAAAGGCTCCCAGGGAGAAATGTGCAATAAAATTGATTGAAGAAGTTTCTGTGTTTTTTTATGATTTTTGTTTCATTCAATTTCGTGGCCCTGGAACAGTGATTTCCATTTATGTTTTGTTTTTGTTGTGAAACGAATTGAAATTGCAAAAGATTTCTTTTTTGCAAATCAATATTTATAGTGGAAGTTGAAGCGAAAAGGGGGCGAAAATCCTCTACTTGGTGGTTTTTTTCTTTCTTTTGCTTGTTCGCCCCCAAGCAGAAGTGGCAAGAGTCACAGCAGAAGTAGCAGCAGGAGTAATAGCAAAAGAAGAATAATAAAAGGAAGGATTAAAATAAAGCAACGAAAGAAGAATATATTTATTATTTTTCTATAAATAACTGCCTGCTATTAATTACTGACGACAAACTTGGAAATACCCTCGAAGGTTTTTTTTTTGTTTAGAATAAAAAAAAATACGCAACGAAAGAAATTTTTTAACAAAATAAAGTAAAACATGTCTTCGACGTCAGTTGAAACACCTTCGCCAACCACCCCGCCACCCTTGCATCCGACAACAGTGATTGCTGCAACATCTATTATATCAACTGGGGGTTGTGGAGGTGTGACAACAACAACAACCACTTCCTCCTCAACCACCCATTCGACTCCCAACAGCATTAAGAAGACAACAGCTACACCGAAGATGTCTCGGACTATTCCATCTGATAAGGTAGGTAACACCTAGTCGTTACGACTTGGATCTAGAGATTTAGTTGAAGTATTTTTGAGATGTTTAAAACATGACATGACATGGAAATGATGCTCTCATATGGAAAAAGATTGAAAAATCAGTACTAATACAAGTTCAAGAACATTAGAGGGACAATTAAGGTTTCGTGCAAATCAGTACAGTACCTACCGTGAAACGAGCTTAAGCTTTGTGAAAAATACTTGGAGGGAAATACGTAAATGGTAAACAAATTGCGTACAAATTGCTATTTTCTTGAACTTAAAACGGACTGTTGAAAAAGTTTAAGTGCTAAGTACTGCATAAAGTAAAGTTTTCAAATGAAGGCAATAGGCACTTTAACGGAAACATACTTACCACTCTTATGTCAATGTTTAAATTCCAACATGCAGCATATTAGCAATATCCTTAAAATTTAATATTGTGCTTAACTTTAACTATTTTAAAGTCTTAACTGTTTACATGCAGATGTGAAAATTTTGCTTACCGTGGTTGAGTTTTTTTGCATGTAATACTGCCATTAAAGTCCAGTGAACTTTAAAATTATATTAAACAAAATAGCTAAGGGCCCTAGACATGGTTATGGTGTCCATGGTTATGCCCAGCCAAGTTCTGGCACTTCACCCTTTTTACAGGATCAAACTCAGGCGATTTTCGACCCCCTCTAACTACAGTACCAATAAAGTTAGAAATTTTAAACTCGGAGCATTTGCTAAGCTGACCAGTCTTAGCCAACTCACCAAATTTCAATTCCATAGCCTTAGTGGTTCCCGAGATATAAGACTGCACAAATTGCAAAAACCGTAACTGACTGACTGACTGACTCACTCACTGACACTGAAAGATCATCAAAATTATGGAGCACTTCCCAACATCGTAGAATGTTGTAATTTCGCACAGCGGTAGGATTTTCCATTCAGGGGGCGTGGTACCTCCCCATTTTCATAGAATTGACATAAATTATTTGGAGCACTTCTGATTGTCGTGGAATCATGAAATTTTGTACAGCGGTAGGGCTTAAAGTGGAGGCAAAGTCAAAACTTTAAAATTTGATATTTTACATTCAGGGGCGTGGCACCCGCCCATTTTATCAGAATTATTAGTAATTATATAGTTCACTTCTGGTTGTCGTAGAAAGTTGAAATTTGGAAGAGCGGTAGGAGTTGAACTGCAAACAAAAGCTACATTTTAAAGTTTGATATTTAACATTCAGGAGGCGTGGCATCCCCCTCTGATAGTACAAAAAAGTTTGTTTCTATTCAAGTAGCACGGAGTGTATTTGGACAGTCTAACATGCATTTTTAAAAAAATTCATGTTAATTTTGAAGCTGTCGCTTCGCTATTCTTAGCACATAGGTATTACAAAAAAAAAACATAAATGAAAGCTTGTATAGACCTCGGATTTATCATATTTGTAGATTGATACCAAACTTTGTATTTAGACGTTTTATCGTTCAAATATAACAAATCGTAATGCATATCGAAAATATGCGAAATATATGCAAAAAATATGCAAACAAATATGCCAAAAATATGCAAAATATATGCAACATATGGAAAAAATACGCAAAATATGCTAAATATATGTAAACGAACTTCATGGAAAAATTTTATTTCCACTCGTTAATTATTAAAATGCGAGCAACCAAGAAGCTTTTCTTGGTTGAAAAACAATAAACAAAGAGAAGAATATACCACTTTCCCTTGTGGGAATAACAACAAAAGCAAAGAAAGCACAGAAATTCAGAGTAAAGGAACAGACATATTATTTCAAAAATAAATAATATTTTAAATCTCAATGCTGAAAATTTGTCTGGACTTGAACCCGTCACAAATGAAAATATCAATTAATATAAAGGAGATTTGGCAAAAATATATGGGACCTGGTCTTCCTATAGTGCCCAGAAACGAGAGCTTTGAAAATGATTAGGTGCTATGGAGTGTACCAACGTACGAGTATTTTCTTTTGTCCTAAACAATGGGAGTTGGCTAAAATGAGCACCGAAAAATAAGAAAAACATTTTGCAACTTCGAATAAACATAGACGAATTATTTTATATTTTGTAGTATACTGCCTAAACCCCATGGTTTACAGTTCTGTGTAAAAAAAGTTATGCTCTTGAACTAAGCTTTCCAACGTTCTCATTCATTTAATTCCCTCAATCGAATAAAAAAAGTAGAATTTTCATACTGATAAGCGAATAATTCGCCAACCATTATATTATTGGTATAAAAATTCCTTTATTTTGTGGTATATTCAGTTCATTGAAAGGGACCAATACTGTCATTTCAATGGAACACTATTGCAATTAATGTTTGCTCTAATTGCAATCTTTGTAGCAATATACTGCCTAAGTCCAATGGTTTACAACTTTGTGTCCATACAAAAAAATGATGTACTAGGGCTAAGCATTCTAACGACATACCTATATCTCATTCGTGGGCCGCTCAATTAATATTTTTCAATTTTAAGCCTATAAAATATTGTAATATTGTATTCTAAGTATTAGTTGCTCTTCTTTAATATCTGACAATAATTAATAAAATTTCAATATGTATACCACCCTCTGAATCGTTTTTATATTATTTTTTTATATTTTTAACATGAAATGGTTGCATATTTTGCTTATGTTTAGCATATTTTGCATATTTTTTGCATGTTTCATATATTTTGCATACTTTTGGCATATGCATTTCATGCAAATATACAAAAACATTTAAAATATTCATCGTTTTTAACTCTATTTTCAACGAAACTAATCTTGGTGGCATCAGAATTCAGCTATCTTAATCCTTCAAAAATATGCAAATATGCAAAATCCGAGGTCTACTTATGTACAAAATAAAGCTCTTAAGGTGTACTTTTTCTGCCACTTAAGTAATGTTGAACTTAAGGATATTTGTGTTTAAGTTTACATTTGGTGCAAAGCAATATGTGTTACTCAAGCGTTTATGTTGAACTTAAGCATTTATGTTTCGTATCAGCAAACATTTTAGTGACCGTTGGATCCGGATATGCATGAAGATTCATGACAAACTATGATTAAGTTTTAAGAATATGAAATAAAATTTTTTAGATATCTGAAACAGCGGATTGAGTCGCTGGAATGTGTAGTTGTGTAGCCAAAAGAAGAAAATACAATTTTTTGCATTTTACAATCAGCACAATTCCTCTATTTTGCTATTAAGAAGGTGAGAGTTTTTTAGTTTACCTACTCAATTATATTTGTTAACAATTTATTAGAGATGCAGAAAGTGCTTTTGACTTCATTTCTGAGAAATCTTGGTCAAGTTTCTTCTCCCAGAAATTAATTGAGGAAATAAACACGTTCTAAAAAATAAGATGGCACAAATTAAGCTCTAAAAAGAGTGGTTCCCAAAATTCTTATTTTCTGAATACACCTAGGCGTAGTCTGTAACTATAAGATCTCAGTAACGCGATTTGAGGTATTCAAAGTTACAACTTACAACAATAAAAACAAAAAAAAAAACGGTTTTCCTGGATATTCACATTTCCAAATTCAATTTCCAACTAAAATATTTGTTTTACTCCATCTTTGTAAGTTCATTATTTCCATCTCTTACCACTTACTATGTTTATGTTTGTTAATTTGGCAAATTTTAAGGACTTTTTATCGTTTTGATTATTTTTTTCTCTACTCTACTGTTAGCAGTTGTCTGGTTTAACAATCCCAGATGCAAATGTGCCAACTTGACCTGGATATTTGTGTGTGTTGCATTTCTTGGCATAAAAATAATATTGTGAGAAACACAAAAAAAAAACAAATTTGACTTTGTTGTCCTCGTGTCGCCTCGCCGCCCGCCACATGCCGCCTTGCATTGTTTTAAAGAATAACTAGTCCGCGGCGCTACTACACAGGAAAGAGGTCGGAACGGAATGCTAGTGGATTGTGTTTGAGTGTCAAAGATTTTCTTTTTAGAGAAGCGATGCAGGTTGCTGATGCAGAGTTTGGGTAACAGGAAGCTTGTCAATGCCTGCTGGCGTCTACCGTGTTTTAGTGTAGTCTATGTTTATATTCTTAAGTTTTTGTGCAATGTGAATGGTTCATCTAGTGCAAGTAGGGAATTTGCAGTTGTACTTGAAAAAAAAAATAACGTTTTGCCATTAAGGATCAAATTTAATTAGAGGAATATTTTTCCGTGTTTGTAAATGGAGGTTTTTTGTTGCTTGTAATTCGCGATGAGCAGATGCTGTTGCATTCCTTTGGTTTGCTTTAATGTGTTGTAAATCTTTTGGAAAAATATTTTTGAACATAAGTTAAATTATTAAAACATAATAATTAAAACATAAAAAGAGTTACATGAGGATGAAGCTCTTTTACATCAGTTTTTTTGTGTTTACTCTAAGATTATAAAAAACATGCAGATGTTATATTTTATCCGCCAATCGAAACAAATACCTTGATAGAAAGTTCTCTGATATCGAACAAATCGGAGATCTTTATAAAGGCCCAACTATAATAATATGCACGCATTAGTGAACGAGCGAATACACACAATCCCTGTTCATAAACCATAATGTAATTCAGGTGTAATTCTTTTAAATGTTGCAAAAGCGATTCCAGTCGCTTGGCGCTTTATTGAATTTAACAGCTCAAAGAAAAAACTAAATTGATAAGCAAAAATTTAGCTAAGTTTCTACCACTTTTAGTCCAAAGACTGAAAATTTCATAAGAAATGGTATAAAAGGGCAGTTTCGGACTAGTTTACGAATAGGCCTATTAAAAGCAGTATTTATTTGTCAGCTGTCAAATTGCTTTAAACTTCAAACAGCACTGTCAATTTTGTAAACAAAGGAGAACAAAATAGGAAGGCAACGAGGCAGGTTGTGCTGCTGCACAACCTTCCACCAGTTTTATTAAAACAGTAACTGTGAATTATTTTTAAATAATTTTATTTCTCAAATCCCAGGACGGAGCCCTATTGGGGAGTAGTATTTCACCTGGGTACACAGGAGATTTATTCTACAGCAACAGAAAATCTAAGTTCTAGAATTAGATAAAACACAAATCCCTTTGTAACGGACCACAAGGCCGTACCACGTTCCGGCCTAGCAACTGTTCCAGCCATTGGGATTATACCGTTTTCCGTTATAACGGACCTTCAGGTGGATTATAGTTCCTGCCTAGCAACCGCTGCAGCTCATTAACAGTGTCTGTCACCCGTCAAGACATGCCACCTGCACCCGCATGAGCGTTCCAGTGAAGTAAAATTATCTTCAACTTCAGTTGAACATGAAGCTGCATCGAGAAAGGGAGATGCCCAACAGATGGTCTTAAATGTTACCTGTTCAGTGAATTATACTTTTATTTGTTTGTATTTAGTGCTATACTTAATTTGTCTTGTTTTTTGCATATAATAAAATCTCGGATCATTTTCTTTTCAATGCCATAATTAATATACATATGTCAATTTATTTGAAAGCAATCTAAAAGAAGTGATTTATGTAAAAAATAATAATTGGAATTTTATTGTTAACAAATAATATGATTAAAGAGCTTTCTCGCTCTTATTTTAATTTAATTAATAATCCTGTGAACGAATTCATAAACAAGAATATTTAATCATAGAGCGTACTCGCTCTAATACACGTGAAAATGTGTGTATTTAAATTATATACTTGGCGTTTTCTTAGTTTCTAAGTTAGTTTAGGATATATTGTATTGTTTTTCTGTAAACGTATCGTGAAACTCTAAATGCTTATGAGCAAGAGCAGTGTAGCAATATAATACTATATACAAATTATCCGCCATGAGGCTATTCAAAAAATATAAATGAAAAAGAAGGCCATACATTACAGCCGCTTTTGTACTACTTCAGCTATGGCTAGAATAAGACAACTCTGTAATAATTTTAAGAATAACTCAATAAAAATTCAATTAAATTCAATTTCGTAAAAAAAAAAATCTTTCAGAACAAAGAGTCCATAGTCAGGGTTTACATAGAACTATTTAACAAATACCGAATAGAACATTCCAACACGATTTTAACAAACCGCTAATGCAAAAATCGGTCAATTCGGACATACACTCAACACTTAACTTAGAAAATATTTTTGTATTCGTTCGTTTTAAAGATTTTCAGGCAACAATTTTCAATGTTTCAGGCTTAACTACATAGACATACTTTTTGCAAAAAGTAGGTCTATGTTACATGTTATCATCAATCTATAAAATTTATATTTAAGTGACATCATACATATTCTTGGTAATATTCGGTTCTTCACATGTACATAATTATTACATAGGTATACATTATGGAAATCAAATGCGACGAATTAGATTTTTTCGCAATATCGGTTTTTGCTAAGGGCCTGTTATAGTTCATACCACAAAGTTATTTTATACCTAAATTACCTATAAGGATATTTATCAACCTATAAAACCTTTTCGAACTGACAGACGGACCAAGATCATTTCTAGAGCAATATTGGTATGACTCAGACCACAAAAATGCTATGCTTTTTTTTTTGCTAATAAAGGTGCGTCCATTTTTGTTTTAGTCTGTTCGTGTTCAACTTCACGAATAATTTTTGCAAAATATGAACGTAGATATAAAAAAAAAGCAAAATCAAATCCTTTTGTGTTTGCATTATCTCTTTGTTTTTTTTTTTATTATTTCCGATTGAGTTCGTTCCTCTAAGCAAGAATCAGCCGCAATCCCAATGGATAAACGCTAGCTGGCCGACGTGTTTTTTTTTTTTTTTTTTTTTGTGTTCGCTCAATTTTATTCGTTTGTTTTTCTGTCTCCACCTTTAGGGCTTAGCCATAGACGATTGACGTGTGGAATAATTTTTGTTTGTATCTACTCCAGCTTTTTGCTTGACCAATTCACTTATTTTCTTAGGTATTCCTTTTCTGTTTCAAATGATTCCTTGTGATATTTTGCTTTGTTGATGCTGCTCCTTCGCTTCATATTCCTTGCTGGCTCTACTTTGAGTAGCGTGTAGTTCCAGCGCACCCTCTCCCGGTCGCATCCCTTTTTAATTATAAACATTCAAAGATAAGATTTCCGCCTGCATGATTGGACCCTGAGATCATCATCAGGTTGGCAAATACCTTCTTATTTTACCTGTACGTTCTCGTTGGTTGTCGTCGTTGTACGAAATAGCAAGATAGCGACGCAATAGCAGCAATAACAACTATAGGAACGAAACGACGGACGACGACCGATGGATGATGGTATCGGCGTTCGGTGGTGCTTGGAGGAGAGAAGTCACTTTACGTTTTCTTCTGCTTTGTTTGATTTCAATTCTAATGATAACCTAATACGGACGGAGAGGAGCACCAAATGATGATGATGATGATGAATTGGAATTTCTCTGCAGCCAGCAGAGACTGGTCTGTTGATGATGATAGTGTTGGTCAGGACAATTAAATTTGCCCTTCGGATAAAATGTGGAAAGCGATCGGAGATGAAAAAATAGAGTAAGCAAGCTACTATAGCAGTGGAATGATTGTGAGTTCTTGCAAGATTATTAGAGACATCCTGTTCCTTTTTTTGTATGTTTTATTCTTTTTTTTTTTTGTTAGCATTCCTGACCTTTTTACTTTTTATAGCAGTTAACTTAATGGGTTTTCAGTTGACATATATATATATCGATTGTTGATTGAGCATAGTATACGATATAAGACAAACTGAATGAATGGTTGGAATTTGTTTGAGCAAATACGAGACAGCTTCAATTTTTTTAAATCTATGTTGACAGGGATGAAGGAAGTGTTTAGGTTTATGGAAATATGTACGAATTCCTTACATATCTAACGTTAGATTCGTATTCACGCCGAGTCCACATTTGAATTAGGTTTAGTGTAAACTAATTAATACTTACATGCTTATACGGTTTCCGATCCATGAAGAGCCACTGCCTTGGACACAATGGAACTCCTCTACGATCCCGAGCACGCTGCTTCCAGTCATTCAGACCAAGCGTTGTGCCATCTGCGATGGCTTGGTACCTAAACCGGTTCGCTCTTCCTTGTATTCTCGAACCTGGGGCCTGGGATTCAAAGTCTCTGTGTTGAAGCACTGTTCTCTATTCGCGCAGTATTTTCGAGTCAACATACATATTCGAAGTGTTTTGACTTTCTGGACTACATCAACATCTTTGTACAGCTCAAAGCGTTAACGGTTGTATTTCCTTCCATTATTCATCCTCGCATAATAATTACTAAATTTTAGTAAAAAGAGTTTTGTTTAGGAAAGAGATCTCACATCTCCCTTTGTGCTTATTGTATTGGAACTATAAAGGTTTTGAGCGCGTTTTCTATACACTTTTTCCTCGCTCTGCTGCATATTCGCATGTGGAATGTGCACCTACTCTCGCTATTATTTACAGATTTTCTGCCGGTTCTTTCTCGAGGGTGTTTAGTGGCCTACTTTTGCTTTGGCTGCCTCCTTGATTACGTCGTCTTCGCGATACTAGGAACACCTAGTTTGGATGTCTGTAATGAGTAAATGCACGTTTAATCACTCATCAACTCAGTTAACAGGTGTTGACAAACTGTTAGTCAGCGGGTAGGTTGTGTTCCAGACACTTGAAGTTTTATAGTGGATTTTAACTAAAATTTGACAAATCTTTAAAGAACAAATAGTTCAACAATTCGAACTGGCCTATATTCGATTTGCATGTCGCACATCAATTGTAACAAATGATACTATCTATCTCACTTTCACCTTATAACGAAATATGAAATAAAATTTGCATTTTGAAAGCTGCTGTCAAAGTAAATCCTCTTTTAATTTTTTTAAATCTAAAACAATATAAACCTTCGGTTGAAACATACGTGTAGCATTTAATAATGTCAGATGCTCTCTTAAACATGTGACGTTATTTTTTAGACGTTTGCTAATGAAAATGTCACAGGTTTACTTATCTCTTTGCAAATTGTATCTAATCAAAAAAAAATCCTTCCAAGCAGCATGCTCAAAACTACTTTTCAGTCATAAAAAAAATCATTTTGCTTTTATTAAATACACGTTGTCACCCAAACTTCCTAAATTTTTTCTCTTATTGATAAATAAGTCAACACAGAAACTGCATAACTACACTAAATAATTTTATGATGTCATTAAATTTCGAAAATCGTGTTTGACAAATAAGCAAACACACTTTAACAATAATTCTACTCACATGCAATCATAAATGTTTGCATAAAGGCGAGCAATTAACATTCCCCATAGCACATTACATTACACACACAAACGCTGACATCACATTCACCAATCATCAACCCTTAGCCACACAAATTAGACAAAAAGTGACAGAACGAAATACTTGTAGGTCAATTGTCAATTATCAATGCGATAATTTAATTTTGAAGCAACAATAATAACAACAACAATACTTGTTGTTAACCAAGCAGAGCGATGAAAAGTCAAAAACTATTGTATTTAACAACAGATTTGATCAGCACTGTTGTTTAGTGTTTGCACTTGATGTTAACAGTAACACTCTTCATCTGCATTCTGCAGTCACTGGCCCTTGCCCGTTTAAGAAGCAATGATTACATTTTGTGTGTTTTAAAATTCAATTTGGCAGCAACAAAATTTATTGCTGCTTCGTTGCTCGTTATCACCGAACGTGACTGACAGAAGTGGCAATGCCACATTCATATAAAATGTATATGTGTTTGTGTATGCAACTTAAACAATAAACATACAGACAATATTCCGCCGCGCCGCTACTACTGCACCTCTCCGCCCGCTTTAGGAAATTATTCAAATTTCATTTATTCTACAAAATGGGTGAGGCTGAGGCGGGTTGTGTTGTATAGATACTGTGGTAAAGTGGGAAACACAATAACAAACGTCGAGAATCGAGAGATGGAAGTGAATGCTTCTGCATTTTTCTACGAAATTAAATATCTGTTTAGATATTCCCGGTGGTCACAGTCACAGTGGTAGTCATAGTCACAGTGCTCCTAGAACTGCATAAACAAATGGAATAAAGGAACCGAATACCGAACCCAATACCACGCAAACTATATGAGAAAGTTCTTTAGTTGATGGTGTGGTGGTTTTTATGTGTTGTTGTTGTTGAATGGGATGGTGGTAGTGGTGGTTGAAAACTAGGACAGACAGCATTATAAATTTTGTTTTCAAAAACAAAGAATTTATATTTACATACATATCTACCTTCCAGTGGCGTGGCGTCCATACAACCCGATTCCTACCGTCTTCCCTTTCAAAATGTCGGTCAAACACCATAAAACTGCTTCAAAGTTAACTTGAATATAGCCTACTATTTTATCGTCATTTTAAGATCTCAATCTTGAATATCCAACTCGTTGAAGTCAAGCTATATGCTTTTTTCCCAACCCATGTCCCTTTTTTCACAGTACATATTTTGTACAAACTAACTAAAAATAACACGGCGACCACCGTGTTATTCCGTCTTATTTTCGTTCCCGGTTGTTAAACAAAGTGAGGAACAATACAACACTAATGAAAAAGTGATGCAAAACTATTTAGTTCCAATCCAGTATAAGACGGTCGAAAGCGTGTTATTCATAGCGTTCGAAAAGAAAATTTGTCTGGGTGTCGACTGACGACTGACGGAGCCAGAGACGAACAGCGACAACCGCTTTCGCTGCCTGCCGCGCTGTAGGGCTGGTCGATGACAAGAGATACACACACACACAATGTATGGAAAGGTCATTTTGCAAGAAGCATGTGGATTTGTATGTATCTAACTTTTTTAATAATAACGCTTTTTCTCGGCTTATTTATCTTAACTTTGTTCAAAATGTTAGAAAAGAGTGATATGGCTCGAGTAAAAAGAGTATAACTTGAGTTCTAATGGTCGGATCTTCAAGATTAGTATCTTCAAATATCAGGAAAATAAAAATCTACAAATATATGTTAACATAATTCATAGACAACTATTTTAATTCGAATTTTATACCTTAAAAACAATCACCCATATTCTGAAACTCGTATTTATGACTCGTATTCGACTACAGTCGTATGTTGGTGTTCCAAAAGTCGTATATCCGACTTCACTTCTACAAATATTGAGAAACGGACAACATCGCATACGACTGTTCATATTTTATCACTATTCCGAGTCCAGTATTAATTCGAATTAAAGTCGGATTTGTGTTGTTTATTCGTCGTGTGAAATCTTTTAAACGAGTTATATATTTATTCGGATAAAAAAGGACAAAAACATAGTGCATGCAATATGCATATAATGTAGATATTTTTTTCAATATTCCTGCTATTCGATTTATCAACCTGCGAGGGTCACCGCAGCTCTAAGACCATCGAAATGCACTTTTGAAATGCACATACAAAATTGATGATGTAAAAGATCTCTTTTCTGTGGAAACTATATTCAAATCAACCTGGCAGTGATAGCGCGACTCTTAGAACAATAAAACGCAATATTAAAATGCAACACAAAACTGATAGATGCAAAACAGCTTTATACCGCTCCAAATTTCGATTACTGATACTTTTATGTATCCGTGTTATTTACAGGAGCTTCGGAGCGGTATCAGGCTTTTTTACATCTATCATTTTTTTATTGCATTTTAGTGGACAAAATACGACTTGCAGAATATGGGTGATTTATTGAAAAAGTTTTTAAGAGAAAAATTTTATATACTGACAAATCTAATATATTAGATGTTTGAAATTAAATTAAACGCTAATCAAACGATTGATATTTCCATATATTCAACAAAATTTTGGAAGATGCACAAATATATTTATTTAATGTGATAAATGATAATGATTGGAACTTTACAAAATTAGTGTTGAAAATAAACGTTTAAGAACATGGCCTTGTTTTTAGTAGATACAGAAAATTAAGGCCCTTAAATTTGGGACTAATTTGATTGATTTTGCTTCGACTTCCCTATTCAAATAATTCACGCCACGCCACTGCTACCTTCATTATGTTGTATAGTGTACGTACATTATTGTGAACATTTTTCAAGGATGTGTACATTCTCTTCCTCGAACCGAACCGATATACCTACGTATAATGAATGTTTATTATGTTTCCAAGGTGGTTTTACTTAAAAATGTTTTTTTCTTTCTTTGTTAAATCATTATCTCTGAAAATCTGTATATTTCCAATTAGAAAGATAAAACTAAAATTACCCAGCAAACATCATGTTTTCAATGTCAAAGAATTTCCTATTATTCTTGAGGGCAGCACAGAATCTTTATTTTTTTTTTTCGCTTTATTATGCTTGCTGCAAGTGAAACTTAACTCTTGAACATAGCTTGAACTCTTCGGATTTAAAAAATGGTTGCCACTGGACTGGAAAGTCGGAAAAACGGGGAAAGTCAGGGAACAAAAAATTGGTCAGGGAAAGTCAGGGAATTTGGAGAGTAGTCAGGGAAAACTTTTAGCACTGATTGATTTCCAAAAGCTTAAATCTTCCTTTAGAATTCTGAAATTCGACTTTCTGTTTTTGAAGTTAGAATAAATTGATTTTTTTTAGTAAATATTCTTGTATTGAGAATCATATAAATGCTTTACTGGTCGAGTTTTAATTTCAAAATTGAGTAATTAGTTAATAAAAGAAAACTTGCCAAATAAAGCAACTCAATTTAAGTCAGTAATCATTAAATAACAAATTTCTCTGATAATTTTGAGGTTCTTTAATATTACTCTATTTAAAATATTTGATATTTAACACTACTTTTTACGGCTTACTTGTAACGCAAAAGTTTTTTGCATGAGTTTCATTCTGTAAAAAAGGGTGTTGTGCCAGAACTTGGCTAAGCACTACCTTTCCCTTTGATAATCATAACAAGGGAATCTAATAGAACCTGAAAATGGAAATAAGTAGTATTATTTTAAATTCGATTAAAAATTTAAAAAATAACTTGAAATTTGGTCAAGGAAAACATAAAAATTGTTCAGTGAGAGTCAGTCAGGGAATTTTATTTTAGAAATTAGTGGCAACTATGTAAAAGGAAATGGGTAGGTAAGTATGTGATTGCATAATACTTATCAAATTGCCTGAAGTAAATCCACTGCATTAGATAGTAGTTAATAACCACTTAACCTAACTTTTGTGTGCTGAAGGTTTAAAATTGTTAGGGGCAAGGATAAAATAAAAGTTCTTGCTAGAGTAACGACTTATATTTAAATTCTTTCATTAGGTAGAATGAACATAATGAATAAATGTTGTGTTTTTAACTTGAAAAAAAGTTAAGTAAACTAAGATGTATGCAAAATTTGATATAATTAGAAATGACGGTTATAATTTGGATACAACTATAAAGGTATCAATCATTTCGAAGTAAAACTTCGAAGTACATATTCTTTGTGATTCTCAAATCGTGTTCTTATACTTTATGAATGCATTTTCGAAGAATTAATTCAAAACATCATAGAAGAACTCATTAGTTTATTTAATACATACTAGTTGCAAAATTGTAAAAAAAAGTGTGACAAAAGAAGGTATTTACCTACTTATTTTTATAAAATTTCAAAATGCAGTATTGTTAGAACTCTTTAATTACCTGTGTGTAAAATTATATCGCAATCAGTCTAGCTTTCTATGAAATATGCGGGAATAACCCAATACTAAGTAATTTGTCTCAAAAAACTGAAAAACCCTATTTCCGTTTCGTGAAATTTTTTTGTTACTCATTATTTTATCGTTATAATAGCCGTGTTTTTTGAGAGAGTGACTAGCAACTCAGCAAAATGTTTACACGCAAAACAATAACAAAACAAATTATTATAGAGAGCTTTGTTTGTGTTTTCCGTGTAAAACTTGTACTGAGTTGCTAATCACTCTTTCAAAAAACACGGCTAATATAAAAAATATGTACTCCAGAGCCTTACTTCTAACGTAGATTGATAGTTCTTTACCCGCTCTACACAAATGTCGAATTTGCAACCCTTTATGAAATTCAAACACGAAAATTTGCTTACCTACTTTTCAAGCTTAGAATATTCATTTGAAGGCTGATCGTAACATCCTAGTCAAAATATTACAATTTTATTTAAAACGATAACTTCTTAAACTAAAGAAGTTGAGTGATAAACTGATAACCGTTCTTTGTATTTTAATAAAAAAAAATACCTAAGAGATTTTATTGAAACCACAGACAAGTTTATATAGAAGAACCAATTCATGTAAAATCCCACAAAAAAAACATACATGTACATGTACATATGTACATGTGCTGTGTCACATATAATTGATTTCCCATTGTAATTGACCGTGATAACTCAAAAAGCCTCTTACACTGGTCTTTCCGTTCTAAAAGCCCTATAATCTCAATTCAAGCACACACTATAAATCATATTTTGATCCAATTTAATTATAATGATGACTTTATTTATTTCGCTTTTCCTCGCCCACAACCTTCTTGTTCATTCCGTTGAATCGATAAACAAAACGCATTCATTAGATTCACCTACACAGCAGCAGAGCCCCTTTAGAAGTCTGTTGAAAATCAATTAAAACATCAAAAATGGTAAAAAGTAAAAAAAAAAAAGATTAAAAGCAAGCCATTCTCGACATCTTTGTTCGTCATTATTTTTTTTTTTTATATATAAATTCAAAAACTCAGACACAATTTATGGCAAATATTAAGAAAGTGCGTTTCTTTCAACGCTTGAATTGACAGCGACCAGATGTTTGACGCCTGGTGTGATGTGATGCGATAGCTTATAGCTATGATTCCGTATCGCCTTCAAACAATAAATAAAAAAAAAATATAAATATGGTTACTTATTTATACGAAGCAAAAAAAAATCTATTTGTGGTTTTTAAAATTTCAAGCAAAAAATATATGTGTAATATGAATATAGTATATCCTCCAGTTTTGCAATAAAATCAATAGAAAAAAGTGTTTGGCGGTGATGGTGGTTATATGATGTAATCATATTCCCTCTGAGCTCTAACGCCCGCCAATTTACGATGAATTCAGTCTGGCACTGACACAAGTTTGTGGTTAAGTTAAGCTCTTGGATATTTCCCATTTATATTTTTTTTATGATGGGAATATATCTTTTAAGGGTATTCGCCTTTTTGAATAATTTAAAATTCTATCTCAGAAATATGAAAAAAAAAATATTATTATTTATTTTTAAATGGCATCAAAAAGGGAATATTTTTAAGAGATGCCATTGCTGAATAAAGTTTTGACGAGAACTACACAAACGAGTTTAAAGTTAAATTTTCAAAATACTTTATGCCGTAAGTAGTAAACACCAGCCGTGTTTTTTGAGACGGTGATTAGCAACTCAGTAAAAGTTTTATACGGAAAACACAAACAAAATTCTGTTTAGTAATTTTGTTTGTTATTGTTTTGCGTGTACAAATTTTGATGAGTTGGTATACACTCTCTCAAAAAAACGGCTACTAACTCATGGTGGCACTACTGTTCAAGCCTTAACCAAAAAGTTATTTCCAGCAACAAGATCGGTCCTTAGCTAGCTGTTTTCAGGTTCAAATACTAGTTGGTCGAGTGTCGTCTGAAACGCGGTCTTCCTCTATACTGCCCGTAAAAAGCTCTGAAATTAAAAATCCTGATCAGCTATCCAATTCATTACACATGCCCGAAATTTAAAATCAGTGGAGTGGTTCAGTCCGCTGCCTCATACAAAGTGCACCAGGTCCGGTGTAAACGTGGTATTATTTGTAGCTTTTAAGTAGAAAATTAGTTGTGAAAAGAACAAAATTCCAAAAAATTGAAATTGAATTACACAGGTTCTTATGGGAGCTTATTCACTCAAAACTTCTGTATGAAGCGCATCGCTGCACGAAATCTTTATATTCTAAATTTGCTGCGCAGAATCATTGCAACCACAACAGCAAAGAAACAAATTTGAAATAATTGGAACTTGGCATTACTCATATTCACATCACCTGCCTTTCTTTCAAAAGAATTCTTTTTGTTGGTGATTTTTTTTTAAGAATCCATGAAGCCGGTGGCGGCGCACAGTGGTCCAAGCGCGGAAAAAATGTCTTTGGAAAAAGTAATTTTTAGCCTTTTTAGCTTTATGTTTAAGTACTTATAGATAACCAGAACGTATGATTTCGAAGTATTTTTTAATATAAATACGAGTATATTATGTACTTATTTACAAGCCGTCAAAGTTAAAAAAATAATTGTATTCAAGTCGCGAGCCATATTTTCAATAAAATTTTAGATCTCTTTTTCTGACGTTCCTTAAGATAAATGCTGTAACTTCTTATGTCATTTTATTGGTCTATTCTTGAGTACGATATATAAAATAAGAAAAAAAAAATGATAATTTATAAAAGAAGCCTTCTATAAGTAGCATCAAACATTGGTACTAAGAATTTATTTTTTTTTTAAACTTTTTGAGTTTTAATTTTAGCTTCACTTGCCTCCAAGCAATGACGTATACCAGCATGTGTTCCATACTTTTAAATTACAGGACAGACAAAATCAGCTGCAGTTAGCTGCAGACCTGGGAGTTATGTTCAAATTTGTCTCACTGAATCGGGTTTCAAAAACCTCGGTTTTGGCGGTGGTATATATCAAAAAGTTATACTTTCTTCGGTATTAATTGTCAGAATGAAACAGTTAAGCTCTTTGTCTAGAGAAAAAGCGTACTTTTATTCTAAAAATAAAATAAAATTTATATATTAACAAAGGTATGAGAAATTCGATTTTTTGGAAAAGTCTTTATTTCTGAACACAACATTTTTCAACTTTCAACTCAATTTTCTTGGAAAAAATATATGAAAAATACAATTATTTTATGATGGTTTTAATTATATGATAGAGCTTAATAAAGAATAAACGAAAGTGTTAGGGATAATCCCACAGTTTTTTTGATTGCACGCAAAAGGTAGAGCAGGGTAGAGCAGTTTAAAATAAAAAAGGTGTTTTTTTATATGGGATTTTCCTTATACCTGCTGGTTTCATATCGAGTAATTGTGCATTTGTGCAACTTGATAACAATAAATAATATATATGTATATATATAGGTCTACACTTTTTTAAGAAGAAAGTAGGACCATAAAATACATTGTTTCAGCGGGGGTCAGACCCCTTTGACCACACCCTAGGTTATGGCCCTGACAAAATTTTGTCGAAATGTGTGTAAGCTCAATCCAAACATGTGTACAAAATTTCATTGCTCTCCGTTTCATTGTTCAGATTTTATAGACTTTTTTCAGCTCTCCCATACAAACAAAACCACTGTGCGGCGTTGCCAATCCTGCCATCGTCCAACGAAGAAAATCTCGTTCCAACACTTTTGTGGCACATCGGTAACGCTGTGCTTTCATGTATTTGTTTGACATAACTATGCATCATGAATTTTGGAAACTATGCACATGTGTTTCGTGTGCAGATCTGCATGCATAGATGCGTGCAGACTTGCTGCACATCTGTTTTTGCCATTACTCTTTTTTAAAGGCTGAGTTAATAATGTCAAGTTAGCACTACCCACACTCATTTTTTTTTTTAAGTAAAGCAAACAATTTTATGGATTTTTTTTCAACAAACAAACAAACTACAAACAATGACACGATTACATTGTCAAATTTTCTTTTTGAATTTCCACAAATGTAGTGCTTACTTGAGATACGTGTCATTCTGGCTTGCCTATAAAGTGGCGGAAAACAGTTGATGGACGATATTTGAGAAAGTATGGGTGAAAAACGCACACATACTCCTGTTCGCCATCTTATTGTTGTTGTTGTGTTATTGCTGTTTTTTAACAACAACACAATTTTGAACGGAGTAGTTCGGAATATGTGTGCGTTTTTCACATATGCTTTCTCATAACTTATGCATCAGCTTTTTGCTATCTATTAAATAAGGGCCCATACACGCGACACGTTGCTGCAGACCATTGTTGTGCACATATCAGTGCAGACCGCCTGTGTCGTGTGTATCCATGTCGGGTGTTTGCAGCGACCGTCTGCGTGAATTCAATTTTGTTTGTGTTTTTCTTGGTCTGCAACGACATGTCTGTCGTGTACGGAGAATTGTGCACATACAAGCGAGAAAATTTGTGGAGTAAACATGAATTCGTCAAAAATTAAAGATGTCGGTAGGCGAACTCACGTTCAGCTCTTTTAATTATTTGGTAATACCAAGGTCACTTCATTTTTTAAACCAGTCCTTGCTCCAAATTCTTTTTGTTTTCTTTGATTCAGCAGAAGTATCCGCCATTTTTCCGACCCGACAACAATTTCTGTGCAGATTGTCTGCACCGTGCGAAGGCATGTTTGCACAGACTTAAGATCTGCAGCGACGCACGGCGACGTGTCTGCGTCGTGTTTGGGCCCTAATAATAGACACAAAAAATAGAGCAATGTAAACCAATGTTTTTTTTAGGGGGAGGGGGTAAATATTACAAAAAATTGACATCTTTATAACAAAGTGTTTTTGACTAGGTACTGTGCTCATATTTGTTTTTCAAGCAAATAACAACACACTAAATTAATTTATTAAAATAGAAAGAGAAAAATTATATGGCGGATGTGGGTGACAGCTAGTCTAGTCTCTCAAGTGTCTTTCAAAAATCAGAGCAATCAGAACATTCTCGGTTCAGAGGGCACTCAAATCATGTTCTATGTATACTGAAGCTCTATTCAGAACTCTTTTCTGAACGAACAAATTTAAAATTATACATGTCCAGTCTAGCGTTGACCTATAAGTGCAAATAATGTCTGTCAAGTTAGCATTACCACTTCAAAATTTCAGGAATCTAATAATTGGATTAATTGTCGTGAATTTGTCGTAAATTTGTCGTAAATTTGTCGTGAAAGAAAAAAATTTGTCGCGCCTTTTTTTTTTAAATTAACCCTGGGTAATGCTAACTTGACAGTCAAGTTAGCATTACCCACCCTCAAAAAAAATTCTAAAAAAAAAAATGAAGAGGCAGTTAATTGTCGTGAATTTGTCGTAAATTTGTCGTGAAAGAAAAAATTTTGTCCGACCTTTTTTTTTAAAAATAACCCTGGGTAATGCTAACTTGACAGACATGTGCAAATAGTTCAATTTTCACGGCGCTGGATGATGGTTGGATTCGAATCCAGTCTATTCTACATAAAATATTTAGTGGTATTCATGGATACTGCCCTTGCGAAAAGTGACAAATCCATTCCCCAAGTGTACCTATCTATTGTCATGCATGACAAAGTGCCGTTCGGTTTCGGCGAAAATTGTAGGTCATCTCCATTTCTTTCCAATAATAACATGCACTTGTGAATGGTTGAGACTTGAGAGCTATCACTCCATTAACTTATTTCATGATTATGTTCTATTCAACAAAAAAATATCTGAATGTCGTATGCATTAAAATACAAAAGGAAAAGAAATTGTACTTTATTGCTGTTTTGAATGTTCCTGTATGAGTTGTATAAAATGGTAGGTATATCACAAGAGAAAGGCTTTTTGTGTCTGCCTTGGTAGTTCCATCAACATTTTAATTAAACTTGTTTCTTAATCAATCTGGTTGGTTTTTCGAGAAGGCTTTACAACTTATTCAAAACAAACCAAGTCATAAATTTATAAAATAAACTACCCACTGACCTATAATAGCAACTAGTAGGTAGGTGAGGGTGAGGTATTAGTGGATGTTAAGCGCCATAATGTACAAGTGCATAAATCATACTCACTGTGTCATGTTCAATTAAATTAATTATGATGTTATTTAATGATTAATAATAAATTCTTGCATAACTAATTTGTTTTTTCTTTTCTTATTCCTCGTTACAGGTAATTAAATGATTACGTTACTTGCCGCTATAAAACGTATTTATGTATACTTATACTTAATGTAACCTTTACCCGGATGACCATTCAGAACGGAAGAGTACCTTTTTTCAGTAGATACCGTTTAAAAAGCTATTCATCAAACACAAGAAGCAATTCAAAATGTTTTAAGTCATCAATGAACTATGCTGAGGAAAAACATTTGAACGGTATTTTTTTTTTGTTCTGTTGACATGCCCATATCCGAGTGAACCTCGCATTAAAGAAACGCAGGAAAGAAGATGAACATGATGACTCTGTAAAAACGAGGAAGAGCAAAACTACTTAATAACCATGACCAAACCATGAGAATTGTGCGTTTGCGTTCAACATGCACCATAACGCAAAACTATACAAAATACAACATACACGAATCTTTTACATGGAAAACACTAATAGAAAACAGAATCCACTTTGAACCCTCCTTTCCATACCTACATGCATTTTGATATAGAGACGAAAGAAAATAACCGTTTTGTTAATCACTTGAAGACAAAGTAAGAAGAGGATGTGAGGGTTTCATATGAGTATTCATGTTTATTTGTAGTACGAGTATGTTCATGTTCATGTTTGTCGTAGTTTTGGATTACAAAAAATAAAAACTGCGAATGAATGACATGAATACTCCCATTCCATAACAGAGACTTTGATTCAATTCAACCTTTGTCTGTCACACTCTCTCTCTCTCTCACTCTCTCTTTCTCTTTCAACTGTCAGATCGATTACAACTTTTCCTTTGGCATTTAAATTAAAGTTTTCAATCAAAAACTAAATGCCATATTATAAGGTCATTGGAGCGAAGTGAAATTAACAATATGTTGTATCAAAAGCTCATCCGTGTCAAGCATGACAATGCTTAATGGCTTCAAAACTGGTTAAACATTATAAATATTCCCATTCTCAGTTTCTTTCATTCTCGATTCTAAGTATGTAGGTAGTAAGATCTTTCAATATTAAAACTGAAGTCTTTAATCTGCTTCTGCCACTGCCATTCATGGTAAACAGTTTTTACAGTTACATACACGCCGTGCTTTGTATAAAGAAGTGAAACCTCTTTCAATCACAGCTTTCAATTGTATGTCACCTTATTAAATGCGGCATTGCTGTCATTTTAATATCTTTTACTTCACGCTCTACTGCTAGCTGCCATAGCTCTAGAGTACAATGTTACTTTGCCGTTGCGTTGCGTTTGTCATTGCGAACGAGTATGTCTGGTCTGTATCTGTACTGTACATACATGTTTAGTGGATGACGTGAATACGTTTTCTGTCAAGTTGTGGATATCTGAGCGAAGGTGGACAGGACAGGTGATGGTTTTATTCGAGTGACAGGAATTTCCTTAAGATGACATTATCTTTTTTTTACTTAAATATGCAAAAGGCTGTCAGTGTCCTGTCATGTGGATATTGTTAATAAATTCTTTCTTTTGTTTCGCCGGAACGATTGTGTTTCTGGGATTTCCTGGTGTCTATTTTAAATAGTAGTTATAAGCTGAACGAGCATTTAAAATGACAGGGCTTACCTGTAAGTTTGTTGTCTAAAAGGCAGTTTGACAAAGAAAAAAATTGAAGGAAAAATTACTAGAAAAATACCTGGCTAACCACGAACTGACTTATTGAACACGTCCATAATGACATCTCCAAGAAATGCTGAACTAGTTGGACAGATGTCTGAGAATTCTCAACCCTCTGAACAGCAAATGTATGTTTGCAAATCGCCATAAACTAGAAAATCAATGTAGAAATGTTCGTGTTTTATTTATTTTAATTTAAGATGTTTTTAAAGTATTTTTTTTTAAATAATAAAAGGCTTTTCAGCCCTAAACAGACTCGTGTGTACGTTATGACTTCCTGTTATCAACCAAACCATTGAACAAATCAATACAAATTGATTTAAATATAACTTCCATGTGAAGTCGGATACATTTGATAATATTTTCATTTTAACGTTAAAACCATATACACCAATAACGCCAATATAAGTCTACAATTGTTTGAAGAGACGGCCACATACTACAACCAACATGGATGAGGCCTAAAATTAATTAAAGTTCATTAGCTTAGCTAAGTGAAGTTATCTGGTGGTTATCTATAGTGCTCAGTGCTGCCTGCTCCTCTTGCTATATACTTATATGGCCAACCACAAATGGTAGCGCAATTAGAGCTCTGTTCCGCAAATTGAAGGAGGATTTCCTTTTGAAGCTAAAAAGCCCCCCGCAATTGTCATCAGCAGTTGAATTAGAATCTGTGGGATATTGCCTTTGCCACAAGCGGTCGACAATGTTATGCTCCGTTTGTTCCCTGTACTGTATACTGTTATGGAATTATTGTACAAATTAATTATTTTATGTAAATTAAAAAGAATACGGTGTCGTGTGTACTACTATACTACGCAGCAACGACGACGAGCGACGCATCACGGTGATTGAACTAGAAATGTGTGTGCTATGTGCTTCATATGTAGCTAACGCTGACCTAGTAAAATTCAACAATGTGGCTGCGATGGGTGGTTGGAATGAAATGTTGGTATGTGACTCATAGTCATACAGAGATATATGTGATGATGTCAAAGTGAATCAGACGGGGGGCACCAAACGGACAGACAGTTAATTGAAGATTTTCAAACATTTAATGGGGCGTATAAGGTGGTTTCCTAAATAGTTCATGCCCCAGGTCCCAATGGGTTGTGTACTCGTACATATACACATGTATGTATGTCTAAACTGTTGTGTTATGTGTGGTTTTCTAGCTGTGGGAGTCCAAACCACACATTTCAAAGGCAACCATGAGCGAGATACATTAAAAGTTTCTAAGTGTCTTCTTGTTTTTAGAGATTGAAGCCGTACAAGTAGATCTGTATTCATATATGTAGTATATCTATATACCTAGGCGTAATTATGTACCAGAAAAGTCACGTGGGTGAATTCTTGTAAGTAACGAAGAAATGTAAACTTGTTCTCGTAGTCAGGCGAGATAGTAAATTAGAGAGATTAATTATTTTTCTGTCAGAAAATTGTTTTCTATTAGTTTACGTAAGTACATATTGTGTATCTCTTCATTATACTATATCTTTTGTTCAAACAATCTCGATTAATATTATCATTGAGTTCATTTATATTAGATACCTAGTTAGTCAATCATGCTATGTGTGAAGGTTCTATATGAAATCTTAGATTTTTGAATAAATATGATAAAACACATATTTAAAAAAAAAAAAACAACGAAGATTAAATCAATTTAATCCTAAGTTATTTATTCAAACCAATGCCCAAATAGGATAAAAAAAATCTTTTGGCTCACTTATTGATTTTTTTAAAGTAGATTCGCTTTAATTATTCGGTTAATAAACTAAACGCATGTTGTCAAAATTGAAAGTGTGAGATTATATACATACCCAATACACCGATATCTGAACGAAGAAAAAAACATTGACATTTTGACGAGTGAAATAGCACCAGAACAAAAATTAAAACGCTAATTATATTTAGTGTACAATTTGAACAGCCGAATATTATGGTTTTAATAATGATACTACTACTGTGATACTACATTTTTCAAAATTGAAAACATAATAAACATACTAAACTTTTCTAAATTTTAGATATTTTTTTTTTAAAAGTAAACCAATTTCTTTGATAAATTTCAGTTGAACACGTCCAAAAAAGTGACAGCTCGTCCAAAAAATTGACAAACATGTTCCATTTTGATATATTTTCGTCAATTTTCGTCCAAAAAATTATTTATAAACGTCAAAATGTCAAACGGATTTAGTACGATACTTAGAAGATAAAATAGCCATTTGGTGATTTTAACTTTGGTTAAATATTAGGAAATAGTCCAATGCTAAACTCGTTTAAAACAAGCAAATACTAAAATGATTTAATATCGTACTTAATCGACTTAAATTTTGGGCCATTAGCTTCAATGTGTGTATGTGTATTGAGGTCGTTAATCTGAAAATAAAGAGAGGGTGTTAAGTGAACGTAGAAAAATAGAGAGAGAAGGAAAGAAAGAAAAAAACTAGAGAAAGAAAGAAATAAAAGAGCGGGTAAGAGGGAATGAAAGGAAGATATATAGAAATATAGATGGAAAAAAACTAAAGATATAGACAGAAGGAGAGAAATAGAGAAATTTAAAGAGACAGAGAAAGAAAACGTTAATATAGAGACAGCGTTGCCGTTTGACCCCTAATTGGGACAGAAAGAGACAACACTACAATTTATTTTCAAATTATTTGGAAAACTTAAACAGGTTAGGTAGCTAAAAAGTCGAATTCAAAATTAAAAAAAACATGAAAAGGTAATTTATTTTTTAATTGTTGTGAAAATAACCATAAAATTAAACAATTTTGGTGCAACTCCTGTATACTGTTTTGATTTTTGTGTAGGTACGTATTGTCTCGGACCCCATTTTGGGACCCTTTTTAAATTTTTCAGCGGCATCCTGTATATTATCCTGAGATATTATATACATATACACAACACATCTTATTGTTAAAGTGAATTGGTAATACTGCATGCGGAAGGCACGGATCATTTTTAACAAGACGCACATGAATCATTAATATTCAGCTCTATGACAAATTCTATCGTAATCGGAAACATTTTACGAATCCCGAAAAAAAACCATCACCAAATCCGTTCGTAGTTGCAATTTGTATGCGATTTTCCACTGCGATGGATTCTGTGATCCGTTTTTTAGGGATTCGTAAGAAGTTTCCGATTTCAATGGAATTCGTTATAGGGCTGATTATAATAGACGAACTTATTACATCTAATTAAATTTTTAACAAATCTTTAAGTGCCAATGACAATGACGCCGTTTTTTCTCTTCATATGAGGTTATAATAAAAAAAAAAATTTATGCGTTACGAAGATTCCGTAATTTTATTTTTGTAGATAGAAATCCTTATAGAATGAATGCGTGCTCCGATTCTTTAATCTTGTTTGTTTTAAGGATTTTTGCTTTAAAAAAGTTGTTAAACTAGGACTAGACAAACCATAAACAAGCGGCGGATAAATGAACGCATTTGCCATCATCCTTCTAAATTATAAATTGGGTCGATAGACAACTTTTTTGTTGAAATCTTCATAATTTTTACCTGAGGGTGAACAAAATATTTGTTTTGTTTGACAAACTCTATGAAACGGCAGACAAAAGAGCCTGTGGGTAGGTACCTCTCCCAAAATGTTATGTTCTGGGTTTTGGTTTCACATCAAGGCTACGAAAAACAAAGTTTTTTTTTAAATATTTAATATCTCGAAAACGTCGCGTTTGGTTTTCAGCGACCCAGTTCAAAAATCAAAACACGTCTTTTTAATGAACCGGTGATTCATCATAAGTAGTGGTCTGTAGTGTTATTACAACAAGTAGATAATTAAGTGATAATCAATCATATAGAAATTAACAGATAACCCCTAAAAAAAATAGATACTTATGACAAGTTATTTACCACGACTTACTTTCACATTATATTCTATAATATTTCCGAAGAACAAATATGGTAAAACATTTTTTACTTAGAATATAAAATAATAAGACTATGCTAAAAACGTACAAGTTGAACATTTTAACTAACTATTTTTACAACTAAAACTAGTAACAGCAAGATTTTCCATTTCAAATTACACGAAATATAGCGCAGATGAGGCAAAAATTTAATGCCACATAAGGTGACATATTCATTTACACCTCTTTTGATAAAAAATGGTTATTTTGTATCTTGTAATTCACAAATTGAGTAAACCGTATAAATTAAAATTTAATTCACGAACTAAATTTGTGTTATAATAACAAACAAACTGCTAACTCTTGTTAAGTATCAAATCTTGACGATAACTCTGTTGTCACCAAAAAGTTTTGTTCAGTTTTTTCACAAACTTTCTCAGGGAATATATTTCCTGCCAATTGTAGAGCTTGTTAATAGCGTTTGTTGTCTTTCATCTTTAGTTTTTGGTAAAAATGACAAAGTTTTTTTTAAACTTAATTACTTGTTTTTAAACTTTAATTTTATTTTATTGACAGATTTTCTACAAAAGGTTATTCATGTTTGATACTTGCGATTGCTTAATAGGGGTGTAAGTTTTTAAATCAAAAATATAGGTGAAACGGATTCAAAAAAAAAAATATATTATCAGAATATGTTTAACCACCAAACCTGAATAATTTTCTTATTATAATTCCATTTTCTTATGAATTGTTTGTCTGGAGTATGTTTTGCAATTCCCATGTTTTTGTAAATCATAACAATTTGCTGGAATATTTCATAATAAGATTTATTGAAAAAGCTATTTTTCCAAAAAACCCTTGAAGTAATAGATGCCTCCTCTAATACAATTTTTCTAGCCAAACAATGAAGATCTTTTAAAGCCATTTATTTTTATAATTTGTTTATCTTTTTACTTACAAAAAAATGTATGTGTACATAAATGTTTGGTTTTATTATAAATATATATCTATTATACGAAATACCTAAGTCTTCTTTTTCTTTTACAAGTTTCTTAGAAATTTTTCACATGAAATCACTTATTTTGTACTTATACAAACAATTTGAAAACTGAACTTTCGCGAAACTTTTTAGTATTTTACATTTCAACAAACAAACAACATAGAATAAATAGGATTGCATTTATTTTGACTTTAGAAGTTTAACCACCCACTGGCTCATAAGCAACGTAGTGCAACACAATGAGTTTATTTGCCTGCAAGGAAAATTTGTGTGTATTATATTTTCATTATCAAAACTTTCAAATAGTCAATAAAAACCTAACTTATATACAAATTAGAATCCCACAAAATTTTAAATAATCTTGTTAAATAAAAAAAAAAAACATTAAACTCTTTATTTCATTATTGGTATTTTTAAAACTTTTATGTACAAACACGAGCATAGCTATCAAACTTTTTTCAAAGTTAAAACTTGTTTTTTTTTTTTTTATTTTCGTTTTATTCAAATGGATTGTATTTTTCTTTCGTTTTGCCGCAAGAGATATTTTATCTGACATATTTGATACCATTTGTAGTTTTGTAAGGTTTTTAAAAATATAAAAAGTAGGAAAAGAGAGAAAACTTAAAGTGAAGGAAGTATTTATACTGCAGAAATAGGTTGCATACAAATATTTCCTTTATAAGTCATCACATAATAAAACAGGAACTTGTCTCTGAAACCGCACTTATTTCTCACCGGTACGATGTTAACCGCATAAAACAAAAGGTACACTTTGTGTTCCTCATTACAAAGTAACACGATCTTTACTTCAGTCGGACTAGCCGGCCGGCAGCGGTGGTGGTAGCTGCAGCGGCGGCGGCGGCTTACAGTTATGTGTTTTTGAAGGAAAGTTGGAAAAAATTAAAATCGATTTTAATGATGTGAAGTTAATTTTTACTTCAAGACTCGAGTTAATTATTAAACACTTCTCCATCGTATAAACTGAATTTTTGTTATAAATACTGACACAAAATTTTAGTCAATTTAATGCGATGTTAAATCATTTTTAGTATAATAATTATTATATATATATTAGTTTAAAAATAGTGTTTTGCTAATTGTAAACAAGTTTAGCTTCGTACTATCTCTTAACATTTTCCTAAAGTTAAAATCACCAAATGGCTATTTTATCTTTTTAGCATCGTACTAGATCCATATAACACTTTACATTTATAAATGTCAAAATGAGGTATGTTTGTACGAGCTGTCACTTTTTTGGACGTGTTCAGCTGAATTTTATGAATGAAATTGTTTAAGTATGATACTAGTAAAAAATTAGTAGGTTAGCTGTTGTAGAATTAGAAAAGCTAAAATATCAAATGCATTTGTTTAGTTATGCTAGAGTCAACTCACCAAATTTGGTGAGTTTATTCACGTTTGACTTAAATTCCACATTGAAAAATTGCCTCTTAAATATTATTTAAATTATCTAATATCGAGGTGTGCTATATTTTTTCCACTTTTCAAGATTTGGAATTTTGATGAACAATTGCTTGGGCTAAAGGAAACCTAATCTTTCTTAATATAAAAATTGTCTACTCCACTGTACTGCATTATAATTACTTCAATTGTTTTTGGTAAATGTATGTATGAATATATCGCATAATGAGTTGTTGGCAATGTAATACACTCACTTCTCTTCGTAATAACACTTATAAAAGACCTTGCAAATCATTGTTACCAACTCGTTTTTATTAGGAATATATTTTTTTGTTAATTATATTCGAACACAAAAATAAATTTCATGGCTTTTAAATAAAAAGTGTTTTTTATGGTTTGCTTTATTTAAATCTTTTTAAATTGCAGTGATGTTTCTCGTTTTGGCAAAGTTTACAGGTTTTCTCGAAATTAATATACATAAATTAATATTTTAGCTGCAGCCACATATTACAAGTGTACATTTTGTAAAACGTGTAATTGAATTGTTGATGCACCATTACGTATATAATTATATTTAAAAAATACACGAGTATTTAGTATTACAAGCACACGTGTTTTTATTATTAAACGTGTATTCAGTAATGCACTTGTGTTTAGTAATCACCTGAATTTAGTATTACGTGTGTATTTAGAAGACAAAGCATGTGTATTAAATCAAAAAATTGTATTTAGTATTACACGTGTATTTCGTAAAAGAATTTTATTTAGTATTACACCATGTAATTAGAATAACTCGTGTTTCAAGTAGTATACGTAATGTGTATTTAGTATCGTACGTGTGTTTAGTATTACACATGTATTAAGTATTACAAGCGTACTTGTTATTTCGCTTGTATTTAGTAATACTTGTGTATTTATTATTAAACATGTATTTAGCATTAAACATGTATTTAGTATTGAACATTTATTTAATATTAAACTTGTATTTAGTATTACAAATTTTTCTCCCCCTCCGATCTGGCTGTGATCTACAAAGCCTTTATTCGTCCAAAACTTGAGTACAACTCCCATATTTGGGCAGGTGCTCCAATAACCCACTTGAGTCTATTGGATAGAATTCAAAAGAGAGCTCTTAAAATGATAGGTGAAAGAACTTTAACGGAAACGTTTACATCTCTGGAGCACCGTCGAAATGTTTCATGCCTTTCGTTATTTTACCATTATTTTAACAAACATTGCTCTAGCGAAATAGCCAGTTGCATTCCTCCCCTTAAACAATTCTACCGTAATACTCGCGCGTCTAGGAATGCCCATCAGTTTACCCTTGAGCCCAACTTGTGACGTACAGTTAAGTACAGAGATTCTTTCTTTAGTCGCACTACACGAATGTGGAATGCTCTACCCAGCTCTATCTTCCCCTCCCATTGTGATCTACAGACATTCAAAACCAATGTACATCGGTTTCTTCTTTCAAATCCCCTCCAACCTACCTAATCGCTCGTGCTGTGTTTATCACTTTAAGGGTATTCATAACCCCTTTAGCGCGCGCTAAATATAAAAAAAAAAAAGTGGATTAATTAAATTTCGTAGTCTTGCTATCGGTAGATATTTTGTTTTCCGCAAAAAAAATTGTTGTTGAGAAATTTCTCAAGGGAGAAATGCAAAATAGACGTTGAAAATGCAGTTTTCTTTAAAAAAAAACTTAAAGTCATTGTTCTACTAGTTAGTTTATTTTCCGCTGTACTCAATCGACGAATAATTGAATTATGTACTAGCCATGTTTTTTGAGAGAAAATATAACAACTCATCAAATTTCCGCTTTACTCAATCGACGAATAATTGAATAATGTACTAGCCATGGTTTTTGAGAGAAAGTATAGCAACTCATCAAATTTTTTGAACGCAAATTGTTTTGCGTGTAAACATTTTGCTGACTTGCTATACACTTAAAAAAAAAACACGGCTACTGTTACCAGCTATAAAAATCTTAAAGAATAATCAAAATGCCTTTTTATTTATTGCCATCAAGGGTTTTAAATGCACTGATTGGTCCGATATCGAACAAAAAAATGTTTTATATCTAAACGTGTATTTAAAAGTTACATCACGTGCAGCTGTAGGTACACTACTCCTAATATTAAATACACGCCTGAAATCAACAGCTGAAATTTAAGCTATGAACCATAAACTATGACAATTGTGCATGTTGTTTTTGGCATTGTACTGTACAGTATTAATAATACCAACACAGTTGGCAATAATATTTTCAATTTGAAAACAAAATTCACCATATTCTAAGGAAATACCTTCAAACCTTAAAACTCTTCTTTAATTCCTTACCATCGGCTTTTTGGAATGTGTTCAGCATTGTACAAATAATACACACAGAACGGTTGATGTTTTTTAGTGCAACTGCAGAGCTTCTACATCATCTACAATGTGTACTCTATGTGGTGTGCAGCTTGATTTCCTTCCACATCAACTTCGATTATGATGGTAGATGTATGCAACTTGGCTCTTTCGCTACATGGTACCTTATACCTATTATACCATACATGAACGACACCAACGACGACGACGAAGAATCTATATAACTTTAATGTTGAAGGTATCCCAAATGCAAATGCACTTATGCAATTTTCTCTCTGCCTGTCCGTCCAAGTCGGTTTTTTTTTTTTGTTTTAATCCACTCTACCGATATCCGATTCTTCGCTTCCGATATTCCCTGAAATTCAATAACATTGGCTTTCCGCTGCAGACTGCAGGAGGCTACTATATATGGAGTTCATGCGGTACTACCATGTACGACACACACAAGCTACATAGAAACAAAACACACTAAATAAAGAAACAAAATTGCAACTCGGTTTCAAATCTTTTCATCCATATACCATGATATTGCATGTTCATTTCCTGTGATGGTAAGCTAGCGCTCAAATCATCGAACCATCCTAAAACCTCAAAAACATTTTCACAAAAATAAATTCGCATCTCAGATACAGAATAAGGTTTTTTGTTGTATGTTGTGTAGCAGGTACTTTGAAAGAGGCATATAAATAAGATCTACACTATTAACAGGGACTGTCAAATAATTTGTTACCAATTCAAAATATGTCTTTATTCAAAAAAAAAATCGAAGTTTTATTTGAAGTTTGATTTAAAGGTAAAAAATGAGAAGAAAAACTTTATGTATTTTACTGCTAAATATTTAATAAATAACGGTATTTATCTCGTGTGTTCCACTCGTTTGGTATCCCTCAATGAGGCACATCAATTATAAACTTTGATCACACATTTTTTTTTAAATTTTACCTAAATGAAAAAAGGGTTAAATTTACATACATATACATACACACATAAGTATAATTCAGCATCAGGAAATCGGTTAAAGAAGTTATTTTCAGATAATATAATGCGGGTCTTTTCGAACAAAAGAAAAGTTTATCTTGAAATATAAATATTTTCCATTGTGTTTATGATAAAAAATATACTTACTTCTTAGCTATCATAGCTTCATAGCCTAGTGAGAAAGCGACCCAATTCTTTTATTCTTTAATTTTTCAAACTAATATACGTATATAAGCCTAAAGGCCCTCTTTTGTCTTTTTTAATGTACATCAACAAAACTAAGCCAAACCAAAACATAACAAATTTTCAAACCAGCACAGCAGGTCCAAGTCCAATATAATGTAGGATAGGAAGAAAAACCTTATTATAATTTAGATGCTGATGCAATAAATTTGAAACACGTCATGTACTCTTCGTTTCTTAAATTAATAGCCGAAACAAGGTTTTATAGTTCACTAATTAAATGGTTGCATATACAACCATACAATACAATGAGGGCTCCCACCGTCCGATGGTGATGATGATAATAATGGTATAGTGATGATGATGTAATACAAAGTGAAATTTTACTTCCACAAAAAATTAAAAGGTAAGTATAAAAAGTGAAAGCAAAAAAAAAAATACGTTGAGAAATAGAATGAAAAAAACAAAAACAATAGCTCGAAACAAACTAATTTTCTTTAATAATAGTGTTAAAGATCAAGTGAAATAAGTGTTTCTTAGACAATTTTAGTGAAAGCTAACTAATTTGTTTCTTTAGTTGCGGTATGTTTTACTTTTAATACAATATAATTTATAATAGAAAAGAAATCATATGTACTAAACACTAGGGTGGTCATTTTAATGATTTTTTTTTTGTTGGAGTTTCATACCTACTTCGATAGATCTAAATCAGCTCCAAATGATAGGGGGCAACAAAGTTTTCAGGATTAAGTTTCTTCAAGTTTTTGACTGACTGGTTTTTTTTTGATACTTCACTGTCCTCCATCTTCATAGGTAAGTATACAGAATCTGTCGGACCTGTTACAGAAAATACTCAAAATTTGTTTGCCGATCATTTGTTGGCCACACATTTTTTTCTTTTCGACCAATAAGTTATGAAATTAACTGATTTAAAAAATAAATAAGAGGAGATAGTCAAATTCAAGAATACGTCAAATTGTTTGTGTATTTGCCTTAGAACTTAAGTTTAATTTACTTATCACGTTGGAGGGGCAATTTTGCTTGAAAAATGTATAATTTTTGTATTTTCCAATTCTAAAACCCCTAGTTTACAATTCATTTTGGCTGAACTAAACACGAATTGCTTATGACCTTACATAGCCCAAGTGGCAAGTGCGTATAAAGAGGGGAAATTAGAATCCAACTCATAGTATATAATGACTTTTTCTTGTCTGTTTCAAGTAATTTTTTTTTAGAAAATTGCCCCTCCTGTCTAAACAAGGGGGAATATACACCCCCCCCTCCCATACAATTATTTTATTGTCCTGACCAGGCTTGCCAGATTGAGCTATTTATCGGCAACTGAGCTATCTTTTTACAAAACTGCCGACAACAAATTTAGTATGACAGCCCAATCGTAATTGGGCTTAAAATCGCCCAAATCTGATTTTTTTTTTGTACAAATAAATCATATAAATAAAACACTTTTCTCCCCCTTAATGTACCCTTAACGCTATCAACAATTTGGCACTGCTTTACATTCACTGATATTTCAAATCAACCGCAACAGCCTTTACTTTAATTTCATTCAGAGAATCAGTCAGGAATCAGTTTCAAAAGCTCTTAAAAGCTTTTGTATGAAAATATCAATACACTATACTCAACAACATAAAACAGAAAGAGAAAACAACAAAAATAAACGGCTAACTGCCATTCCAAATTCAAAATGAAATGAGATGAAGTTAGCAAATTTGAAAATGAAAACTTTTTTTTGCCAAATTTCGAAATTACCTCATTTCGGCTCTAATGGAAACGTAGTATTAAACTACATAGACCTACTTTTTGCAAAAAGTACAAAAGTGGGATTTTAAAACGTTCGCTAAAGAAACATATGCAAATTGTTGTGGCAGATAAATTAAGTACCTAACCACACACAATTTTCAATTGTTTTTTTTTTTGCAAGCAAGTGTCTTCAGCAAAGATATTAATTTCCCACTTTTGTACTTTTTGGCAAAAGGAGGTCTATGTAGTTTCAGTTTCTCTGTTCTTCCCAGAATTTCCATTTTTATATGAAAAAAAAATTACATACATATATGTAACTGTAAAAAGCAAAGAGCAAACAAACAAAACATGTATTTTATTTTTCGTTGTTGAATAAAATAATTAAAATAAATTGTTATTAAAGTTAAGATACATTTTTTTTTATTGGTAGGTATTGGGATACTATATGGGCTACATTTTCGGCTCCGATTTTGGGCTACAAAAATTTTCAAATTGGGCTATCGAACTAGTTGAACCATGGGCTTGACCAAACCTTCAAGCTCAAGGTTTTTGTCACACTTTATGTGTATAATAATCACATTAATATTATGAGTATTTTATTACTAATTCCATGAATAATATGAGTATTTTATATACTCATTACATAAGTAATATGTACTCGGTACTTCAATAATATGTACTCATTCCATAAATAGTATGAACATTTAACATAAATAATTTGTACTCTTTATAGTTTAATGTAATGGGTAATAGTCCAATCAAATTAGCAAAAATATCTACAAAAAAAAACAAAAAACCCTCTGCGTGCGTCGTCCGCCAGCATTTAGAAGCATTTACTCGATTTTCTCCACCGCTTTTAGTCGTAGAAAAGTAATTTTTGTTTACATTTGTAAGTTAGGGTTATTGAAGCTACTTGCTTCAATAAACTACTTTACATTTTATATTTCAATCTAGTCTACTTTGCATATTTTCTTTTCCTGTCATATTGTTTTAATTTATAATTTTTTCATTCATCTTTTGTTTTCTATTTAAATCAGTTTACTTTTAATTATTTCTCAATAATTTGTTAGTTTTAATAAAGATGTTTTAATCACGAATACAGTCCACTCTTTCAACTCAACAAGGGTCATATGTCACAGGTCCTTTCAATAAAAAGTTACGGTCGAAAAATAAAACAAAAAAAACGTCAAAATTTCGATTCGAGAAATGTTTTTTTTTATTGATCTTTCCCCATGTCCATCCGAACTAAAAATCACTTAACATAATTTTTATAGAACGTAAAATTTTCTTAATTTGTGTTTATTTAGATTTCATTTAAGTCAAAAAACTTTCAAAGTTTCCATTATTATAAATTGAAGGGTCGATTGGTTTTATTAAATTGCCCGTACGTTTTTCCCCGTTAGATTAACAAATATAGAACAAAATAATATTTGTAGAAAAATGATATCATGTATAATTTGTTTTTTGAAATTTTAAAAATTTTCATCAAATTTTTAATTTAAAAGGGAAATTTTTAAGCTAAAATATGAGCAAAAGAAATGAAGTTAGGATATTTTAACAGGGAAAAACCCGATTTGAAAAAAAAATATTAAAAAAAAAAAATAAAATAAAAAAAATATAAATAAAATAAAACAAAAAAAAAAATAAATAAATAAAATAAAAAAAATTAAAATTAAAAATAAAAATAAATAGAATACAAAAAAATAAAATACAAAAAAAAACAAAAAAGAAATTCTAATCGGCTTTTTTTCCTGTTAAAAAATCTTGACATCATTTCTGCTGCATTTTTAAGATTTAGATCTCAAAATTTGCCATACAAATCTCTGTACTGGGTGCATATATATTTTTCCCTTAGTGAACAAAAAACCTGACGGAGTCTATTACCTCGTATCCTGGGCGCGTATTACAAATTACGAAACGAAAGGCAAAAAAACGATAGTCATGACATGGACCGATTATGGTTGACGATATTGGATGCATGAAAAAAATATTTCCAGATAAAATCAAAAAACCTATTTTTTTAAGCGCATTCAACTTCATTCCTTCAATATTTCTGTCAGCAATTAATTTTTGAACTGAATTAATAAAGTTAAGAAAGTGTATCTAATTGATTTATAAATTTAGACAAAATGTTTTTCCATTGTGATTTTTTTTTTTTTTTTTAGTAGTAACGATGATTCCGAGGATTCAGAAAACCGGGAAAACTCAATTTCAAGGAGATCTCTGAGGGATGCATCAGACCCAATGGGTATTCCTGATGCATTGTAAGTTGGTTGAGCAATATTAACACTTTCATTATTAGTTGGTTGAGCATTATTATAACTTTCCAAGTCTTCCATAATGGCATCAACAATGTCTTGTTCTTCTTTAAGCGAGAAGGATCGCCAAAATGCATTCCCAATCTGTTGCCTGAGACCGCTTCATTCAGATCAAGGATTGATATCACAGCTTTCTCGTTGTCTAAAAAAGTCTTTTGTTTATTTGGCCCGCCTCCTGTGTCACTGGAATGCAATTTATGTCGCATTTTTCTTTTCACATTGTACTTATGTCTAATCTTTCGATACCTTGAAGTTATAAAAACAAAATTAAGGATGCAATGAACTTGGCTTTTGCTTGGCTGTTTGGTATAAAGTTTTGAGCAATGTCTTGATGGCTCTCCATATAACCAACAAGTGCATTTATTTGTGTCATTTGATGGCCTGTTATTAAAACTTTATTTATCATTTTTATTTCTTTATTATTTTATTTTACTTACATTTTTCTTTTTATCAACCAGCAGCACCAAACTCAAACAACAAACGTAATAAATATGTGACAGCTACATAAAGTCATGTGTCCAATAAAATACGAGTGCCAAAAGCAGTCGTAAGAGAAAACGAGTATCGTTTAATAAAAACGACTATCGTAAAACGTAATCCCAACGTAACGATAACGAGGGATTTTGAACGATAATCGTTATTCGTAATACGGGCCCTGTTGTCGCGTCTTACAAAAAACATCTTCTACCGAATTATTATATTAATTTATTGTACTAAGAAACGCACGGAGGGGATGTGAAATAAAAATCTGAACAAAATTAGGAAAATTATTTTTCAACAGTTCAATTCCAATGACCATTATTCACAGACCACCCTAATGCCCACATGTATTTAAGATTCTATAAGCAACTTAAACAGAAGCGGAAGTAGGCGCAACCTGCAGTCGTTTATTTATAAAAAAAAACTGCCTTAAGTTTTTTTATTGCATAAATACTTGTTCTACACGAATCATTTTAAAAACGTTTTGCAAGGAAAAACTTTTTTATTTTTCTTATAATAAGATATATTTTTTTAACTACGAAATAAAAACCGTTTAAGTGATAAGACCAATTACGTATGACCAAGTCGTGCCTATACTACAAACATTTATTAAATTTGTTTTCAAAACATTCAGCCAACCATCCTGTCTTGTCTATTAAAATCCGAAAAGAGATTTAACTTCTAATTTCATGGCAGAATGAACCACTGGACCTATAGCTAATAAGCTTTATATCATAACTAATCTTTAAAATTATGCACACAAAAAATTAATATTTAAATTATTGATTTTCTATTTTAACTGTGGTTTAGTTATCTAAAAAGCTCATTATTCATTCATGTTTTTTTTTTTTTTTGCCCAAATTAGTCTTTGAAAAATTTACACTGACCGCATATTTGACTATAGATTAATAATGAGACAAAGAGCCAAAGTTAATTCACACGCACCATTTGCGTTTTCTTTTATCTAAGAGATATTTTGTATACCTATAACACTTTGAGTAAAAAAAAAAAATGGTATAGCTTTCCTGATTATACACTCTATTCAACCTCAAAAGCTAACAAAAACAAAATTAGGGCTGGCCACGAGACGAGAAAAGTCTCGGTCTCGCATGACGACATGAGATGAGACGACACGAGACTGGCTTTAAAGCAACCGAGACGAGACCGAGACGAGACTGTATATTTGCACCGAAATTTACAGAGAGTCTAATAAATTAAAAAATCAAATTTCAGTTAAATATTTATTTTCTTCTGCATGTATGCAAACTATATATTCGAAAATATTTCGTTCCAATAATCAACAAGTTGGTCGGAAATCGTATTTTTCGGAGACGACACCGAGATAAGACTTAATTATACGAGACCGAGACGAGACTGAAAATTTTCGATTTTAACGAGACCGAGACGAGACTTACGAAAGTCTCGCAGAGTCTCGTCTCGTGGCCAGCCCTAAACAAAATCAACTTCAATAACCTTGGCTATGCACCACATCACCATCATCATAAATAAAATAGAGAAAGTGCTTATTTCAAATAATTTTCTATATTAATTTTTTTTTTAACAATTTTATAGGTTCAATGACCAAGAGTTGAGTTTGCACAAATTGTCTTCCCTCATTTAGTCTTTGATTTTTTTGTTTGCTTTTTTGAAAAAAATTAAATCCTCCCCCGATTTATAAATGGATGCAGTTTATATAATAATTATGGAGTATTAATATCATCCCCAGTAAACGTTCACCAGCCTCGTGTGTTTGCATATAGTTTTGTGTTTGGTTTCCACGCTGGGACTTAAATCCATAAACGGATTGGAAAATTTTTATAAATGTATGTTTGGTAGGTAAGGGTTGAAAGGATTTCGAAAAATCCTGGTTTTCAATTTAACCAACCCAGAACCAGATAGCATTAATAATTTGCTAGCGATTAATTAATTGCAATAAATACTTGGTTGATCGATTTTATTTGTTGCCTTGGGATTTGGTAGGGAATTATTATGCTTATTTTAATTCTATATTTGAAAACAGTTTATTTTTAAATGATTTCGATAAAATGTATAAAAGATTTGGTAGAAAATAGTTTTCTTTTTTTGGGTGATAACTTCCATGTTTTAATGGATAAGCGATAAATATTTTAAAATAATAATTTCCCTGGACGACACAACTAACATAGGAGCATACAAATAAGCATGAAAGAATGAGACTCAGTTTTTGGTTTTGCTTTTAGAGTGTTGGGGAGATTTTGTAAGCTTAATTTAGGAGCATTTATTGGTTTGCACAAAATGATAAGATTTTTTGGAAAGAAAACTCTAAAACATCATTGGGCTCAAAATTTAATAAATTCCTCTATATTTCAAACAGGCTATAGTGAATTAACCTTTTGGTATACGGAATAATAATTGCGTTCAATGGTTTTTATCATTAAATATGTTCTTATGGAACATAATCATCCTTAAAACACGAAATTCGCTCAAATTCACCCATGCTTTTCTGAGAGAATGTTTACACTATTTATTTATTTCTTTTCAATTTTTTTTGTAGACCTAGATAGAAAACTAAGCTGAATTTGAGAATTTAACTGAAGAGAATTTTTCCTGAAAATGTGATTTTTCATCAAAATACATTGTTTAAAAAAATGTATAAACAAAAATCTTAGCATGAAAAGTTAACAAAAATGACCTGCTTATACCCGGCTGGAAAAATGCCCAGTTTCTTTCTAGTTTTGACATGGCACTAGTCAGTTTTCTTTAGGGAAAATCTAGACGAGGAAAACTTGTCAAATATACGTCAAGCCCTTGCAAGTTTACAGTAGGTACAATTTAGACGAGGAAAATGTTTCATACTCTCGTGAGGTTCTCGCTAGTAAGAATTTGTTGGACGTTTTCGGCATCCTATCAGACTAAGCACAATCGTTATTCATACATATGCAAAATTTTAACTAAACAAATTGAATTGATGAATCGAATAATAAAAATTTTAACTTTTACTATACTTGATCAGTTTTGGTTTAAAAAAAAAAGTTAAAAATTTCACGCTCTTGCAAATCCCACCAAGATAATCATATTTTCAACCACCCACCCCCTCCAAAGGCTTTTTGAAGTTTTTATTAAAATTAATCAAAAATTATAATTTACTGTCTTAAACTATATTTACTTAATACCTGATGGTTCATCTCAAGTGGTTCATATCCGGTTGTTTTTGTGGTGGGATGTAGTTTAGATAAAGCGCATTTTTGTACACGATACTAAATCAAATAATATGATAGTAAGAGTATTTTACAAAAACGCCCAGTATCATACTAAATTTGTTTAATATCATATTAAATTCATAAAAATTTGCGCTATTATTTTTATTATTCAGGTTTTTATTTTTGATCTGAGTTATTTTACTATCGGACCCCGACCGATATTAAAATACCCTTTTTTAATGTTTCTAGCAAAAATATGAACAAATCTTGTTTTTTTCTGGTCCGGGGCATAGAGTGGTTTTCTGACGAGGCAAAAGGGTTCATAATCGACAAGGCCCTAGTTTTGGCCATTACTCAGCCATGCTAGGGCCTTGCCAGAATCTATTTAAAACTCTCTAGTGCCATGTCGAAAACTAGAATGTTTATGGAAATGTTGGTGCAAAAGTTAATAATTAACCGCCAATTGTTTTGCATTTGAACAAATATGCACGGCACTAGCAGCTGGAACTTGCTCTCTAACAACTAGAATGTATCTAGGCATTGACGGTGTCGGCGCAGAAAAACAATCTTCTTTTAGACATGGCACTAGAGAGTTTTACAAAGGTTCTGGCAAGGGGCTAGTAAGGGCTAGCAAAGATCAGAACATGGCCCTTGGTAGTTATGAACCCTTTTCCCTAGTCAGCCAAAACAAAGAAAAGGTTAGCTTATATGAAATTTATCCCACATCTGACTATCTTCCTATTGTCAGTACAATGCACTACGCACTGGGCTAACTCGCCATACAAGAATTCAATGTCTAAAGTGAATAAGTTTCGTACTCTAATTATTCATACCATATTGTATTAGAAATACATATAGAAAAGAACAGGATTTTATGTATGCTTTTAGCATCTTAGAACAGGTTTTCTGTTCTTACTTCTCTCGGGTTGATGTCTTACAACCATAGTAAAAAATGTGATATGAAAAAAAAAACAAAGGAAAGAGAGAAAACAGTGACGTATGATACTGAAATTTCATGGTACTTACCTATTAGGGTGCGCCTTATTTTGAAACTTTTGAAATTATGTTCCCCCAACCCTTCAACTGGTTCTTTATCATGAAAAAAAAATTGACAAACAAAATTTTTCAAATCGGATAAAATTTAGGGGTCGCTACCTGGCTTTGAAAATTTACCGGGTCAGCCCAAATAGCAACAACTATACTGGTTTGAATCATCTGCTAAGAATTAAGTATCTCTTGGAATTTTGTAGTTCCCTGGAATTTTAAATAGTATCCGGAACTTCCTCCGAAAAAAATGTCGTGTAACTACCCGAAAAAATATTGCGTGAACTGACAAAAATTTCACGTCTTCGCAAAAATATCCGTGTATAGGAGTTAACTCCCTTGGAAATTTTGTGACAGGTGAGACTGTCGCAAATGTAGTTTATGAGGCAGCTATTGTATGGGGAATTAGAGATAAAGTTAGGTGCTTAGGTTTTGACTCAACATCAGTCAATACGGGAAGAAGAAATGGGGCATGCCTTCTTCTTGAACAAAAAATGGACATGCCATCACCACATCCATGAGATCATGTTGGTAGAAATGGTCACGAGATCAATTCTTTTTTTAAAAGATTCAATAAGCATTGGCCCAACATCGATCGATAAGAATACGAAACAGCCTTGTCCAATGAAATTTTCGCAGCCGCAATTATTGAAAGCAAGGAAGAAATTATTGCCTTTTCTACATCTCAACTCCACGAGATGGCTACAAAAGAAACTTCTGGAAACAACAGTTGTTTTCTTGGGAGGAGTTTCTGAGAAAAAAATGTCATATAAAGCTCCAGCTAGTATACACTGTGCTAGATGGATGTCGAAAGCTATCTACTGCCTTAAAACATGGATGTTTCGCAGTCAGTTCAAACTAACAAAGAGGGAACAACAAGGAATTCGTGATATTTGCCTATTTGTTGTGAGAACCTATGTAAGGACCTGGATGACTTCTTCTGATTCCACGTCAGCTCCACGAAATGATCTGAAACTTCTCAAAAATCTTCAAAGCTACAACAAAATAAATGAAGTTATTTCAAAAGTAGCTGGTACTTGTTGGAAGAACTTGTGGCTTTTGAATTTTTCGATGAAGGAGTTTCCAATGAAACAAAAAAGCAAAATGGTTTCCGCCCCCGAAACAGAAGGAGTAGAGAATCCCTTAAAGCCATTAACGGTGGATATTGCTAATATTCAGTCGAAAGGGTTAGAAGATTTTGTAAGCTCAAATACGCAACGGCGGTTCTTTAATACCACTGCATTTTCGTCGGAATTCTTTACTAAAGATGTGGATGAGTGGCCCGAAAACGAGCCCTAAAATGAAATTAAACATTTAGTACGCAATAAAAGAGTGGTCAGCGACATCGCTGAGAGAGGCGAAGAGGAGCAGTTTCTCTTATTGGCAGTTAAAGCTTACAGAAAGAAATATCCTGACAGGAAGAAGTCTAAATTGATGAAATAAAAAATCATCATTTTTATGTTTATCTTTTATGTTTGCATGTTTATTAAATAAATAAAATAAAATCTGTTACCAAAACTTTCACTTTTGTTTTTTATAATAAGTTTCACAAATTTACTATATGATGGAGCACCCTGTAAAATTAAATTGCCGGTAGCGACCTCTAAATAGTGTTCAATTTTTATAAAATTTTCAGATAATTTTTTTTTTTTATTCAAAAGAACAAAATAGTGGGTTTGGACGTTCAAAAATAATTTTTTTAATTTTTTGCCAAATATAAGGCGCACCCTATTACCTATGCATTTTGGTTTCTGGTGTACAAAAAAACATTCCTTATGGGGTACCGAAACATGTTCAACGAGTTTTTACTAGGGAGGGCCTCACGAGTGTTTGAAATGTTTCCCTCGTCTAAATTTTTGGTACTGAAAGTCAGCAAAGGCTCGCCAAGTATCTGAAAAGTTCTCCTCTCCTAGATTTTCTCTACTAAAAACTTACTAGGGTCTTCGGTCTTGTCCAAACTAGACCAGAAACTTGTCATTTTTCCAGCAGGGTGTAAAGTAATTGTTCGATGATATTTTTATAATTGTTAACGAGAAATAATACAAAGAAGTTAAAATAGCAACTTTTAAATTTTTGATTTAATGCAAAACAACTGTGAAAAAAGTCAAAAATAAAAAAAAGTATTGATACCAATTTTATATTCAAAATATTTTTGGACACTCTTAAAAGTATCAGAATGGAAAACTAGGACGAAAGAAAACAAGCCATTCGACGATATAATGGGCAACATGCAAAAAATAAAATTAATGTGTCCAGAAACTTCTAAACTATATTACCGTTATTAACATTTTTTTTTTTTGGCAAAAACCTGGTATGCAGTATTATTTAAACTGTTTTAGAGATTATAAGAACGGGGTTTAATCAAAATCGTTGCCGCCGTTTTTGAGGAAATTCGATAAAACATAAATCGTTGTATGGCAGCTACCCGTTCTGTATGAGCTAAGACAAACAATTGAATTCCATCTCGAGGGAATCATCCCTCCGTCCATTACAGGCCGATTCCACCGGCCATACAGATATCCAACATCACAATCCAATCAAAAAACACTACATTTTTACTCACTAAGCAAATCATGTCATGTCGTTCATTAGCCTTTCACAACTACTTCTATCTTTTAAAAAAAAACTCACACGCACATGAAACGTCATCACATGGCCAAAGCTTTGAACAGTCCATCAATGTCTTGTTTAAAGCGTTATTTTGTTCGACATGTTGCTGCATGGACATGGATTTTTTGGACTCCATGGGATTTTTTATTTAGACATTTTCACAGTCCGGCCATCGTTCATGTCCTGTGGATGCGTAAGTGCGGCTATTTTTGTATGTGTTTGTTTGGTTTATAATGTTTTTTTTTTTTTGTCAAAATCCGCACTTGTTCATGAATATGGCTATTAAAATGTGTTTTTGGATTGATAATAAGTGTAAAGCCGCATTTAACCGAGTGACACAACTGACATAAAATCTGCCATTAAAATTGCAAAATAATGACTAAATCAATGCATTAATGACATAAATTTACACGAAGGCAAAACAATAAACTCAATTTACCTCCCATTTGTCTCCTTCATGGGTCAACGAGAGACTAAAATGTAATTTCTATAGATAATTTTATTTACTTTCTAAATAAATGATCATCAATTCTTTTGCATGTGAAAAAATAATGAGAATTTTGCGCGGTCGTTGTTCATCGGACGTTTGTTCATCTCACAAAAACTTTTTGCATGGAAAAGTACCTATATTTTTGCAAGCAAAAAAGTTGATTTCATTCTTTTAGTCCATAAATCATATTTTATCAGTGTAAATGAAACAATACATACAGCATAGGTACAGTTATTAAATATATTTACATAAAAGGACACTACTTGTCAATGAAGTTTAGCATTTTTTTACTACTATCACTTTTAGGGGGAGAGGGGCGAACGAAATCGAAAATGTCCAAAATAAGCCCCACCCTTATTTATTATAATTATACCTATACGAAGAATTGAATCGTTATAATATAAGCCTCTTCTCATTACTACCCTTATGGGTTGGACTGTGTAACTAGGTAGGTAAAGATTACGTCAATTTAAACAAAATTATCTTCAAAATGTAAACATCATCTGGACTATCTAATAATATAATATATTCTATATAGATAGGTAAGTGTATCCCTTTTAATTTTTTTTTCTTTCTAAAATCCCACTTAATCTCCAAACAGGCCCAAAAGCTTCAAAATAAACCCTGATGGCTTAAGTAAAATTCTATCATTTTCGATGCTACCCTTGAAAAAAAAAAATCCATCTTCCGCTTTCTCCAACCAGCAAATAAAAAATGTAAGAAAATAATAATAAAACACTTTTATATTAAAAAATAACTCTTCATTCCAAAAGTAAGAATGTGTCGCCAGTATTCTGTAACCACTGTCGCCTCTGAGTTATCTTTCGCAGACATGTTAAATTTGCGGACGTGAATTAGTTAGAAAAATTCTCAATCTGTCGTCATCACACATAACAATATGTATCTACCTATTCATTTATATACATACGTAAAAACACAACGAATAAAAGGAGTCAAAGCAACAAAAACAAAATAAAATAAAAATAGAACCAACATTAAGGATTGTAAGGATTGTATGCGGATGGCGCAAAAGAAAAATTTGGTCGGTTGTCCTTTTCAGGATTTTGAAAAAAAAAATACGAAAATATTTTGCTGCCAAAACAAATACATAAAAACTTACAAACTTGAATACATTTTTACAGAAACGACGAACATAACAACACAAAAAAAATTTAGTGAAAGAGAAAATGATGGAGAATGTGGATGGGAGTGCAAAGTAATTTTATGAACAACTTCTGAAAAAGAAAAGAAGCGAGTATGAGAGTGGTGATTTTAGAAACATATAACGATGGGGATGGGGTTTCCTCTTCGTCCTCGTCGGAAAGGTTTTCTTTTGCATTTCCTTTGTTCGTGTCAATCGATTTTTCTCAATTTCACTCAATTTAAAATGTATCATGTAGGTAGGTATCTATCTTCAACTAGAAACATTAAATGTTATCAAAACATGGATATAAGGCCAACAGGGCAAACGGATTGAAATCCAGAACTGCGTTGTATGTTTTTGCTCTTTGGCAATGACAGCTATATTTTATGCTTTTTTTTCCCGCGCAGAAAAACAATCTAGTTTTCGATTACCTGGCTTATGTGGAACTTGATCCCATCATCTTCTGATAGTCAGAAATGCGCTACCCACTAGGCGAACTCTCTATATAAAAATTCAATGTCGAAAGTGCATAGGTTTAATTCCATATTGCACTGTTGTTAATACATACAGAATAGAACCGGATTTTATGTACTTGCTTAGGGGCCAGTTATAGCTATCATTGAAAACCATCATTGAAAAAGTTAGCTGTTGATTTTGAGACCCTTGGAAGGTTTAATCATTGAATATTTTAACGCAGAAATAAAGCTTACGACTTCAAAATTATTTCTCCTCCATAAAAAATTCATATTGACCCATATCTTCCCCATTACGTTACTTTTAATTTTTCCAATGATCATTGGTATGGTAGTTCATCATTGAAAAATTAAAAGTCATTTTATGAGAAAATTTGTGTCAAATTGAATTTCGTTTAACCTAGAAATAATTATTAAGTCAATAAGCTTTACTTTGGCATCACAATAATCATTTGTTTTAACTTCTAAATCTCTCAAAATTGACAATTAATATTTTCAATAATCGTTTCCAATGATAGCTATAACTGGGACCTTAGAACAGGTTTTTCCTCATTGAACAATCCTATACAGATGTTTCACACCCATAGTAAAGTGTGATACGAAAAAGAAGACAAAGGAACGAGATACAAAAGTGTCGTATGATGCTGAAATTCCTTGGCGCTTATAAAATTTGTGTGTTTGGTGTACAAGAGATGGGGTCCCGAAACGTGTCAAACAACTTTTTACTAGAGATTGCCTCACGAGTGTTTGAAAAGTTCTCCTCGTCTAAATTTTTGGTACTGAAATTCAGTAAGGGTTTGTTAAGTATCTGACAAGTTTTCATTGTCTATACTTACCCCACTGAAAACTTGGTAGGGCCTTGCCCAAACTAGGCAGAAACTTGCCATTTTTCCAGCCGGGTTTTTAAATACAGATATTCGGCATACTCAATGAGGTATTATCCCAGGGTGGTTCGATATCTTTGCCGATTATGGTATCCGCCAAATCCTGCTGGATCAAAAATCACACTAAATTTAAAATTTGGTAGGTTAGGAGATACCAATGCACATTGTTTTTGAATTTTTGAATATTCAAAAATATAAGGAGAAAAGTAGTGTCCAGTATCTAAAGCATTCCTTTTTCGAGTATAGTGTTGCTAAAGAAGGAATCTCTGTACTTATATGTACGTCTGAAATCAGGCTCTAAGGTAAAATGATGGCCAACTAGCTTCTTCTATTGACCACTGTTTAAGAAAGTAACGGTAGAAAAGGGAGAGACATGAACCGATACGTGGGTGCTCAAGAGAGGCGAACGTTACTGTTACTGTTATATCGTCTATCATTTTTAAAGCTCTTCTGAATTCTATTCAAAAAGATTTAAATAAGTAGAAAAAGCACCTGCCCAGATATGCGAGTTGTACTCAAGCTTTGGACGAATGTATGCCATATAAATTACTGCTCGATCAAAAGGGGAAAAGAATTTCTAGCATCGACGAAGAAAGCGTAAACACTTTTTAGCGTTCTTTGCCACGTTTAATTTAAATATGTGAGCATTCTACAAAAGGTGGTGTCTATCCAGTGTTGACATTAAATATTAAATAATATTTTAAAAAGTATGATTTTTATGGAAAATATTTGGTTTCATGAAAATTACATAAATATGAATACTAAAGTATTTCAGTTCTTTAAAAAACTAAAATCATTAGGTGTCTGCTATCGTTTGAAGTTTGTACTCCTAATCATTGATTAATCATTATTTCATTTTAGAGGCAACAAAAAATAAACAAATAAAAACTCTTTAATCTTATATATTTTTGTTGTACAGGGCGATTCAACTAAGGTGTGACAAAAAGTGTGTAAGTTGGATCCAGACATTAAAAAAATCATATAGGAGGGGGGGATCAATTCCCCAGCCCGTTTAAGCAGGAGGGTAAAAATGACTTAAAACAGAAAAATAAAATATTAACAAACAACGGTAGTACTTATACAATGCCCTGTTATACCTTTTTGTAAAGCCAGAAATCCCTTCTTTAATAAAGTACTTTTGACAAACAGTTTTTGAAAAATTATTACTCAAACTCAAAACTTTGACAAAAAAAATCAAATATTTTTTTTTTTTTCCAAATTTAACGTAGGTAATTAAGTTCTATATATTTCTGTTTCCAAAATTCAATGATATACAAAAATAAAGAAACCAACTTCTTAGTAAACACAAGAATAAACGATGTTGATAATAAATCACCGATTGCTGAAATGTTCATTTAGCCAGATTTTACTTAGTTTTTTTGAGAAAGTGAGTTAATTTATTTTGTATTTTTTTTTTTAGAAAACTGCCTCTCCTGTCCCTCTCATACGAACCTACAAGCTCTAGCCTTTTGTTACACCTAAGTTGAATCACCCTGTAATGTATAAAAATGACAGATAAAAAATTCTAAACTGAGCAAATAATACAAAAAAAAATACTTTGTTTGATCAGGTTGATCGGTATTGATTAAAGGCTAAATAAACGCAAACGCAAAAATAAAAAAAAAAAATAAAACAAAATTATTGTGGATTTTTGTGTACTTAAGTTCATACAGTGCAGTCACACGGCGAATAAAACAATTAGTATTGACAATTTTGAATGAAAGAATTATTGGCTGAAGTTATTGCTATTTCACGAGTGACAACCCGATCATCAGACTTCTTTGTGTGGTTCTGAGTCTTACTAAGTTCATTTTATTTTAAAATCTTTGTGCTTTGTTGGGATTTGGATTTGGAACTTAAGACTTCAACTGTAATTGGAATTCAAGAGCCGACAGCTAACCACCATCGCGCTACCGAAGCCACTAGCTAAGCTCCATCCCAATGTAGTTTTCATGCCTTCCAAATGCATTTGAACGACTAGCATGTTTATAAGAGCACACGAGCTTGCTGTTGTTTCATTCGGTTTCTTTCTTATTTTCTACGTACCAGGACTCAATAGGCGGAAAAAATTATTGATTTGAATAAAAGAAGTCTGTTCTCCGTTAGTTCAAATCAGATAGGACTTTATACATCTTTTAACTTTCTCGCAATGGCGTTTGGTCTCGTGCTAAAAAATCAGCCATTGCGAAGTCGACAAAACGGGTTTTCGTCATGACCTCCGTCAGTCTGTGCTTCTTTGCGGCTGTTCTTCCGCTGCACATCGAACGAAAGCCGAAGTGATGGACTGATTTTCTTCAAATTCGTTATATGGCATTTTCTTTTTAAATTGTTCGAATATAATAAATAACACCAAAATAATTCTTTTTTATTTTTGTCGAACTCGTATTTTCAAAATTATAGAAAAAATAGTTCATAATTACGTACAAATTACATGAATACGTACAAATTACATAATAACTTATAATTACATAATTAAACGACTGGAAAAATTCCAAGTTTCTGTCTAGTTTGGGCAAGGCCCTTGTAAGTTTTCAGTAGGAAAAATCTAGACGAGGATGACTTGTCAGAAACTTAACAAGCCATTGCTGGATTTCAGTACCAAACATTTAGACGAGGGAAGCTTTTTAAACAATCGTGAAAAAACTTGTTGGAAATGTTTCGGTACCCCATCAGGAATGTCTGTTGTACACCAAAAATAAACATTTTATAAGTACCATGCAATATTTCAGTATCATACCACAGTTTTGTATCTCTTTCCTTTGTCTTAAATAGAACAGCACAGATTTGTGAGAAACGTCAGACAAGTTAGAACAGAAAACCTGTTCTAAGTTGTTCTACCTAAAAAGCGAGTACATAAAATCCTGTTCTAGTCTGTATGCAGTTGTTATGCATTATGGTATGAATATGATACATCAGAGTATAAAACTTATGCACTTTCGACATTGAATTTTTGTATAGCGGGTTACCCCTGTGGGTAACACATTGGACTGACAAGCAAAAGATCGCGGTATGGAGTCCCACATAAGTCAACTTTTTTGTTTCTTTGTCTGACGAGGCAAAAGGCTTCATAATCACCAAGGTCCTTTTTCTAACCTTTGCAAACCCTTGCTAGTCCATTGCCAGAATCCATGTTAAACTCTCTAGTGCCTTGTCGAAAACTAGATTGTTTTTCTGCGTGGGTACATAAAAATTATTATGTACAAAATTAAATAAAAATTACATAACAACGTGAACATTACAAAACTTATAAAAGGTCAAAATTCAAAGTTCAAGGTCACCAAAAGGTTATAAATCATAATGGATGATGTCTGTAAAAGTGTAAGTGTGGATTGTGGAAAGATACTTACATACTTTTAAATATTTAGTAACTGAAGTTATTTAAAAATAAAAACTTCAATTTCCTCTTAAGACAAAACCAATTGTTCCTATTCTTATAAATTTAGTTATAAAAAGAAGAGGATGAACCAACCAACTACCGAAGGGAGACAAAAAAAAAAAAAACTTAAATGTTATAGCTGTGACAAACTATTTTTGGGGTGGTAATGGTGGATGCGGTGTGTGAAATGGGTGAACTGATGTACGTTATTAGAAAAGCAAACTACTATAAGTACATCAGTGGCACTCTCATATACATATATGTATGCCATGTCGTAAGACCTCAACCCGGGAGCAATCTGTTTTGCGCAGTTTCTACATAAGAAAACCACACGGTATAACTATTCCATCGTAGCATAACCAGAAAACCTACCACCACCACCCCCCTCCGTCACCCCATCTGGTATGGGAGTATTCCTTCTTCTCTGTTTTCTCACACCAATGCACCAGTAAACTATTTGAAGGCGAATGACTGAAAATACGTTAACTATATTATAGATGTATGGTTGAAGATATATACGATTCTGAAATAGCGGTATATAGTATTATGGATTTATAGAACAAAAGCGATGGAACCATATCAGGCGTGAGGATATTTCAAGGCAAAAAGCAAGAGAAGGATCACTCTAATATTTTCTACTGAATGCAGTAAATTCACCCTCGAATGACGTTGAGCATATCCGTTTGATAGTTTGTGAACAGTATTGCCAATTGCAAAAATGTATGTATTTTTCATCAAGGAATACCGAATAGTCTGAGAGGTAGTGCTGACAATGATGTTAAAAATATTTTTTCTCGGGGAACAACAATAAGGTGCATATGAACCAACTTTCTCATAAAACTAAGAAGAATCCGGCTAAATGATAATTTCAGTAACCAGTTGTTTACCATCGACTTGGTTTTTTCTTATTTTTTATTAAGAAGTTGGAATGTTTATTTTTTAGTACATTTAAAAATAAAAGTCCTAGAACCATCCGGTTTTCAGTATTTGATTAAGAATGATAAGATGATTTGAAAACAAAAATAGTACTTATACTCTGTTCATTTTATATTTGCAGTACAGGAAAGATAGGATGTTTGCCTTTCACCCTTACGTTTATGGATTTCAATAAGCTATCTCTTTTTTTATAAAGCTTTTCCATTTTCTATCGTTGCCGTATCGAGCATTATAAATTGGCATATTTCTCTCTTCTCTCTCATTCAAATGTCGGTAGGGTTACCAACTGCTAATTTAGATTTCATAAACAGAAAAATGTAGATCGTAAACTAAATCTAAAAAAAATTAAAGTAAATGCAAATAAAAGTAAACCTATCTTTTTCCACACCACATAAATTCTTTCAACGTAAAAATAAATCGCAGAAAAAAGGTATCAATAAATTACAGAATAAAAAATAAATTGAATTAAAAAAAAAAAAACATTTTATCACTCCGACAAATATTTGCTGCTTCTTCTCTCTTCATTTAAGTAAATAACTGAATTTTCCACTGCTCTTTCAGTAAAAGCATCCATTCCCCACATTTTTGGCTCAATCACCTGCTATTTTTAAAAATTAAAATTTTGAAAAAAACTAGTCTTAACTTTTTTCCTGTTTTTTTTTTTTACCTACAAAATTGGAGCTTAAAAATAATTTTTTTTAAAAATCTGTTTACTGAAATAACTTTATTAAAAAAAAATAAAAGAAAAAATTTCTGGCCCTATTAAAAGGTAAAACAGAGCATTGTAAGTGATGACCTTTTTTTAATATATTTTTTTCTGTTTTAAGTCAATTAAAAAAAAAAAAATTGCTTCTCCCGCCTTAACGGGGGAAAAAGACAAACTCCCATACGATTTTCATATTTTTTTAACCCAACCTACATGCTCTTGATTTTTGTTAAACCTTATTCGAAATACTTTGAAAACATTACAGCACAATTTGATTTGTATTCAAAATACGAAAACGGCTCTACGCAAAAAACAAGTCTTAGGAAGGTCGAAAACTGCAGTCTTTTAAGATTTATTTTTAAATACGGCGTAGTGTTGCTGAAGTCAAACAAACCACAGAACAACCTAAATTGTAAATCGAAAATGGTGGTCCTAACTTCTGGACTTCCTAACATCGTCTGGAAATGAAATACGTCCGAATAGCTCTATTGGCAACACTTTTTTTCTTGTTTGCCTATAAACTTTGGACTGTGGAGATATACACATTCCGAAATGAAACGTGCATTGAATAAGCCTTTTTCCCGATTCAACCCCCCCCCCCCCTCCCTCAACTCCTTCCGCATTATATTATTGCACATAGACACTTACTCTACTTGCGCTGCTGTGCTGGGCTCTTTCAATTTGTGTTTCACGTACTTGTTCTTTTTGTTTATTCTTTCTATCTACCTACCTACCATCGTGGTGTTTCATTGTTTTTTTTTGTTGTTGTTTGTTATTCTGTTCCTTTTCCATAACATTTAGTGCGGGTATACATATGTAGATAGACGAGGACGATGACGATTTTGTTGTAGTTGACCTTATTTTTCCACTCTACGAAGGCCAAAGTTATACGTACCCTATGCCAGCCATATATCCACAGAGGTGGGTATAGAGTGAGGAGTGGAGGTTCTATTTGGACTAAAATACCTACACTATTCAACCATAGAAATGGACAGAAAAAAGTTCCTATGTGTCGTCCTCTTCAGCGTCGTCGTCGTCCAAGTTATCCTAGTTATTTTTGTTGTTGTTGTTTCTACATTTGCTGGAAACAAGATTGTGCTTAATCTGTTTTTGTTTATGATCTGCCACAAGAGATGTGCTCATCGTCGGAACTTAGTATATACTGGTACCACATATGCATCGACTCGGCCTCTCTCTCTCTGGATGGTTATTTGTTTGTGGCTGTACGTCTAACGTCTATAGAGGGTTGGAAGGATGCAATTAGATAAAAGTTGCACAAAAAAAGTTTAAAAATATGTGTCAGATTGTGTAAGTATGCCTGCATGAATATGCACTCAGTTACCTGCAATCATCAGCTGGTGTTGTTTTCTGTACATACGGATACGAGTTCATACTTAACTTAAAAATTCGTTGATTATTATTATTTATATTTTGAAAAGTCTAACTTTTTCGACAGGAAGATTGCATCAAAAACTAACTAGAATATTTGCATACAAATTTGCTGTCCATTAAGGCGTTAAAAATTAATCATAAAAAGTTTATTTTAAATGACGAAATGAGGAAAGACAAAAAATTCAGTTTGAAGTCAAATTTGTGTTCCATAATAAGATAGGGGGAACAATTAGGACACATTGTACACTCGGTCTCACTTGATTACGGACAGGGTATTTTTCCAAATGGAAATTTGGGAAAAAATGACCAGCAGTAGTAAAAGTTATTTTATTGACATTAAAATTAAATACGTGAATATATAATTTAATACAAGTTTTCACAAAAAGCATCATTGGCGATTGCCGTCAGCCGAAAAAAAGGATTTCTTACAATCAACAGAGTAGAGTAAAGTTTTTAGTTTTTGTGTTCCAGTGAATTAAAATGAAAAAAAATGACCATTTACAGTTTATTAGAAAAATAAATTCTATAGATATTACTTTTTTTTAAAGTTCAATAGAATACAAAAGTGCGTAAACGCCCGGATATACCTACCACTATTTTTTCCGTTTTTAGAGAAAAATACGCCATGTTTTTAACTAAGTATTACAAAATATTATTTGTATGCGTTTGCCCTTTTATACAAGAATAAAGTTTTTAATAGCTAAACTTGTTTGATCTTGACAGTATTGTCCAATGGGGAATAAAAAAACGTGTAGAATTTAATGCTTCTAAAACTCAATGCTGTCTCCTGTCGTTAAAGCGGAACCCACCCCCAATGCTGCTATCCATGAGCGGCACTTGCATAGAGGAAACTGAACAGCTTTCAGTCCTCGGTATGTGTGTCACAGACCACCTTTTGTGGAACGACCACATATTTGACATCGCCAAAAATGCTGCTAGGTGTTTAGGTTTTCTCCGTCGATGCAAGAAATTTTTCTCCCCCTCCGATGTGGCTGTGATCTACAAAGCCTTTATTCGTCCAAAACTTGAGTACAACTCCCATATTTGGGCAGGTGCTCCAATAACCCACTTGAGTCTATTGGATAGAATTCAAAAGAGAGCTCTTAAAATGATAGGTGAAAGAACTATAACGGAAACGTTTACATCTCTGGAGCACCGTCGAAATGTTTCATGCCTTTCGTTATTTTACCGTTATTTTAACAAACATTGCTCTAGCGAAATAGCCAGTTGCATTCCTCCCCTTAAACAATTCAACCGTAATACTCGCGCTTCTAGGAATGCCCATCAGTTTACCCTTGAGCCCAACTTCGGACGTACAGTTAAGTACAGAGATTCTTTCTTTAGTCGCACTTTAGTGGAATGCTCTACCCAGCTCTATCTTCCCCTCCCATTGTGATCTACAGACATTCAAAACCAATGTACATCGGTTTCTCCTTTCAAATCCTCTCCAACCTACCTAATCGCTCGTGCTGTGTTTATCACTTCAAGGCTATTCATAACCCCTTTAGCGCGCGCTAAATATATCTCTTAAATGGAGGAAAAAAATGCACTAAAAATCTAGCCACGCTAGAAGTTTAATGCTGCGTCGTTAAATTGGATTAAAAAATGGTTCTGCTAGAGGTACAATCACTATCCAGTACCCTATTACAAAACAGCAGTTTTTTTTATAGTTAAAAGCTATTTTTTTCTTATCAAAATCAAAAGAGCTGTTTTTGAAAAAGAAAACAAATTTCCTTAGCGGCTAAAATAAATGATATTCCATTATTTGTGATATTAAACAAAAATCAAAAAACGTGCGGATATGTTTCCCAAAATGCACGAAATTCCATGTTTGACAAACAAACCATCTAGCTGTTTTTATGTAAAATAATGAAATACAAACTTTAGCTTCTTTCATACATCGCGAATTGAGTTATGTAGGTACGTGTGATATTGTGAAAAAAAGCATCACTTCAAAGTTTAATACAACGTAAACTGACCCCTAGCAATATTGTTGCATATTTTAATGATTCTTCGCAAAAGAAATAAACTACGCCGTTTTCGAAATGTCGGAAAACTAAATTGCTAGTATTTTCATAAATAAAGAATTTGTTATGAACTTTGCTCCAACTTCTTCAATCACTTTGATTTTGAATTGAAAAAATTGTTTTTAACTCAAAAATTAATGTATTTTCCAACATAGTCTTCTTTCAGAGTGATACAACATTGTTTCGCTTATTTTTCCACTTCTGGTGTGTTGTCAGATATCCAACAGCGTTCTTAAACATTTAAGAAACGCCGCGCCGCACAGTGGTTCAAGAGCGGAAAAAAGGTCTTTGGAAAAAGTATATTTAAGCCTTTTTAGCTTTATGTCTTAGTACTTATAGATAAGCAGAGCGTATTTTTTCAAAGTATTTTTTAATATATCTATGTTATGTACTTATTTACAAGCCGTCAAAGTCAAAAAATAATTTTATTCAAGTCGCGAGCCATATTTTCAATAAACTTTTAGATCTCTTTTTCCGACGTTCCTTAAAATAAATGCTGTAACTTCTGATATCATTTTATAAGTCTATTCTTGAGTATAGAGTTTATAAAATAAGAAGAAAAAAAGATAATTTATTAAAGAAGCCTTCTATAAGAAGCATCAAACATTAGTACTATGATATTTTTTTTTTTTTTAACTTTTTGAGTTTCAATTTTAGCTCCACTCGCCTTGATTCGATGACGTATACCAACGTGTGCTCCATACTTTCAAGTTACAGCACAGAAAAAATCAGCTGCAGGTAGCTGCAGACCTGGGAGTTATGTTCAAATTTGTCTCACTGAATCGGGTTTCAAAAACCTCGCTCTTGACGGTGGTATATATCAAAAAGTTATAATTTCTTCGGTATTAATTGTCAGAATGAAATAGTTAGGCTCATTATTTTTAGAGAAAAAGCGTACCTTTATTTTAAAAATAAAATTAAATATATACATTAACCCATGTCTGAGAAATTCGATTTTTTGCGAAACTCTTTATTTCTGAACGCAACATTTTCAACTTTCAACTCAATTTTCTTGGAAAAAATATACGAAAAATACAATTATTTTATGATAGTTTAAATTATATGATAGAGCTTAATAAAGAATAAACAAAAATGTTAGGGATAATCCCACAGTTTTTTTGATTGCAAGCAAAAGGTAGAACAGGTAAAAATAAAAAAATGTTTTTTTTAAATGGGGTTTTCCTTTTACCTGTTGGTTTCATATAAATAAAATACAAATAATTTTATTGTTCTTTAAGATTGTATTGCTTTGTTTTTGTATTGTGTTGCTTTATTTTGTATGACGTTTAAGGATTAGTATTGCCTCATTAGTATTTTTAGACTCTCACTTAAAACTATATTATGTATATGTATACCTAAATGATTAAAAAAAAAAATAAGTCAGTATCGAGTAATTGCGCATTTATGCAACTTGATCACAATCAATAATATATATGTATATATAAGGTCTACACTTTTTTAAGAAGAAAGTAGAACCATAAAATACATTGTTTCAGCTGGGGGTCTGACCCCTTTGATCCCCCCTTGGTTACGGCCCTGACAAAATTTGATTGAAATGTGTGTAAGCCCAATCCAAACATGTGTACAAAATTTCATTGCTCTCCATTTCATAGTTCAGATTTTTCAGACTTTTTTCCGCTCTCCCATACAAACCAAACCATTGTGCGCCGCCCGTGTGGTAAAAATTCACTTGAATTTGGATTTGAAAAAGTCCAAACGCTATTATCAAATTTCTATTTTTTAATCAATGTGGCGATCAAACGCGGCACCCATCTTGCTGATGGCTTTCGATCACTCAGCGTTCTTTGTGCTCGCCACTATAGTGAGTAGTGAGTAGTGGACACTCAGTTCTTGGCAGAAAAATTTCCAGAGAATTTCAAAGTCTTTCTTCTATCTTTGTTAATGGTGCGACCACCAAATATTTTGTCCATGTACAAAGTGCACTTTTTTTATTTTGAGAAAATAGGTGTTTCCAAAAAAATGAATATTTTGACAGAAAAACTTATAATTGTTGCTGAGGAATCGTGTACAGGTAACTGAGACTCGTGAACATGCCTAATATCTCAATCGATTTTTTTTTCGATCTTTGCAAAAAAGTCACTTTATGATAGATTTATTTGAATTGTTTTTCTATTGCCTCCGTACCGAAAAAAAATGCCTCTGTGTGTTTCGAAAAAACGATAGCGAAATGCTTACGAAAACCACAGCGAAAAATACACAATTAAATCCCAGGAAGCCATGCTGTAATGAAAGAAAAAAACAATTAAAAACACGTATAAATTCAAACGTCACTTTTCTGCACACAATTTATGGTCCGGCCAATTAATTCTTTGTGAAAAAAACGGCGACTTTCTCCGAATAAACTGCTACAATATTATTGATTTCACTCATTGAACAGCGGTTCTACAAAACGAAATGTTGTTTCGCATCAGCAGGCTTAAAAAAGGCTAAAAAATATAGCTGTGCTAATATGGCCCCAAAAATTGTCCGTTTTTGTTTTTGAAAAGATGACCACTTTTGCCCACCCATCAACTTTTTTTGGATGATCATCTTCGATAATTGGGTTTTTATCCAGTGTTAATTTTTTAAAAACCCCAAAAATATTTTCTCATGACTTAGAATAATTCTAAAGGTTGTAAATTTATTATAATTGTATTATCCACAGTTAACATCTTTTAAAATTTGAAAATAAAATAATGACACAAAGGCAAAGTAAAAAAAAAACGATTACTTTTTTTCTGCAAATTAAAAAAAAAAATATTTCTAGGGGTGGTCAAAAAAAGTTAAATAAAAAAATATAAATTGGGTGGCACAACGGCTCGTGAAGAACCAGGGCCTAGTGACTAACAAATCGCAACCATTCCTGTGTGCGCCTGTCGACAAGAATGGAAGGCACCTACAATTTTATGCCGAATCCGAACGGCTAGACGAGAAGCACTTATTCGTGACAAGTGATACTCTTGGAGGATTTGTCAATTCCTCGCAAGAGGCAGTAGCCCTGAAAAAACTTTTTAGTTTTTAGGTGGCCGAGGCTGGGAAGCGAACCCAGACAGCGTGACAGTCGAACGCACTAACCATTACGCTACGGGCTACTACCAAAAACAAAAAAAGTTAAAGGGTGGTCAATAATGTTCAGAAAGAGACCAATAAAAAGCATTTTTCTAATTTGAAAAGATGAGTTTCTAAAAGTAAATAAAAACAAATTATTATATAGAAGTGTTTTTTGTGAGTGTTTAGCAACTCAGCAAAATATTTACACGAAAACACAAACAAAATTCTGTATAATATTTTCTTTTTATTATTGTTTTGCTAGTTAATATTTTGGTAAGGCACTATACACTCTCTGAAAAAAACACGGCTTATAAACAACTATCATGTCCGTCTATTAAATCAAATAATTTCAAACAGATGGTCCACTTCCGGTTGGCAAGATGGATTTTCAGTGTCCGTGCCTAAGGGGCCAGTAATTTTAAAGGAAAAATAATTTTGAAGTCGTAAGCTATATCACTGCATTAAATTATTCAATGATTTAACTTCCGAAGGGTCTCAAAATCAACAGCGAACTTTTTCAATGACGGTTTTCAATGAAAGCTATAACTGGCCCCTAAGCTAAAGAATTTTAAATGTATAAAATCTGAATAAATATTGGTCAAAGGATCTGTTCATTTAAGCTGAACGATTTCACTGTAACTTCTAATTTTTAACCGGAACTTCTGGCAGTAGATGAAAGAATGTGCAGCTCTTATATTTCAATGTATTTGTTGTATTATAAGTAAGAACTTTAAAACAAAATCTCTGAAGAACGAAACAAAAACTTACTTCTAATTTAAATTCAATAAGCAAACATTATTACTAAGTTTCATCACGCCAATTAAGAATAAAAAAAAATATAAATAACTTTCAACAAAATTCCTACATTTATGTACATTACAACCATTTGGCGAAGATAACAATACCATTATTTTTGTTTGCTTATCAGCAAAAAAAAAAAAATTGTTAAAAAAATAAGCCTATTTTCTAAATTCATGGAACCAGATAAAAAAAAACAAATAACTTTAATATTTGAATACATTTTATTAGTAAAGATTTCTGAAGTATGAGTGCTTTTTTTGTCGTACCTATATGTCGGTCCAAAAGGTAAAACTCACGAATAGTTGGGGCGTTAAGGCCATATTTTTCTTAAAAGTAAATTAATGATGTGGACTTTTAGTGTACTCATCCCATCAGGATGGAGGTTGATGCCCTTAGAGCCAATTTATTCACTATTGCTCAACTTGATGAAAACTCCAAAGTTGGCCAACTTACAAGTTGACTTCAAATCCGTAGTTGAACTGAAAGTTGAAAAATGCTCTTATTCACTACTTCGAATCTGAACGCCAGAGTTGAAATTCAAAAGTTGACCAACTTGCAGTTTCTTAAATATCCTTGGGTATTTGTGACACATGACGCACAAGACGTCATTTTCAACTTTTGTTTTGCATTTTGAATAATTTTTCATTCCACGTGAAGCGCGGAATCAACAAAATATCAAGCTTAATTGAAAACTATACAAAACGGAATAGGTACAAATTTTATTTTTAAAGCAAGAAATTAACACAGCGATAAGATGTGACTTTCCACACACTATAATTTGTTCTTATAACTATTTTGTTTTCCTAAAATGAAATTATAAAGGAAGAAACACAAATTTTCACAGAGAAGAATAATGTAGGGTCAAACAGGAAAAGCCAAACAAAGTTCAACAACTCCATGAAACGTAAAAACTGTTGTTGTGAAATGGAATCATGAATGGATCGATGTTCATGAGTATGTTTTTACACTTTTTCGGCGAAATCGTCGCCCACTAAACTTAAACATCACAAGACCAGCAAATCATTCCATATACAACATGGAACACAAACACAATACTGAAGTGTATTGAAATTATACACTTGTTCTATTTTTTGGTGGGGAAAAGGCACCATTTTTATAAACAAATTTCAATTATAAAAATATAAAAAAAAAAAATATGAAACCAAAAAAAAAAATTATGCGGTCCATCATCTTAGTACTAACTCACCCGGCGATGCTTGATTTCGGTGATCGGTCGATAACTGAATAGCATGAATGAATGGACAGAAATGAAGAAAAATCCCAAGTTTGGTCGCTAACTTCTACTATTTCGGGGAGTTGAGAAAATCCAAAGTTGATCAACTCCAGATTTTAAAATAAATAGTTGAAAACGTCAACTTTGAGTGAATAAAAACTATTTCTTAAGTTGACTGCTAAAATCCCAGAGGTATGTTCAACTTTGACTGAATAAATTAGGCCTAAATGCCCTTACTAGAAGTAACAAACAAGAAAGTTGAAGAAAATAAGACTAAAGTAAATTTTTTGAACTTAAAACAGTCGCATTTTCCATAAGAATGAGGTTATTAACGTTTTACTATGTCTCAATATCTAAAAACAAGTGACTTTTCAGTTAAAAAAGTGCCTATGTGCCTACGTATTTTGTTAAACATACATAGGTAGTAGTTTTAAATTTAAACACCATCTCTCCCCTGCTGGTTCCTCTTTTCGATTAAACGATTATAGAAAAGGTCACAATCTTAAAACTCCCCAAAAAATAAAACAATGTTTAAAAGATCTCAAAACAATCCACTTAATTTCCATTCGAAAAGTAAACAACTGCCAATTTAGTTGAAATTCCCTTTCATTAAAAACAGCAAACCTTTCTATGTGATACTAGTCTTCATTTTTTGTTTTGTTTTTTTCTGTTTTTTTTTTTTTTTTTTTTATTTTATTGAAAAGCTTAATTTTTCAGTTTGAATAGGGCACACAAAAAAATGTTTGTCTGTGTCCCTTTTCTATCTTTTTGTATAGCTTTTATTTTTTTTTTACAATTTTCTGTGTCATTTTTTTTCAATTTGTTTTTCATTGTGTAATTGGTTTTTCATGTACAAAGTTGTTGGTGCCAAACAAATAAGGATGCTCCTTTCAGGTTGTTGCTATTTATTCAGTTGCTTGAGTTGAAATGTTATTTTTTTTGTACTATGTTTCCATATCCGGAAATGTAGGTTAATCAATAATAATAAGCTAAAAAGGAATTGCGAACAAGATGGCCATGAAATAAAAAATAATACATACAAAACAAAATCGTAGCTATATAGAGCTATATTGGGGTTGAAGGTGGGGGTGGTAGTGAAAATGCAAAGAAGAAGACATAAATTAATTTTCTTTTGTCTCCTTAGAGGACTTATATCTACCCAATAAACAGAGAGAAAGCTGTTTCAATGAGTTTAAGTAGGTAGGTAGGTAAGGTATATGAATGTAGGTAGGGTAAGTAAGAAAGTCAAACTTTGAATAAGAACCTTACGATGTTTTGTATAAAAAGAGAAATTAAATTGTATCTCGTTATAATGATATAAAGGAAGACAAAGGAGACCTTCAAGATATTTTTTTTTTCATTTGATGTACCTATGTATGTATGTAGGTTCATTATACATTATTCATTATGAAAATAATGTCAATTGAATGAACGATTCTGCATCAACTTCTTTCCTTGTGCTCAAACACACAATTTTCCTTAATTATTTATGTGCTGGGCTGTGCATGGATTTTTGCCTATATTATTCCTGTGGTAACTGAATTGTATACAAGTGCTGGTATATACAGTCCCGATACAAAATAAAAAAAAAACCCAAAGGAAGCCGTAAAAAAGTTTCAAACGCTACGAATTTGACCATTACAGACACAACTTGCAGACACAACCTACACTTAAGACTCACATCTTAGGTAACTATCTTAAATTTTTCCAGTCTCTTGTGGGTGTTTTTTTATTTTGGTGCGGGAGTAATATTGATACTTATGATTTAATAAATTATTCAAAGAATATTTTAAATCAATACAGAAAAACTTGAAACTCACGATGCCCTTTAAATAAATGAGTATACTGAATATAAAAAAAATAAAATAGGAACCACTTCAGATGGTGGGCGAATAGGTCATCTTAAAGAGGTGTAAAATATTGGATGAAGACGTAAGTCTGATTCATTTTAGAATATTTACTTGTAAGATGATCATCAGTTCCAGTTAAGTTATAAGAAAGTAATAAAAAGTTTTCAATTTTTGTTTAATTGTTACAGATGTGACAGGTTAATGCTATATGCATGTGACCAAGTATAATTATTGTTAAGCATAACAGAATATAATAAGAAATAATAATATTGACAAAGGAACATTTCTGTTATAAAAATAGAAGTGGGAAATATCTTCGTCGTAGATAAAAGTTTTTTTTGTCCAATTAAAATACCCACTTAGAGTGAATTAAAATTTAATATGAAGTAGATTTTTTTAAAGTTATTTTTTTTTAACCGAAGAATTCATATCTAGAAATAAAGAAACCCTAAATGAGTTTATCAAACTAGAAGGATTAAATTTTGAAATGTCAATCCGTTACGGGTGTGGCATCGATTTTTAAACTATTAATTGGGTATAGCATGTATATTTTTAATTTGATGGAATCTTGTCTACATTTCCAAAAATGTTGTTTAGTTGTTGTTGTTGACAGTTTTCATAATTTGAAAAAGCAGATTAATATTAAAATCTGCTCTGGGTTTATAAAGTGAAAATAACAAGCGGGTATCAAATCTACAAACAACAAAATACACTGATTTTTCTGCTTGTGCCAACAAAATATTATTTCTAAAAGAATATAAAAATAAGTGATGATTAGGACTGCGAAAATGGTACACAATTGTGTTTTGTTAAGCTCCTTAATGTGCACATTAAGAAAATTTTAATTCATCCAAATATTCAGATGCAAATTCCAAAACTAACAAGTTAACAGCGCATTTCGTTGCCGGAAAGCTGAACTAGTCTTATACTATGTTCCATAGGGTGGTCCTTATAAAGGTCATTGTATTATTTTGAATGACGCATCTCCCTAATTTGTTCTAAATAATTTAAAAAATCCTGTAAAATTTTAGCTAATTTCATTAACGTTAACCCGGCCCCAAGCTGTCTGAAGTTTTATATTATATTATTATATTCAAAATAAGACAATGACCTTCATAAGGACCACCCTAATGTTCCACTGAACGAAATTGAGTATTTTTGGAATTTTTTTTCAATCATCTTTAAAATTGCACATTTTCCTACACAATGACGCAATTCCAAAATCATCTCAATTCATCTCAATTTATTTGAAATTTCGTACGAAATTACGTTTCATACCAGTTTATACAAATTTTTCGATTAAGTGGACAAAAAGAGCTAAAAAGCAAATTACTGTCAGCTAGTGTTTAACTTTGACAATTATTTTGTTTTGCCATTTTATTCTTATTTAAGGTCAACCCCGTATTAATTAATTATTAATGTTTATTTATGTAAACCAATTTAAATATTTTTCACATAATGTCAGTGTCAAAGCTTGAGTTAAAACTAAAAGAATATGTCATAGCTGCTTGGAAGAAACACAAACAACACAACGGGAATCGTCAAACAAAATTGTCTGATTTGTAGTGTGGGTACCTTGGGTAATTTTGAAAATAAGTTCGTGAAATTGCACAATTTCGGGCTCTGTAGGAACAAACTATAACTCCAAAATTTTGATTTGAAATTTGCAATTCTTACGTCATACGAAAGAGGGTTTCAAACATCGCGTTTCAGTCTGAGAACCATCTTCCTAAGTGCATTGACTCGTTCAAAGTTTCAATACTACAATATAAACATATGTCCTTATTCCAGTGCAAAACTAACCTATTTCCTTTACAGAGAACAAGTTTTACGTAGTTCTTTTGTGAAATACGAGGACACCTATCCTAAGTCAACATAATTTCATTAAAAGAACTCAACTATTTGGAATTTTCAAATTGCTTTCGTGAAGAATTTACTAAATGTGACTTAGGCCCAGTTTTTACCTGGTGAATTAAACCAGCCTTACACACCAAGTATGGTGAGATAACTGAGGCTTAACTTTAACCCATCACTGTAAAACTGGCCCATAGTCTTGTTCTGCATTCAAGTGACGATTTTCTCTTCAGTAACTATGTGTCCTTATGGCTTAAGACGCCAATTAGAGCGTTCATTGAAACACAAATCAGTGAAACGATCGAATTTTTCCTTGTCAAGTTGGTTATAAAGATCATTGAAATATAACAATCATTTTGGTCGATGTTTACTGAATCATATAAAAATCACATCAAGAAGATACTGTGAATTTTATCATTCCAGAGGAATTTGTTTATGTGTCATCCGTTTTTTGGATAATGAGAACAAAATATCAATTATTAGAGGTAATACTTTAAAAAAGAAAGATTCCTGAAATTTATAATTTTTCTTGAGCTGTGTGAAGTGGGAACCCTGAAGTCAAAATTTTTGGGTGGGGTTTATCAGAATCGTGTCTCCACGTTTGTCCAACCCAAAAATCGATTATCCACCCTCAGGAAAAAAGTTATTAAGCTTTTATTTTGTATAGCAACTCCCCAAAATCAAAAAACTAATCTACTGCCACCAATAGATGACTTAGGAACATGAGACTAGGTGCGTTCGTTTGTCCATCGGCTGTTCAAGATTATTCACCAAAAATAATCGCTTTCCACCCTTAGTTCAAAAGTTATTCAACAATTCTTTTTTATAGCAGCACCATAAAAATTTAAAAATTTTTTTAGCAAAATCGTTTTAATCCCAATCGTTTGTCCACTGTTTGTCCAGGTTAGTCCAGAAAAAAAACTAAGGGTGGAAAAACGATTATTTTTAATGGATAGTCTTGAACAGCCGGTGGACAAACGAATGCACTTCGTTTTTATGGTGCTGCTATAAAAGAGAAATGTTGAATAACTTTTGAACTAAGGGTGTAAAAGCGATTATTTTTGGTGAATAATCTTAAACAGCCGTTGGGCAAACGAAAGCACTTAGTCTCATATTCCTAAGTTTCTAGAGTTTCTATAAAAAAGGAAAGCTTAATAACTTTTTTCCTTAGGGTGGACAAACGATTTTTTTGGTTGTACAAACGTGGTCAAACGATGGACAAACGATTCTGATAAACCCCACCCAAAAATGTTGAATTCGGGGTACCTATGTGTGTTGCAATATTTTACCATTTTTGTTTGGCTATTTTTGTGGCGAAGGTGAAGTAATTTGTTTTATGAATTGTTGTTTAAAGATTCCTAAAAGCAGGTATTAATCTTTCTTCTTCAACATTTTGTTTAATGATTTCAAAATACCTTATTTTTATATCCGATAAATTGTTATTTTAATATTGGTCTTCTTAGATTTTATTTGGTTTTGAGGTCATGTAACAAACGACCTATTTTTTCATTAAAATTTAGAACAATTACTGAAAAATATATATAATCTTCCTTTTGAAAATTCCGGAAAAATATTTCCAGTATCTCTTTTTTTCCTCTAAAAAATCACTTGTATGTGTGTTGCAATATTTTACCATATTTTATACTAACGGTTTCTCGGAAATGTTGAAAAGATTTAAATTGAATTTTGAAGAAGACAAATATGTTGTTAAAACTTTCAAGAAACATTGCAATTTTCTTAGAAAAAAGTTCACACACCCCAAACGTTGTTACATGATCTCAAAAAAAAAATTAAAAACAAAAATCATTATTAAGTTAATCAGCCCTATCGAGGTATCTGTTGGGAAAAAGTTCCGAAACGATAGTCCATTCCGATCAGAACTTGGATTTCGTTCGAGGTATCCACTTCGGAACAAAAAAGGATAAAGCATACAATAGCATTCATTTGACACATCCGTCCGGATTAGTTCAATAAGTGAAAATCTTTGTGATGTTTAAAAGTTTATAAATTGGTCCACAAAAATGGATAGTGTTGCTTTATCATCTATTTGTTATTTCAACCAACCTCTCTTGCTGAGTCGTCTTCGTTGTTTATTGCACTAACGCAACAAAATGATATTTATTTATATTTGTTTGCTTACTTTTCTTAAAATATTCCGCAACTATTTTCTGTCGGAGAATTTCGGAAGAAATTTAACGCACAACTGTCAACAATTCTGGACTGAACGCACTTCATCGCTATGCGATGATAGTCGTTACATTTTATCGGAAGATTGTCCGATCTGTCAATCGGAACGGATACCTCGGTAGAAAATTCTCCGTTTTCAAATAGATCGGAAAAAAAATTTCTCCGAACGGATACCTCGATAGGGCTGAATATTATAGATTCTTTTATTTATTAATGGGGAATTTTAACTTTTGATATTTATTTAAAAAAATCTCGAAAATAAAAGTTCTCCATCTGGAAAGGGTAAGAGATAAAATTTCTTAATACTTAGATAGACCCCTCACTTCCATATTATTTTTTTGTGTGGAGAAAATGCAATTGTCAACTTAAAGTAATTTAACCGCACTTTTCGAATAAAATATGTCGTAAACCGGAGCCAATCCAGCAATTCTGATATGGATTTAGGATTCATAAAAGAAATATCTTGTCCTTATCGCCAAAAAGTGAAACAAAAGACCTAAATGAATGTGAATTATTGATATCTTTTTGAAAGTCATACGGAATAACCTCAATACTGTACAACTGTCGCGCGCCCCACCGTAACGAGCTAAACGTACTTAGCGAAACAATGTTAGTCACGTTTTTGAATATCTTGAAGAAAGGAATACTGATGATAAGTTAAGTTAAATAACAGATTTTCCATCAAAAAATTCCTTTTACTTTGAGAAAATATAAAAAATTCAAAATTTATGTAAAGAAAGACCTATCCTTTTGCAACTATCAAAAATATTTATCTGTCTTCCGTTATTAGATGAAAGAGAACAAAAAATTCTAAAAGAAAAATAAATATTTAAGATAAGAAAAAAAAAAAAAACAACTTAAAAGGAATTTTATTTTTCTCTTTGTCGGTTAGAAGAATTTCCATGGCAGTGCATAAAACTTTACCCTTCCGTGCTACTTTGATTACCTCACATTTAACAAAAAATTTCTGCAACCATGCCAAACTCTGTAGTGTAGGTAGATATACATATGTACAAGTATATCTATACCCTTTAGCTGAAAACTTACACAATATTTCCTCCTCTATCGACCTAATTTGTGGGAATTCCAAGTGCAAACAAAAGTACCTACCAACTACTGCAACATTTTTGCATCCTTTCTCTAGACCATATAACCATCCCCATCATAGTGGCTATCCTTCTCTATCCACTTCCCCATCTCGAACATTCAAACCAATGCTAGGTTTTTCAAATAAAATTTAAAAAAATAAAAAAGCCAACCTCAGTCCAAGTATAAATTGCTGGAATCAGGATATTATTATGGTTATCTCAGTATTCAACTAGAGGTATAAAACCCAGAGTAAACCGGGAATACGAGGAAATGAAAAAGAGAAAAAAAACGACAAAAATTGGGTCAATCCGACGTGATTACTCCCAGTCCCACATATTCGCATATTTCAACTCAAATTACAAACATTCATATAAATTTTACTGCAAAGGTTGTGGGAATTCCCTCGGAATCCTTTAAATCTCTTTTGGCAATGTATACAAGTACGAGTACCTCTTTATAACTCCCTCAAGCACAACAACAAAAACGAGAAGAATGAACAAAATAAAAAAAAAAGGAGAAAAACTTCATTTTAAGCGGACGTTACTTTCATTCCTAATGAAGTCCTTTTCCGTAACGACAATGTGCATGCATAAAGTGCAACCTCTCATTTCACGTGGGCATTTCAGCCATCTGGTTTAGCGTTGCTGATTCTGCTGGACGACTAGAGGGAAAGAGAGCGATTTTATTCCTCCACAGAAGGACACCATCCTCATCTTATTTTTTAAGTACTTTCGGCCATATGCCATCAAAGTGGTCGTTTTGGAATGCCACACTCCTGCAACAACTATATGGTTGTTATATTATGTCCTTATACCACTTATCCCCCACGCCGCGCCACATCATCGCTGCACATCAACCTTTTTTAAGATTCCATTCCATGCGGAGAGTAGCAGCAACTAGAAATTAAAAAAAATATATACCCCGAACAAACGGTGCTTGTCGCTGTCGTCATCGTCTTCCTAATGGTGTGTGTCTGTCCCACACAGGAAGCAGCTCATACTTTAATATATAAAAACTACAAGGAAGCTTCATATAGAAAGCTTACAAAGAATTTTGCAACGACAAAAATAACATTAGAATATAGTCTGCTTTTGAAGTTTGTTTTTGTTATCCTCTGTGATGATGCTCCTTGAAGCTGAAGTGCATTTAACATTTTTTTTGAACTGCAAGAAGAATTCAAAGCAAAAATTGCTCGTTTGCATTTAGTTATGTACATTTTGTACATTTTATAAAATAAAGTTAACTTTATGGTTACATTCAAAAGATATTATGGAGCAATACAAACTGAAGAATCTGCGATCCAATTAGGTAGTGAACGTGATCTAGCACCCTTTGGCATAAGTCAGATATATCTAATGCGTCACAATACACATGTATATATAGCGAGTTTGAATGGGAATTTAAGAAGACTGGGCTTTTATTGTATTGATTTAGTTTTTTTTGAAATATTTCAATTTCAAAGTTTAAAATAAAATATTTTAGTTTTGTGGAGTAATTTTGAAGTCCTATTTGGATTCAGTGCATCCGAAACAGTCGGAAAAGTATTGTCTGCTTTTTCAAAAGAAGGAAGCAATTTTGAAAGTAGGTGATATCGCACTTACAGATTACAAAAAAATAAGCAAACAAAAACTGAATTTCAACGCTGTTTCATTTATGTATTAAGATTTATAACTTTCTTACCCCAGTTTCACAGTGGGAGTTTAAACTTAAGATCAGCTGAACCTTTAACTTAGTTTAAATTTTTGGTTTAACTCGTCCGGTTTCACAGTGAAATCTGATCTTAAGATCAGTTGATCAGTTTTGACGGGATTTTATGAAAATGAGTTGGCACCATTTTACGTTTTTGCTTCTCCAAGTTAGTGACGTATTGCAAACAGTACGTTGCAATACGTCTGGTCTATTCTTTCTCTTTCTGAAGCTAAGTACACGCGAAACAGCAACAACTATTTTTGGTTGTTGATAATCTGTCGACCATATTTGAAATCTGATCTTCAGATCAGTTGAACTTCTTTTGACGGGATTTTATGAAAAAGAGTTGGCAGCATTGTACGTTTTTGCTTCGGCAAGTTAGTGACGTATTGCAAACAGTACGTAGCCTTCCTGGTCTATTCTTTCTCTTTCTGAAGCTAAGTCACGCGAAACAGCAACAACTATTTTGGGTTGTTGATAATCGCTCGACATATCTGATCTTCAGATCAGTTGAACTTCGTTTGACGTGATTTTATGAAAAAGAGTTGGCGGCATTGTACGTTTTTGCCAAGTTATTGACGTATTGCAAACAGTACGTAGCCTTCCTGGTCTATTCTTTCTCTTTCTGAAGCTAAGTACACGCGAAACAGCAACAATTATTTTGGGTTGTTGATAATCTGTCGACATATCTGAAATCTGATCTTCGGATCAGTTGAACTTCTTTCAACTGGATTTTATGAAAAAGAGTTGGCAGCATTGTACGTTTTTGCTTCGCCAAGTTAGTGACGTATTGCAAACAGTACGTAGCCTTCCTGGTCTATTCTTTCTCTTTCTGAAGCTAAGTACACGCGAAATAGCACCAACTATTTTGGGTTGTTGATAATCTGTCGACATATTTTTTTTTCAAGTGACACGAACAAAATAAAAAAAAATTGAAAAATAAACCAATAATTGAGCAAAAAAAGAGAAATTACAACTTTTCAACAGCAGCCATAGCTTTGCTTATGGAAATGGTTATGAAGGATAAGTAAAAAGTGGTCCCAAACTGTCGTTTAACTTAAACTACAAATTGAACTCAGTTCGTGGTTTAAACTAAACTGTGAAATTGAATAAATTGTTGAACTGAAGTTTAAACCAAAAGTGGAGTTTAAACTCCCATTGTGAAACTGGGGGTTATCCGCATTAATTTGTGGTGTAGGCACAGTTACTGACTTTAAAAGACTATCGCCCCTATTAAAATTGTCAATAATCAAATAATGGTTGATAAATATTGAAATTAGTTATTTGACAACCATAGACATTATTATAAATATTTTTTTCAAAATCGGCGCACAGAAAAGGTAAAATGCTCAGGAGATTCGTTCACCAAAATTCATAAACAACGCTCAAGGCCAACTCCTTGTAGACGACGACAAAATTCTTCACAGATGGAAAGAGTATTGTGAAAGACTTTTAAATGAACAGTTTCCGAGGATATACTTTCCAATAGCTGCACCTAACAATGAAGAAGTCGCCGAAGAAGTTAGCTATGTGAAAAACTCCAACCTCTTCCTAATATTCATAAACGATCTCTTATCTGAAACTTCTAATCCATTAAACTGTTTTGCTGACGACAGTACCCTCAGCTTTTCATATTCGTTTCTTGATTCACATCCATGTCCTTCGGATGTGGGACTTGAACGGCAGCGTATGATAAGCTCATTAAATTCTAATCTCGACAGTATTGTCCAGTGGGGAATAGAAAACCGTGTAGAATTTAATGCTTCTAAAACTCAATGCTCTCTCCTGTCGTTAAAGCGGAACCCACCCCAAATGCTGCTATCCGTGAGCGGCACTTGCATAGTGGAAACTGAACAGCTTTCAATCCTCGGTATGTGCGTCACAGACCACCTTTTGTGGAATGACCACATATTTGACATCGCCAAAAATGCTGCTAGGTGTTTAGGTTTTCTCCGTCGATGCAAGAAATTGTTCTCCCCCTCTGATCTGGCTGTGATCTACAAAGCCTTTATTCGTCCAAAACTTGAGTACAACTCCCATATTTGAGCACGTGCTCCAATAACCCAATTGAGTATATTGGATAGAATTCAAAAGAGAGCTCTTAAAATGATAGGTGAAAGAACTATAACGGAAACGTTTACATCTCTGGAGCACCGTCGAAATGTTTCATGCCTTTCGTTGTTTTACCGTTGTTTTAACAAACATTGCTCTAGTGAAATAGCCAGTTGCATTCCTCCCCTTAAACAATTCAACCGTAATACTAGCGCTTTTAGGAATGCCCATCAGTTTAACCTTGAGCCCAACTTCGGACGTAGTGTTAAGTACAGAGATTCTTTCTTTAGTCGCACTACACGAATGTGGAATGCTCTACCCAGCTCTATCTTCCCCTCCCATTGTGATCTACAGACATTCAAAACCAATGTACATCGGTTTCTCCTTTCAAATCCCCTCCAACCTACCTAATCGCTCGTGCTGTGTTTTTCACTTTAAGGGTATTCACAACCCCTTTAGCGCGCGCTAAATATGAAAAAAAAAAAAAAAGGAAAAAGTGATTGGGCCAGAAGATATACTCTCTAAGTTCTGGAAAAAGATGGGAGACAATGGGTCTAGATGGTACATGAGAATCTCCAAACTTATCTGCGGCGACCGAATGCCTAATCAATGGAGGGAAAGATACTTTCTTCCAATCTACAAGGGAAGAAGATCGTTGAGCGGATATTGGATGGCCGCCTATGAAAAATAATACGGCTGTCTGACGACCAGTGCACTTTTGTTTCGGGTAAATCAACCACAGATGCTATTCAGAGTATAAGAATCAGAATGGAAAAATATCGGGATTCCTCGCGAGATTTGCATATTGTATTGGTTGATTTTGAAAAAGCATTCGACAGACAACCACGAGATCTGATATGGGTTGCACTTAAGCAACGAGGAGTTCCAGAAGTCTACGTGCGGATGGTCATGGACATGTACGAGCAAGTTAAAACAAAGGTAAGATGCCCCGCAGGAATCACCGAAGAGTTCCCAATTAGAGTAGGTGTGCACCAGGGAAGCTCTTGAGTCCTTTGCTCTTTATTACTGTCCTTGACTTTCTGCTTGAGGATAAGGTGACGGACCCCAAAGTGAATCAGTTATTCTTTGCTGACCATGGAGCCATCATAAGTAAAGATCCTGTGTCCTTGCAACGATCACTTGCTGTATGGGTGGATGTTCTGGAGGGAAAAAGACTTTACCTATGCTGTCCATTTTCTGATCCACACAGGCCTATTCCGGACATCTATTTGAATGCAACAGTGCTTCCCAAGTGCGAAAAGTTTAAATATCTTGGATCAATGATCAATAACGAAGGATCTTGTGATGATCAAACATTGCGTAAGCGTAGCGTGGATGAAGTGGCGGGAAAACTCTGCCATCTTCTGTGATAGAAAAATTCCCCCTAAGCTGAAGGCGCTTACATACAGTTCACAGTGTTTGACAATGAAGAAGAAGTATGAGAAAAAATTGGCAGCTGAAATGAAGATGCTTCGCATGACAGCAGGAGTGACAAAGCGTGATCGAATACGAAGCAAGAGAATCCGAGGAAGCCTACAAGTCAAAAATACCATCTTGGACAAAATACAGCATGACCAACTCAGCTGGTACTGTCATGTTCAAAGAAGATGCCATGAGAACCCAGTTCAAAAGCAATAGCACTAGACGCTCCAACACTATTGCGGAAGAAAGGCAGGTGCAAAAACTCCTGGATGAAACAAATGCAACGAAACCTGCATTTAGTTGGTCTCAGACATGGAACAATTCAAAACCGGGATTCAAAAAATTCAAAACTGTCGACGTTTTCTGAGGTCAACCCGGCGAACCCCACAAGTGAAACCTTAGGTGAAGCAGTTGAGTGGGAGAGTTGTGGTCCCACTCGCGATCATGACAATCGCCGGTTATAAATGAAGAAGAAGAAGAAGAAGAAGATGAATGCTTTTCATAAGAAGTTACATAGGTGTAGAATCATGAAATCTAAATATTAAACCATTGATGAATTGCAACAGGTACCTAGGTACCTACTAGGTACACATTTCCGTCTGAAACGTTTAAGTTTAATAGAACATTCATTTTAGAATTGATACACAGAAAGAAAACTCGTTTATTTAGGTATGCTATGCTGCTTCTATTTGCATTTATATTTTAATAAAGATAGATAGTCACCCACTACATACCATTCAGTTAAAGTAAAGATATACAGATTTTGTTCGTTGTCTTAGGACAACCCATATAAAATCGGGTCCATAAAATATATATATTTTTTTTTCTTTATTTTTTTTTTTCAAAATAAAAAAAAAATAACACAATATGCAAATCCCTTAAGGATTTTCAATGTCCTTTGCCATTGTGTTGTTCCTTATTTCACTATACAGATATTGGTCGTCTGCAAATAGTCCTCCTCAAAAAGAGAAATCCAATTCAATTTCTACTCCCTTTTCATGATACTCATTCATATACATATATTCAAACAATTGACGCTTTCCCTTGAAAGAAAAATACAATATACATATGTGTGTATATTCCATGACTTCATCATTCACATATATAGTCTTCTTGTAACTCTCCAGCAAAGAAACTTCAATATAAATCCCTATTCCCTATTTGTGATGTCTTTTAATATCCGTTGACCCTCAGATCAATTTTTATCTCCGTTGAGGGAAAAACTCAGTTTGTTTGTGTTGTGTTTTTTTGTTTGTTACGACAACTTTTTGTGTAAGATCATCATCATGACAAGGAAAAGATTGACAGAAGAATAAAGAGATTTTTTTGTTGTTGCTTGTTTTGTTTTCTTTTCAAAGTCAAACAATTTTAAACTCCCCCACAGGGAAGGCATCAATAAGAAAATAACATTCCCAATGGCATTGGCACTTTTAGCCCCATTAGCTTAACACCTTTATACTGTCATATTTGTCATTTAAGGACATTTACTTAATTTAGTTTTATGTAACTTCTATAAGCAAAAAAAAACTTCAAGTAACTACTGAACCCTCAACAAAAAAAAAAAAAAAAACAAAAGAAACCAGGATAATCTTTTGAAAAAAAAAAACCCACACATGTGCTGTTAGCTCGTGTTATAAATTATCTCCTTAATGACTTCTCTTTTGCCACAAAATTAACACAATAAAATCCTCATTGCCTGCTTGCATACAATTTTGTGTAGGTATAGTAGCGGCAGCAGCAACGGCACCCACTCCATCGAATTCCCAATTGATTTAGTCGTATCAGGTCGGCAAAACAATACAAATCCACCTCTCGCACTCTTATTCTTTTTTTTTTATTTTGTGAATATCCTCTGCCACTTAAACCTGGGTGTGTGGTTGCATGTTTTGAGTAATTGCAATGTATTTCATGAATAAAAGCGCAAAAGTTAAGGATATGTTGTGTATATTAACCCTCAGAATATATACAAAAAAAATATATCCTACCCGCTTGGATAGGTACGATAATACTGTATACATGTGTAACTACAGTAAAATCTCTAATTTCGGAAAGGTCTTTTTAACTAAAAAGCGTTGGTTACATTAACCAGTTCACTTCGGAGGGATTTTTCAAACGTTGTTAAAAACATTCAAATCATTGTAGTTACATCCTAGTGATCAACTGCTTCCATCCCCTGGTACACAGTGGACCAGTTAAAAATGTTTCAAACAAAAAATTCAAAATGAACCTACTCCCATTTTCATTGATATATCCTTAAGATAACAAAAGACAATAAACCAAGCCTTTCAATTTTAAACAATAGATTGACAAAAACTGGTTCACTGTTCAACAGTTTACCCTAAATTCTTATTTGTACCATGTATTTGAATATCCACCTAAAAGGGAGCTCACTGTATAGTCTCCACGATTATATAGATGTTTGTATATATGTATTTTGCTTTGATGTCGTTAAATCAACCGCCTTCTTTTTCTCATCCTATATTTCCGGGGAGTATCCTCCACGAGGTGGAGCCGTTTATATAATAGCCTGGGTTCGATTGCCACACGAACTTTGAAGATTGGAGCTTAATTTCATTTCCATGGTGTATTGTATGTTTCTATGTATATAGTATAATATTCCAACAACACCGCCGGTCTAGGGAGTTATTTAACTTAAGCGCCATCACAGATAAAGGGTGGAAAAATTTTATTTTCACACACAAACTTTGTCGCCACCGGATGAAGTTACTTTTATGGTGACATGACGGTGAGCCCTTTACTTATGCTGTTGGTTTGGTGTGCTCTGTGCGACCGTCAACCTAAAGTTTGTTTTTTTTTTTTTTTTTCATTTTAATTTGTTTGCTGTAGGTGTTAATGTCAGATCCATCCGTTAGAGAGACGATGTCCCTCTCGACCTCTCATTTTGTTTCAGTTTATTTTTGGGAAATTGTGTGACATTCATTTTTTTTAATAACCTTCTTAATTTTGGTTTGTTTTTTTTTTTTATACATTTTAATTTACTTTCGCAAGTAAATTTTCAAATGGATGGTGGTAGTGGTAGGTATATCTATGTGAATATGGGTTTTTGTAACCTAATTTGGGAGAAAATGGCGTCGTTTTTAAAATGTGTCAGTTAAAATTTTACAAATTAACAATTTAGTAGATTGCTGAGCCAATGTACGTCCAGTATAAATAGATGTTCAGGTATAAATTAAAAAAATAGAGAAACTGGTGAAATTTGGCTTAAACATTGGTAATGGGAGTCTATATAAATTTAGTATGTCCCCCATCGATCTGATGGCCGCTAGGTGAATTGAAAGGAGTCAAAGCTAACAAAATAGTGTTATTTTTTTTAAAATATAACACAAAGTTGGACTGCTAACCTTTAGCACCTCATAAATGGACTATTCGCAAAAAAAAGTATGCCATCTAAAAGGTCAGTAATTGGTCAAAAAAGGTCAACTAGTTTCAGAAATTGGTCAGCCATAGGAAATTTTTAATCAATGGCTAAAGTTTTTCAAGGTCACCAACTATTTTTGGCACCTCATTTATGGAATATTTGCAAAAAAAAGTATACCATTCGAAAGGCCACGGACTTGTGATAAAAGGTTAGCTAGTTTCAGTAATTGGTCAGCGATAGGTTTTTTTTTTAATGAATTTTTAAAGTTTGTTTCAAGGTTACAGTATAAGAGTCTTCGTTCAAAAAAAAAACCTATGGCTGATCAATTACTGAAAGTAGCTGACCTTTTATCACAAGTCAGTGGCCTTTCAAATGGTACACTTTTTTTGCGAATATCCCATTAATGAGGTGCCAAAAATATACCTATCTCATCATTAATCTGCTCTTCTTATGTATTAATGTTAACAGAGCTGGTACATGACAGTCCATGACAAGACACCACAAATTCTAAAAAAAAGACGATTTAGTAGCTGGTGGTGGTAGCATAATCTACGGCGAACCTGGTCTGCATGACGATGAATTTCTTTCCCAACTATATAGGGACTCGATAACTTAAGTGAAACAGGACTCTATGAATTCGGATATTCGTCCCGCTACCCATCTTAATCCTTCTGAATAATTTCGATATCAAACGGTTTCTACACTATCGGTATTGTTTGGCTTGGAGACATCTTGTTGCTGTGAGCTCATACTCGAATAGATTACTATCGAATATCGATTCGACGAAATATGTGCGAGGTAGGCGATTAAAACGGAAACGCCCAGTAAAAGAATCGAACAAAAATCGTTCTAGACGTATGCACAATTATCTCCGTTTGGAATCTTCTTTAAATATTCTTCCGTATTAGTATGTATCAGTCGGGCCACTTTTTATTAGTTTATGGATGAAATGGAGCTGAAAAGATGTGATTTATTACATGTATATATGTTAAAATTATAGGATGAATTAAGGCTGAACCATTGTTCGGAACAATGACATTAGGTACCTATGCCATAGGAAGCGAAAAACTGCCTTAAAACTGAAAAAGTCACTGAAGTTCGAGTCTACCACCAGTAAGAAAAGATTTCCCTCAAAAAGACCCGCGAAGTCTGTAAAAATCCTACATCAAGGATTTTTAATTTATACACTGAGGGAAGGAATCGTTTGCGGCAAACGTAAAAATTGCCCAAACGACTTTTTCGTTTGCCAGCCAGTTTTTACAGTTCGTTTGCAGCAAACTCTTTAATTCGTTTGAGACAAACAATTCATACTGTTGTAGCAAAATTCTATCGTTTGTTTCAAACGAATAGAGTGTTTGTGTCAAACGAATGTAGTGTTTCTGTCAGACGAATAATGGTGTTTTGTAAACATATTTACTGTTTGTGGCAAACGAATGGTGCTTTTAGAGTACACGTTAATACTTTAACGACAAGCGAATGGGTCAATTGTTATAGAAGATCAAAGTGGTTATGACAAATGAATAACACGTTTGTTGCTAATGAATTGTACGATTGTCACAATCAATACAGTGGCTGCTGGTTTTCCCTCAATTCTGAAATTATATTATTTTATTTTAATTGAACAAAATGTCAAGTTTTACTTACCTGGATTTGAACTGGTATCCTTCCGTATCGAGAGCGAGCATATATCCACTGAGCTAATTTGCAACAAAAAATCCTCCGGCAATATGTTAATCAGTTCAAAACTGCACACATTTTCCTTTTATTTAGTTGAGCAGAGGAAATGTACTGATTAAGAAATGTGGCTTAGACAATTTCATGTATTTTAATTATTTTAACTATGATTAATTATTTTAACTATGACGAGGACGACCGAAGTATTTAAAATATTGGGTCAGTTTTTTTTTTTTTAACTATTACTACGTAGATGTGCTCCTAGGACTGAATCAAAACTTTTAAGAAAATCGTTTTGTTTAACACAAAAATTGTTTTTATGCGTTGTAAATTAATTATATATTGATGGAAACCTAACATGTGCTTTAAATAAGTATTAAATGTTTATGTTTTTATCATTTTAACTTCATTATTACAAAAAAAAAAAAAAAAAAAAAGTTGGGCACCAGCAGAGATCGAACCGGCAACCTTCGGGTCTATGCAATACCTGGAGTAAAATTTTCCATTCTCCAGTCATATGGATTTAGTACGATACTAAAAAGATGTGATTTTAACTTTAGTAAAATGTAAGGGGATAGTACGATGCTAAACTCGTTTAAAATTAGAAAAACACAATTTTGAACCTTGTATCATACTAAAATTGATTAAACATCGTACTTTATCATCTAAAATTTTGCACCATTGTTTTTCGAAATGAACAACGGAGATGTAGGTAATTTTAATTATTTTTAATGCAAAGATTTTTAAACTAGCATTTATTTTATTTTTTAATGCAAATATTTTCGAATTTTGACTTTGCTATTTTTTAAAGCAACAAATTTTCAATTTTGAATCGCATTCTTTTTAAATGCAACATATTTTCAATTGAAATTTGATTTTTGTACAAGTAGTGCTCAACTTCAGAACAATATCAAATTGATAGAGAAAAACATGTATTGAAACGTACCCAATACTTGCCCTATAGATTACCTAAAATTGGTTAGATAAGAATTAAACAAATAAAATACTTTTTTCAAATAGGAAATTTATTGCTGCAAGCGAATTTTTTTTAAAGAAACCTAAAATCAAAAATTCTTTCGCCTCAAAAGCATGAAATGTTTACCACATGCAATAAGTTAATTTGTAAAAATAAGATTTAAAAAAATGTATACCCTGCAATCATTCAATCGTTTGCTACAAATTAGTTTAATTTCTACGAATTAACCATTCGTCTCAAATGTTCGATTCATTAGTTGCAAACAATTGTAATTTATATAGTAAACGTAAAACTTTTTGCAGCAAACTGCATTTCAAAAGCTTAATTCGCAATCGATTCATTCGTTTGCCATACACAATTACACTTGCTTGCAAACATCATGTCGTTTGAATTTGGGAAACATTGTCATTTACCGTAATCAACCCAGGCAAATTGAGCTCCAAACGAATGGGTTATTTGTTATATGTTTGATGCAATGGAATTACTTTCTGTGGCGACTGTAATACAATTGCTACAAATGAAATACGTTTGCAGGGATTGTATAAGATTTCCAGCAAATGTATTACAATTACAGCAAACGAAATTCGTTACTCGCAAACGCAAATAAAAATATTAATTTTCTCAGTGTAGTAAAGTATTTTATACTTTGATAGATTGTCCCAATATATCATCGGGACGCGACTGATGGCAGATATTATACCGCTTTGCTGTCTGTTCGATGTCACCATCCGATTTCGGCCACCAAACATAGATCCATGCATTAGATATGTCATGGAACGAGGAACTTCCCTGAAAGTGTCAGTCCTTCATGGTTCCCCACAAAAAAAAAAAGTTCCAAGGGGTCAAATCGCAGCTCCGAGGCGGCCAATTGGCATTTCCGAGACGGCTAACACGATTTTGGAATTTGCTGCGCAAAAGATCGATTGTGGTATTTGGTGTGTGGTATGGCGCGCCATCCTTCATAAACCAGAGGTCTTCCAAGTTAATGTCTTTAATTTCAGTAAACAAAAATCGGAAACGAAACGTTGTTCCCAGCCTCGTTGTCGAAGAAAAATGGTCCAATGATGCCACCACTCCACAATCTGAACCAAACTGTCACTCTGTGTAGATGCATTGGCTTCTCGACAGTAACGTGCGGGTTTTCCTAGCCCCAGATGCGGCAATTTCGTTTGTTAACGAAGCCGCCGAGAAGAAAATGCGCCTCGTCAGAAATGATGATTTTCACACAGCACAGCACTTTGGAAATATGTTTTCAATATTTCCCAATGTTGTTCAAGCGTAAAGTGACACATTTCGTTCCGCGGAGGTATAATACTGACTTTCTGGCAAGATTTATATTGTGCAACAGCTGTCAGTGTGAATTCTTATAATTCAAAAGGAACCACTAGATGGCCTACATGTTTTCCTGTTTTAATTTCAATTTATTTTTTTTCTGCACAAACTGCCAACGCCTACTTGATTTCTGCGTACTTTTGATGTTTACGAACGTAATTTGTTTGCAGGCCTACTGAAGTCAGATTTCAATTTTTGTTTACGAACACAAAATTTGTAGATCTAAGGCCCGTTTGCTGATACAAAACATAAATACTTAAAATCAACATAAGCGCTTAAGTAACACATACTGCTTTGCACCAAATGAAAACTTAAACATAAATATCCTTAAGTTCAAAATAACTTAGCGGGTAGAAAAAGTACTCCTTAAGAGATTTATGTTGGACTTTTATTGTTGTTTTTTGTATTATTTGCTAAGAATAGCCATTCAAATGCGAACAAATTAACAACAAATTTTATAAAAATGTATGTGAGACTGTCCAAATAGATCCCAGATGCTTATTTATATTTACATAATATTTTTAATAAAATCAAAGAGAAATAGGCAATAGGTTGCCTCACTAATATTCAAGAAAATGACACATATTTTTTATTTATTTTTGCAGCAGATTCACAACAACAAAACTTCACATTATCAATTTCTATAGAAATAAAAAAATTACTCCGGACAATTTTTTCATTATCAAATTTTAATGAAAACCATAATTGAAATCAAATATTTATTTAAATTGTTAACCGTACGTCCAAAAAAGGTCACAAAATGCAAAATACTAAAAATAGATTTGACTTTTCACCCAAAATTGACGTTTTGGCAGCGATTTATCTCATGAGAATTATGCATAGCTTAGTAGATCGTAAATGTTTTCTAGCAATAGAGAATAAATTAAGTTGAACATACAAACTAAGTTGAACTTAGCTATGATGAAGATTTATGTTTCGTATCAGCATACGGGCCTAAGTTAGTCAGACGATTACGAATTCGCTCAATATTTCAGAATTCTATTAGCGCCGATTTTCAAAAACGGTAAAATAGTTTTTTAGCATCTGAAATAATGACTCGTGCATCTGAAGTTTAAATATTAGTTAGCAACAGTTTTAGAAGCGAAAGAAATGTTTAAATAAAGATTATCGAATTAAAACTTATTTCTAATGCACCAATTTGTTTTGATTATAGACAAGATGATACACTGAGGGAAAAATTGCGATCTAAAATTAAATACGACCGTATTTGATCTAAAGTATTTTAAATGAAGTGGCGCATTTTAATTTTTAATTTTTAATAATTTTAATATGCGACGTAATTTTGAGAGATTCAACCTAGTTTCAAAGTAAAACATTGTTATTTATACATTGAAATCAACTTTTGTACATTTACATTCCGTTCAACGTTGTTTTAAAGTGAAACGTTATCATTTTTGCATTGAGATCCACGTTTAAAGTGCGCTCAATCTTGTATCAAAGTAAAACGTATTCATTTTTACATTGAAATCCACATTTTACATTGCGATCCACTTTTATGACATTTAAAGTGCCATCAACGTAGTTTCAAAGTGTTGCATAGTCAAGTAAACCTCAATTTGTTTGTATTTGTAAGCTTAATATAAAGAATTTTGAGAGCGCGTTGTTGTTTTTCGAGGTAGCCCCCTTACATTTGTGAACAAATCAAACGCGCACTTAAAATTCACTTTTATATAATCGAAAAACCATATTTAATTACTTTTCCTATATTTATTAATATGAAATACTCATAGCAATAAACGATTCACTTTAAGGCGTCACAAATGAATGATTCACCACAAATATGAAATGCATCGAGCATGAATATACATTTGTCTTTGTCTTACATAAATTTAAACAAAGAAGGGTGGCATGGGTAGCCATTTTGAATCAATACCTAACCAAGCGAAGTTCAATCTACGTTGATTCGAACTAGATAAATGTTGTTTTAAAAGATGGATTAATTTGATTTAACCTTGATTCCACTTTAAATCAACATATAAACGTAGTAAAATCTAGTTCGTTTTTAAGTATGAAACGTTGTTAAGTATAAACGTAGTAAAATCTAGTTCGTTTTTAAGTATGAAAAATCAGTTTGAAATAAAGTCGCTCCACTTTGATTTGAGAATTTTCGGCGTTGGCGCCAAATCGTTCCGAAAAATATTAGAATCAAAGTTTTTTGCTTTGATTGTACGTTGTTTTTTTCTCTGTGTATACATACGTATATATTTCAGCTGTCAAACACTTAATTTTGGTTTAAGTTATATTAAATATACTCGTATACCTGAAAAAAATGAATAATAAACTGTTAATACATTTTCTATTGTTTTCTTTACTCTTCTACTAAAAGTTTCGTACATTATGAATGTGCGTCTTAAACCTATTTCTAACTCATATCTGGATGCGCCTTGTAGTACATACATACATTTAATAACTATAAAACACTTCCGCAACGATAAAGCCATGAGAAAATTTTTAATACAAGATTATTTTTATTAGCATGCAACAAAGTTACTACAAAATGATTTCCTTATCGACAAAGGCATAATGTAAAGATATTAACCTAGCATTGTTAGGCTGTTATCGGAAGATGAAAACAAACGTTCTAAGCAGAATTATTTATTTTTTTGTTTTAGTTAAATGAAAAATAACATTAATACCCTCTATAAGTAATAAGATAAGTAAATTTAAGATACGTTTTGCAGTACGTGATTGCATTCCTAGTTGTTTGTTATTTTATCTGTAAAGCCCGCCCACTCCTTACGTCCAATATCGCCCTTAAAGCAGGCCAGAAGAGAGATTTGATAAAATTTTGATGTTATATTTATTTTAACATTTAAATAATAAAATTGATATCTAAAGAGTTTTCCAATTGGCGCGGTAGATCTTGGAGGCGTGTTGTTCTGGTGAAATTTGTCAAATCTGTTGTTTATTTCAGTTATATTCCCGCGCAGAAAAACATTCTAGTTTTCGACATGGCACTAGAGAGTTTTAAATAAATTCTGGCAAGGCCCTAGCATGGCTGAGTAATGGCCAAAACTAGGGCCTTATCGATTATGAACCCTTTTTGCCTCGTCAGAAAAACCACTCTAGGCCCCGGACCAGAAAAAAAACAAGATTTGTTCATATTTTTGCTAGAAACATTAAAAAAGGGTATTTTAGTATCGGTTGTGATCCGATAGTAAAATAACTCGGATCAAAAATAAAAACCTGAATAATAAAAATAAAACCATATGGAATTAAGTAAATATAGTTTAAGACAGTAAATTATATTTTTTGATTAATTTTAATGAAAAGTTCAAAAAGACTTGCGGGTTGGGTGGTTGAAAATAGAGATTTTCGAAATTTAATACCTATATGATTATCTTTGCAGGATTTCCGAGAGCGTGAAATTTTTAACTTTTTTTTTTTGAAACCAAAACTGATAAATTATAATAAAAGTTAAAATTTGTATTTTTCGATTCATCGATTCAATTTGTTTAGTTAAAATTTTGCATTTGTATGAATAACGATAGTGCTTAGTCTGATAGGATGCCGAAAACGTGCAACAAGTTTTTACTAGCGAGAACCTCACGAGAGTATGAAACATTTTCCTCGTTTAAATTTTACTTACTGAAAACTTGCAAGGGCTTGACGTATATTTGACAAGTTTTCCTCGTCCAGATTTTACCTAAAGAAAACTGACTAGTGCCATGTCGAAACTAGACAGAAACTAGGCATTTTTCCAGCTGGGTTCTGATGTCAAATCATCCTGGCAAGTTACTTGATTGAAAAGAACGTCCAAATGATAAAACTTAATTATATAAAAATGAGTTTGAAAGAGGACCCCAATTTGGCCAAACAATTATCTAGCGAAGAGGCGCATTTTTTTGATGAATGGCTATTTTAACAAGCAAAATTGCCTTTGGAAAAGACCAACTGACACGAGGTTCACCAGTTGGAAATGCATCGTCAAAAAATTACCGTTTGGTGTAGATTATGGGGCCGTGATTGGTCGGTACTTTTTCGAAAACGACGTTGGTGAGGCGGTCACTGTCAATGGTGAGCGCTACAGAACGGTGATGACCAATTTCTTGTGACCCAAAATAAACCATATGGACCAAGACGATATGTGGTTGCAGTAGGACTCCGCGGTGGCTCTTTTCTCTTCCATTTGAACATCTACACAACCTTATTTAAAACCCCTTTATATGTACCTTCTACTTACGCTAGACGTTTCAAATCGCGGTCCGATAAATCTATGAAACTGGTAAGAGAAAAATGTATGAATTCAAGTCTTCTTACAAGAAAACGTCTATCAGGACTCAAAACTAACCTTTGGGTTAAGGTTCAATTCGGCGAACAAATTGACTTATTACCTCCTCTTAAGACTTCATAACGTGAAATAAATAAATATTGTCTATTTAAACTTTAAAGCCAAAGATATCAATGGATATAGTTTTTTACTTGCCTTCAGAAAATTTCACAAATGTTCATACAAACTGAACTCAATGAAATTTAAATAGCTACGGCAAAGGCCATCAATTTTCATGGAACTATCCAGCAAAACATATAAGCTCTGCACATTAAATTCAAGCGCAAATCGCAAAACCTAGGAATTAAATAAATTGTCAATACAACATCAAACTTGTTATCAATGGAAGACGTGACTATTAGAATTTTATTAACACCTTCAAAATGTATTGCGGAAATATGTAAGTACAATTTACAATGCACATGCTATTTTGTAAGCCGAACACGTGCTTTGATAATTTACAATGTAATAATCAGAATTATTTGTTATTTTATAAATTTTTTTTGACACGATATAACGTAAAACCTTTTTGATTATGTTTTCAATCAACAAATGAACAAAATATTAATTGAATGAATGACAAAAATTGACACTGACGTCGTTCGAAATTTGAATTAAAATAATAAAATGCTTCAATTATTATGAATTCGAATTGCGAAAATTCCACATTAGTCATGAAAAATTTACTCGTGTCGTATCATGCAAGTACTTATCGCATCGCCCTAGATACAGGTATACAAATATGTACGCACATAAAATGTATGTCATAAATAGGTAGGTACCAGGTACATACCTAATGTTTTCATTTCCACCGAGTTTTAGAAAAAATAAGTTACTGGTTTCGAGAATAAAGACGGGCCACCCAAAAAAAAGTCGAGAACTATTATCCATTGTGCCATTGCAAGATATCCGTCGGCCTGTTTGTCTGTGCGTCCTCAAGTACTGTGATAGAACCTAAATGGTTGAACAGATTTGCTTCAAATTTTATGAAGCATTTTAATGTCATTCCCTGTAGGTAGGAGAAATTCAAATTTTTGTTTTAGCTCATCTAGAACGGGTAGCTTTCATGGAACGATTTCGGTTTTATCAAGTTTTCTCGACATCGGCTCTATTCTTTTTGACTAACTTCCGTTCATGTTATCCCAAGAACAGTTTTAATAGCACTGCATACCAAGATTTTGCCACAAAAATTTTCGGGTTTTTTTGAGAAAATTGCCCAGACAGTGTTTTGGGGATATTCCCCGAATAAATCGGTGTATAAAGTAGTGGGTTTTGGGGCCAACTGTTCCACTTAGTTTCAAAATCGCTCGAATTTCTGTTGTTGTTGCCCTTCCAAAATATTTGCAAGAGCAGGTATGGCGAATGGAAACCATCAGGTACCGAATAACCTCATCAGTGAGTGAACAATACGTTACTGAATTATCTGCATTTGGGATTACTGCTTAAGATATCGAGTATAGTGTCGAGTATCGAATTCGATTTTTGGCATTTCGTTTCCAGTGAAAGTGTGTTTTTTTCATACGATAGATGCTAGGCAGACGAGTGAGCACTAAAATGGCAGAAAAAGTAAATTATTTTGTTTCAATTATCAATATCAATTAATGGTGTTTCAGGATGAATTGAAATAAAGTAAACATCACCCAGAATAATATTCTCGCACGATTTTAAGGTCAAAATAAATTCCAAACGCAAACAAAACATGAGCTAAAGACTACCAGCTTTGACAATCGACCAATGAAATGTTAAAAATATTGACGTTTAGGAGAATGCCCTGGTATCTGCTAACTGTATACGAGCGCTTTAGAGCCGCAACAGAAATGTGGAACGAGGATAATAAATAGGCTAGTGAATAGACCTGTTGTGTCAATAGTACATTCCTGCTTCAAGCTTCTGAGTATAATATCCTTTTTGTATTATAATATTATTTTAAATAATAAAAAATCTATGTATATTATTATTTACATATATATTAAAGAGAAATGTCGTCCGTGTGTGCACGCATAACTCGAGAATGGATTGTTCGATTTTCACGATTTTGGGCTTGATGAATTTGTATTGGCCCAAGGAAGGACATTGGACTGGAGGAAAATACCAGAAAATTTCCATAACAATCGGAGAACCGGGGACATCTGGTTTTTAGCGCATAGCTCGGAAACGGTTATTTGATGTTCACGGTTTAGTGCTTGATAAATTCGTATTGGTCCGAGGAAGAGGACACTGGAGGAAAATTTTCAGAAATTTGATAATCCGGGAACATCGTTTGATTTTTAAGATTTCGGCCTGATTAAATTTCCTAGGAATTTTTGCCACTTTACACGCCGGAAGAGCTCATCACGACTGTTTTCCCGAATACCATATTTGGCTGAGTTCACGAGCGATTTTGGCTGCGAAAAGGATGTCAAACATATAAGTTTCGCCATTCAAAATCAAATCGCCGGTGAGTTACAATTATTCAAATCCGTGTACTCCGTGATGGCTGATTGATGAAAACCAAGCCACCAACTATCCCACGGAATGTTCCGGGTTATCCGCCACACAATTTAAAATTGAAAGTTGGCTCAGTTATAATTCAATGCACCAAAACTTTATAACGGAACGCGTTTAATTGTGTAGAACATCAAATCTAATTCTCGCTTTTGCTATGACAATCAATAAGTCGCAAGGACAATCGCTGGATGTTTTTTGGCATCAATCTTGAATTCCCATGTTTCGCACATGGTCAATTGTATGTGACGTGCTCACGTATCGGCGAACCTACTGCTTTGTACGTGTACGCGCCCGAAAATAAAACGAAAAATTTTGTGTACCATAAAGCACTTCAGTAAAAAAGCGGAATTAATCCAAATCCAATCCGAAACCAATCATTTTGGTTTGACTGAAACAAATCGACATTTTTAATTTAGTTATTTGTATTGTATTTAATAAAGTTTTAGAATAAAGAATTTTAATTGACCGAATAACATGAACCAGCATTGTACATGCTCGAAGTTATTTTTTTCTTTACATGGATGAGGTTAGGCGGAACGAAGTTCGCCGGGTCAGCTAGTTTTTATATAAAATTAATACAAAAATCCACCTTGTATTGCTCTTACTTGGATGATATTGGCCTTATGTGCTTGAATTTTATTATTGGCATAACATCATCGGTATTTCACGGTTCCCCACAAAAAAGTCCAAAGGGGTCAAATCGCAGCTCCGAGACGGCCAATTAACATCGCCAAGACGGCTGATAACACGATTTGGGAATTTGGTGCGCAAATGAACGATTGTGGCATGGGCTGTGTGCGCCATCCTGCTTGAACCAGAGGTCGTCCAAATCCATGACTTCAGTTTCAGTAAAAAAAAAAGACGGGAAACATGGCTATGTAACGCCCACTGTTGACCGAAATGTTGTTCCCAGCCTCATTTTCGAAGAAAAATGGTCCAATGATGCCACCACTTCACAATCTGCACCTAACTGTCACTTTCTGTGGATGCATTGGCTTCTCGACAGTAACGTGCGGGTTTTCCGAGCCTTAGACGCGCCAATTTTGTTTTTTAATTTTAACGTAGCCGCCGAGATGAATTGAGCCTCGTCAGAAAAGATGATTTTTCGCCTCACTCTGTAAATAAGTTTTCAACGTTGTGCGTAAAGCGACTCATTTCGTTCCGCGGAGCTATGGTAATAAGAATGACTTTCTGTCGATCTTGAGCGGGAAACAGATGTCAGTGTCAAAACAACTTATGCTTTAAAAAGAAACCACTTTGATGGCCCACCCTTTAAAAATAAAATAAGGGTTTTAAATTCAATACAAATCCTTTTCAGTGAAATCCTGTCTGCTTATTCCACCAAAATCCTCTGTATTCTGACATTGAGTTTCATTATATTCGGAATAAGTCAAATTAATAAAAATTATCGAATCAAAAACTCATACAGGTTAAGTACTCACTGAATAAGAGTCAAGTATTTGCTTTTGTACGTCACTGAATAGTTAAGTATGGCTTTTTGTATCTTGAACTTACATAACAATGTAACAAGTCAACAAAAAGCATTTAACATCCTATAAGACATAAGTAGAATCAATATAAAGCATTCTCCTAATGCCGTAGGTTTCTAAAGCTCCTTGTTCCATATGAATATCCCAATCAGTCTTATAAATTACTTCAAAAGACCATACAGAATCCGATTAAATTATATACTAATTGGAGTCGATAATCTAATGTGATGTGCAAAATGTGAAAGTATATAAACTAACACTATTTGAACAAATGTAGGTACATAAACTAACCATATATATAATTACACAGCTATACCTAACTATTTGAATATCAAGGAACATCATTGATACATTTAATAACGATTAAAGGACTTTATATACACAGACAATCATATTTATATTTATAAGGATATACATATGCATGTAGATAAATAACTTACAAATAGCATCATTTCATCCGAATCCAATATGAATAGGGTTCTTCTCATGATGTTCACCACAACAACACACAAATGAATTCCAAACCAAAAACGAAGAAGAGAAATCCAATTGCAAGTAGGTATGGATCTAAAAGTGTACACCATTGAAATGCAATTTGTATCCGATATCCAATTGCTCATTCAAAATTAGAACATCTGTTTTCCCATACCTATATGTATTTCGTCGTCATAACAACTATAATACTCGCCACCCGCTCATAGACCCACTAATATAGAATCGTTTAGTTGACACACTCTTCAACTGGCTAAATGGCAGTGCCGATTTAGTTTCGTATCGATTTCAAAACTCAGCACCAAACCAACCTAGTTTTATTGCAATATCCATATGAATGTAGTTTGGTATGTGATAGAAGAAGGAGAAGAAGAACTTTCCTCTCTATACAAGTAGTGGATAACGTATGACAATATGATGGATTTAATATAAACATAAAATAACGTGCTGTGCCAAAAATTCTGCTTTTATATATTTTTTTGTTCGCTAATAATTTTATTGGTATTAATATGCGACGTTTGAAAAATTTATTTCTATTGAACTGGGGCGGTGCGGTTTTTATAAATGCTATTTTATAACATTTTTTATAGAAATGCACTGAGATGTAAATATTAAACTAATGGATGTATGGAAATACATTCTGCCTTTGTAAACAAGGTGAAGAAACAAAAAGTCGCAAACTGATAACTTCAAAAAGTTTATCTACACGTGTGGAAAATTAAATTTGTGTGGTTTTTTTTTGCACCGCACTGTACAACACAAATGTGAGGAAATTTACCATGAAAATGAAATTTTCACCCAAGTCAAACTCAATAATTCGTATATGCACATATTGGACCAATTTGTATACACACAAGATGGAAAGAATCTAGTACTATTGAGTACAAAACTAAACCTATGTATGTATGTATGTATGTATAGGTACAATGTAAATACTGGATACACATTGGTCCCAGTAGAAACTACCTATAGTTGCTTGCCTCTATTAGAGACAACACATGTAAATAATTTAGATTTGCATTGTTAGACGAATAAATTATTTCAATTTTGAACATTCACATGAATCACTGATATCAAATATTGATCTTTGGGTGATTTGTTTTCTTAAAATAAAATTTGTAAGTCATAATTGAATTTACCCAGAGCTGGATAGCTGTTTCAAGGTATTAATTTCTAACCTCGTATAGTAAAAAAGTCAAAGTTATTTAATAAAACAACTTATTTTATTTATACCTATTTAAAGCAGAGTATTAAAACATTCCTTTTTTAATTTCAGGTAATTTTAAATGTTAAACTGGAAGTACATTGTGAACGCTCTTAAAATTTAAGTCATCCATTTTATGAAGTACAGGTAAGTATCAGATACGTAAAATTCCTTAACAAAGATCGATCTGGAAGAGTTAAAACTAGCACAATGTGTTTGTTATTAGAATTTACAAAAGATAGCGCCGCCAACAAAAAATATAAAACGGGAAGTGTAATGATAGAGGCGATAAGTGTAACCATGTTGAAAGTTTGCAAATTTTACAAAAGATGGCGCTGATTAACTTTATACCAAAAAACCTAAAAAATAACACAAAAAACGCCATATTGTGGTAAAATTCCACCATATAATTCTTATGAAGTATGAGGAACTTACTTAAATCAAGTTTTTTTTTCAAATAGATGGCGCTGAATATAAATTTCTTAAATTGTTGACAAAATCAAAAACAAACTATCATGAGGCTCAGAAGAAATTCATACTAAAATAAAATATATAAACGTATTTGTATGTTATGAACTGGAAACTTTTTTTAAATCAAAAATAAATAAAAACTCGTTAATTTCATTTCAAAAATATAGACATATCGCCACGTGAGTCTGCACAGGCAAATATTCAGTGGCAAAATGTTGCTGTGAATTTGTTTGCATTACACCCAACATTTTTTTTTAAGACCAGTATCCCTGGTATACGGGTTGACCGGTTCCAACGTACAAATCGCTTACTACACTTAATTCATATGATATCTACTTGTGCACAAATTCATTATGCGGTACACAATTTAAGGATTTTGATTAGCTTTAGAAAGTAAATCTCCAAAGACTGGCTTCGATGAAGAAAAAACTTTAGATTCAAGTATGCGTAAATTAGAAACAATATATCATCCAACTGTAAGGGATAAGAAAAATCTCTTATTTGCCGCCGTTTCTGGTCTAAATATATTTTTATAAAAACAAACTTAGGGTATTCATGCAACGTAATATGTTTACAAATTGTGTAGAATGATAAGTTTACACAAAAGTTAGCATGAACGACCTTTTTATTCATTTGGTTAAGCTGTTTAATTGAACCAGCTGTTCGGTAAACGTCAAAAATTAGACGTGTTCAGATTTCGAAGTTATTATTAAATGGAGATCCTCTCTCTCACCAACGTGAAATCGAAGTCGAATGTCTCGGAACTATACAAAATTTAAGATACACGGCTAAAGTCGTGTTTTGAGCGTAAAAGGGCCCATAGACACTGTCTGCACAGGTGTAGGTACTGACATCGGTGCAGCTTGCAGCATTCGCCCACACACGCCAGACGCCACACCAAATCGTGCACACTTCAGTTGAGAAAGTGATCTTAATTCTCAACTAGAGAAGATCGAACCATGAGTGTGAAAACCATGCCATTTTACAACGACAAACTGCCGACGCCGTTTACTGAACAACGATTCGGGTGCAACTGAATACTGAATGTGCGCGAGCATCCCCATACACATCACACCGATCGAGAAAGCGACACCAAAAATCAAAAAGTTTTGATTTTTACTCGCACCGTGTCTGACACCAAAAATCGGTGCATGCACCAGCCCACAGACGGGACACATTTCCGTGCACCGACACCGATGCAGACACAAGTGTACTGTCTGTGGGCCCTATTACGAACAATCTATTGTCAGTGTCCAGTCTGAAAAAATTCAATCTGTCAAACTCAAAGTGCCTACTTGTGAATAATTCACAATGGATACTATTTCATTCACAATAACCGATTGAGGAATCAGTTGATGATGTTGGTAGTTAAAAGTGCGATCGCTGATCGATAACCGGGTCCAATATTTTACAAAATTTTCAAAAAAAAAAAATATTTAAAATATAAACTAAATTAGAACCTAAACAGCTGTCACGTATTCATATTCAAGCATTTTCATGTACATATGTATTAGGGTGGATCGTTTTCAACATTTTTTGCCAAATCACTGTGTGCAACTCATAGTTTATGCTTAATGGTTTTCTGAACTTATGCTCATCATTTATTTTGAGTCGCCCTTGGAAAAAACAAAATCGGGAAGCCATCGAAAATTGGTCTTTTTTCACAAAACAATTATGTACTTATCTATTAAGTATTAGGGACACGAATAGTTGGCGCAAAATAATAACGGATTCTTGTAGAAGGACTAAATACAAGTATTTTTTACCATGGAGGTAGGGGTCTATCTCCTTCCGTATAGGTGGGAGGGAAACTTTTTAAAAAATACTTAAAAATGAAAATAAATCGTTTAAAAATTGTTTAAAAAGAACGGAAACACTGATAATAATGAATGATACATTTTTTAAAAGCCAGAAGTCTGTTCTTGTATTGAGTTTTTTGAATCAAGTTTTCTCTGTTAATAGTTTTCGAAAAAAAAATTTTCAAACTCAAACTTGAAATATTTGAACGGATTTTTTCTTTCAAAAATGTGGAATTAGGTAAGAAATTAGCTTAAATTGCTAAGTGGATAAGTGCTTTTATTAATTCTTCATCAATCACTGAAAACCAGATGACTTTATGTCTTATATTTTTTAGAAAATCTAAAATCACGGAAAATACTAATTTTATTCAATAATTTTGTCTATAAAATTGACCATCCTGCCTATACTGAAAGAGATAGACCCCCCCCCCCCATTGGTTAAACATACTTGTTTTTGGTCCCTTTACAAAAATCCGTTATTTTTTGTCGCCAAATATTCCCACCCCAGATTCATATCATGTTTTGTGAAAAACTACAAATTTTAAATGGCTTCCCGATTTTGTTTTTCCCAAGGGCGACTCAAAATAAATGATGAGCATAAGTTTAGAAAACCAATAAGCATACACAGTGATTTGGCAAAAATTGCTGAAAACGATCCACCCTAATATGTATGTATATTGACAACAAAAAAAAGAAACCCTATTATCTGACTTGATTTTGAAATTTGTATTCTTTCTGATTTTGAATGAATAATTATCTATGTATGTATGTATATTACGCGACACGTTTGTTAATGTTTAAGATCAAGGTTGATGCTTTTAAAACATATAAAAAAAATTTACTTGACGCAAACCTTAATTCAGGAATTCAAACTTACAAAACTAAACGAAAAATTCCAAAAAGTTTGTTTTTTTTTTTGTCTTTTGTGCTTGGTTTTTTTTTTGTAGGTAATCAAGAAAATTGCTAAAAGTATGAAAAACAAACAACAATTCCACTACTATTCCAAACATACGCAACACAGAAAAATAGGACAAGAAAAAAGCCATTCATTAAAACATAATAATTCAAGACCAACAAAACGAGAACCTGCATTAAATGAAAAAAAAAAAAAAAAAACAATAAACTAAATGCACTGCTTTCCCACACATGCCAAAAGAGATTGCAAAGTTCTTACCTCAGCGTTGGTACTCCTACTTATTTTTAACCACCGTTCGCACTTCATCCTCAAATAATAGTCTTATCATCGTATGTGAATTTTTGATATCCTGTGGTAAAAAGTTGATAATTTTTCAGCCATTGTAAATACCTATCCAAATGTAATCGTGAATAGGGCTCGATTTGAAATCCTGACGTTTATTCTTTTCTACGAATAATTTAGGTTTAATAATCTAAGTAATAATCTCTGATATTAGTCGTCGGCGCATGAAAATTTGTACAACAAAATGATTAACGTCATAAGTTGTATTGACGCAATGTTACAAAATACGGAGGAAAGTATTCCCAACACTGAATAATATTAGCACAAGAACTGCACTCATCCTAATTGCCTCCAAAAACAACTTTACCAAAGACATACCATTGAGTTTATACACATAGAGAAACCACCAACCACCTGATTGTTAAGTTATCAATCACCATATGTACTTTATCAATAGGACTATTCACAATAGATCCTTACAATTCACAATTCATTAACAATTTTGATAAATGATCACCATAATACCGATTGTTCGCGCTTATCAAAACAAGATAAGATACCTACGTTTATGGATAAGAAGACTCGTTCCGTTCGTAAAAAAACCCGTTCTCGTCCTGTTCTCTTTGAGTCGAATGATTTATTGAAAGGAAGGAAATTCCTTCGATCTTTAATTAGTTTGACAGATTCAATTATTAGTAAGTGTTCAGAAAATATTTAGCTTTAAGTTGGTTACACAATAATAGTTTTATTTTTAAGTTTAGGTTGCGTGAACACCGATTCATTAATTTTGTTTATACTTTAAAGTTATGTTATGATATTTGATAACCATAATAGAACTGTTAAAAATAATTTTTAAAATCCGACTTGCGGTAACTGAGAATGTATAAGGTAGGACTCCAGATATGAGGTTTCGATTGTGTTCCATAATTCGTATTACTCCATTTTACATCGTAAGCGTAATGTTACCATGCCATGTGCTTTGTGAGTAGAGATTATACAATTTGAAATAAAAAAACCTTTCAGTAGTTAAAAACAAAAAAAAAAATAATAAATGCGAAAGCAATAAGAAATTTCCTGCACAGAAGTAAGTTTAAAAGCAAAAAAATGCTGTTATCCTTTTGTTTTTTTTTTTTTTCTGTTTTTCTTTTTGTTTGGTGTGAATAGGAAAGTAACGATGACAAACAGTATCGCGTAGTATGTATTTTTGTTTTTTTTTTGTTGGGTTTTCCTCGGGAATTTTATATTGTTTTGTTTTTTATTTGTGCGTGATTTTCGAGAATTCTCTTGATGTTATACACAAGAAAATAACACAAGTGACGTTAAAGGTACCTTCAAACATACGTGCTGAATTTATGTTTTGCTGACATAACTTTCAGGTTTCAGAATTGTATTTTAATACTTCATTATTTTTCCATCAATCCCAGTTGATTTTACTTTATATCGAAATTTATAACATGTGAAAATTCTGCTAGTATTTTTTTTGGAAAGAGACTTTTTGATTTCTTAACTGGAATCTGGAATTGTAATACAAATAAATCTGGCTTTATAATGTTTCGTTCATATGTTTAAATTCTATATGTATAGTAGCGCTGATGCTAGAGAAAGTTAAACCCAGGTAAAACAAACAAAAAATAAACCCAAAGTTGATGTAAATCTGGGACATGAGCTTCTATTCTTTTGTTTCCAATTTTTAATGATTTCGTTTTAAAACGGAGACTGACTTTTCTGACTATAGAGATAGATGACATGTTTTACATGCAAAATAAGTTACCAGATACCTACCTATTTATGTATCACCACACGAATAGTTTTACTTGAAATGAATAATATAGTTGGTCTATATGCAGCACATCTAGACATTAGAAACCATTCAAATATTCTTTGAATCGTTTTGCTCATTTTATTTCTATAAACATAGAACCCATCATTAAAATCCTTCGAAAGGATTCAAAAATATGGTGTGCTTTTGTTTCTCATTCAACAAAAATTTCATTCAACCTTCAGTCACACTCGAAAAAAGTCACTTTCTCCGTCTGGGACGTGTTTTGAAATAGAACATTTTTTTTTGTATATTTAAAAGCCAAGGTAAAACATAACCACAGCATGTCTGACATGTGTGACCATTTAAAATGTCACTCCTTTTCTGAGAAAACAAAGAGAACTGAGAGAAGAAAATAAAATAATATAGAACACAATTGTTATTATCGTCTATCCATACCTTGTACCTACAGTGCCTCTTTAAATAAAACTCACAGCTATAAGAGTCATTAAATTGTATGTACATATGTACAAACCCCCTGTAGAGTTTCGTCATCCTATATAAATAGGTATAATCGTCTACAGAGCTAGCTTCTATTATACCAGTCTACTTAAACCGTAAACGGGCACGCAATATGTGCGTAAATCTCCCCCATTCCATCATGTGTGTGAGTGTGTAGAAAAAATCCAACTTCTTTAGGCATATGACATAGATACGGATGGAAGAAGAAGCAACCTTCATCTGGTGGTTTGGTTCCCCATTTCTTCCGCAATCATGCGTATGAAAAGAACGATTTTTTTTCAATATTTTTATTCTTTTTTTTTATTTCGATTTCTCGTTTTCTCCTTTAGAAAATGTTATTGCCTACATCATCTAAGAGTGAGTGTTTTGTGGAGTTGGAAGAAGGCCACTTTCTTGCAAGCAATCCTCCCAGGAAAGGAGTGCGGACCCCTTTTATGCTGCACGGATGAAGATAACATTTATCGGCAGTGTACACGCACCACTGATCATCATCTCGAGAGAAGGAAAGCAAATTATTGCCTTCTCCTGATGATGATGGTGCTTCAATAGGTTGACTCAAAACAATGTCTTAGCCTGAGCTTTGGTGCGTGTACACATAAACGCTTCGTTTAGAGACTCAGATGTCGTTGAAATTAAATTAATTTGAATTTTAAAGTAATAAAAATAAAGTAGGTCGCAAGTACTTGATTTGCATTAGATGCGACACAAAGTTGGTACCTACTTGTAGGTTGAGTTAAAACAAGGAACAAATCGCTAAAGAAGGGACCATTTTTCCCGGCTAGGCCGTAGGGGCAATTTTCTACTTAAAGACTACTTTTAGACTTAAAATAAAAAGAAAATTATAAAAAAATATTATTGTACGTTTATAGTGATGCTTTCAAATGATAAATACTATATAAATAATGTTGAAAAATTTGTCGGTTGTTTCTATGTTGGTGCTGATCTCAGAAACCACACCTATGATTTTGAAATTTCTTCTCGTATTTGATAGGATTTCAATTAAGGACCCGGCTGGAAAAATGCCAAGTTTCTGTCTAGTTTGGGCAAGGCCCAAAGACAAGGAAAACTTATCATATACTTGGCAAGCCCTTGCTGGATTTCAGTACCAAAAATTTGGACTTGGTAAACTTTTCAAACACTCGTGAGGCTCTCGCTAGTAAAAACTTGTTGAACATGTATCGGTACCCTATCAGGAATGTCTTTTGTACACCAAAAACACAAGTTGCACAATCAAATTTTAGTATCATACGGCACTTTTTTCTCTCTTTCCTTTGTCTTCTTTTTCGTATCACACTTTATTATGGGTGTGAGCCATCTGTATGGGATTGTTCAATGAGGAAAAACCTGTTCTAAGTTGTGTTACCTAAAAAGCAAGTACATAAAACCCGGTTCTATCCTGTATGTATTTGTTTTGCAGTATGGAATGAAACTTATTCACTTTCACTTTTTTTTGGCCTGACGAGGAAAAGAGTTCATAATCGCCAAGACCCGTGTTCAAGCCTTTGCTAAATCTTGCTAGTGCCTTGCAAGAATCTATGTTAAACTCTCTAGTGCCTTGTCGAAAACTAGATTGTTTTTCCGCGCAGGTATCAACTCAAGAAGCACTAATACTAATACTCAAACGTCGCAACGAAACTGATGCAGTGTAATGCTTCATATTTTTTTCACTTTACATTTTAGTTAATTTTGAGTTCAAAATCAAACAAATATTTGATGACGTTATACAAACAAATCAATAAAACTTAAAAGAAACATTTTTATTTGTCAGTTAGATTTTGACACTTCCACTTGGATTTTGACATTTCACTTTTTGTGTGCCAGCATATAATTTCTATACCTATACCAATACCAAACATACGAATTGAGTTAAAGCAACTAGCCCTGTTGCATTGCATCTCAGAATAAGTTAGTTCCTCAGAAAAAGCAATGACAAACGACATTTGGAGGATGCTTTTGGGGATACAAACAAAAAATGGTATCCGATTTAATTTTTGTTGTGCCTTTTCACACCAAAACTCTAATAGAGCCGCCCCTTCCTCCTGACCATTGTGCTCAAGCATACTAATAGCAGTTGGATTCAAAAAATTGAAATGTCAAATTAAAACTTGTAAATTTTCGGTGTGAACGCTTTTCAAGGTTTCGTAAACCTGTTGCCGAAAACCCAGATTTTGGTTTGTTGTGAAAATGTTATACAAAAATGTAGCCTTTTTAGTCAAAAACTATTGATATTTTGTTGATTCTGTATCCGTTCTGCATATCCGCATTTTTCGGTAGATCTACGTCTTTTTTTAGTAACACTAATTGACAGCTGTCAGTTTAACATAAATATACTTTAGTAGAAGAAGAAATGAATTGTCAACATAACCATACACCGTATATATGGTATAATACACCACTGCTATAACAACAAAAAAAATCAACATAGCATTCCATTCGCCGCAAAATCATCAAATTCCGTATCAGATTTGGAATTTACCAATGGAAAACCCCATTAAAGAGAATGAACATCGATTTATGATGCAATTAAAAAACTGCTTGTCTCATATTGATCTGCTAACTTTCGAAACATTATGATCAAATCAGTTTGGCAATGACTAAAACTCGAAGATTTAATAGTCAATTTCCAGCGCAATGATTGCATTCCACCTGTTACTGTAACAGTGAGATTATTTTTCCACCATATACAATCTTTTCATAATTTTTTTTTGTACGAATACACATCTTGTTCTTAGATCACAAGTAGAAATGAACAAATTAAATGAAAGCAAAAAATCTCACAACCCATCAACCAACTTAGAAAGATACCCCACGTGTGTCTTTTCTTATGAATAAAAAACGTTCCACCGCCACCACTTCTTTAATTAATGCGTGGTGCCATATGGGATCGCTTATGCCAGGAAATTCAAATGGGCCATGTTACCTTCAGTCACAGTTGTTCTAAATTTCTTTTATTTTCCTCAAAAATTTAATGCAATAGATGCGGCTTTCTCTTAAGAATCAAAATAAGAACAATAACCAAATTTAAACAAAAAAAAAGATACATACAAAATGAAAAAAATAAAATCACTTAAAATCAATTAAGGAGGGTCTTTTAGCCTGAGATTTACATACACTACTGCCGGGTCTGATGGACGCCACTTCGCCGCCGCCGCTGCCGCTGGCTGCCATCGCCGCCGCACAGTGGTTCATTAAAAAAAATTATAGCAAAATGCAATTTTTTGTTCGATAATGGTAAACTGTTTAATTTACTAAACTTTTTGTAAACTCTATTAAAATTTAAAAAAAATGGCAAGTAGGAGCATATGACTACTAAAACCTTAATATTAGGCTGTTTAAAATTTAGCACCAACCTGTTTAGAACTGTTAATTAACGCTTTATTTCACATATCCAAATGTTACTCTTCCGATTTTAGAGTGAACAAATTACAAAATTGTTGCTGACCAAAAAATGAGTCAAAACAATCCACTGTGCGTCGCGTCGTTGTTGTCGTCATTGAGCTAGAAAAGACAAGTGTCTAAAAACTCTAAATTTATAATTGATGGTTTTGGTGGTGTTAGAGTAGGTAATGGGAGTGGAAACAGCGACATACTTTGCGGGGTGCGAAGCTAATGAATGAATCACTGCAGGGGTTGTTAAAGACAGCACAGACGTTGCCCGCCTCCATCGAGAATTATTATAACGGCAGTGACTGTGTCGACGACGACAAAAAAAAAACAACAATAACAGCAGCGAGGATGATGACGAACCATTAATGAGTTTGACTGGCAAATTTAATTTTAATGAATCGGGTCACTAATAAGACAAGTATGGATAGGCAATTGTTTTTTTTTTTTTTGTTTAATTTTATTCTTTTGTGTTTGATTTGAAATTTCATCCAATTAATTAGAGATTATTACATTTAAAAAATTAGCCAAGAATGATATGCATCTACGAGTGTAAGCATAAAACTTTGCTGTTAGGTAGATCGTATTCTGTCAATTTTAACGATTATTTTATGAGATGAATTGTCGGTAAAGTAGAGTATAGACGATTCTCGTACATAAAAGATATGGCGCCATTTGTGGGTGATGGTGACATTTCAATGAATGTGACAGCTGCAATACACAATTTAAATGTGAATTTTTTTATTTTATTATACTGAAATAAAGCTTCAAATAAAAACATTGAAATGGTGAAATATTTATTATACAGAAAGACTTAGCAAGTACAAAATTTATGGGTTGAGTCTGAAAATTAATCGAAAAAAAAATAATATATTAAAATTGACGACGACGTTAAATTTACAGTAAAATGATGTTGAAATCCTTCATCGAAATAATTTTGACATTTTATTATGCTATCTTATTAAAACTAGATACCGTATTAACAATAAATTAAAGAAGATTGGCTGAATGTGAATTTTAATTTCTGTTTTCTTCTATAAATAAAAATATGTTTTTTTTTTTACTAGAAAAATAAATTTCTATAGATAGTCGACTTAGCTATAAAAGTGGCAAAATTCGAGATATGTTACACGTACGGGCTTGGAAGCTTTGTTAGCAATTGAGCAGTTAAAAGGTTTTACCCCCAATTTCAGAATGGAAATTTTAACTTCACTTTTGGTTTAAACTACAATTCAACAATTTATTCGGTTTCAGTTCTCTTTAGAGCTTAAAATGAGTTAATTCTGAAGTTTAAAGCTGCTATTTTATACATAATAAAATATGAAATTCATTTACTTACATCACCAATTCCATCAACAATTCTGTCTTCTGTTGAAAAGTTGTTACTGCTCCCATTTCTTGTACAATTAGTGGTTTATTTAGATTATTTTCAATTTTTGTCAACATATTTATATTATTTATAATATTTTAAATTGACGTACAAAAAACGTAAGGTTTAGTTTAACTACGTTCAATTGAACTTCAGGTCGGACGAGTTGAATTTCAAATTTAAACTCATGTTAAGTTTCAGTTGAACTTAAGTTCAAACGTCCACTATAAAATTTGGCATTAGAAATCAGACTATACTTTGTAGAAATTATTTATTACCAGAATCAGACCTCAGAATTTCTTACTTCGCTCAGATTAACGATGTGGTTCCGGTGCCAGCAAATGTAAGCGAATATCACTCGCGCGAATTCGCAAAGTTCGCTTAAATCATTCAGAAGTATGCAGTTGTGGTTCGGGTGCGGGTCTATTTTACTTTCGCGAACAAAGCTAATTCAAAGTAACCCATTCTAAACGCGACTACTTAGCAGTACGGTATTGTTTCTTAAGTCGCACTACACGAATGTGGAATGCTCTTCCCAGCTCAATTTTCCCCCTCTATTGTGATCTGAAGACATTCAAAACCAATGTGCATCGGTATCCCCTTTCTAATCCCCTCCAACCTACCTAATCGCTCGCGCTGTGAACGTCATCTTAAGGGTAGTCGCAACCCCTTTAGCGCGCTAAATATAAAAAAAAAGTACTTCCTGCAAATAAATTTTTCGTTCTCACTATATATGAGTCTACATAAATAAATTCGCTTACCTCGCGTGAATAAACCCGCTTTCAACGGAACCACTCTGTTCGCGAGTTGTATTTGCTTACACTCCCTTAGTTCGCGCGAGTAAAATTCGCTTGCGCCGCAACCGCAGTCTTAAGATTCAAAAATGTATTATTTATTTACTCTTGCGGCAAATTTTATTTTCGGGCACTTTATGAATCCGCCAGGCACTGTTAGTGCCGCTGAATAGGTATTTAGCCTAAATTATGGCAAATTTAAGTTCTGTTTTAAATGTTGGCGATTATTTTGTCCCAGTATCGCCGAATTATACTTATCTACTAATTTTCTCGCCTGAAATATGTACATACATAGGTAAATAGAGACGTACAGATGGGCATATTTTTAGTACAATAATAAATTGATTTACACATGTACTTTTTTCTGTCAAAATCATGTCATGTCCAATCTTATTGCAGATATATTTTGTAAAGCTATGTACACCACCTTAATTTTATTAAAAAAAAAAAAAATTAAAAAAAATCATTTAAATTGATTTTTTCCAAATTAAAGGCAACCGAAAGGAAAACCTGCAGGCCAAAGGCCTAGTTCACTTAATGTGGCAATAAATATAAATATTTATCCCACACCCACATAAATGTCTATAGGCTTTCAGCAAACATGCAACATTATGTAACACAGTAGTATTTCCTATAAAGTCAACGTGATGTGGACAGAATATCAAATGCTCCCTTAAATTGCAATTCCTTTGTCCCTTAACACAAAAATTCCTCATCGCAATTCCCGAAAGTGCGATGGTTTGGGATGAAGACGGTTTGAAAAAGGGAAGCCCTCCAGCCAGAACCCTGCTCATCATATGTACCTATGTAGTATGTATATATGTGTTTATGTCATCTGCCGCCCACCATTACTCTTCCAAGTTGAACTTAACGATATAATTAATGGTGATTGATTGAAGGGCGCCTCAGAGGTCGATCATTTTTTACGTCAAAATGTTGCTCCTATTATTTCTTTTCTTCTTGTTTTCATTTCCCTGTTGCATTTGGATTTTGGAGAGTCTTCAAGTTAACAACAACGAAAAAAAAAAGTATAACATGACAGGCAGCATGGAAAGACACTTCAATTTTTGTCTCCGGTTTCCAATATAAGAACTTGAAAGGAATAAGTTTCGCTTTCGTATAGCTTTTTATGTATATATACCGATGACCGACGGCGACGATGATGATTTGTAGCAGAGGAGTCATCGTTTACACCAAAGAGGTACCCTTTATGTCACTTGTGCCAGGGCCTCAAACTCTACTACAATTCGTTTATTATGTCAGGCACATACGTATGTACATTATATATCTTGGGTTTCAAAATGAACATAGGATTGTACTTGACATAGGAACGATATTTAAAAAAGTGATAAAACAGCAATCATCGCAGAATATTGTAGAGTAAGAGTCCAGGGCCGCCAGACATACGTCATTTTTTCAAAGCTAAGATTTTTTCTCCGAACAGGTACTATGGTATAGCTAAGAACGTATGGATACTAAGAATCTTCAATCCGGGTGCAATTAAGAGGTAGCGAGTGTTAAAGTTGCATACAAACATTGCAACATTGCGTTATTTTATCAAAGCTGAATTTTTGATGATGTCACTTAATTTATTTGGGACTTTCCAGATATCTACAGTGGGACCTAACGTTAGCCAGACACCTAAAATATGTAAAACTAATTGTGCCATTTACGTTTAGACCAAGAGCCCACAGCAGATTTGGCGTACGAAAGTGAACCAAAAAAAAATTATATGAGTCCAAAGGTGTATTAAAGCTGATAAAAGAAATGCAAGTCTTGCAGTCCCTGGTGGCGGCTGTTAGGTGGGAGAGGCAATATTCTAAAAAATTGACTTAAATATCTTGACTTATGATCAAAATTTCATACCTTCCCTTTCCCTTAAGAAAAACACCCTTTGATCATAGATATTTTTATGTACTCTTTTGATCCTTTATTCTCATGTCAAATTGAATATTGTTACAAATTTTCATCAATACTTACTTACTTACTTTACTTTTGATGGCGCTCACAGCCCAGGATGGGCTTCGGCCTCAACTAACAAGCCCCTCCAGCCAGCTCGCCGCCTAGCCCTAGCTAGCCGCTTCCAGTTGCGCACACCGAGTGCTTTGATGTCGTCAATCACTTGATTGCGCCACCTGTTACGGGTTCTTCCTCTGCTGCGTACCCCATCGGGGTTGGATTCGAAGACTCGTCGGGCAGGTGCGCCGCTGTATTTTCAGCTTTTTGACCAGGTCAACGTCGCTGTATAGCCCGTATAGCTCGTCGTTGAATCTTCTCCTCCATACTCCTTCGATACACACCGGACCGAAAATCACACGAAGAATCTTCCTCTCAAAGCACCCTAGCAGATTTTTATCCGAATCTTTCAGTGTCCATGCTTCTGACCCATAAAGCAGGACCGGGATGATTAGGGTTTTGTATAAAGTCTCCTTGGTTCTCTGAGAGAGGGCCTTACTACTTAAATGCCTTCTTAGACCGAAGAAACAGCGGTTGGCAAGAGTAATTCTTCGCTTGATCTCTGCACTGATGTCATTCTGCGATGTAATAGTGGAGCCCAGGTAGACAAAGTCCTTGACAACTTCGAAGTTATATCTGTCCATCGTGATATTTTGCCCGAGTCGACGATGTTGAGATTCCTCTCTCGATGACAGCATATACTTCGTCTTGTCCTCATTAACCGCCAATCCCATTCTAGCCGCCTCCGATTCAATGCTCGCAAATGCCCCTGCCACAGCTCGCTTCGTTCTGCCGACAATGTCTATGTCATCCGCATACGCAAGCAATTGAACGGACTTTTGATAGATTGTACCGCTGGTGTTGACATGTGCGTTGCGTACAATGGCTTCAAGAACGATGTTGAATAGGTTGCATGATAACGCGTCGCCTTGCCTCAATCCTTTCTCAACATCAAAGGAATCGGTGGTGCTCTTACCAATTTTGACGGAGCAGCGAGATTTCTCCATCGTCATCCTGCACAAGCGGACGAGTTTGGCAGGGATGCCGAGACTCGACATGGCTCTGTATAATTCGTCCCTTTTCACGCTATCATACGCGACTTTAAAATCGATAAAAAGGTGGTGTGTATCGATCTGGAATTCCCGGGATTTTTCTAAAATCTGTCGGAGTGTGAACATTTGATCGACGGTTGACTTGCCTGGCCTAAAACCGCACTGATAAGGGCCGATCAGATCGTTGACAAAAGGTTTTAAGCGGTCACACAGGATGGCCGACAAGATTTTATAAGCGACGTTTAGGAGACTAATTCCTCTGTAGTTGGTACATTTCAGAACATCTCCCTTTTTATGGATGGGGCACACTATACCGAGGTTCCATTCATCGGGCATACTTTCCTCCGACCAAATTTTGCAGATGAGCTGGTGTATGCTCCTAGCCAATTCATCTCCCGCTGATTTAAATAGTTCGGCTTGTAAGCCATCCGCACCTGCAGCCTTGTACGACTTAAGTTTGGATATCGCCAGCCGAACTTCGGTTAGGTCGGGTGGACGGAACTCTTGGCCATCATCGTCCAAGTTGAATGGAGCGTTCTGCCTATTAGCGGCATCTTGGCTGTCTTCGCCATTAAGCAGTCTAGAGAAGTGTTCTTTCCAGATCCTCAGCACTGACTGTGTGTCTACTAACATATTCTCACTCTCATCTCGGCAGGCTTCCGTTCTAGCCTTGAATCCTTGGGTGGATCGCTTCACCCTCTGATAAAATTTTCGAACATCTCCCCTACCGCTACAACCCTCAATAGACTCTACCGCCCGCTTTTCGTGCTCTCTCTTTTTCCTCCTGAGAAGTCGGCGTTCCTCTTTTCGTTTCAGCCCGTAGAGCTCCCGGGCCACTCTCTCAGCAGCTCTTGTTCGAGTCTGCAGCATTGCCTGGTAGGCCTCGTCCTTAGCTGCATGCGCTAGCCGGCACTCTTCATCGAACCAGGGATTTCGTTGTATTCGCCTAGTGAAACCCAGCACATCAGAGGCGGCACTTCTGATGGCTTGTTGACAGTGTTCCCACTGGTCCTCTGCACTTGGTGGCGGACCTCCTGAGAGATTAAGAGTTACGTGGTCTGCAAAAGTTCTGGCAGTCTCTTGCGATTTAAGCTTCTCGACATCGAATCTTTTCACAGCATCTGCTCTGCGTTGTCGCGTCATGGATATCCGCATGCGTAGTCTAGCTACCACCAGGTAGTGATCCGAGTCAATGTTGGCCCCTCGGAACGTTCGAACGTCCAAGATACTGGAAGCATGTCTCGCGTCTATCGCAACGTGGTCGATTTGGTTGACGGTTACTTGATTACGCGACCGCCAAGTCCCCTTGTGTATATTGAGGTGTGGGAAGTAGGTGCTTGAGATGATGACATTTCGCCCCGCCGCAAAGTCTGCCAGCCTGTGTCCGTTGCCGGAAGTTTCGTCGTGTAGGCTGTGTCCTCCGACTATCGAACCAAAGATGCCCTCCTTTCCGAATCTTGCGTTGAAGTCACCAAGAATGATCTTCACGTCGTACTTCGGGCACATATCATACGTTGTCTCCAAGAGATCGTAGAATGCTTCTTTGGTTGAGTCTTCTCTCCTTTCATGGGGGGCGTGAACACAAATCAGCGAAATGTTCTTAAATTTGCCTTTGATGCGGATTGTGACTAGGCGCTCGCTTACACTTCGGAAGCCCAAGACTTCTTGCCTAAGTCTTCCCCTTATCACAAAACAACAACCAAAGAGCCGCTGACCCTGTTCCTTCAAGCACCCGCCGTAGTAGATGTCACACGTTTTCAGTCTCCGTACGCCCTCTCCATCCCATCGCACTTCCTGGATGGCTGTTACGTCAGCCTTTAGCCTGTCCAGGTTCTCCACTAATTGTTCGGCTGCACGTGTTCTGTATAAGGACAGGACGTTCCACGTGCAGATCCGAAATTCATTGTCCTTGTTTCGTTTGCTGGGGTCGTCAACTTTAAAATCATCCATATCCGAGGCTTGTTGTTGTTTCGGAACAACTTTTTTTTACGTGGTAGGGAAGTTACCCCGACGCACAACCCCCGACCCGGAGGACCAGACCCTTCGTATAACTCCAAGGGTAGGGAGCCGGATAAACCGCTCCTTATAGGCCTGAGCTACAAATATGTCGTAGTAGCCCATATAAGGTGTTCACTTAGTAGTTCAACCTAACTGGAACTGTAGACGCCACCGTTGATTCCATCTAGAGAATTCGTCCGCTGCCGCCTCGATGAAAGGAGAAGTGCCTTAGTGGGAACACTCCTCCCCCCCTCTCTCGTTGGCTGTCCCCAACAGCTTTCCACGGGGATTTAAACCCCGTCTCCAGCTGAGGTACTAGACACCCGATGTTCACCACGTGGAGGTGAGAGTAGGAGTTGGTAGACAGAGGTGGGTTTTGAGAAAAACCTGTGGACGCTTGTGTCCTCTTGAATGCACATAACTACCCTTTTGAACATCAACAACATCAATTTTCATCAATGTACCATTCTTTTCAAGGTATTTTTTAATAGTTTACCAGTTTTACTGAAAAACAGTCATCTCTGGATAAAATGGACCATAACTTTTTTTAGGATTATTGTATCGCCTTAATTTTTATGTCATTAGATTCAAAATTGAAAAATACCCTAAAATACTGTATCATATGTCCAAATTGTATCAACATAATTTTTTAATTTCCATAAGTCATACCTCCCCCTTTCCCCCTCCAAAAAACACCCGCGGGATACATATATTTTTATGGACTCTTTTGATTCTTTATTCTTTTGGTTTATCCGACATTCCCACCAACTTTCAAAAATGTAAGAATTTTGTCCGCATGTTTGTCCTATTTTAACTAGTTGCTGAAATAATAATTTAGCCGGAGTGGTCTTATTTTTATGAAAAAGCTGGTTCATTTACTTTTTAATATCTTAAAAAGTAAAAGTCCCAGAACCATCCGGTTTTCAGTTTTTGACTACAAATTGATAAGCGCATTTAATTTTGGAAACAAAAATAGTACTAATTACGTGAAATTTTGCGAAAAAAATATTTTTTACCATTTTTTTAATTTTTGTTTTCAAAATTTTGCGTTCAAACATTAATATTTCAAAAACTATTCATTGAAAGAACTTTATTTAATAGGAAATGAAAGAAGGGACTTCTGGCCTTGCACGAAAATATAACACGGCATTGTACACGTTACTGTTGTTTTTTAATAATTTTTTTCTGTTCGCAAGTAAAAAACAAGTCAATTTTTTTTAGAAAATTGCCCCTCCCACCTAACAGCCGCCACCAGGGACTGCAAGACTTGCATTTCTTTTATCAGCCTTAATACACCTTTCGACTCATACAATTTTTTTTTGCTTCGTTTACGTACGCCATTATTTATATGTTTTATGGGCAACTGTTTAAAAATAATTCCCCGTCAGCTATACATCTACAGTGGGACAAATTCATCAGCCAGACATTTAAAAACAGCTAAAATAAGCGACAAAATCACGTTTTAGTAACAAAGAATTATTATTTTGACAGTTTTAAGGTGATGCAAGGCCCCGCTGTAGGTGCCTTGCTGATTAGAAAATATTGTAGAATATTTTCCCACAGAAAACATAAAACCTTGATTTGATTCTGTCACGATTAGTTCGACAGATTGTAAGTGTCTAGCTCACGTTAGGTCCCACTAAAGATGTCTGGAAAGTGTCCAATAAAGTAAATGACACCATCCCCTAAGACATATCAAAAATTCAGCTTTGATAAAATAACGCAATGTTGCAACATTTGTATGCAACTTTAACACTCGCTACCTCTTAATTGCACCCGGATTGAAGATTCTTAGTATCCATTTGTTCTTAGCTACCATAGTACCTGTTCGCAGAAAAAATCCTAGCTTTGATAAGATGACGTATGTCTGACGGCCCTGGGCGCTTAGTCTATTAAGGATTATAAACTAAGTCGTATTTTCTTGCTTTATATAATAAATATTTTTGTTTTTATTTTAGCGAAGGTACTAAAGCTGTCAAAAATCTAATGTATTTTTTTTAAACTCACAACGCTGACAAGCTTCGAATGTTTGTTTCATGCATGGCATTTCATTTGTCCACTACTCCGAAAACCTTCCATTGGCTTTTCGGAGTGATGTCTAAGAAGTGTTTTATGAAGTGTCAACCTCATGTAGGGGTTCAACCTGAACAAAGTACAATTCTTAAAAAAACATTTTGTTGAAAGGGTGACTTTCGGTATAGTTTATGGAATTCGGAAGCACGAATTTTCGGACTGAAATGGAATAAAAGAAACCCACAACGGAAGAGAACAAGTTTAAAATCCGACCACAGCAAACGTCATACTGACAGAATGGGAAATCAAGATTGACAAACTTAGAATAAAATTGAGATACCTGTATCGGATGGTGTAGTATTTTGCTTGCTTTGCAATTTTTAATCTGTCAGTGCCGTAAAAGTCCTTACTGTCACTTTTACCATTTGTCAGATTTGTAAAGTTTCCTATTTTGCTTCTCAAAATTATATCACACACTTTATGAAAAGACGCAGAGAATAAGACCCTGTTTTGATTGTGATGTTTTATTAAGTAGTGAACAGTCACTACGTGTTAACGCTTTTGCAGTTTTTACTCATGTCTCATTTGTATCTCTCTCATTGAAAATATGGGTTTTGGATATGAAACATGACTGCTCACTACAATCTTTATGTTTTCTTCTTGACCGATTTCACCTAGTTAATGCCGTCACAACGTAGTGAGCAGCCACAGTCTAAACAGGGTCTAATTTAACCAGCGTTTCTTAAATGGCGGCTGGACTTTTCAAAGCTTTGTTCATACTAGTCTAGTTATTTTTTGACTGCAAATTTGTGAAAGTTTTTGGACAAATTTGGCACATTCAGAATAATAACATTTAGCTAACTTAGAAATATGAAAAGGAATCCTAAGAAAAATTTCATTTCAATGTAGAATTTGAATTTTTGTCAGAACCAATAACATGCACCCTTTTAGTTTCTACATCGCAAGTAAAAAACAAGAAAAATGAATGAAGGAAAACAGGACACAAATTTATGACCATTATAACGAATCGTTTTCAGACATTTCATTCCAGTCCACGAAACATATGGAAGACACAAGAACCAGAGAGACTTTATTCACCAAGCACTCCTTCTGAATGAAATATGAATTTTATTGATCTTTTTTTCTGAATTTCTTTGGGCTATATTGCTTGATGTTCTTGTTGGTTGGCCCTTCACAGTATGCTATAGTACTTATAGGTATGGATTGTTGAAAACAAACTCAAGTATTTAGTAGTTTTATTCCATGCAAATAGAAATAATGCACGTCTATACAAATATTGGATTTTATGATATTAAAGGATGTTTTCAATTTTATTAAATACTAATTTATTATTATTGTAAAGTTATGGTTATGTTTGGGTTCCGTCAAGTTTGGGCTATTTTCTATCTATATGGCATTCATTTAAAATGTTGTATGAGTGATATATCAATATACGAACGATATCAAATTTATTCGATTTCAATTCTATTTGGAAATGTCTGAAGTACCTAGACATATACATGCATATTAAAGCTCAATAATATATGGACGTTTAAATTTATTTAACTTAAGTAAAGGTCAATTGGTGTGTCAATTTGTCGAGCGCCACTTGATAAATTGTATGTTAATTTGATTGAATTTCCATCAATGAATGGCAAAGATCAGTATAGAAATAGAAAAGTAGAAATATGTGTGTTGGGAAAAACACTTGAATGAAATTTGTATGTTAATTAGAATAATAAGAACCTACATATAGAAAGACTTGGTAATTGAGCATATACGTAGATATGTTGATTCCGTATAGTAATATAGTTCCTGCAGCCTTCAAATCCAATTTACATTATTCAAAATAAACCTAAAATAATTGAACTTTCACTTTGGAAACTTCTTTTATTTGTTTCAAACAATAAATGTCCCAGAAAATCAATAGGTATTTAACTAAACGGAAAATATCTTTTTTTGCTAACATCGAGGAGCATTGTGGTTGCCGAACCAGAAAAAATCTTGAAATTTTCATTTCTGCTTTCGTTACGTCCTTCCCTCTACTTTTCTACACCCCTCACCCAATCTGTCATAAAACGAAAGAAGAAACAACCAAAAAAACGAATCGTGTAATCGGGGTCATAGAGTGAACGTATTCAGTCAGAATCAATTCAAAAGGCTTTGACAAGCTTTTGTATATGGGAATGTCTAAACATTATGCATAAAAAACCAAAAACGCGCAAAAGGAAACAAAAAACAAACATTTGAATGACAAACCAAATTCAAAATCTAATGAGCTCTCAAACGAAACTAGTAACTATTGTTATTATTGTACTCTTCGTACTAGAATGTCAGCTTATTAGGCTTGACCATTCTTTATTCCGTCAATTTCATTGAATTTTTTGAACAACAAATAATGGATTCTTGGGTGCGTTTTGTGTCAGACATACCTACGCGACGCCCCTTTATGATATCTGAAACGATTCCGAAAATATAACTCGGAAAAGTCAATAAAGCTCTTTACCAAATAGTAATACGAGTTTGTATCGCTCTTAGGGCTGGCCACAAGACGAAAAAAGTCTCGGTCTCGGTCGGCATGCGAGACCGAGACGAGACTGGCTTTTAAGCAACCGAGACGAGACCGAGAGGAGACTGTTTATTTAGACCAAAATTTACAGAGAGTCTAATAAATTAAAAAATCCAATTTCAGTTACATAACTATTTTCTTCTGCACGTTTTCAAACGATAATCAAAAATATTTCATTCCAATAATCAACAAGTTGGCCGGAAATCGTATTTTTCGGAGACGAGACCGAGACGAGACTTAATTATACGAGACCGAGACGAGACTGAAAATTTTCGATTTTAACAAGACCTAGACGAGACTTACAAAAGTCTCGCAGAGTCGCGTCTCGTGGCCATCCCTAATCGCTCTCACGTTTATTCACAGGAATTAAAATCATCACTTGCTGGGGTTGTATCGCCTATGTATCTGACAGTACCCACAAAATGCTAGCTATCACTTTTGAATTTGACAAACTCGTAAAGAGCTCTATCGAAGTATGAATGAATAAAGAGTGCAAAAGAATACTTCGAACGTTTCAAATGAAAAATAAATATGAACTAGAAAATAACTGCACAACAGAGCATTGTCTTCTATTTGTCATCAAAACTTTTTTCTGAATCGAATATCTTTAAGGTTATATCGTTTTATTTTTTTTTTCGTTTTCTTCGCATTTTCCTCATTTCTAAAGAAACTTACGTAAATTTTGATATATTTTTGCAGATGATGCGATATCCCAGTGCAAAGTTAAAGCTTTTAGAAAATTGTCTGCTAAATCAATTGAAGTATAGTACAGTAAAGATAGACTTTTTCATTTACCGAAATATTGGTAAGCTGTATTGTTCATACCAGTGACTGTTTTAAGAAAAATTCAGAACTACCAACAAATCATTATTGAACAAAATTATAGAGAAAATGTTCGTTTCGATTTAAATATTTTTTTTCCTAGACGTAGCCTATCGGTTGGCTATTTTATTGACACTTTTCGCGGGTAATTTTACCGCGCGGTCTGATATACTTTCAATAAATCGCGCCAAATATGAATTCAAAAATAATTAATTTTTGTAAAAGCGATTCAATATGAGTTTATTCTCAATCTTTACATTGTAGCTAAAAGTGATGCCAGAATGAATATTTTTGTAATTAAATTTTGAACTCTTTCTACAAATTCCTCACTTTTGGTGTCAAAAGGCTGATGCTTAGGGCTGTCCACGACACCTGACCGAGACGAGGCGAGAGTGCCTTTTAAGCAACCGAGATAAGACCGAGACGAGACTGTATATTTGAACCGAAATTTACAGAGTCTAACAAATTAAAAAATCCAATTTCAGTTAAATATTTATTTTCTTCTGCACATATTCAAACTATTATCGAAAATATTTCGTTCCAATAATCATCAGGATGTCCGGAAAAGGTATTTTTCGGAGACGAGACCGAGACGAGACTTAATTATACGAGACCGAGACGAGACTGAAAATTTTCGAATTAAACGAGACCGAGACGAGACTTACAAAAGTCTTGCAGAGTCTCGTCTCTTGGACCGCCCTACTGATGCTGAAATTTGTTTGATTTATTTGCTTTGCTTACCAATTTTTTGTCGCAGTTGAGCAGTTAAAAAAAAAAATTGTAGAAAAATCATAAATATGGCGCTCAAAAAATAAGGTTTCTGTTTGACTTTCAATTGAAATTACATGTAAGGTTGTTGAGGCAACACAACACAACCAAGTGCGCTTATTCTCTGCGGGTAATAGATTATATCCATTTAAAATTTTGAGTTCAGTTAGAAGTTGAACATGTTTACTGTGCTTATATCCTAACAAATATGAACATTAAAAAATTATTCGAAACTAAAATAGGCAGAAAATATTCGAACCTACACTGTGATTAAAAATTGACATTCGTAGAAGTACTTTGTGTTGAACTGGTCAAAGACAGGGCGAAGTGTTTAATAACAACTACCAAAAACGTGATTTAGAGCTACCAATTTGAAATAGCAACTTCCAGAAAACATAAGAACTACCACTTAAAATAGTCCCTGGCTTCATACATTAGTCCAGTCAAATCGTCACCTGGAGTGACAGTTTCAGAAAAAAAAAAATATAGAAGATTTTCCTCAATCATCTTTTATGTTTTAGGGGTCGCTGAATCCGAATTTCAACTTTGCTTGGGTTCACAGCAAAAATTTGCAAAAAACCTCAAAATGTTCGACCTTTTTTCAGTTTTTTGCCAAAAAGGCAATTTACACTTTTTGGATAAAATTACCTTCTACACTTTATAGAACATAAAATTTCCTACCAAAATGGTGTTCGAACGAGAAAATGCACCGGCTAGAGCGTGATGAAATTATATATCATATTACAGGAAGCCACTAATAGGATATTGTGTATGTCGAATGGAACTAAGACGTTCCAGGGTTTTTATTGTAAAAAGCGTTTTTAAACGAGAGGGTGCAATTTTGAGGAGGGGAGTCCCCGCAACCCTGTTGGTGTTTTGCATATAACTTGAAAACCAAGCTAGATTTCGAAAAAATTCCTAAAATCTTTCTGTAGAGATTAAAATTAACTATACAATTGGCCTATAAAAAAAAAATTTAATACATTTTTAATGTGATAAAATAAAAAAAACAGTAAAAATCGTTCTTTCGTTTTTTTTTACTTATCTGCCTATAATCTTTTTCCAGCAGAGTAATGTATAGAAATTGGTCCACATAAAAGAAAGATAATAAAATTTTCTTTAAATTGATGAAGTTGTAGAGAATTTAATGTTGATTACGCAGAAGCCCAGGTTTTTTACAATTATAGGCATGGTTTTTGAGTTACAAGCAAAAATCTAACGAGAGAACTGTGTTTTCCAAAAAGTACGAAATTTTGGTCTTTTTTCACCGGCCAAACCGTTAATTTTACAAAAAAACATTCGAATGACATTTTTGTAGGAAATTTTATGTTCTATAAAGTGTAGAGGGTAATTTTATCCAAAAAGGGTATATATATTGTTGACTTTTTGGCAAAGAACTGAAAAAAGGTCGAACATTTTGAGGTTTTTTGCGATTTAGCTGTGGACCCATATCCGTAGGAAGTAGCAAAGTTGAAATTCGGATTCAGCGACCCCTAAAACATAAAAGACGAGTGAGAAAAAAACTTCCATATTTTTTTCTTGACCAAACCACCATTCGACTGGACTAAATGAAAGAAGATGAAAAACGGTAAGGCCAAGGTTATAGGTAACTAAACAATCTTTCGTTCATCCAAACATTTTTTTTCTGTACGGGCCATATTTTCAAGGTTATGTCGTTTTAATTTTATTTTTGTATTTACAAATTTTTGTCGTTCCTGAGGAAACTTACGTGAATTAATTTCAAAATAAAAGTTTTAGAACACTCAATTTTCAACATCTTGGTATATTTTTGAAGTTGATTTAATACAGCAGTCAAAAGTTACAGCCATTAAAACTGTGTAAATGTAAGAAAAGAGTGCGTGTAACTCAGTATTCGTGGCAGAAGTGAAACTTCTTTGGCGATCTAAAAATCTCGATATGTATAGGGATATTAAGCTTATATGCGTAAGACGCAGCTATGTGTTCTATATCAAAATGTTCGATGGGTTGGGGTTATAAACTTAAAAATGAAATAATAATGGTGAAAATTTAAATTAAAAAAAGGTGAAAATTTAAAAGATATAAATCAGCTTATGGGAGTAGGTATTCCGACTATTTCCAAAAAACCCTACACTCAAAATCTCTGCAGAATCAAAAATTTGTATATGACAACTTTAATTTGGTCTTATGTTTTTTGCAACCATATATAATTCAAATTTTTAGCGGACTCTCTCTCTCCTCATTTTATTCAATTTTTTTTGAAATTAGCCTATTTTGAGATAAAATGTTTAAAATAATTTTTATCTCCATACCAAAAGGAGATAGATAAAAATCTTAAAGTAGTATGATTCTTAGAATTTCATTATCTATTCACCAACAAAATTTCAAAACTCTAGCATTCTAATTAACGAAATTAGAAAATAGACATAAAAGGACATTTTCCCTTTTATCTACTTCAATAATATAGATTATCAAAAAATCCAAACTTATTGCACTATAAAATATAATAGCATATCAATAAAAAAATTTTACTTTTACTGTCCTCCCACCACTAAGCTAATCAATGATCTCAGCGTTGCACATGTGGCGTTACATTTTTTCGTTTCACAAAAATTCAAACATTCTAACAACTCGCAACCATTCCTGTCTCCTGTGTGCGCGTGCTGACAGGAATGGTAGTAACCTACAATTCTATGCCAAATTCGAACGGCTAGACGAGAAGCACTTATTCATGACAAGTGATACTCTTGGAGGATTTGTGAATTCCTCGCAAGAGGCAGTAGCCCTGAAAAAAACTTTTTAGTATTAAGGTGGACGAGGCTGGGAAGTGAACCCATACCTCTTTCAGCAGCGCGACAGTCCAATGCCCTAACCATTACGCTATGGCCTAATACTGCAGGGATATGGCGTCCCGAAAAACAGGACCCAATATTTCTAATAGCCCTCCTATATTTCGTTCGACAAAAAAACTATCTTTCCTGTGCTATGAAGAAAAAAAGTGACATAATCTTTTTTGTTTTGAATTTCGTAAACTATTAAAAACTTAATTAGGTAATCTATACTATAACGCTTTAAAAAACTTCAAGAACTTCTATATTTTCAAAAATATTGTCAACTCTTTTAAATAAACCTATAACCTAGAATTTGTACAAAGTGTATTTTACATTTGCCATTTCATACAATTTAGCTGAATTATTCTTAACACAAAAAAATTAATAAAAACAACACTTTAATACAGAAGCGGCATGTGTCTCCTCGTCCTTTCCAATCGGCTCTTATACGAAAGATATCTGACGAAGTACCTAACAACAACAACAAAATAAACAAGAACCGACACAGAAACCCTGGCCCCTATTTACATTGCATTAAAAATGAAAAACAAAATACTTTGCATGCTTCCAGTTTATACAGAAGGCGAACAGGGGCTAAAAAAAAATGTAACCAAGAAGCGATGGAGAAAGTCAGAGAGGAAAGGGATAACTTATACGGCATTCGGAAAGCGGGTAAAGCGCGTGGAGACACTGGGGCTGGTTTTGACGATGATGATGTACACTTTAAAAAGCCCCCGCGGATTACAATGCATCACATTGTATAAGACTTCGGAGCTTAGGGAAAACAGACGGTGAAGGTTTGAGAGGTATTCACTTAGAAATGAAAAAAGGCATAAGCACACATCGATCCGGATTATGATGAAACTATTCATATACTGCATCATTTTCTCCCCTTACCCAACCCTTATCCAACTCAACTCAATCCAACCCAACCCCATCAACAACCGACCTGAATCCCTTGGCTCTGTCATACAACGTGATGGAAAAAAATAATAATTTTAGCCCTTGACCTATTAAATGAGGACCTCCGCATTTCATTTCGTCCTCGATATACTTTTATATAATATATGTATTCTTGTTATTTTTTATTTTGTATATAGTCAGTCCTCCACCCACTGACAGTTTAAAAGTTCTATACGTATACGTAATGTAAACTATAATGGAGAAACATGTGTATACAGCTGATGATGGATTTGATTCATTTATCCTTCATGTAACCATGTGTTCGATTGGTTTTTTTTTCCTGCTCTTTCTGATCCTTTTCCGCTTTTCCTAATTTTATTCAATTAATTTTATGTTTGTAAAAAAATAGGGAATTAACTTGAAATATTTGAAATTTTCTGATTTTACGTTTTGATTACGTTATATACTACAAGAGTTTCAAACAGTATCCAAATCTTCAAACTATCCAGATATGCCGACACACATATGTGTGTCACTTTCCGGATAGTGTCGAATATCCGGATATCTGGATAGTAAATTGAGAAGTCCACCACTATCCGGATGCGAATCTAGATTGAGAATTTCAGATCCGGATCCATTTTGATGAATTATTTTTATAGTTATGGTAAACATTGGGCTTATAGTGAGGGTATGGTTTTTTTATTCAATTAATAAGCCTCCTGTTTTACCATTCTTATAAAAATAACTTATCAAATTGGAATTAGATCTGGATCCGGCTATTCTTCAAAATCCGGATACCAACTGCCAGATCAACGGTCTCATCTAACTATCCGTTTATATTCGAAAATATCAGTATAATTTGTGATATTCGATCCTGGATTTGGTTTAATTTCGGATAACCGGATATATAAAAAAATCCGGATACTATGAGTGACTAGGTATGTTCTTACATAAAATTTCTAACGGTCACAGCAGGATTAAACGAAAGTCAATGTGTATAACCAACAGGGCTTTTTAGCAAAAAGGCCATATATCTCTGTCTCATAGCTTCTAAACGTCAAATAAAAATTTTGGGTTAGTGACGGTTAAGTGCTTGGCGTTATTTGTTTTAGTGGTGCGTTCTTTTATGTTGCTATTGTCAAAAATAAGAGTTGCAATTTTAAAGTTAAAAAAGTTACTTTTTATTTAAGAATGATCAAAGTTAAAATATTGGGAAGGGGTTGAAAAAAAAAAAACGAAAAAATAAGAAATAATAAACAAAAGACACAATTTTGATTGCGTTAAATTTATTGATAAATTAATTCACTACCAAAAATGCATGGTTCTTACAAATTAAAAAACTATCAGCTTAATTTTTTGCATGAAATCGAATAGTAATAGGTATAAAACATTTGTAATTTGTTTTTGCTTTTTTTGTTAATTTTTTAAGAGTCACACCTTTCTTTATTAAAAAATTGACCCAATCGGAAGACTAAAATTTCGATAAAAAGTGAAATATTCAGAAAAAAATTTCAAATATCAAAATAAATAATAAAACAATAAAATTTATAATAAATTATTATAAACTCGAAAACAATTCCAAATCGGAAGACAAGAAGCAAACACAATCTAACCCCAAAATGAAAACTTAAAGTTACTTATCCTTATTAAAGCTCGATGAAGGTTAACTAGTTAGAAAGAAAAAGAACGCACAAATGTCATTAACCCAAAATTTTGGTTGTCAGTTTGGACTTTGACAATTTGGTAAAAATCCCCACTGGGTATGGACATCTCTTTTCTTATTTGTTTTTTTTTTTTTTTTTTCTCTATAAATGTTGAGCACTCCAAAATATATAATTTTTTTTTTGATTATCTGTCATTAATCTTTAAAACACCCAAAAAGCACTGTTTGAAGCCGAAAAAGTCAGATTCATCGCATGATTAATACCGTTTTCCTTTGGATGTCCTCTGAAACCATTCCATTGGCACAAAAAGTACGCTTCTGACGATTCGGAGAAGAGAAATTCGTTTCTTGATTTAAAATCAGAATCCACTCAAGAAGCACTAATACATTTAAAATCAAATGTCAAAAAAAACTCAATCAAGTGTTTTGACAGCAAATTGTGAGAGATGAACAAAAAATGTTAAGATGTTTATCGATGTTAGACGAAAAAAAATCGATGTTGGACAAAAATTTATTTTAGCTTTCAATGCTTTTCAAGTATTAAAACCATCGATGTTCAGAAAGCTAAGGCACGTATTACACATGATTTTTGAATAAACGACTTGTTAGATGTTTATTCATGCTAAATAATTTAATATCGATTTACAAACATTAAAATCATCGATGTTCAGAAAAGGATAGACTCAGTAAAGATTTTTCTTACCTACGACTTGTTAGATGCTCATTCATGCTAAATTATTAAAGATCGATTTTCAAACATTAAAATCAGCGAAAAAGAAGAAATCATGGCAACTTGTTCGATATACTTTTGTATAGATTTGGCCTGGATCTTAATATTTTGAACTCATCGATGTTATGGAAGAAAATAACGTTCAAGGACATTGTTATAATTTTCAAAACAATGAAGGTATTTTGAATTTGTAATGCATTGCATTTATATGTTTAAAAAAAATGTATTAAAAACATCGATGTTAAAAAAAAAAACGGTGTTTCTGATTCCATATTTTTTGACATCGAGATTGGTTCTTCGATGTTGACTTATCGATGTTAACATCGATGATTTTCAATATCGCTCATCCCTAACACCACATCTTTTGACGATTTACCAATACAAATATACAACGTCAGAATTGAGCAGAAGCATAACAGAATTGGATTTCAGAATGAGTGGAACCTGAGTGAAACCAATGGAAAACGGCATAAGTCAAAACACTTGTGACAACTTAGTAAAAATACTGTCATCAGTTTAGAGTTTTGATATACAGCAGCGGCGTGGCGTCCATATAACACGATTCCTACCGTCTTCCCTTTCAAAATGTCCGCCAAACACCATAAAACTGCTTTAGCTTTAGTTAAACAAAGAGAGGAACAATACAACAGTAATGCAAAAAGGGATGCAAAACAATTTAGTTCCAATCTATTATAAGACGGTCGAAAGCGTGTTATTCATGTTTTTCGAAATGAAAATTTGTATGAGTGACGAAGGCAAAGACGAAAAGCGACAACCGCTTTCGCTGCCTACCCCGCTGGAGCGCTGGTCTATGACAAGAGATACACACACACAATGTATGGCAAGGTCATTTTGCAAGAAGTGTAACATGTGGATTTGTATGTATATAACTTTTTTAATATATTATGATAGGAACAACTTTGTTCAAAATGTTAGAAAAAAGTGATATGGCTCGAGTAAAAAGAGTATAACTTGAGTTCTAATAGTCAGTTCTTCAAGATTAGGACCTTAAAATCTCAGGAAAATAATAATCTACAAATATGTTAACATAATTCATAGAAACAAATTTTAATCCGAATTTTATGCCTTAAACAAATTTATTGAAAAAGTTTTTAAGAGAAAAATTTTATACTGACAAATCTAACATTAGATGTTTGAAATTATATTAAACGCATATCAAACCAATGATATTTCCATATATTCAACAAAATTTCGGATGATGCACAAATATATTTATTTAATGTGATAATGATTGGAACTTTGCAAAATTAGTGCTGAAAATAAACGTATACACGTAGTACAGAAAATTAAGGCCCTTCAATTTGCGATTTTTTTGATTGATTTTGCTTCCCAATTCAAAAAATTCACGCCACGCCACTTATATACAGAAACCTCTACAAATTTTAGTCCGTCCCTGTTTCAACTGATAACAACGCTATTTCTTAAACACTGGGGAATATAAATATCTGTTGATGAAGTCATACAATACTCATATCACCTACCCACCACCCACCAGCACCCACGTATACGACCTATACCTTATTTACCAAAAGCCGCGCCATTCCTTCTTCCACTCTGTCATTGCTGGCTGAGCAAAGGGAAATAGAGATAGAGACCAATAACGGAAGCTTTAATAAAATGAGAAAACGAGACACAAATATACATTTCTCTATATATGTATGTATATAATGTATTTTAATTTGCTTGCGACTCAAAGTAACCGAAAGTCCCTAAAGTGAACGTGAAATTGTGTATTTATTACATTTTTCGGTTCCTTTGGTCCTTGGGGAGGGGGAGTAGGAGGTTTCGGTTCGTTTGCTTATAACCACTTTCAAAACTACATATAGCTCTGTCTGTCCTGCTTGTTCTTGTAATTCGTAATAAACTCTTAAACATTAACTGAAGGATTTTTGTTTGTTCCTTTTTTTTTTGTATGCTCCTCAGACTGACAGCGATGCCTGTGTCGGTCGGTGGTTCTGCTGGTTTTTAGATGGTGGCCGAAAAAAAAAGAAAGTAGGTTGGGAATTAAAGTTTTGTTTTTGCAAAGCGGAAGTTTTAAATAAGTTCTGATTTTTTTGTTTGTCGGCTTGGATGCTAAGGGTAGGTGGAAAGGTTTTTTGATATGAAATGCTTGTTTTGAATCGGGATTTGAATTTGTCAGTCAGTCCGCTGAACCAACAATGTTTCGAGTAAGGGAAAAATGTAAGCTTTTTTGCGTATAAATTTTTAAGTTGGTATAACTTGGAATCAAATAGGTACTTTTGTTGCAATTGATAGAATATCAATTAATAGGGAGGATGGGATGAAACACACCCAATAATATTTATGATTTTAACAAATGGTTTTGACAGTTGGTTTTTCCTAAAGAGCCCCAAATTTGGAACACTTCTCGCATCCAAGGAATAATAATTCTTAATTCTAACTCAGATTGTGATAGATGAGTGGTTTCGGTCTAATAATTATTCAATCGCGATGCATTTCTCAAAATATTGTAGAAATACGTATGTATATAAACACATTTGATACGAACAAATATAAATGTGCTTTTTTAATCGGTAATGACAGCGCGTGCATTTCCACTTGGTGGTTGGTGGACCTCTTGTGGATTACATTAGGTCTGTTCTGAAGCTTGACCAAAACTGCCAATCGTCAATAATTGTCAACAATTGTTGCCCAAATCCTGTTCCACACTTCATAAATTGGGTAGTTTTGTTCTGCCCAAAAATCTTGGGAACAAACCTATTATCCCAAATCCGCCAATTTTTATTTATTTCTCAACTACAAACTTACATTATGTCTAAGTTGAATCAAAAATCTAGGTAATAATAGAACAGTGAGCAAAAATATTGAAAATCTAAGAATATGAAATATCAACATTTTAAAAGGAGCATTAAAGAAATGGAAAGATTATATCATAACAGTTAGGAAGATAACAATTTTTTTTTTGCAGATTGTTTTTTGACAAGTTAAAATCTTTAAAGTTACAACATCAATTAAAATCTTTAAAGTTACAACATCAATTAAAATCAGCACATGATAATTAAGGCCGTGTGTCAATTGCGTTAAAATTTTGGTTAAATTTGATCCCAGTTAAAATTGATCCGTTTTTATAAGGGTGAATCAAATTGGAGGGTTTTGTTGTGTTATTTGCATTAAATGGAATTTTTTAAAACATGCATTTCCCATTGACGTTCCTTGCGTTAAGGAACCTATCCGAGACGGTGTCAACCTATCCAAAATTTTTCAGATACCTTGATTTGTTATTGCAATAGCTTTTTTCAGTCGGAATTACAACACAAATCTATCCAAATCGCTTTGGATACGATCTTGAACGCAGAAATTGCATTTTGACATTGGCAGTCATGAACCTAGTATACGTGACTTCTAGTCGATCGTCATTCTCATACAAAACTTGCATTGAAGACGGTTTCACCGATTAAAAGCAACAACAGTGCCTATTGTGCCGTGCCGAATGTTTCGCGTTGGTTTGGGAGAGCCTTTAAGGTGAAGCATTCGCTAGTCAAAATTTATTTTCATGGAGATAAATGAGAGTGTCCAAGCCAACGGCGAATGTTTCAACCGCCGCGCCGAATGGTTCGCCTTAAGTGGGGTACACATTATCAACACATTTTGTATATACATTTTTAAAGTTTTTTGATCAAGGCCGTATATAAGACTTTAAACATTTAAATCTTCATAACAGGTCAACCAGTTTCAGAAATTGGTCAGTCATAGATTTTTTAAAAGACGATTTAATTTTTTATTTTAAAATTCTTACATAGGTCATATGTATCTATATTTTAGGGCTTTGAAAAAAAAAATCCTATAGGATTCATACAAATAAGAGTGTGGATTTTGTTAACTTTGCTCAAAATAGCGCGTGACCTTGAAAAACATTAACCATTGATTACAAATTTCCTATGACAAACAATTTCTGGCACTAGTGGACCAACTGACTGAGAAAGCATATATTTCTTGCTATTTATTCCATATATAAAGCCCCCGGAGCCTTTTAACGGCATCTGAAAATTTTGCTTACGTTTCCACCGAGCACTAAACCCATATTTAGTATGATTTATCATAAATCTCCTTCAAATCTCGAAAATTTACCATACAAATTTTAATCTTCTCAAATGAAAATTTATAAAAAAAACTCATTTATATCTTCTTGAAAACATTGGTTTTGTCAAATCAAACATACTTTTTTCGGAGAATCCTTGTGGAACCGACCCATTTCAACGCCATTTTTGTTCGTTGACAGATGGAAATGTAAAAAAAAATTATCTAGATATGGCTTCCACTTCTTATCAAAAAATGAAAAACCATTTGAATGTTTCGTCATAATCCTTTTTTTGATCTTTTTTGTGCGGTGGAACACGAAATAAATCTCATTACCTAAATCTCGATTTAGTTGTCGCTAAAAACGTTGTATTAATCTCTTCTCGTTACTTGTGTCGATTTCTTTTCAACTATTGGAGATCAAATCTTTTTTTTTGTTGTAAGGAACTCGCAGATAAAATAATTTTTTTTTCTGTGATTGTATGTGTGTGCAATTTGACAGGCCCAAACGCACAATTCTTTAATATTTTTTTTTTGAAAATGGAAAATTGTAATTCTATCTACATATAGTAAATTTTATTTATTTTATTTACTGAAGAACGTGAACTTTATACTTTTACATCACGGATATTATTTAATTGAACAGATTGACTGAAAAGCCAAACGTAAATAATAGCCAGAGAAATGTCAAATCTTCCTAGTGCGTGTGCAAGTCGGTGTAAATCTTTCTAAAATTAAAGATTTGATTTGTTTAGAAAATTTGATCTTTTCTTCTAAACAAATCAAATTTCCCCTTCACAGATTTGTTTTTTTTGTTGGAAGGAAATCCACATTAGTTATTAGCCTTGTCTATAATTTAAAATTTAATAAAAACAATCAAAAATTGTTTAATTTACACCTGAGTTTTCTATACATAATCACATATTTTTTTAATCTGCGACTTCTTAGTTCTTTAATTTCTATATCATTTTTAATGCTCAAAACAATCACGCCTATTAAAACTTCCGTGTCAAAAGTGAGTCACTTGAACCGCATTAATTGAAAGCGAAACCAATTAAAGAAAGTGAATTTTTCTCCTTGTCTGCAGTTCTTTTACAAACATTTGAAAAATTATTAAAAATGAAAAAAAAATAAAAATAATAAAAAAGGAAGCCAACATTTATTAAGTGCACTCTTTCACTTTACAATGAACTACTTTATCATCGGATCTGGAAAATTATCATCCCCATTTCAACAAAATCATCGTCATCGCCCCCGAAGGAAATACATATACATGCATAAAAAAATATGCAACGAGTTTACATATAACTCTGAATTAACACAAACTTCGTTCCGCTCGTGGTAATGAACCGCAGAATCAAATTAATTATTGCATAGCCATATCAACGTCATTCTGATGAAAGATCCCATGTTATGGTGGAGTGTGGTTTTATTTTATTCTTCTTCCCACAACTATCATCATCATCATCATTATTATCCGCATCGTAAAAGCATTTTAATAATCTACTTCTGTTTGATATACAGACCACTATACATACATATATTATACATATACATATGTATGTAGGTATTTCTACTTCTTCGAAAAGAAGGCACTTTAGTTTGGTTCTTTTCGTATTATTGTGACAAATAAAATAAAAGAATGGATTAAATTGTGAGACAGAAAAAGAAGATCATTATATACGAGTATTTCAAATGTGAAGTCTCATACGGAAGTCATTTATACAAAAAAAGAATCTGTGCTTAAAATAAAAATCGATTGGATTTTTGTGTTCTTCCAAGTTCCAACTGATTCGCGTAATGTGTTTTAATTTTTTGTTTGATTTAATTTTATCTCGTTGAATCAAGGACAATGGGATGAGTGTTTTTTGTTTTTGCTTTTAAAAACAAAATTTAAACCAGTTTTTTCTTTCTGCAGGTGAACGTACTAAAGTAACCGTTAACTACAAGGCCTACACAACCAGGTCTGATTGTTAATTTATTCATATTTAATTGAAATTATATAATTAAATTGTATAAACAGAAACCAATCTCGTTAAAATAAAAACATTATTTATTCCAACTCAACTACAGTCGAAACTCTCTTAAAAGAAAATGAGTGAATAAAAAGAAAATTGGTGAATAAAATGTGGTGGTATTTTAATAAAATTATAATAATGTATGTACCTACAAGGTTAGGCAAAAGAAGTCGCCCGCTACAACCGCTCACGCGCGCTTAGCGGCCAAAAGCTAACATCAGCTGATGCATTGTCTTCACTTTATAAGGGAACATCTTATAAATTTTGACCGCCGCCAGCTGAAGATCGCGCGCCATGTCTGGTCTGGTCGATACTCCAAGGTTATTTCTCAACAGAACGACTGCTCCAGGGCGGCCCAAACCTAGCAGCAACTCGTTTTGTCCCATATTTTTATTGGCGAGCAGCTAAACGTCATCAAAGTGTTTGCCCAGTTGATGTCGGAAAATGTTCACCAAAATTCACGCTGCGCCACCCCCACCGACAATTTATTAAATTATCCCACGTTCTTTAGGATAAACGATTCATGTTTTGTTGACGTGTATATGATATCTGTTCTTTTCTTCACAAATGTTAAAGTAGAATTGACATTTGCCGCCATTTGCAAAAATTATAACATATTCTTTATGGTAACGTTGTTTAGGAGTAGCAATTTACGTTTTGTTGACGTGTATTTTGTGCGATGGCTTCACAAATCGCTGGTTCAATTCAATACTTTAATGTTCTATGTAAGGTTTTCATTATTCTGAGATATTCGCTTCCAAAGTTTTACGAAGCTGATTTTCTCAAACTAGAATTGATATTTGCCGCCATTTGTAATTTCTATCAATAAATGTATGACATCTGATAGCGAGCGAACGGATAAATTCTTAACACACACACGTTCACTCTTCATAAGAACATCTTTAATACAATCATACATGTCATGAATCTGGGTTTATGTGTGACAAATGTATTAAAGTACCTACTTCCGCGATTTGATAATACAGACTGGAAAGATATCATACAGCACAAATATGTTTGTTAATAAGTGAAGTGTGTTGTTTGTCAGCTAACACGTGTGTTAAAGAGTAGATTGTGATTATTTTTGTATTATAAATAAATAAAAATAAATCGGGTGGCACAACGGCTCATGAAGAACCAGGGCCTAGTGACTTACAACTAGCAACTATTCCTGTGTGCGCCTTTCGACAGGAATGGAAGGGATCTATAATTTTATGCCGAATCCGAACGGCTAGACCCGAAGCACTTATTCGTGACAAGTGATACTCTTGGAGGATTTGTCAATTCCTCGCAAGAGACAGTAGCCCTGAAAAAAAAACTTTTTAGTTTTTAGGTGCACGAGACTGACTTTGTATTAATTAATTAATTACTCAAAAATAAATGTAAATAATAGTAATATTACAAAACAAAGCAGAACCCCAACTAATACAGCTCTGCCAAAAAACATATTACCCTGAAAAAAAAAATCATAGTTACAACCTCTGACAACATTTTTTCTTAATACTAAGTCCCCTAAATGAACTATTACCAACGAAAAAAACTCGCATCCCCACCTTAACCAACCTTGTTGGTGATGTTGGCGGCGGTTGCGGTTGCGACCAATACGACGACACCGAATAAAGAAGTAATCTAGAAAATTTAATGAGATTTGTATGCATTCACATAAAAAATAAAACAAATGCGAATGCCACATTATGCGCTCTAAATAGACCTCAATACCTATACCTCCAGCATGCCAGCAGCTCCAAACACCCACCGTTTTATCATGCTGTCTTAGGCGCCAACTTTCTACAGCAACTCGTCGCCATGAACGCCATGCAAAGAACCCTTAACTTTACCCACCCAACACCCCAACCCCCATTTACCAGCTGCTGCTGCTACTGCTTGATATGCTGTTGTGTCCTGGGTCAAAGTCAGTTCATTTAAAATACCATAAAACTTGCCTTGATTCTATTGATTTATGTGGGGTCGAAAAAAAAAACCAACCCTTCTCTCTATTTGGGATGGTGATGGTTGTTGTTGTTGTATACTTTTATTTTTACTTTGCATTTACTCCCACTTGGTCTTCTTCTTCTCTTTTGACTTGGGCTTTGTTTCATCTAAAACCACCCCTATATAATTATTGATGCCGCAGGGTTGAGGTTGGGGGTTATGTGGAATGGTAGTATGGTGACGAATGACGGTGTTGTTGGTGGTGACTTTGTGTATATGGTCTATTCTTGAAATCATGAGTAGAGGGTTCTTCTCTTCCATCAGCTGCTTTGCCGCCATGCAGCGCCGCCAACATTGCATTTCTCTGTGTATACATTCTTATGAAAGCCGCACTTAATATTTTACCTGCTTTTCAAGTCTACTCTCTGAATCGATTGTGTAAATATAGAAGTCGCGTTAAGAGTTTTCCGCTGCTGCTGCTACGCTACTGCAAGTTATGATGATGAAAGAGGCTGGATGATGATGGTAGTGCGGTCTGCGGTGGCGGATGGGGATTGGGATGCGGATGGTTACGAACGAATAAGAAAAGGCATAACAGAACTCATCTTGTTCAAGGAGACGAGGGATCAAGTTATTATGGGGTGTATTGTTTGCCAATGGAATTTTTATTATAAATTCCTATGGGGTGGCAAGAGGGTAACACGCAATCTATATCTACTCACTTAAGAAATAACGAAAATATAAATTGGGTCGAAAAGCATATACAATACACGTCCACACTCATGTATTTAGGTATGTTTATGTACATACATATATTGATGTACTATAACCTACTGCTAATGCGAGCCGAGCACATACATATATATTGTTTTAAGGATCCTTTTGCAGACAAATATAAAAGTTCGAGAGTAATAAAGTATGCAAAGTACCTAGATTTTCAAACAAACCAGCTACTCAAAAGGGTTTTTTTCTAAAACTTATACTTTGTAGGAATAACCTATACTTACAAAATACCTTTATGCAATTTCTTTTCTTTCCAATAGCTTAATTTGATCCATAAAAAGGTAAACTTGAATAAGTACCTACCTACCTAAATATATATGTATGTATGTAATGTAGGTTTGTAGTCGAAGATATCTTGAAGAGGAAGTTCTCTGATGATTTATTGGAAGATAATAATTGTTATGACATAATTGACACATTAAATTTACCTTCTTCTTCAAGAAACTGTCATTAACTGTCAAATAATAGTCCTGTTCCTTTACTTCCAAAAATTCCCAATTTTAGTACAGTTTCTATTAAATTCATACAAAAAAAATTTCTAGAACTTTGGATCCAAATTGGCAGTTTTTGGGAAGTAAACGAAAGAACATAACTAATAGTACGGTAGGCGACCCTAAGTTTACCTATCTCATCGCGACTTTGAAAAAGAATGATGCCAACTCATATAGCTTTAGTCTTAACATTAATAAAACCGCTGCACAGTGGGGCAAAACGACCAGTTTTGTGCGTTATTAAATCAGCCGGTAGAGTTGTAAGCCTAAAACTTTCTGAAAAATATGTTGAGACCATTGACTTAATATATTTAAACGTAGCATTGACCACGCCCCAAAAAAACGCCCACTTTTTTATTGGAAACAAATAATTTTTTTTATTTTTTAATCATAAAAATATTTGTTTTAAATAATGACAAACATATTTTTGTAATGACAAAAATTAATTATTTATATTAGTAAATAAATAAAGTTCATAGATTTTTTGTATTAAATACAAAATCATCATACTTAATGGAATTGTTTTCTTATTCCATTTTTTAATCACTCGAATCACACGAATCCATCCATTAAGAGTAGACAAACCAAATTTTAAATTTTCTGTTTTGACTTCTCTTGACAACATACTTTCAACGCAGTTGAAGTTTTTCGATGAAGCGCCAAATATAAAGCACCTTAGAGTAGATGATGTCCCCATTATTAAATTGCAAACTTTCCCATCAATCATGGTTAACAGGAGATTATGACTCATTTTGGCTTCACCTTCTTCGAACACAATTGTTATCTTTTGAAAATTTTCCAATTCGTCTTCTTTCTTCTACAATTTTTTTTTTTGGAGATTGACATTTCTATCCATCACCTTACAAATTCAATTTTTAGGGGCCTGCAGTATCGTGTAGATCCTGGGTGTGGATTTTGCCAGACAACTTTAGATCCGGATGAAAATTTAAGTGGAACGCCGCATGTTATAAAGTTTCAGTCACTTCAATGCATTCGGGGGGAGGATAGCACTCTTTTTGCGCAGCTTGAGCGACCTTATACGAAGGAAACTTTTCGAACTTGGCCAACTGGCACTTCAACACTTCGGTTAAAAAAAAAAAAAAACCGAAAGATAGGTCAAGCCAAGAAATATTTTGTTAATGGAATGTGTCATATTTTCTAAATGTATGATGGTGTTTTCTTCAAGCTATTATTATCGATTTTTTTTTTCTTAATTCGGCTTCCAGAAACCCAATTTGAGCCTCAAAATTATTATTTCTAGAACTGTGCATAATATTGACGAGCTCTCTCCGTGTTAAAAAGAACGTATTCAAACTTGTTTCTAAATATTTAGAAAAATCCTAGTTAAATTCACTTGAAAAAATATATTTTTTTATAAAAAAGCACAATTTTCAAAAAAAAAAAAGAATTGATGAAAACCGCAAATAACCGCAAACTTTTTTTGCAGTCCGATAAAAAAGACAACCTTAGCTTCATGATTACATATAAATTTTGCTTTGGAAAGCTTTGGAACACAATTTAATCGACACACTTTTAAAAATTAAAAAAAACTTAATAGGTTCTCACATTCCAGAAGTTCAAGGCTCCATATCTAGATATTTTATTTTACAGTTTTTTTATTTAACAATTGGCAAATTATAAACACCTTACAAAATTCCTCACACCAAAGACAAAAAACTAGCTAACGCGGCTGCTTATTGTAACAACCACGATTAAGATAACGGCATAAAACTTTTACAATAATAACAGTAGGATATTTGACTAAAAATAATAAATAACTTTGACCCCATACGAGCATTTTCATTTTTGGATTAAATGCCAGCTTTTTTGTCGATTTGTCCCTTTGTGCGCTGGTCGGACAAGGTTTCCCAAGTAGCAATAGGGTTCGGTTACATTTCTGCCTTATGATACCTAAACCATGATGAATTTTTATAAATGGGGTGTCAAACGAAAGCTCAAATAAAAGGTTGCCCTACTTATACAAAACAGGTCGGAAAGACTTTTGTTGGTTGTTGTGACGAGTTCGACCACGAGCTATTTTTTTAACCCTTGCACTTTTTTTTTGTGTTTATACGTCGATTTATTTGTTAAATATAATAAAATATTAAAAAGTTTAAACTTCTTTTTTTTTCTGACGTGTCTGGCATTTGTAACTTTTTTCAGCTGAATGATGCCAGCGGATGCTTTCAGTTCTGTAACTGAACGTGTGCTGATGCACGTCATTTAGACGTCTATTACATGATGAATTTTTGCCTCCGACCCTTTTCGAAATTCAATGAGTGAGCAGGCGATATGATATCATTTCTCTCTTTTGCACCCATTGAATTTTTAAAAGAGTCAGAGACAAAGAGGCTTGCTAAAATTGTTCGCCTTTTCTCCTATTTTAGCAAGATTATGTTGGATTAACACGGCTTACATAAAATGACTACTTTTTATTTAAAGGCAAATCTATTTCAACTTATGTTGGATTTACACACTACTTAATTATGTTGGATTTACACGGCTAACATAAATTAACTACTATTTAAAAGCAAATCTTTTAGGTACAAATTATGTTGGATTTACACACTACTTAAAATGAAACTTCCTGTACATATGTTGGGGATTTACATGATAAACCATCATAATTGTGTTCTCCCATTCAAAACTAGATTATTCTAGATCTACAGGACTAATATAAACTTACTACTATTAAGAATTATTTTTTATTATTCCATAGCAGAATGGTGTTTATAGTAATAATTACAACTTGTACGATGTTTCTATATGACTGATTTTGGAAACTTTACAAGAATTTTTGATATCGGGAATAAGTGTAGTAGCATACTAAAACCTTAATATAAGGCTATTTAAAGTTTTTCTCCATAGATTTGTTCCTATACTTTTTGGACTTGGTATCTCTCAAATTAAAATAAATAAAGATCTATCATTCAACCACTTAATATTACAACAGATCTCCTTTAAGCTTTATTGCAGAAACAAATCTATCTACAAGAAATATTAATTTGAATATGCATATCATACTACATACATAAATTCTGGTACAAACAAACCACCTTAATAGTTAAATTTTCTAAAGCTATAATCGTTTATTTATAAATTAACACTAATTTTCGTTAAGCGTTTATTGAGAGTTATTGTTTATTTATATTTTTAAAGGAAATAAAAAAAAAACACTACAAATAATTGATGTTAATTGGAATTTCACTAAAAACTAAATCATCTAACACTTAGGAGCCGGAGCTTTCATAGCACATGCAAATACAATCAACATAGACTTATCTCATCATTTACTCCATCGCCACCGACCGCCTGTCTCAATTCGTCTGTCGTTGCTGCCATTCATTTCGCAATGTAATTAAATTCAATTCTACACTCTCCTGTGTGCAAAAAAAAACCACTACATACTGCTACTCCTACATAAATTATTTTCAAATATTGTGCAAAATTTCTCCAGACACGCATAATAGATTCAATTGTAGTATCCTAAAGTCCATTTATATATAGCCACTGTGGGGCAAAAATTGGTTAAAAACTAGAATGAACTCAAGCCATGTACCTAGTTGAATTGTGCAACTTACCTTCAAGCTTCTACCAATATCCCAACCGAGATTTAAATTTCTTCAAGATAAATCCTATTTAATCAGTGATAATTGCAACTTGTTAATTATCGAATGTGAAATTTCAGAACAGTTTTTTTGTTATCAAAGAATGCATATTTTAAGTTGTTAATCATGTTAATCATCGAAATAGGTACTACAAAATCTGAAAATTAAAATCACTTTAACGCACTGTCATCCAACTAGCCCTTAATCACCTATAAGTTTCTAATATTGACCATACATATTTCTTTCGCCAATCTTGTAGGAAACTAACCTTGATTGGATCGATTTAACAAACAGAACTAACATATGCCATAATTCCGCACTGAACGCATTTATTTAAAAATTAATTTTTTTAAATCACTCTTTCATTCTACTTCAACATAGGGCTATAACATCACACAATGCCGTTGTTTGCATTCACAATATTGTCAACTCACCATGACAGATCCCCCAAAGTGGTTATTTGACGTTTGTGAACAAATCACAGGACCGCCATTTTGCCATTTGGTAAAGATTTCTTCATCTTTTTTGCATCGAAAAAAAAAAATAAATAAAATAAACAAGGTCTTGCCGACTTTGTTACATAGGCTGGCCCACTGTGTATCGACGTCATTTATTGGGTCTGCCATCATTCTCTTTTTAAACGCATAATGCAGGCTTTTTTAAGTAGATTGCTGCATAACATCGTACGAACATCACCACAACTAATGCAGCTAATAATAATCCTGAATGTTATTTGGGACCAAAATCCCGTTGATCATGTTTACCTCTTTTATTATGCTCCAACGTAACGCGATAGGCTCACAGCAACAGCCATTTGCTATTTGATCAAATAAATAACTTGTGCAGAAAAAGCTTTAAATAAATTCCATGAATATCTCGGTTATTGGACGTTTGTGGCACCAACCACCGCCCTGCAATGTTAATGTAAATGTGTGTGATTTATAAAAGTAGTTTTTATCTAACAAAAAAAATATTATATTCCAAACACCAAAAATTCCTAAATTCTAATTAAAATGAAAATACACAGCATGTCAAACATTAAGAGGATCACCCTGTGTGTTATGTATCTCTAACGATTTAATTTGATGGCTTAATTGCCTGAATGCTTTCGAATTTGCATGATTTTGTTTAAATGCAGATGTGTCTATCTCTACGTATATTGCATGCATTTATTATATTGCAGGCGGGCTTTTCTCTATCGAACTTGACCCTTATATCGTTTATGTTTTAACGAGGCAACAACGCTGCTGGCATGGTGGTTCGAATTTATTGAATTTGATGTGACTTTATAGCTGTTCATTTTTAATTTTTGTGATTTCTATTTGAAATTTTAGTTTGGCCGTGATTTAATAAATTATTCTCTTTGAAAAAAATGTAATATTTTAAATTTTTAAATTAATACAATAAGGTTTGATTATTTATGTCATTGGCAAGTGCAATAAAAGCATTCAGGGTTATTTTATGCAATATTCATGGTAATAGACAGGGGTTATGTGCGTCGAAGTTTAATGTGCACAATTTTCTGCTCCATTAATTGTTGAATTATTGAATCTTAAGATGGAATTCATCACAAGCAGAAAGCATTGATTCTGAGCAAGCTAGCTTGCATTCGGATTTAAACATTCAGAAGGCTAGCTTAGCTACCTTACGGTTTAAAGACACAATAGTAGAGACCTCCATAATTTTAATTTAAATATTGGTTTAAATATAGTTCTATGTATCTTTACTTCTTCAATTCGCCTAATGAAATGTGTCAAAAATCTGTCAAAATTGTTCGGAACATAAAAGAACAGAAAAGATGAGAAAAGTACAAGATTGTGTGTTCCATGAGTAAAAACTTTGCACTAAACTGTTCTTCCTTCTGTTCTTTTGTGTTCCAATGTTCTTCAATGATTCCATGAAGTTTTTCAAAACAGGTTGGTACAATATTTTCTGCACTTTCTTTTGAGGTGGAGCAAGTGAGGTGGAACAGCTGATTGATTTCTGAAAGCATGAAAACAAAAAAGTTTAAGTTTTGTTTTTGTTTATTGGAAGTGAAATTATTATCACTGCTGGTTCACAGCACACATATCTAAGGTATTATACTGCGCAAGGTTGTCAGAAATTTAAAAATAACTATGCATTTGTGCTTTTGAAGTACACAAAAATAAAATTGTTGTGATTGGGCGCATTCAATGCAAAATTTGACAACTGCTGAAAATAAAGTACTTAATTTTTTTCGTTGAACGCAAAATTATATGAAATTTCAGTTTTGTATGGAGAGCCTTTTTTTTTATATAGAAAAGCTGTCAGCTGAATTTTCAGTTGGGAATTTCTTGCTGAAAATTTAGATGAAACGTAACTAAACTTAAATAAACGTAACTGAATGTCAGCTTACTTTTTATGACAGCTGGCCAATCAGAAATTCCATCTGAAAATAAAGTACTGAAAAATTTGTATGCATTGAATGGGCCCATTGTTTGAAATTAATTAATTTTACTTTTGATTTTGACATGTCAGAGACATCTGAAGAAATATCCATGTCTTTCAACAAAAATAATAATTCTTAGATTATTCAATCCAAATCAAATCCAATTCGGCACTTATTCACAGCTGATCGGAAATTGTCAACTACATAAACCACAAAGCTGCACTTTTTCTGAAACTTTGTGCTGTCACTGTAAAAGAGGTTTTCATGTGCCAAAATGGCGATGTCGATAGTGATGTTTTATTGGCACATGGAGTCACGGCACCTATCAGCCAGCGCGTGAAACTAAAAATCGAGATAGATTTCTTTTCCATTTGACATTCAATGCATTTCCCATAAGAGAAAAACAAAAACAGCTCGTAGAAACATTATTTTGACAAATTAATTTTATATGAACGGTTGTTTGTATTATAATTGCAATAGAATAATTAAACATGCTAGTTTGCAAACTAAACGTAAAATATATCGAAACTTATACTAATTTGCTTTATTTTGCAGATGAAATATGTAAACAAACGTGCTTTTTTGTTGTTGTTTTCCAAAATGGAGCCAGAACGATATCATGTGCGTAGTCATGTAGAAGTTTAGGGGGCTAGAGTTTCTTATGAATTAAAATAAAACATTAATTTTCCTTTTTATTATAAGTAAAGAAAGAAGTAGAAATGTCAAAGGTCCACTTAAGTGATCGTAAGAAAAAAAAAGATAACATGAGGAAATTATGTGTTGCACCAATATTGCGGTTTGCTATTTTTAGAATTATAACAGTCAAAAGCGGTCACTGAAGTAAATGTAATACGCCAACGAAAATTAGTTTTCCAAATTATCAAAAGGAGTCACCTATAAAAAAAATAAAATAAAATTGGGTGGTACAACGGCTCATGCAGAACCAGGGCCTAGTGACTAACAACTCGCAACCATTCCTGTGTGCACCTGTCGACAGGAATGGAAGGGACCTACAACTTTATGCCGAATCGAACGGCTAGACAAAAAGCACTTATTCGTGACAAGTGATACTCTTGGAGGATTCGTCAATTCCTCGCAAGAGGCAGTAGCCGTGAAAAAAAACTTTTGTTTTTAGGTGGACGAGGCTGGGAAGAGAACCCAGACTTCCAGCGTGACAGTCGAACGCACTAACCATTACGCTACGGGCGTAGGAGTCACCTATAATGCACTTAAATCTTCATTTTATTTGTTTGTATTAGGAACGCGCAGGTTAATATAAAGTTAATATAAATTATAGGGGCATCATTTGATTTCCCTGTGTTCGTTTGTTTTATCCGACCACGTAAGTTTTTTTCGAAGAATAATTTTTTAACATAATTTCGGCAAAAAAAACTTTTATCCTCCATTTAAGAAAAACGTTAGCACTCTTTTAAAGTACACTCTTCTTAAAAATAGAACTAATTAAGAGTGATCGAGCATGACCTTCTTTCATACCTTGCCTCTTTTGTAAACCAAGAAACAAATGTGTAAATAGACAATTGAAAAATATTTTTTTTAACAATCGCTTCACAAGAAGATTTTTATTCAAATAACTTAATTTTACGAACAAACACATTTTTTTAACAATCGTGACTACGCCTCTGCCTTTCTCTTTTTCTAATCGAGTACTTTTGTTGTTGTTTCTGGTTGTAAAGGTGGTTTGTTTTCATTTTTCATTTACAAAGCAAAGCATTTTAGCTATCTATTTTAATATATTTTCGGGTTGATTTATAAGCTTACACATGTTTTGATTCTATTTCAATCATAATATGGATACCCGTTGATATAAAATAATTTGGTAAAACTAATTTTCATCTGGCGCTTTTTTCGTTTTCTCTTATGGGAAAAACATTGAACGTCAAATCGAAAATAATTCTATCGCCTTTTGAAGTTTAAGCGCTTGAGATGCAGGTGGCGTGGAAAGCAACTTACCAGGTGTCAATAGGGTCACAGTTTGATAGATTTTTGACAGTTTAAAGTCTTTTTGATAATCCAAAGGTTTCTTTATTAAAATACTGCTTCTGGTTAAACTCGGGATTAATTTGCAGGACTAACTAACTCTAGTCAGAGTTAAAGATTTGTAGCTTGAACCATTAAAACTGTCAATTTCACTCACTTCACAAAAATGTTTTCTCTACCATAAAAAAAACTTTATTTAAAATCAAATATTACAAGCACAAACTAATAATACACATAAATAATAATTCTTACTTGAAATTAAGATCGTCCAAAAGTTCCGTCAGCGGCGTCAATGAGGTAAATTTTCCCATTTCTGGGTCATACATTTCTACCAAGATCGTTTGACTGTCATCACTAGCTTTTCCCCAAAATATAAGTTTATTACTAATGTTAAATATTCGAGGACAGGCAAATCGCTCGATTCCCTCCGAAGGCAACTTAGTCCATTTATCCTCTTCGGGGCTGTATCGCTCTATAGATTTTACATTTAAATCAACCAAACACGCTAATATATCATCACCAATGGCAACTATATCACATCCTTTTTCCACCCTATGGTCAAAGTCAAGTTCCGTCCATTCGAATAACAGCGAATTAAAGCACTTTAACTTCTTTGGATAACGAACATTCATAATGTAGAGTCGATCATTGACAACGGCATATCTGTGCGAATATGCAATTTCATTAGGCAAAGGACAAACATTACTCCAGGTGTTGGTATTAAAACTGTATCTTTCCACCGATAACAAGGTTAAATGACCCATTCCGCCAAAAACGAACAAGTCTCCGTTTATAAGTGCCATTGCATGACCCAGTCTGGCTTCCCGCATCGGTGGCAAATTAACCCATTTATTAGTTTCCACATCCAAACACTCGACACTTGTAGTGACGGCGTCATTGATTTGTCCACCGGCAATTATAATTCGTTTATCGGCTGTCACAATCGCTTTGAAGTATCTTCTATTTCTCAAAGAATTTGGTAACACTTTACGCGACCAACTATCAAGACAAATATTATACGTCATCATATTCCAGTCATCGATTGACTCGCCGCACAGCAATGAATACGTCTGATTCATGTTACGAACTCTTATCAACGGTTTGATGTTTGCATGTTGATATTCAATATGACAAGCAAGCCAGCCAAAAATGATATCCTTGCAGTTGGAAATATTGACCATACGATCCTTTATTTTTAAAATAAAAGAAGGACACAGCAATTCAAACCGGACAATACTCAAAAGACTTGGGAGCTGTGTGTAGCGATTGACTGCGTCAAAACTAGCCCAATCTAGTAGACTATGCAAGACAACTTCCTCTGAATCCACACTAAGAAAGTCACTCGATAAAAATTCTCGCAAGATTTCAGGACCAAGCTGGAAGAATTCCCTCTCAGAACGTATCTTCTCAAAATGTTCATGTGCAAACGTCAAAGTTTTTCTTAGAACTCTAAGTTTATTGTACTCCCATGCAAGTCTTGCAAACCGGAAGCAATTGGCCAAGTTAATATTTTCCTCCATAAAAGCAGAACAGACCTCGATTAAGTTGTGCATTTGGAATAAAACTGCTACCTTCATTACAGCATCCACAGAGTATGACGCTTCAAGATCAATTGTGCTCGTATACATGTATCCTAGAATGCCTATCATCACGACTTCATCTACTTCTCGCATTTCCAAGTACTTTAGGTATGGTTTTTTAGTAAATACATCAAAGAAAAACTCACTCGATGCTATTAAAACAACACGATGAGTCTCAATCTTATAGGCATTGCATCCAATTAAAAGATCGAAGTCGCTCAATAGTTTGAGTTGATAGAATTCATAAAGTTTTTGAGAAATTAAAGCCAAGTGTTGATCGCTTTTGAACTTGTAACTTTCTTCTAAGACTTGCGACTGCTGTATATTTAGTTCTTTGAGTTCGGCAAGAGTTTCCTCGGACATCTGGAATTTTTTTTTTAAATATTCGAATTATGAATCTTGATTCTTTCTAATGAAATATTCTTACCCTGAAGATTTGAACGCTGTATGAAGTATGAGGCCGCTCTTGATTCGATACTGTTTTGTAATTTGACTTTCCCAAAGTGGTTGGGTTATTTTTCTGATGAAACATTTGAGTTGATTTTACAACAACAAAAAACTAACACTCAGTTATCAGCTTGACATTTAAAATAAAAACAGAAGATTGTTCATTGTTGTTTAAGAATACAGTAGAATCCGCTTAACTAATGGCGTTTTCGATTGGTAAATTCAGATTTCAATCTTAAAATTGATTTTTTTCGTGGCGAATCGAACGCCAATTCAAATTGATTTATTTTTGTCATTGTATTTGTGTAATTTTATATATGTTTCATAACATCACAAAACTCGTCATCACTTGATGCACTTTCAGAAGAAAACAATGAGCTTGATGAATTTACAATTAATTTTTAACAGCTTCCATATTATACTAGAAACGCTTCCCTTTATATTTAGAACACAAATTTCATTAACCGAAATAAATTCAAACAATACAAAAAATTTTGTAAAGTGACAACTTAAAATTGTATTGGTATTAGTTTAGGAGAGGTAAATCTGCCGAAAAATCTAGATCTGCAAATTTGATTTTAAATCAAAAAATAAATCAATTTATTTGTCCACTGGAATGTAAAATCTGCGTTTTGACAGATTAAAATCAAAAATATATTGATTTATTTTACCAATCGAAATCACCATAAATAGGAAATTTGCCAAAACTTGTGTGGAATTCCTTTCAATCAAAAAATTCTGAACAAAATCGATTTTTTTTTCTAAACAAAATTGATTTTGTTCTGTCAGAACAAATCTTGCTTGCCTTTTTTTTTAGTATTTTTTTGACATTTCTCATACTTCAAGATCTTATTAAAAAATTCTCTCTTTGATTTTGTGGCGGTAGAAGTGAAGCGCGAAATTTAAAATTATTATTTTATAAAACTCCGAAAATAAAAATGTATTTACATTTCATAAGATTTCGAAAAAAATCATAAAATTTTCGGAGTATAAAATAAGAGGTTTAAATTTCGCGCGAATTATAAATAAATGATATGTACGGATGTTCATCATGTGCAAAATGAATTATTAGCAATTGCTTAAAGCCGCAAATAGGTACAACATTGAAAATGCCATCCATTAGATTTTTTTGGTCAGCATAATGGACCAAATGTGTCCGCAATCGTTAGAATTGTGCGCAAATTTCAGCAAACCGGGTCCGCGGAAAACATTGCTGTTGTTCGTAATAGTGTGGCAGAAGAGTCTTCAACCTGGACTCGTCGTCGTGCCCAACAATTGAACATCTCACGAACGTCACTGATGCGAATTTTGAATAATTTGAATTTACACGCTTACAAGGTTCAATTGGCAGAAAAGGTGAAGCCTACTGACCATTTGAAGCGTCGTTAATACGCCGAATGGATGGTTGAACAGACAGAAGAGAATAGTGACCTAACAAAGAAAATCATCTTCAGTGACGAGGCACACTTTCACCTCAGTGGATTCGTTAAAAAGCAGAATTCCCGCATTTGGACAAATGAGAATTTATGAGTGATTGTTGAAAAGCCGATGCATCCACAAAGAGTGACTGTTTGGTGCGGTTTATGGGCTGGTGGCGTCATCAGGCCGTACTTCTTCGAAAATAAGGCCGGCCAGGCAGTTGCCGTGAAGGGTTTTCGCTATCGCGAGATAATAACGGACTTCTTGTGGCTAGAAATTGAGGATATAGACCTGGACGATATGTGCTTCCAACAGGATGGTGCGACTTACCACACAGCCAACGAAACAATAGCTCTTTTGCGCGAGAAATTCAATGGTCGTGTTATCTCATTTCTTCGTCGTGGCGATGTAAATTGGCTGCCACTATCACGAGGTGATTTGACACCGTTGAACTTCTTTCTTTGGGGGTATTTAAAATAAAAAGTGTACGTCAATAAGCCAATAACAATTCAAGAGCTAAAGGATGAGATAATTCGGCACATTAACGACATTGAACATCAATTATGTCTCAGATTCATTGAAAATATGGACCATCGGATAGAAGTATGCAACCGAAGCCATGGCGAGCATTTGGCAGATATATTGTTTCACACATAATTTTCAAAGATCCTTTTATCATAATAAAAAATATTAAGATATCTGAAAACTTTTTGTTTAATTTACAATTAACATCGTGCATTTTCGTTGGACCACTCTTTATGTACATGGAATCTAATAATTATATTTTGACATTTTGTGACATCAAAGTTGCTGTCAAATTTTGATTTTTTTACAATTCCATTAAGGAAATTAGTGGGTTCAGGAAAATGAGATCTGAGATTTCAATTCGTCATAAAGTGAACAAGCAATTCCAATTTGTTTTCCTCATTATTTTGACAGCCAAAGTGAGAATTTTTGCTAAGAAATCCTGTGATCTCCTTTTCCTGAACACGCCTTATATACATACATACATACATATTTGAAATAGAATCGATTTCAAATAGTTGGAAGGAATCCGAAATTAGTTTTCACTGTCATACAATTGAGTTAGGTATAGCGTTTTAGTTTGGAATCTGGAAAAACTCTTTGAATTGAAGTGCAAAACGAAAAAGCTGCAGCACTTTAATTTAGTTTCTGAAGTTTTCTTTTGTTTGCTGTAAATGTTTCTGTCACGTCAAATGGAGAAATAAAATTGATGTTGTTCTCATTTCTCATTAGGTTTGTTCGTTTGCTTCCCAAAACTACCAATATGTATGTAGGTGCGTTTAGTGCACAAAAACTACCGTTTCTACCAATAATTAAAATTGAAAATTCTGGCAATCATAATTATAAAAAAAAAATTAAAATGACACTGAAAATCTTTTTTTTTCCCATACGTTTTTAAATTCCAACAGCCAACGTTTATATTAAAACAATTATGAAAACAAATATATTTAAGAAAGTATGTAATGTACCGCGCCTTTTTTATTCCACCACAAGAGAAAGTCATCGACCGACATTTTATCAGAAATAAAAATGTGTGGTGGGATGACAAACTCTCGTCATTCATCACACTCTCCCTTCAAGCAAGCGAGTCCGTTTTGGATCCGAAACCAGTTCATAAACCCAAAACCGGATCCAAAACGATTCCAAATCGGATCAAATTAGTATGGAAATTAGAATTAGCCATTATGTGAATGTATTGTGAGAGAGAGAGAGTATTCCAATTCACCATACTCCGAGAAAACGGAGCCTAAATGGAATCCAAAACGGACCAACAAAAATGAATGAATCTTCCCCATCTAGTCGAGTTTCTACATTGCATACAAAAAAAAACAACAGAATTTTGTTCATTTCAAGACTTTATTTTTATTTATCAATTATAAAAGGTACATTATATATTTCTAAAACTTAACATATACATATAATAAACAGTAAACTTGTATTTTTGATTGAAAATTTCTTAAAGTTTTCACAAGAAAAAAAAGATAAAAAAGTAACGTTCTTAGCCACGCTACCTTCAAAACTGAACTAAAAAAAAGGTGGTGGAAATTAAAACAAAATGACTGCACTCTCTCTATTTCTCTGTGCATAAAAAAATTCTCTCGATTCTTGTTCTTATTTTTACATGCGATTCCCAAGTGATTCCAAAGTGAACCGAGAAATTCGGGTCCGTGATTTAGCTTGAAGGGCTCTGACGTGCTTATGTCAATAACTTTAAAATGACAGCTACATGTTAATTTGAAATGAAATAAAAACGGGGTTAAACAACACAGTGATCATGCGCAATAGCGATGTTATTGGGGCATTACAACCTGGCCCGGTACGACACACGTTAAATCATTAGTGTCCGGTTGTGAAGATTTTGTTGTTGTTGTTCTTCGAGTCACGCCAAATAAGTACGATCATCTCTCAAGATGGCAGACATTTAGGCATCTAAAGATAAAACAATAGTACCATTGAGCAATGTAATAGTTACTGCGCTCAAGTTTTGTTTTTTGTTATATTTATAGCTTCTGTTTTATTATGTATGTAAACATTTAGCTGCACGAATTTTTTTTTAACTAATTGTTGAGGGTCGATCATTAAAGAGTTGTTTTATTTTTGTTTTCAACTTGATGCAGATGTCGCGTCTGTGTTGATCATTCTGGAGTCTTTTTACTTATTTTGTTTATCATTTGCGTGTCTGCAGCACTTGTCTACAGCTTGTTAATGTGTTTCGTCTTTTTTGGCGAGACTTCATACAAGCTGCCACTGCTTCTGCTGCTGTTGTTATGTACCATAAGTTGACAAATGTAATTGGTTTATTATGCAATTTTAAATATATCTGCTTTGTAATGGAAACGAATAAATGTCGTTTTAAGATCTTTATATTGCGTAATGTCAACTTTAATCAAAATCAAGAAACAGCGGCAGAAGGTCAGAGGAGGAATGAAATAAACAACAACACATTAAGAGACTTCATTTTAATAATGAATAAATGACGTTATATTTTTGGGGGACACTTTTTTTTTAAATTAAATTCCTTAATGTTGTGTGGATGACTATAAATTTTACATGAAGCAAAAAGAGGAGATTTAATGTATAGGATTATATAATGTAGATACCTTAACTCCTTTCCTACGGAGAGATTATCACAAACGATGTTACTTTGTTAATTCTCTTATACAAGGTTACTTTTAGAATGTGTCAGTATTTTTATATTTTTTCATATTACAAAGACGCTAAGATAAAATGAAGTTTTGCAATTTCACTTATGCCTACTTGAAATCTTAATGTTAATTCCATAATATTTCGTTTTTGAAGAAGAAATATCGAATTAGAGTTCAAATCTTAAAATCTGTTTTTGGGGTAGTATATGTACATGGAATGTATGTTTTGTGTGATAAAAATCAGTCGAAAAATGTTAGTTGGTGGAATCACACTAAGGTCGGAGTTGTTGATTCCTATTACTCCAAAAGATTTCGATTGTCTGTTCCGCTTCCGAGTATTTAATGTTTTCGGAACTTTTTCCTTTTACCGATTTTATAAAGGATTAAGGTACAACGATAAGTGTCGGCTGCGCACTGAAACTTATGTCAAAAACCAACGAAAAGTAGCTTTCCGACCAGTCGGTTATATTGCACATCTTTCTTTTTTGTTTGCCATTCCTGCTTCGTCCAGATATCAGGTGTTCTTACTGCACAAACTGCACTGTTTACTCAATGGGCATATTTTATCATGTACTTCATTAGCATTTCAAAACTACTTCTATCGTCTTCAACGAAAATCAGAAAAGAAACTCACACGCACTAGAAACGTCAAGAACAGCGATCATGTCTTGTTCAAAAATCTATTTTCTTCGACATGTCGCTGCATGGACATAGTTTTTGGACTCCATTAAAGGGGTTTATATGGAACAACATGTTGTACAACATCGCGTAAATTTATCGATGTTGTATAAAATAAACGCAAAAACAACCGCTTGACATACCATGTTGTACGGTTTTAAAAACATTTTGAAAGCATGCTGGCTTGTCAAACCATACACCCTATGTAAACAGATGTTGGCACAACTTGGTTCTCTTCTTGTGAACACGAAGGCAGTAGACCAAATAATTCGGAAAAATGGCTTCCATAGCGAATACTCCGTTTCTGAAGGGACTTTATTTTCTGTATATATATATGTAGGTCCCTAGCTGCAACGTGGAAGATAAAATCGGAGATTTATAAAAATAGAGTTATAAAATTTATAATTTATTATAAAATTCTTCCAACAAGTTTATGTGGGAGTATTTCGGCCTATTTTGTACCCATTTCTTCACCCATATACGTTTTTTGTTTTCCTCCTCTTCACCGTCCAATATTTCTTTCATCACCAAGGCTTATATTAATTTTGATATTTTCCGCGCCGTACGTTCTACTTCAAAGATTCCAACCAAAGTACAACATCATTTTACATATAAACGCAAAGTTGGGTTTACAGTTATTTTTCTCATCAAGCTGTACAACATCATTTTTTACAACATGTTCCATCTAAACCCCCCTGTTGTAATTTTTCTAGACATGTTCATAAACCTGCCATCGTTCATAGCCTGCGGAGGCAACCCGTAAGTTAGGTGCGCTTGCGAGAGCTATTTCCCTCCAAACAAAAAGGCAACGTATCTTTACAAAAATCAGCAATCCGCTATTATAGCGCATCTTAAGATTTCCTTGTATTCGCTTGTTTTCGTCCCACCAATTCAGTGCCTCTTGGAAAATTATAGTTTTGGCTGTAGACTCGGCACACAACTCGACCGAAAGTGCAAAATATTAATGTCAGACAATTTACTGACACTGACACACACATAAAATGTATGTATAAGCAAAATCAATTCAGCATTGTCAAATTGACATTCATGCCTGAGGATATGACTTGTCACCATTCGCTGATTGAATTATAACTTGCTGTATTTATTATTGAAATTGACTGTTTTTTTATTCAAATTAAGTTTGCAAGTTACTGTCAATAAAAACCAATCGGTTATTTTACTCAGCCAATCGAAATTGACCCCATTGGTCTTGTTATATTTGAACTTTTTTTCCGATGACTATACTTTCTTAAGAATAGTTAAGTAAAAGCTGTCAAGTTATTGTTAACGTGACTGATGATGTCAAATGTAAATTGGAAACACCAATTTATTTTTAATAATTCAATTTAATTGATAGATATATTATTATTATCTTGTTAACTTACCTGTTTTTGTATTCGTTTTAATTTCAGATAAATCTCCGATTAATACTCGTTAGCGGCAAAACAAAAGAATTCCTATTCAGCCCCTCAGACTCAGCTGGTGATATCGCACAAACAGTATTCGATAATTGGCCCGATGGTGAGTATTATTATTTTAGCAGGTTATTTATATCAAAACATTGCATTTTTATTTTAACTCTGCTGATAACTGGAAGTTTGTTATCACAATCAGACCACCTTTCAACACCTCCTCTAGCATTCATTCATTTGAATTTGTGGCCTTTTATAGTAAAAAAAAAAAAAAAAACAAACAAAAAAATATATTCATGCATGAACCTCCTATCTACTTCTACAGCATTACCATGCAAAACATATTAAATTGAAGTTAAAATATTTATCTCGGTTTACCTCGATATTTCCGCTTGTTTTTGGATGGCTCATCTGGTAGGTCCATCTCTGCCACCTATACCTACCTACATATACGACGAGTATGTGTTTTGCGTTTAACTTGTACGTGGAGGCGTCAGCAAAACTTTGTTGATACATATTGGCATTGTGTTTGCCTAATTAATTAATCTGCAGCGTGGTTCATTTACATAAATTATTCTTCTACATGTCCTCGTATGTGGTGATGTCGTCGATAGATTCCGATGTCGATACGGATTGATCCCGAGAGTATCGGGTTATCCACCCCTTAACCGATGTAGAATACCTATAAAGGAATAAAGGCTGAGCGCTGAACCATTGTGTTCTGAGCGGTGCTGTGCTCCTTTTCCCATTTGTTTATTTATTTTTTTTTTTACACAAACTCCCACAACAATGCTCTTGGGGATGCCAGTTTCAATATAGGTATTTTATCGATTTTATATTGTTACATACATATACAGCATACATATAGATATGATTTTGATTTAAATGATTTTTGTTGGTGCTTTAGCTGGTTTTTAAACATTTCGATTTTGTTTTTCTCGATTTTCTTGGATGGGATATATTGTCCTCATTTAACTCTTGATTATTGTTATTTCTCGTTCTGTATTTGTTAATTTTTTGCGAAACAAATTATTTGTTTTGACCTATTATCGAGGCATAAAAAGGCTGGGGTGTTATTGTTGTTGCTGTTTCGAAGACTGTGTGCATTGTGCAATTTTGAACCCAGTTTTTCCATTGTTTTTTTTTTATGAAGCTTTTAGTTGTTTGACTTATTTGTATTTGTAGTTTAAGCTTTCCTTTTATTAAACCAACAAAAAAAAAAAGTAGTATACCACGTGCGAGACCACTTGCTTGTCTTCAATTAAATAACTATAAATTCTTCATAAACATGCAGTGACGCGTATGAATTTTCCACGCTTATCGGTTTTTGGTTTTTAATAAATTTTAAGCTGCACTTGAGCCAGCAGCCCCTTGATACACGACTGAGGTTTTTCGTTATAATTGCTTAACAGTTCCATGGAAATTTTATTCAAAGAGCAGTCAATTCAATTAAAAGATTATACCAAAATTAAATAACTTTTTATTGGTTTTTGATCTTAACATAAATAGTACTTAATTACGTAAAATGTTAATAAAAATCAGTTTCAATTTTGTTTTCTTCAAAATTTTTAGTTTAAAAATTAATTTTTCAAAAACTGTTGACAAAACTAACTTTATTTAAACTTTAAAACTTTATTTTACAATAAAAGAAGGTATTTCTGGCTTTACAAAAAAGTATGACATGTCATTGTAAATGTTACACTTAGGTTAGGTAGATGGTCTGCCGGTAGATCTTGTTCCCGTCACACTTAGATCAATGTTGATCCTTTTTGATTCCCCGATGGATTGGACCATCGCTTTAAAATAAATAACCTATGAAATCCTATGGAGCATCGAGCCATTTCAAGGCGTTGATGAAGTTCATTAAATTTAAGATGTTATTATCTATTGACTTCGAGATTTCTGCTAAATCGTTGAAGAAGTAGTTACCCAAAAATTTGTTTCCTAATGTTGCAGAGTGCCGGACAGTGACCTAGGTAGTGAAGGGTGTCTTCCTCTACTTCTTCGTATCCGCAGCCTCGGCATAGGTCTACAGTATTAAGTCCCATTTTGTTTTTATGATACCCTAAGAGATTGGTCGAATTCATAAATGTACAAGTTCGGTAAGACTGCAAAGTTTACTTATCATTTCTGAAGACAAATATCGTCCGTTTGAAGATTTTTCTGCTTATTTATAATTATTTTTGTTTCCTTTTATCGATAACATCAACTTTTTTGAAAAATATACAGAAATAGTACCATTTTTCAAAAAATTATACAGTATTTATACAGTATTTTTACATTTATGAATTTGGGGATTATGTCCTGTGATAATTCCTATCAGAAGATGCAGGGATCTCTTTTTCAGGTTCAAAAGTGTGTCTGTTTTTTTTTTTTTTTCTTATTGTAGCTGGGTCACAGATTCATTGTAGTGGTACGAGTTACAAGTGAGTTTCACCTGTCATTGGTAAGTTCCACTATTTTCTTATTAATCGCCTGATTAATGGCACAGGGTGGAATTTTAACACTGGAGTCTGCTAGGCTTGGATCTAACGATGCCCCAGTCCTTGCCAGTTCATCTGCTTTTTCATTACCATCAATTCCACAGTGTCCAGGGACCCAACAGAGTCTGATGTTGTGCTGTTTGGCAAGAACTCAAAGCTCTTGACGACAGCATGGAACCAGTTTGGATTTGATTTCTGTGGCAGAGACGGCCTTGAATGCTGCCTGGCTGTCAATTTAAAAAGTGAAATCAGCCCGTGGTATCGCCATCATTAATATTTGTCCGGCACACTTAATCACTGCCAGAACCTCCGCTTGGAAGACACTGCTGTAATCTTTGGCTAAATTGAGGGTTTCTGAGAAGAATCACGCACCTACACCCGTATCCATCTTCGATCCATCGGTGTATATTTCTACCACCGGTTCATCTGATTGTTGTAAGCCAGCATTCGATTTCTCTCTTGTGGGGATGGAGACAGAAAACGGGTTTTCAAAATCTGTACGGGGTGTTGAGTAGTCTGTGCACACATACCCCTCCGTGAATTTATTGATAATTTGTGCGTGACCTACAGAGTACCTTTTCCAGCTATTGGTTTGGCTTAGTCTTAGGGCACTGTAGGCTGCAGTTTCTTGTACAAGTAAATCTAGGGGCTTTAGGTTGAGTATCGTTTCTATCCCCGCAGTGGGTGTGGATCTCAGTGCCCCTGTAATTCTTATACACGCTAGTCTTTGAACTTTATTAAGAGTTTTATAATTAGTTTCTTTGTCCATCGTGCTCCACCAAACCAGTCTACCATATGTAAGGATCCGTCTTATAATGGCCGTGTATAATTGTATATCCACATTATGATCTTAGGGTTTGTAGGACCCCAGGTCTTATCAAACATCCTGTTGCAGGAGTAAAAAGCGATCATGGCCTTCTTGGCTATTTCTTTAATGTTCAAACCCCAGTTTAGCTTTTTTTCAAGAATTACGCCCAGATAGTTGGCATGTTCTGAAATACTAAGTCGGGTTACTACTTTTGATGGGTAGGAAAAAATCTGGTATTTTCCTTTTGTTAGTAAAAAGTACCAGTTCGGTTTTTTGCAGGTTGTCCGAGAGTCCACATTTCCTCGTCCAGCTACAAACTTTCGACAGAGCGTAGTTAATCTGTTCGCTGGTTGTGGAAAGAAATTTATCAGTCGCTAACAGCGCCAAGTCGTCTGCGTAGGCGACTACTTTGACACTGCTGTGTTCCAGTTCGATCAGGATTTCGTTAATAACCAATATCCACAAAAGTGGTGGGAGAACTCCTCCTTGTGGAGTCCCCCCTGGATGTGGATATTTCGATCTGTGCATCCCCTAGTCCTGAGTTAATCCGTCTCTATTTTAACATACAGATAATCCAGTTTATGAGGGAATTGTCTACTTCAAGGTATACAAGTGCTATTATTACTGCATCATTTTAAACATTGTTAAAAGCTCCTTCAATGTCCAGAAAAGCAGCTAGAGTGTACTCTTTGTTCTTGAGTGTTGATTCTACTATGCCTACTAAGTTGTGGAGTGCTGTTTTTAACACTTTTTCCTTTCGTGTAAGCATGTTGGACAGGTGACAACACATTCGGTTTTAGAATACTTCGTATGTGTATATCTATTAGTCGTTCGAAGGTTTTTAAAACAAACGATGTTAGACTAATGGATCTGTAGTCTTTGGCTTTCGTGTGGCTCGGTCCGTGCAGCTTTCGGTATAAAGACAACTTTTACTTCACGCCTTGCCAAGGAAATGTATCCCCACTTAAGGCTGCTTATAAAAAGCGCTTGAGATATGGGTGAAATGTTAAATGTTCTTCTCTAACATCAAGGGGAAGATGCCGTCTGTTCCCGGAGATTTGTAGGGTGAGTTTATCGCCCAGTAAGTGTTACCGTTGTTTTTTAATAAATTTTGTTCTCTTTTATGTCAATTTTTTTAGAAATACGATACGATTCCCATACGATTTCTTCTTGTCTTGACTCAACCTACACGCTCTATCTTTTTGTTACACCGTGTATAGGAACCGGAAAACATCTTATTTTAAGATGGACAAAATGAGGAGAACTGGCAATTTTAAATATCATGCCCTTTTCAGTATTTAAAACAAAATTTAATAATGTTAAATTTACCTTAAATGTTAAATTTACCTTAAAATTAAAATAATACTAAAGAATGGATTTAAAAAAGCTTTAAAAAGTTAATCATAATATTGTATGTCCTGACATTTATTTTCAATATTTTGTTTTCTATTTGAAGTATTTTTTTTTTTTTTTTTTTTTTTTTTTTCAGAAAATAACCTGAAAGGCGGAAATAGACCCTCTACTGTACGATTTTCTGTTCTTGTCTCAACCCAACCAACACGCTCTTAAATGCATCTATGCAATAGACCCTGTTTAACTAAGTCAGATTTTTGAAACGTTAACAAAATTCATAGCGAAACCCATATTGTTCGAAACCCCTTTTTTATATTCGTGAAGAAACTATGCCATTTATCTTTGATCTTTCAACCTTCTAAATAAACCAAGTCGTTGACACCAAGCACTAGACATTACATACAAGCTATCGCAAAGTACCTATATTCAACCATAAAAGGATATGAAGAACATCACTTGGTGAATTTATCAAAAAATTAATTTGCGGTCATCACCCTTTTATCTGTGCCATTTAAAATTCCTTGAGAGCCATCATGGCCATCATCACTATAAATGGTGCGGAAAAAACGACCAATTCTCTATATTTTGGTGCTGACTCACAAAACATCCGAATGGCTAAATCCTTTTTGGCTTCTATTAAAGCTCGTCCTGCGATGGTCTTCTTCTTTTGTCGTGACATCACCTGGTTATATGGAAAAGAAAAAAAAAATTAATCAACCCAACCGTTTGGCTGGGTCTATGAACGTCTCTCTGTGGATGGTGGTGTTCTATACAAATACCGTCACCTCTATTTTATATCAACTATGTAGTCTTTTCCTGCTACCGTTTGGTTATATGTCTCCCATTACCCGCACTGTCAACAAAAGTGTAATGGAGCATTTAAGAGATTTGGTTGTTTGTATTCCGCCTCGGTGGGTAGGTAGGTACGATCTCCATTTATTCACACGAAATTACCATATACACGTTTTCAGCGCATTGAAATTTTTGTCCCGGTACTGTGCCCAACAATCGACTCGTCATCCATATCGTCACCGCACTCTTGCCTCCATTCTCATGGCTTTGGCTTTGGCCGCAAACGTACCTTACTCTGAAATGAAATACTCGCTTTATAGCTAAAACACGAATTTTACCCCGGAGGAGGAGTGCCAGCCAAAGCCACTGTCGACTTTACGAGTATAAATAATGTAGGTACAACGACAACTATAGGGGCGAAGTGAAACAATATTCGCAGACCGAGGGAATAAATCACAACAAAGCATCGCACGCGTTCATCGTTCAGAATACTAATTTCGCGCGAAAAAAAAATAATTTTTGAAGAATTGTTTTGCTTTGGCTGAGAATACGTATACAATATACATACTCGTAGCTTGTTCAAGTTTACGACTTTATTATGTCTAAAGAGAGTTCTCGCACCCAATTGCTTAATCCCAAAGTACAATATTATTTAACGGAACAGTTTTGATTCATATATCGTAGCCCAAAACGCTAAATATACCATTTAAACTCTAATAATGTGTACTTTATTATTTATCTATCTAGCGATAAATGTTGAAAAAGGCATCGATATGAGGACTTGAATTTTAAGAGGCGTATCAATATTTTATACTAATTGATATCTGATACACGATAAGCTACCGAATTTAGGAGAAACCGGAATAAATGTATTTATATTTCAATTTTATTCTTATGCCTTCATTACGTGATTTGAGTTAATTAGTTTAAGTTAAAAATAAAAAAAAACAAACAATAGAACGAATGTGTGTTATATAAACAAATATTTTGAAAATACTTCGTACCTAATATACATATGTGCATGTATGTATATCTAATGTATTTTATGGAATTCCAAATAAATAAGCATACGAATGAATATTAATAAAATTTAATGTACGTTTTTGGTGCTGGAATAATAATTATGTCACCTTGTTTTTTTATTATTAAGGTGTTGCTCGGATGTTCTTTATGTGAATGATATTTTATAAAAAAAAAATACTCCATACATAAATGTGGCTTAAAAAAGAATTGATTATGATCCCCATAAGCAACTTTCTCACACCAAACCATAGGTGTGTTTTATTGCCAACTACAAATAGAACCAGCAATATACAAAATCAAGTCTTCAATAAAAAGCTATATTCACTTCCATAATTATTTTTCATTTATCTGCGATTGTATTAGATACGCAAAGTTTTCATATTTTGTGGTCTCTGTCTTCACACGAATATATAATTTTTATACAGTGTTGTTTGCATTTTATAAAGTCGAGTCAATAAAGGTTTTAACTTCGATCTTTTAAAGCGTAGCTTCGGCTTTGATGATTGCTAAGACAGGGAAGTCAATTTAGGAAGGTTCGATTTTCAAGAATCACATCCGAGATCTGTTTTACTCAAAAATATAGCGTTAGTCATTTGTAAAAAAAGAATGTGCTCTTGAAAAATATCATATTTAAATAATTTCCCCCCTTTTAAACTGAAAGGGGTATTTTCTATAAAAAAAAAAACAAAAACCAAACAATAAATACAAAAAAAAACACGACAATACTGATACTAAATCCAGAAATCCAGTCCTTATTTTAATTTTTAAAACAAGTTGTTTAGTTTTTTTTAAATTTTCAAATTCAAAAATTAAAAAAAGAATACTTAAATGATTTTTTTTTTTTTCAAAATTATATGCTTTGAAGGTTGCACGGCACGAGTTACAGTGATGTCAAGAACATTTAGGATGTTGTTGGTTAATCAAGTGCGTTAATTGTTGATTATTGAACAATTTAACTATTTTAAACAAAAATAATTTTGAAATTTATCCATTTAAAATCAAAAAATTATATATAGTATACCAAACAAATCGAATTTTATTTTGCACAATTAAATATTATTATTTATTAAATATTTTGTTCAGTAGCCCCCATTTTTACTTGCAATGTAGGTACTATAGGGCAAGTTTAGAATTCGTGGGTGCCTTGAAATAAGGTAGAAGGAAATTAGGTCGAATCGACTTTATTGCCATTTAGATTGGAAATAATGTCGAATTCAACTTTTTTTCATGGTCGACATTATTTCCATAGCAAAATAGTAATAAGTTCGAAAAAAGGGAATTTATGTCGAAAGTTAAAAAATGGCAGAAAAGAAAAAAAAATTCAATCGAAATAGTAGGTATAATAAAGTCGAACTTATATTCAACATCTAGAAATTTGAAAAAATTACCTCGCCAGCTTCGTAGAAAATATGCTGTTGAATCTCTCTATAAAGCTCGTAGTCCTGTGTAAGGTTTTATAGAATAACTTAATAAGGAAAGATTTGCAGAATAATTTAATAAGAAATTGGTGGCCCGTGGTCGTGGGAGGCGCGGGTAGATGGCTAAGCGAGGTAAGTTTTTCAAATTTCTAGATGTACTGTTGGATCAGGACTTCAAGAAAACGAGTAATTTTTTTTTTAATAAAATCGTATTTTGTTTGAAATTTAATTGTGAATGAGTTTTATATTGGGAAATAAAGTCGACTATGAAAATGATCTTATTGAAGTGATCGACATTATTTCCAAGTTTTTATTTTGTTTTTGGAAATAAAGTCGACCATGAAAAAAAGTTGAATTCGACATTATATCCAATCTAAATGGAAATAAAGTCGATTCGACTTTATTTCCTTCTACCTTATTTCACGACACCGGATTTGTGCAAAAAAAATCTAACTCGAGATATTAATTTTCCCTCACATTAGGATGACAATACTGTCTCTCGACTCGGTGCAGCCTAAACGGCTTAGGCGATTTTCTTTAGACTTTGTACTTAAAGGTTTGTAAGGAATTCCCTACAGGGGAAATTGAAATTCTTTTTAGCTCAAAAAGTAACGGTACCCTGCCATACAACTATTATGAAAAAAGTAATTTATCTCAAAAACGGTTATAACGATTTTGATAAAAAAAAATAATGAATTACTATTTAGAATATAATAAATATTTTGATAAAAAAAATGTTTACCAATAACGGTTATTAACGGTCCCTGTCATAGAACCGATTTTTTCGTTTTCAAATTTCTCGTTAACAGTTACACCGATTTCAACCACAATTTTTATACAAGAGCTTCTTCATAATTCAAATAATTTTGCATATACATATAAATATGTATGTATTTTGTTTGAAAATTCAATATCTTGAATATGTTTTTTTTTATTTTGTGTAAAATTGTATTTTTAAATGTGTGGGTTAATTATTTTATTTAGGAATTGAAAGTCTTCCCGAAACAGTTTTCATTGCCTATTTTTTGTATGATGATTAGCCAGCAAGAAGAGGTTTTTTCGCTGGTCGAAATGCAAAGGGACCTAGTTTTCTAAAATGCTTCCTTACCGTACTTGGTCCTTAAGTCAGGTATTTCATCACAAATTGTCTTTGAAGTCGCAAAACGATCTTTAAGCACAAAAATGTCCATCTTCAATTTTCATAAATTGGAAACCCTGGTTGTCATATTAAAAACCTTGATTATTGTATTATTTTGACAATTCAAACAAAAATCATAGAGTCCAAAAGTTTTCGGACTTTTATGACATAACGCCCAAACACGAAAATTTGGAACAACCCAAAGTAGAAATGGGCACTTGTGAAACCCCAAAATCACAAATATTTTTCAAATAATCCAAAAAAGTTGGACTTTTTGTAAAAATGTGTAAATGTAATCGCCCAAAACCAAAATGCAAAAACTAAAAAAAATCTTTAAGACTCCGTGCAATAGGACCCCGGTCGATCAAAAATTAGAAACTTTTAGAAAATTTTCCCTTGTAAAAACCTTAAAACAACATCGAACCTCTCTGAAAAATCCTTTTAAGCCCACCTCTCGTTTTGCTTTTAAATGATATACAATTATAAATACAAACCTAAAACCATTATTTGGCTGGTTAATAGAGATTATGAAGTATTAAATATTGGGACAAAGATTAGAATCCACAAGTCGTACGAAACTCAAAACCTAAATTTTTTATATTATAAATCACAGTGGAAATCCCAAGAACCACCTACCAAGCACCTTTATATTTACTAGATTATTCATTTAATACATTTTTACCTTCAATAAAAATAGAAACCATTAATCAAAAAACAAAATATACATCAAGCTCTCTTATCGAAAATGCGTGCATTTGGTATCGATGAATCTCTTCTTCGTTGGATTAGAAATTACCTTTCGGACCGTTCAATACAAGTTGTATTGGATGGTTTCAAGTCTGAAATTCACAAAATAAATGCTGGTGTGCCCCAGGGCTCCGTTCTGTCTCCGACTCTCTTCCTTATATTCATAAACGATCTTTTATCTGAAACTTCTAATCCATTAAATTGTTTCGCTGACGACAGTACCCTCAGCTTTTCATATTCGTTCTTAGATTCACATCCATGTCCTTCGGATGTGGAACTTGAACGGCAGCGTATGATAAGCTCATTAAATTCTGATCTCGACAGCATTGTCCAATGGGGAATAAAAAATCGTGTAGAATTTAATGCTTCAAAAACTCAATGCTGTCTACTGTCGTTAAAACGAAACCCACCCCCCATGCCACTATCCATGAGTGGCACTTGCATTGAGGAAACCGAAAAGCTTTCAGTCCTCGGTATGTGTGTCACAGACCACCTTTTATGGAACGACCACATATTCGACATCGCCAAAAATGCTGCTAAGTGTTTTGGTTTTCTCCGTCGATGCAAGACATTTTTCTCCCCTTCTGATCTGGCTGTGATCTACAAAGCCTTTATTCGTCCAAAACTTGAGTATAACTCTCACATTTGGGCAGGTGCTCCAATAACCCACTTGAGTTTATTGGATAGAATTGAAAAGAGAGCTCTTAAAATGATAAGTGAAAGAACTATAACGGAAACATTCTCATCTCTTGAGCACGGTCGAAATGTTTCATGTCTTTCATTATTTTACCGTTATTTCCATAAACGATGCTCTAGTGAAATAGCCAGTTGCATTCCTCCCCTTAAACAATTCAACCGTAATACTCGCGCTTCTAGGAATGCCCATCAGTTTACCCTTGAGCCCAATTTCGGACGTACTGTTAAGTACAGAGATTCTTTCTTTAGTCGCACTACTCGAATGTGGAATGCTCTACCCAGCTCAATTTTCCCCTTCCATTGTGATCTACAGACGTTCAAAACCAATGTGCATCGGTATCTCCTTTTAAATTCCCTCCAATCTACCTAATCGCTCGTGCTGTGTATATCATCTTAAGGGTAGTCACAACCCCTTTTGCACGCGCTTAATATATAAAAAAAAAAAAAAAAAAATACAAACAGAACGCAGCAAAAAAAAATCAAAACATGTACAACTTTGCCCGACTCATGTTTATACTCACTATATTTATATTTTTGTACTTCAAAATGATAAAGCTTAATCAAACAAAATAACACGAAGAAGATACTGCGAAAAATGATAAAATGCAATTACAACAAAATCTAAAATACAAACAAAAAAACATAAATTTGTAAAGCACATTTTTTCATTGGAAACCTGCATGTTCTATAGATAAAATCACAAAGTCATAATATTATAAACAAATAAATATTTTGGACTCCATCCAAATCCAAATCAATTACTTTTTCATTTTATAATATAAGCGGTATAACGAATCAAGAAATTCAGTGATAGAAATGTTTAATTTATTTTTCTGAAGGAAAGAATAAAATTGCAAAGATTGTTTTATTTATTTTATATTTTTACATTTCAATGCTGCATGATTTTTAGAGAAGGAGAGGAGTGAAGTTGTAAATTTTATCGAAATGTTTGGTTTGGAACGATGATGGAACAGGTGATAAAAAAAAAAAAATAAATCGGGTGGCACAACGGCTCATGAAGAACCAGGGCCTAGTGACTAACAACTCGCAACCATTCCTGTGTGCGCCTTTCGACAGGAATGGAAGGGACCTACAATTTTATGCCGAATCCGAACGGCTAGACGAGAAGCACTTATTCGTGACAAGTGATACTCTTGGAGGATTTGTCAATTCCTCGCAAGAGGCAGTAGCCCTGAAAAAAACTTTTTTTTTTTTTTTTTTTTTTTTTTTTTTTTTTGATAGTGATAGTGTAAATTAATTTACATACATAGTGCTGTGGTACAAAATATGGGGGAAGTTCTGATCAAATTTTAAGGTGTACTAATAATGAATGGTATGAGAAATTAACACAATGCATTTCCGCTCACTTTCGAACAAAATTCTATGTTCTTGCTTCGGCAGAACATATACTGAACGATACAAAGAAGTTTAGCATGGCCCCAGCGCAAGGATGACAAGTTAATTCGTGAAGAAAAAAAAAAAACACAAAACAAAAAAAAATTCAATGTCGTTGTCTGATTGGTAAAATAAATCAACTTATTTTTGATCTGGATCTGTCAAAATACAGAATTTGAATTTTGTGAGGTCCATTGGATAAATAAATTGTCAATTTACAAAATTAATTTTTGATTCTTTGAATTTAATTCGATTATGAAAATAATTTTTAAAATATTAACAGAAATAATTTCTAATATAAAATAGATAACAGTTCGAAATGAATTGGTAAATTCATCCAGTGATGAAAAGTTTTTGAATTTGTGATACAGGCATTAAATAACTTATTAAAAACAAATAAATCGACACCTAGAGGCAATTTGAAAACGACTTGGGTCCAGTGTGATCACAGTGGGTTAAATTTAGTATGTGACTTTCACACGCTCTAATTAACTAACTCATATCAACCAAAATTGGCTTATTAGCGATATCTATGATTAGGAACTCATACTTTGGATTTTTTTGAAAACAATTTGATCAACAATAGACACATTCGACGAATCCCAGTTTCAATAATCATGGATTAAACCGGGGTACACATTATTAAACCTGTTTGACAAAGCAGTTTGATGTCAGACACTCAACAGTATCAAACAAAATTGTGAACAATGAACGTGTTTTTCAAACAAAGAGTACACACTATCAAACGTGAACAGATTTGTAAAAAAGGTTTGATAATGAGAACCTTCTCATAGTTAAAATTGCAATGGACTCCGATTTAAAGCAAACACCAAGACCCTGTTTAATTTGTGACTGCTCACTACTTAGTGAGGGTGACGCAGTTTGTGGGTGCAAACGAAGACGGGGAAACGAAGGCGACAGTCAAAAAGAAATCATAAAGATTGTAGTGAGCATTCATGTTTCATATCCAAAATGTTGGATTTTGTTTCCAATTTATTTATTATTCCCAGTATCCATGAGAGTTCATAGATACACATGAGTGAAAACTACAAGAGTGTAGGCACGCAGTGACTGTTCACTACGTAGGTAGTCACGTAGTGAAAAAACACATTCTAAACAGGGTCCAATGGACTAGGTGTTTGATTGGGCTAATCGTAAATGAAAACAAAACATTCAATAAATACTGACAGTCTATTAAATTTTCTACTCATTAAATTCAAGTTGTATTTATAATTAAGTATATATTTATAAACTTACAGAAACCCAAGGACAGATAAATAAACAGAAAATGTTTCATTTCTTACAATCAATTTAATCTAATTTCATTGTTATGCAGAGAATGTGTACGTACAATGCATTATCGTGTTCTATACAGTTATTAGTTTAATTAAGTAAAATATTTACAGTAACATGAAACAAGTTTTCTGTATTTCCGCCTTTGGGTTTTCTCATTATTTCTTAATTTTTTCTTCTTTTTAGCTGTTTTTATTGCTCTCTCTCTCTATCTCTCTCTCACTCTTTCTATCTCTCTCTGATGTTTGACATTTTATGTGCATATACAAAAATTTCAAATTTATTTCAAGACTTAAAAAAAAAATCCCAACAAAGAAAAACTGTCAAGGTCAATTCTACTGTGTGATGACGACGCGGTGCGAAGCAGCGATGTTGATATTTTATAATAGTGGGCGGTTAATGTGGAATTATACCTACCCAATAAAATATTATTTACCAAACTATTGTCTTTGTGGTTGACTCATTTTTTTTGATATGAAATATGTATGTATGTAATGAAAAAAAAAAAAAAATATGTTGTCATATATTGGTGTTGCGTTTTTTCAATAAATTTCCATGTCATTCAGCATGCAAAGTGCATATTATGAGCTGTCCGTTGTTGAAGCCATTTGTTGTAGAGAATTAATACATCCTGGTGCTTTGACATTCAACGCACAGTTTAATACAAAAAAAAAATAAACAATAAGATACATAATAAAGATAATTAAATGCACAAGGATGGATCTCCAAACACACCCCTTTTTGTATTTCCTTTAATATAATGAAAAATCTATATTTTTTACAGTCAGCATTTTCATTTTTGCAGATTCGAGTCTCCTCCATTAATATATGTTTTTTAAAACCTGAAAAAAGTGTCTACTGTTTCTTTCTATTAAAATTCTTCTGTACGCGACGTTATGAATGAATTTTTTGTTAGGTATATTAAATCATACACAGTGGGGCATATTCATAGTCGCAGATAGACCCGGGTTTAACTAAACTACAGTTCAAGACAATTTTGGCTCAATGAATACAGACCGATTTTAATTACAAATTGTTGGTTTTATATTTTTATAAGATAATTAACTTATTGCTATAGTACACAAATAGCTTCAAATATTTTGAAATTATGAACTTAAAAAAAAAAATTCAACGTCCGAAAATTCAACTAAACCTATGTTTAACTTAGACCCAGCTCTAAAATTACTATGAATACGCCCCAGTGTGTTTAGGAAAATGAGATCTCAACAATTTTGATCCTTTAAAATGTGAGGAAGCGAATTCAAACTTTTTTTTCCTCAGCATTTTGACAGCCCAACGAACGCCAACTGAGAATTTTAGCTGAGGAATACTCCTATGCAGGCAACTGATATTGGTTTTTGTGTTCTCTGATACACCTATCTTTTTTCTGAACACGCCTGTATTTTGTGCGTTATAAAATGGTTCAAGAAAATACGTACGTAGGTACTTCCTTGCGTAATTTTAAAGTTCGACAATTCGTCTTTGTTTATTCGAATTTTCAAAGTGTATTTCTTATTTTTTTGCCGCTTTTTTGGCAAACTCCCATTGTCTAGGACAAACAAAAAGTACTCGTACGTTGGTTTACTCCATAGTACCATTGTATATGAAAACTATAGTAATATCACCAGACTACTGAGTCACGTAGTGTCGAAATCCACCAACTTCTCTCAACACTTTTGTTGAGGAAACAAATTTGAAAGTCGAGATCTAACTCCCTCACTCCCTTACAATATAACAAGACTTACTCTTTCTAAAAATTAATGTCTACGCTGTCAAAATCATAGAACATGTTGCAAACACATGCGCCACCAGCCGTACAAATCCAGCGAAAATAAAAACGACTCCATGAGAATATACAATGATAGTACCTAATCATATACATAGGTCTTTTTTCTGGGCACATATATATTTGCCCATTGTTTGGATCTGCTTTTTCGGTGAGTAGTGACTGTTTAAAGATCTAAACTGACAGTTGTAGTAGATCATAAGGAAAAGTCTCCACTACTGTTGTTTTTTTTTTAATAGGGCGTAAGAGAAATTCTTCCGACTTTAAGAATCCGTATACCCTTAAAGCATTGTTTTCCTTAGTCCGTCCGTTGCTAGAATATAATTGTATTAAATGGAATCCAGATTCTAAAAAATTAACCGAGAGGATTGAGAAGATTCAAAAGAACTTTTTCAGGTAAGCTTTGAGAAAATTTTCTTTGAATGGTAATATCAACCTAAATTATAAAAGCATATGTTTGTTGCTAGGAATGCAGACTATTGAGTCAAGGTGTAGATTGTATAGGGTATTGTTTATTCGTGACATTCTTTGTAATGATATTAATTGTGGCGATTAACTTCCTTCATTGAATATATATGCACCAAGTAGATAATTGCAAATGAGGCAATTTATTTTTGAAATACCTCATTCTAAAAATTATGGGCAGCGTGAGCCAATATCTCATTGTTGTAGGCTTTTTAATATGTACTATGATGATCTAGATCTTTTTATACCGAGATTTCAGTTTAAGACTTATAGTCTGAGAGCTAGTGAACATTTACTCAAAGTGTTTTATACCGCTTTAAATTTTGTGGCCATGCCGTTTGTATCGGTGCAAGCTATATTTCATCGGTCTGGCAGCGATATCGCGGCCCCAACACCACTAAAATGCACTTTCAAAGTGCAACAACGAAAATAATCCCTCTAAAAGAGCTTTATACGACTCCATATTTTCATCACTAAAACCTTGTGCCTATACTTACTAGAATCCATCGGTCTGGCAGCGATACCGTGGACCTAACACTAGTAAATTATCATTTCAAAATGCACTTTCAAAACGCATTTTTGTGGTCATTGGTCTGTGTTATTGCTGTCAGACCGATGGGTTCTAGTTGGTGATAAGAATTTGGAGCCGTAGAAAGCTCTTTTAGAGGGATTATTTTTGTTGTTGCACTTTTAAAGTGCATTTTAGTGGTGTTGGGGCCGCGATATCCCTGCCAGACCGATGAACTGTAGCTTGCATTGATACATACGACATGGCCATAAAATTTGAAGCGGAATAAAACACTTTGCGTAAATGTTCACCAGCTCTCGGGCTATAACCTTATACATATATCTTATTCAAAATTGTTGAATTGTTTTATGAATTATTTACATTGTTAATATTTAGTGATTTAAGCAAATCTGTGGATGTAGTATCGTAGATTTGAACCAATAAAATAGAAATAAAAATATTGTGTTGTCTAAAATCCTAGTACGCTGCAGATGCGATACGAAATTTTAAATGGTCTCCAACAAGAAAACGAAATGCTTAAGAAAAAACAGCAGACCAGTATTCATGCAGAGTTTCACAAATTGCAAACAAAACCCACCGAAAGCCAATTTGAGTTGAAAATTCACAGAAATTAAACGAACAGACATTTAACAGTTCTTACTCTCATACGTCGCCGCCACGACGTGTTTCTATGGCAAGAGTATTTTACTAGTCATTTGTAATGGAACGAAAGAATTTACCTCGCTATAGTAGCAATCTAAAATGTATACGGCAGTGACAAGTAATTAGCAGTCCAGTATAATACGTCAATGTCAGAAACTATCTTTGTCAATATCTTTCAATTTTGACAGTTCGTTAACAAAACAAAAGGATAGGAAATTACTGTTAAGGGGAATCAAATGAAATACAAATTTAAATATCAGTTAGTTTAAATTTAAGGGAACATTTTTTGAGGGTGCCATCACATTCATCCCAACTTGTACTTATGTAATTCGGAGCCGTCATTTATATATCAAAAAATATATGAACAAATAGTTTGATCCAAACGAAAACCAAAATACGGCAAATGAACAAAAAAAAAAAACAAAAATATTGCACTTCAAGCTCACAATGCAAAAACTAAAACCATCCCCGAGTTTAAGAACTGGTTACCTTATCTAAATTAATAAGCATAGATATGTTAATAACTTTTGTTTGTTCGTTTAGAAAATAAATTAGCACAATTCGAAAAAAAAACAATCTTTGACTCTTTAAACATATGAACCTACTTGTAAACCAAATAATAAGTTTGGGTTTTAAGTAAACGTTCCAATGAAGCTGAAGATGAATGGGGGACAGACCTGCGACATTGGGAAAAATATGATGTTGCTATTATTTTGTATTATTGTATTTGGACTTGTTGAGTTCGTTTTATCGCTTGATTTCATTGGGAACTATATGGAATTTTTTATAATTGTGGGGTATTTTAAAACTAAGTATATTCAGGCTAAAAATATTAGCGGCATTTTATTGATAAGTTATAACTAGAGCAGTAAACTATATATATATGTATATGTTGTTATAAAACGCTGTCACCAAATTTTATAAAAAAATTTTGTTCCTGCGGCTTATTTCGCAAAGTATTTTTTTTTTTCCACATCCACAGTGCATAATTTTATGTCTGGATTCTCGACATTCGACAACACGTGAAATTTTCATGCATTACACCACAGCTACATTTATTTTTTTTTGGGAATTCTTTGCTTGACTTGAATTGAATTGAATTTTAGCGTCACTGGAAAACTGGTTGATTTTCGAGTTAAAATAAAAATACCCATGTTTACGAATTTTGTTATAAACTTATCTCCATCTCGGCCCCACTATGCGACGATGTCGCAAGCTTAGCAAAATTAGGTGGCAGCATGCAAATATTTATTTCTTTAAGTACACACACACACACAAAAACCAAGCAAGGTACATAGTTCATTTATAAGCTCATTATTGGGAATTGACACAAATTAAATGGTTCATATCATCACTTGACTTTTTGAATATATGTAAATTTTCAATGGTATTGGTCATTGGTATTAACTTGAGGGTTACAAATTAGGAATAAATGAAGTGGTTATTTTGAAAAGCGGGGATTTAATATGTTTAGGTATTTCTATTCAAAGTAAAACATTAACAACATATTCTGGTCATTATTGTACAAGGTGGCGCAAGTTGTCCCCGATGTTATGGCTGTGCTGTAATTTTACATATGAATGAAAAAACGTTGGTTCTGCTTTTGTTTTATATTTATTTTTTGTCTTAGTTTTTATGTTGAGAAAATGATATCCGGTTAAACAGAATGAATGGCCATTTGGGCCCGATTAATGGAATTTTGTAAGATAGACTCGTGACTCTTAAAAAAACACGAAAAAGATGTCTGGAACGGTTAAATCCGACTGATGGAAGTCGCCAAAAACCTATCTGGTAGGGGACCAGGAAATGAAGCCCTCAGAATTTTAGTTGTGAGTCTAGTCTAGGTCTAGTGGAACAACGGCTTAAGTCCACGTAATTCATTCAACGAGAAGTACTTAAAATATGGAGTCAATTTTTTTGTTGAACTATTTCTACGCAAATGTGCTCCTACGACTGAAAAATTTTTTTGTTTAAGTTTTGTTGCCGAAACAAAACTTCAACATAGGTACTATTGAAAGAGCGAGGCCATTATTTTCTTAGATTGGATTTTTGTAAACTTTTATAATATTTTAAACTTAAATTTTTCCCTTTTCTTCAACTTCAAGCTAAACTCAATCCCCAAATATATTTTTAAGTTCAAAAACTAAACCCACCCATGGCTCCCACAATAGCCGGAAAGCTGGCAACATATTTTTCGACCTCATCGGTTTACATGGTTGAAACGTTGGTCACAGAAAAATTGAGGGCCGCCAAACACAAAAACGTCACACTTACACTCTGTTTCAGAGGCTTAGGTCTTCTGTTTCTAGAACATTAAACATTAGCACCTAATCGATTGAACCGGAGTGGCAGACTGTTGTTTTTGTATTTAATGGTCATAAATCTTTCTGTGATCAAAGTTTCAACCTCTTACGAAGTGAGGTATGTGAGTTAATCGTTCGCTAATTTTCTAAACAGACCAAGAACCAGCAACGGATGTACTTGCGCCATAATCATACAAATTTGGGTTCTGAGAGATTAATGTCCAAAACAACAGTCTGCCACTTCGGTTTGATCGATAAGGCCCTTATTTTTAATGTTTTAAAAATAAAACACCTAAGCATCTGACCCGGAGTGTAAAATTGACGTTTTTTGTTTGATGGCCCTAAACATTTCTGTGACCAAAGTCTTAGTCTAAAACCTGTTAGCACAGTGACATGTGCACGAGTAAAGTTTTTTTTATTTTTGTATTTAATTCATTAGCATAATTGACATGTCAAATATCTTACATTTTTAGCTCTATTTATATTTTGTTCTTAGGGCTAGTGACTCAGGCATTTATTCTTTTCATTTAAAATTCATTTAATTTTTTTTTTTACTTTATATAGAAGCTTGAAAAAGCAGACAAATAATTATTTCCTATCCTACAATGCAAGAAAAACCCATGATGATACCCCTAATAACCTCATAATTTTAAGATTGACACAAATTAAATGCTTCAGTAAGATTTCACTTCATAATTATCAGAAGAAATATGTACAATTTTGTAGGTACCTACACATTTCTTAGAAGTTCTTCAAATCTTTAATAGGCTTTCAAGTTAATTGACATTAAGTATAATTGCGACATGTTGCTATTTGAGTGAGTATCTCATTCATGGTCATTGTCATCATTTAGTTAATGTTATTATATAGATAAATTAAAGCTGGTTATTATGTTATGTAGATTAATTCATGATGAAACCACATTCGTTTGGTTTTTCAAGAAATGTCATCTCATTTAAATGAATAAAAAAACTTGAAAATAGAATTCAGGGAATAATAGTGTGTTATTTAAGATTGAAATGCTAGGCAATTTGTGCTCTCATGTGTTTCATTTAAAAATATCGTACCTAATTTGTTTTTTTTTTTTTTTTTTTTTTTTTTTGGGACTTATTATTTTTTAGCGTACATTAAGCACCGACTCTTCGTCTTTTAAAAAAAGTTCAATTTCTGCTGTGTCAGTCCATAATGTGCTGCCTTGTGCCGCAAATACAATATGACCCTCCAAACAACCAAATCCGTTTGACTATTTTTCTATTAACACGACAAAGGACAGAACAAGTCGTATAACTTGCAGCACAACTTTCTTTTTAATAAAATCGAATTTTGGCAAATTTTTAAAAACTTGAGCTTTTTTCATTACAGATTCCGACTTATTTTCTCCATGTCATTTTAGTACGAGATTAACAGCCCTATTCTGGCAACCTCACTGAGGCCTCATAAGTCGTGGTGATCTGCTCCTTGGCAGATCACAACTAACGTTGCTCCGATGAGGTTCTCTTTGAGTATATTCACAGAATACGAAATTGTGACCCCTTATAAAAAACTCCACAAAAAGAAAATTAAAAAAAATAGTGAACTGTGAGCCTCACAACGGCAGAATAGAGCTGTAACTTTTTCCTGCGTTCAATGAAACCAAAGTAAATAGCTAAATTTTGAGAAAATTTCCAAATCGCCTCCAAAACGAAATAAATTCTTAAATCGTATTACACTTTGAATTTCTGAACCCACACTCCCCCGTAAATAGGTTAAATTTCTCAACTGAACACGTCCAAAAAAGTGACAGTACAATGATAAAAAATAGCCATTTTAATGGGACAATTCTCAACCAAGTATCATATACAAATGATTTAATATCTAACTTAATCGACAAAAGCTTTGCGACATTAGCTTTAAGCCTTAAAATACATAGCTTATTTTTTAAAAATACTTCATACACCACCGAAACTGTTTTTAAAATCAGATATATTTTTTTGTTTCTACCCCATTACATTTTGAAAAATAATCCTTTTCCCAAAGAAATTCACATATAAGTAGCAACATTTTTAAAACAATACTTAACTCTAAAGCCATCTTCTAAGTGTATGTTGTAAGCTCTAAAAGATTAAAATCCCTGATGCAGTGTCTGAGGTTATCCGTAACAAAAAAGAAAATAAACAACATACAAATGTCGAGTTATTTTTCAGGATATCCAAATGTTTATCTCTCATTTTTACAAATTATACAGATGTACCTACAAACAACTTTTTAATATTGTATCGTGTTTTAAAAAATATATTTTTTTAATTTCCAGATTGGGAACGTGAAATTGTTTCGAAAGCCGAAATTCTTCGTCTCATATACCAAGGTAGATTTTTACATTGCAATGTAACATTAGGTGCACTAGGACTTCCATTGGGCAAAACGACTGTAATGCATTTAGTTCCGCGTGATAATCTGCCAGAACCCAATTCACAAGGTAAATACAAATTAAATATTAAAATTATTTAACTTAAAATAATACAAAACAAAAATTCTTTCTCTAGATCAACGGCAAAAAAGTAAAGGTGGATCCAGTAGATGCTGTTCAACGACATGCTGTATTTTGTAACTAGGTGTAATAAATCGTTTATTTTTATATAAATATTATTTTTTTTTTTAATTATTCGATATAATTTGAATTTAGGTTTTAGATTAAATATTATTATACATACAAACAAAATTTATAAATAAAATCGTTACGTTTCTTGTTTTATTTGATTTAATCGAAATTATATATGTTTTCTGTTTAATTTTTAGTACACAAAAATTTTAAATAAAATATATTAAAAAATTTTAAATTCAAATAAAAAAAATTAAATTTTATTTTCGTCCGCTATACTTTTGCAAATGCATATAAATATATTAATATATTATACTTATACACAGAATAAAATAAAAAAATAAAAATCACCTAACTAAAAATGTATATTACTAAAGTAAACTTTAGATTACTGAATGTGAGATTAGATTAATATATAAATAGATATACAACAACAAAAAACTGGAATAGAATACAAAAAAGGCTATTTAGATGAAGTTAGGGATACGAAGAAGTCGAAAAGAGTGATTTAAAGAATGATTGTAATAAATTAAATAATAATAAAAAAAAAACTTCAATAAAACTACACCATAAACATACTTAATTTTAAGCAACAAAAAAAAAGAAACAGAAATGATAATAACTATTTAACTGAATAAGCTGTCTTAAACAAAAAAAGAATAACAAAAATAAGTTATATATAAACTTATAGGGGAAAAAATGGATATTCACGATAGATACACATACATTCAAAAGAAAAGAACAAAAAATATGTAATACACTTAAACAAATATTGAACAAAGCAAAAGTATTCCGATTATATTTCTATATATATTAAAAAATAAAAACATATAAATACAATTAGAACACAAAAAACACTCACAACTGCGCATCGAAAAAAAAATATTGATTACAAATTAAAACAAAAATAAAAACAAAACAAACATCATTAATAAAACCCATTTTTTTAAATTTTAATATTGCATCGTTACCTTATTTACCTACTCATATAAAACCTATATTATATATTTATTTGCGGTTGTACATTTAGTTTTTCAAATGTTACCCTTTATCGAACGATGAAAAAAAAACTTGTTAAATCAAATATATTTGCCCAAAATAAAAGCTTAATTAATAACAGCTTAATTTAAAATTAGTAAAATATACAAAAAGGTGCAAAAGAGTTTCCAGATTTAAATAATGTATTTACTTTAAATTGTTCTTGTTGAATTTGTATCTTTTCATATCTTCATGTACATAAAACACACATACATAATATTTATTGAGGTCATCAAAAAAAGCTTGAATTTTAAACTTTAATAAGAAATATTTAAGGGATTCAAAGTAAAGAGCTGTATCTACTATTTTCATTTGTATGTTTAAATCAAAATTCCATTAATTAAGATGAAACCGAGTTGTTGGCTGAGTCTTTTGTTTTAGTTAAATTGTATGTGTCTCTTTGTAAGTGGCGTCAACGCGAACAATTGATGAGCTGTGAAATTTGAAAAAAAGAGAATCAACCCCAATTTAATCATCTATTTAAAAACCTATGGTTCTTATATGAAGATTCCTTTTCTGGATATATTTAAGACGTCTTCACAAAAACCCAGCTTGGGCGAATATAGTCCTTTTCTGTTACATATCTCAGGACTATACTATAATTTAAGTATTCCTTTTATTTATATACATACAAAGACAATATTGTTGTGACAGGGATAGAGAGACTTGAATATCTAGCATTTAAATTCTTGTCCCTGGTTTTAATTTAGAAAGTTTACGGATGCTAGTAGACCTCGTGAGTCGAATTTTCGATTCAAGTCGAACGTTTTTGAAATCACTTATGTCCTCTTACTACGAATAGGAAACTAGGACTGTAGACAAATCTAAATTCGAAAGATTTTTGACATTTGAGAAAAATGTTGTTATGTGGGCCGCAAACGTTAATGCCAAAAGTCTCATTCACTATAAGATGCTATTTTTAAAGATCCCAGTAAGCCTTAGTACTTAAGACATGAAATTGAGTGTAGGGGTAGAGAGAATCTCCTTTAATGTCATGAATCATGTTTCAAATTCATAAAAGTTAACAAACAAAATTGTATACCTCGACCTAAGCCAGAAGTCAGGTTCTTAGAATACAATGGTGCATTAACCTCTCCCCAACCCGGTGATTATGTGCCGACATACACTCTTTCAATAACTTGAAATCTGACTAAACAAGGAAGTCGAATTCAACAACCACTGATCTATCAAAGTCACCCGCCAGACGTTGCAAGGAGCCACTGCTCCCACGGGCCTGGTGGAAGGATGATTAACCAAGCGGGGTAAAAAGAGAGGATCATGCCCTTAAAAGACAATGGCGCGGTTACCTCTTCTCAACACGGTGATTATGTGCTGACAGACACTTCAATAACGTGAAAGCATCTTCCCACATTTCACGCTATAGCCTGCGGAAACTCCACCAAGGCCCTTAACGGGCATAGTCATAAGATTTATCATAGGTTCCAAATCCCTAGTGAATCACAATGGATCTAAATTCATCTAAGTGTGACGGTAACAAGACCAACTGTCAGCCCACTAACCTAACCTTAGTCGTTAGCCCTCGGGACTCATAACTCAAAAACGTTTGTGTTTCACAGTTTATTTCAATAATGATTCAACCAAAATTATCAGAGCAGTCGAATTCATAAATCTAACAATCTGTCACGCTGGAGGTCTGGGTTCACTTTCCAGCCTCGTCCACGTATAAACTAAAAAGTTTATTTTAGGGCTACTGCCTCTTACGAGAAATTGACAAATCCTCCAAGAGTATCACTTGTCAGTGCGTGTAAGTGCTAGCCGTTGTAGGCCCCTTCCATACCTGTCAACACGCGCACATAGGAATGGTTCTGAGTTGTTAGTCACTAGGGCCTGGTTCTTCACGAGCCGTTGTGCCACCCAATTTATTTTTATAACAAATTTGGAAATATATGTATGTATATTCAAATGTTTTCCATTACAAAGTTTTTCTACTATACAATACATATGTATTTGAAGTATTTATGTTACCTCCCAACTATAGTCCTGTTTTGTTGAAACATTTCAATCCAGCCAGTTAAAATCTTACAAATTGTGCAAACAAAATATAACCTACTGCCAATCACTTTACCTCTATTCTGCAGTCAATTGTAACTTGCAAAGAATGCGCTGGAAAAGTTTTGGAACTGCGAAATTCACTTACAAAAATATCTTTTTAAACCATTGTGCTCCGCATCGTTTTGTCTCATGATTGTTTAACAAAAAAAAAACTTCTTATTAATAATAAATCCCCAAAAAATTGAATAAGTTTTCAAAAGTTTTTTTCAGCCAACACAATTTACTTAAATTTCGTAGATTAAAATAAATTGCAATTTTGTAACAAAAAAGTCTGCACAATCTTGCTCTTTTCATCACTTAATTTTTTAACAAGATATTGTTCATATCATAACTGCCATTATCTAAGATTTTGTCAAACAAAATCCATCCCTGATTTTATCTTTTCAAAACAAAAATATATGCAGACGCATATATGAACATTTATATACAAAATACATTATGTAACTTATTATGATCGCTTAAATATTTACTTATAAAACCTAATATTTAAAAAGAGCAAATACATTCATATATACATATATATTTAATAAATAAACAAAATAAAATTTAAATGGTGTCGATATTTCCCTATAGTAATCTACTCACATTCAATAAATTGAATGAAAATCGTGGTATAACTTAAATTAAAATAAAAAAATATAAATCTATCAACAAGTTCATACAAAAAAAAAGAAAGAGCAAAACAAAAATGTACATAAAACAGTAAATAATAAATATATGTACATATATGATCTTGGATTTATTTGTTTCATTCCGATTCAAAATTAAAAACGGGACATTTATGTATTTTATATATTTATTACTATAGTAACTTAATACCAGATAAAAAAAAAATAAAACACAAAAATAGATAAATGTTTAAAGTATTTTAAATAAATATGAAATAAAAAAAAATAAAAACATATTGTTTTGTTTGTATTATTTGAATAGTATTAATGGAAGATTTCTCCCCCTATATACATACATATATATTTATATTGTTCAGTGTTTTTTACAGAATAGACTTTTTTGTGCAACTGCTATTGTAAAACTTATAATACAAAAATGAACTAATGAAAAGGTAATAAAACTGCAAATAAAAAAGGAAAACAATTTACACAATTATAATCACACAATGCTACGATTAAATGTGCGAAATAATTAACGTCCTTATCTTGTTCTGATATATGTATAAATCTTAACTGTCCTTACTATAATTATTTTTAAACACAAATTGTTCATTTTAGCTTTGTTAACATCTTTGCGTTTTTAATTGTTAAAAATTTTCAAAAAATAAATGTGCTAAAAATCAAAATATTTAAAAATATTAGCTTGATTTGGTGACAATGGAAATGAAAGAAGTAAAACTGTTAATACAAGTGCAACCAAATTAGCTTTAAACAGACTGGTTTTTATAAACAAATTCTTATGTTTAGCCAAAAAGAAACGAATGCATAACTAAAGTTTGTCGAAATCGATCAAAGTTTTTAAATTAAAAACAAAAAACACCTTAAAGAACATATCATTACAAAAAAAGCATTATCTATAGACATTAAGTTTGTAGTTAACATATGATTTTCCTTTTTTTTCAGTTTTTTTTAAAGTATGTATGTAGTTGCTTTGGGAAAAATTACCTACATTTGAAACTCATTTTATTTAACCTGTGATAACCAGTTAAAAAATAATTTTTCCTGACCTTTTTAAGCATTCTTCAATTCATGTTTTCTTATGTATTTGTTTCATCTCTAGATAAATTATTAATTTATCAGAACAGGACTCAAGTTAAAATTATATAAATGAAAGATTATTAAATAGATATCGACTTAAATGTTATATACTAAGAATGGAGTAAAGTTTTGTACGTAAACAAAAATGAAAAAAGAAAACAAAAAACAAAAAAAAAAAGAACTAAACAAAAATATATTATCTCATAAACGGCAAAAAATGTGTTAAACTAAAATTATTCTTTTAAATACGAGAAATATCTTATTTTTTATTTAAACTAAACTAAAAAATAAATCTAAAAAAAAATAAGACAAAAAAGCTATAAATAAATAATAGGCATAATTATTAAAACATAAAATTAAAAATGAAAATAATTTTAATCTTAAATAATAAGAAAAAGAAAACTAAACGAAATAAATCGTAGATAATGTGTAATATTATTTCTAATTTTAATTATTATATAAATTAAAATGAGAAATGCAAATAAAAACTAATTTTTCGTTAAACGTGTTAAATTAATAATAAATGAAAACAAACAAACTGGAAAATCTTAAAAATTATTGGTTTAATTTTTTCAGTACTTTTAAGTCTATTAATCGATTTTACAATTTTCAGAATATAACTAGTTAGGTTATGGATACTAGTTCATCGTTCTAAAAGTTACAATTTTCCAACATTCTTCTCTCAGCTGATCTTCATGGCAATTGATGTTGAAATTTGATTGAACACCTTAAATATAAAGCTTATTATCTAAATAGAATAGAAAATGATTTTGGAGTTAAATAGAATATATTTAATATATATAATAGAATATGTAAATATGCTATAACTATAAAATTGATTGGTTTGAGATTGTTTTATTTTTTTTGGTGTAATTTTGCTAAATTCATTCCGTTCGATCAATGCATCGAATTTCAGTGCTGAATATTTTAATATACTAGTATATCACCCACTGGCCGAAATTCGACCAAAAACTCACTCACTCAAAAACTCATATTGACACTTGAGAGAAACTTCTCTAGAGTCAAACAAAATTTGTTTTTAGTTTTCAAATTTATTTTTTTTAAATATGCACAGTGATCGGAAGTGCAAAATCAAAAATGACCCACAGTGTGTAAATGCGTGTCTCAGGTATATTCTGCACATCTACGCACCCATGGCTTTCCAACCATATAAAATTTATCGAAATCGGTTGGATACTTTTTGAGCAAATGGTACTACAAATGTTTTTTAAGGCTATTTATATTTATATAGATATTTTAATTATTAAAGTGACACTTAAAGACATCTAACAGTTTGATGTTTTGAAATTGATGCAAACGAGGTTTCTATTTTCTTGTTGGAGAACACCGAAAAACATATTTACCAACCGCAGCTTACTAGGATCTATAAAGTTAGTAATTAATAAAGAAGTTAATTTAAAATATTTATTTTCCTTATAATACTTTTGTATAGTTGTTTTTATTTAGCTTTTAGTGCAATAATAATTATTTTAAAACAAATTAATACTACAATCTTTCTATTTTTCAAGCATTGTTTGCAAAAGCGTAAAGTATGACATAGATGAACTCAAAATCTATAAAGAAAATTAATATTTATTTATTAAAAAAAAAAAATAATAAGAAGTTGTCAAATAAACTCACCTTGGTAAAACTTTGTAATGATAAAACTGAAAATTTCATAGCAGTTATCTGCAAAGGTTTCTGACTCCGCATAATCATTAATTGCAATTTTAAATTAAAACCCCTTGCGGCTGGGTAATATTTTATAGGATCCTTTTTTCCACTGCCTTCTAGCTTTGATATTTCACCACCCTCCCAATTACATGCGTATAAATGCCATGCAGTTTCTAAAGACTAAAGACAAAAACAAAGAAAACAGTTTTAAGAATTTACATTAATTAACTTTAACTTACTAAATCACAAAACTTACTCTTTGTATCAAATTATCTCCATTCCAGCATAAGATAAACAGTTGGGAAAGTGCAGATAGAATATAGACCAAAAATTTAGCATAATCTCCAATGAACATTTTACCCTTCAAAAAAAAATGTTTGAAAAATCAGAATTAACCTTTGTGTAAAGTTAAATGTGTGCATTAACGTTTCAGTGCAGTTATATCGAGTGCGACCATACATTAGTCTTGATTGTTTACTCCCCCAAAGCTAAAAAACTACCATTTTTTTTTATTTAAGTAGTTAGGGCGTTTAGGCCATATTTTAGGTCAAACCTTGCACTTCATTGTGACGGGATGAACTTTGGTACAGTAATAGTCCACATCCTAGGTTTACTTTTAAGAAGTGTTTCCATGGTGGCAACACTAACAAACTGGATATATAAGGGTTGCCTTTTTGCCATGTTTTATCCACGAAATTTCACATAAATTAGCCTATAAATCAAGAACCAGATATCGGTTGATGTCGTGGAATGTCTCGTTGGATTAAGAATACTTGATACCATAGGAATGTGTTCATTTTTTGACCCCTTCCCTACCCTTGTACGCGGGGGGAGCAAAATACCCTCGGCGGATAAGGGTTTTTATTTGTGAGAAAATAATGGTTATAAAATGAATATTCATACAACTTTAAGATGAGCGTCGACGTAGAATTTCATACTGATACTCTACAGCATATCCGAAGTCCATTTTTATCCATTCATTAGTTTTTTGTATAATCGCTTTCAAAATGGGGGGAGGGAAGGTGGAAGTATATCAAACCCCTATATATTCGTCTTGGTATAATCTAAGCATATGACACACGACCTTAGGGTAATTTTCAATGCCCAATCTTATGCAATCTAAATAATTTCAATATAATTTACCTAGAAAAAGTTATAACCTTTTTATAAAATTTTCAGTGAATCGAGCATAATATTACCAAATTTCAATTCTATGGTTTTTTTTTTAGAACGCGCACTCAAGGGGTTTTTGGTACCCTTAAATTGTTAAATTAAACACAGTGCGAGCGTTAGGAAAACAGGGAAGGATTAAAGAGGAGATGCCGATGCACATTGGTTTGAACCTTTGAATATCGAAATGGAAGGAAAAAATAGAGCCGGGTAAAGCATTCCACATTCGGGTAGTTCGGCTAAAAAAAGAATCTCTATACTTGACCGTACGTCCGAAGTTGGGCTCAAGGGTAAACTGATGTGCATTCCTGAAAGTACGAGTATTACGGTTAAATTCTTTTAGGGGCGGAATGCAACCGGCTATTTCATTAGAGCACTGCTTATAAAAATAACGGTAAAACAACGAAAGACACGAAACATTGCGGCGGTGTTCGAGAGTTGCAAATCCTTCAATTATATTTCTGTCACCTATCATTTTCATAGCTCTTCTTTGTATCCTATCCAAAAGACACAAGTGGGTTGATGGACCTGCCCAAACATGGGAATTGTACTCGAAATTTGGACGGATAAAGGCTTTATATATAACAGCCAGATCAGATGGGGTGAAAAATTTCTTGCATCGCCGTAGAAAACCCAAACACTTAGCAGCATTTTTGGCGACATCAAAAATGTGATCATTCCACACAAGGTGGTCTGTGATACACATACTGAGTACTGAAAGCTTTTCGGTTTCCACAATGCAAGTGCCACTCATGGATAGTGGCATGGGGGGTGGGTTTCGTTTGGACGACAGAAGACAGCATTGAGTTTTAGAAGCATTAAATTCCCCGCGGTTTTTTATTCCCCATTGGACAATGCTGTCAAGAACAGAATTTAATGAGCTTATCATACGCTGCCGTTCGAGTTCCATATCCGAAGGACATGGATGTGAATCTAAAAACGAATATGAAAAGCTGAGGGTACTGTCGTCAGCGAAACAGTTTAATGGATTAGAAGTTTCAGATAAAAGATCATTTATGAAAATAAGGAAGAGAGTCGGGGACAAAACGGAGCCCTGGGGTACACCAGCATTTATTTTGTGGATTTCAGACTTGAAACCGTCTAATACAACTTGTATTGAGCGGTCCGAAAGGTAATTTCTAATCCAACGAAGAAGAGATTCATCGATACCAAATGCGCGTATTTTCGATAAGAGAGCTTGATGCCAAACTCTATCAAACGCTTTAGAAATATCAAGTGCAATAATCTTACTTTCTCCAAAACGATGTAAAGATTTGTGCCACTGTTCGGTGAGATATACCATCAGATCACCAGTGGACCTATTGCTTCGAAAGCCGTACTGCCGGTCATTAAGAAGCTTTCGTTCTTCGAGATATTTCTTGAGCTGAAAATTGATCAGCGTTTCCATGACCTTGGAAAGAAGGGACGTAAGTGCAATTGGACAATAATTTGAGGGTGAAGAAGATACGCCTTTTTTAGGGACTGGCTGGACAAATGCTGTTTTCCATTGACTCGGAAAGAGACCAGTAGAATAAGACAGATGGAAAAGCTTACGCAGTGGTTTTGCCAGCGTTGAAGAACACCTCTTCAGAACAATGTTCGGGATACTATCCGGGCCAGCGGATTTGTGTATATCAAGATCTTTTAGGACTCTGGCAACTGCACGAGTGCGAAAGAAGATTCGTCCCATAAAATCATTTGCGCTCTCAAGTACGGGAGGAGTCATAACACTTTCTGGCAGCGTCCAATTAACAGCAAACTGTGCTGCAAGCAAATTGGCTTTCTCTAACGAGCTGACAAAAGGGGTGTCGTTGAAGACGAGCGTTGGAACCGACGACGAAGTGGCATTTCGTATGTTCTTTGCAAATGACCAACAATTTTTACTATATTGTAGAATTTTTTGCCTTAATTTTTGGTGATGCAAAAATTTGGTTCTTCGAATATGGACATTGTAGAATTTTTTGCCTTAATTTTTGGTCATGCAAAAATTTGGTTCTTCGAATATGGTCGTTACAGGACTTCCTGGCTTTTGTTGAAACTTTTTCCGGTTTTCCTCAGTAGGGTTGGCTTTGTAACTACGGAAACTTACTTCTCCCTAATAACCTCTTTACAGCCCGAATTAAACAACTAGTTTTCTTTGGGTTTGATAGATTTTACCCTATTCGGGATAAAATTTCTCATTCCACAAAGAATTAAATTTGTGATCATATCTGCACTGGCGTCTACGTCACTATCGAGGAAGCATAGTGACCAATTAAAGTTGCTGAAGAAACCGTTGAGACCGTCCCAGTTGGCTTTCTCGTATTGCCAATCGGTTCTCGTTGGTGCTTTCTCTTTAACTGAGTTTTGTTGGCACGAGAAATTAGCAGATATGACACAATGGTCTGACGAGCCTAGAGGCGATGATACACTAATAGTGTATTTATCAGGGTCAGAGGTAAGAAACAAGTCAAGGGTGTTGGCGGATTGACCTGTAACATCCGGTATTCGAGTTGGCTCGTCAACAAGCTGAGTCAGGTGGTTCAACTCAGCAAAGAGCTCAACATACCTTCCTTCGGGTGTTGTCTGACCCGAAAAGCGAAGCCAACTAGAATTGTGTACATTGAAATCGCCCGCACTGACGATTTCAGTGTGAGGGTAATGGGCAACAATTCTTTGAATGGAGTCGGAAAGAGCATCAAATTCGTTACAAGTTGAATTTCTGTCCAGATTAGGACTTCGATAAAGAAAACAAGTATGAATGATGCATTTATTCACCTTGAATTTTAACCACATGTTGAAGTTTGTGTTAGAACACAGACCATATTGCGGTTGAAGTTGGTACGCAACATCATTTCTTATGTAAACGGCAAGACCATGGCGGGGAAAGAATAATGGCACCAAGTTATACCCAAATAAATTAAATTCCGAATGATCAGAATTTTCACCCATCTGAGTTTCACTCAGTGCCAAAACAGCTGTGGCATAAAAATTCCTTCTAAGCCCACGAATGTTGCTGAAATCAACTCTAAAACTACCAACCATTTCAATTCTCTAAGCTAACGAAAACACAAGTCAGACATTTACCTAAGATGAATATTTAATTCTAATTCCCAATTGGAACTTTTCAGTACAACTTGTCACTAGTGTTATGCCTTAGCGAGAAATAGTACTGATCCGAACCCTGGTAAACTAGAAAAAATAACAACTATCTATCTGACGTCAGACTTACTTGCTCGATGTATGCACTATGTGGGAAGCTTCACACACAGTACATATAACGATCAAGTTAATGCAACTGTGAGTGGAGAAGGGAGGAGAAAAAAGGGGTTTATCACTCGTTGCACTGTTTATTGTTTTTTTTTGTCATCGCTTTTCTTGCTTTTATTTTTTCTGTTGGCATTGTTGCATTTTAGTTTGCACATGATTTTTTTTTTTGTTATATAGGCTATTTTTTTTTTGTTTTATCGATGCGCGGCTTGTAACGGTAGGGTTGGTGGTTTATGTAGGTATATGGCTATTGCCTTTTTCTTTCTTTTTTTTAGGTATTCTATTGCACTGATTGTTTTATTGCACTTTGTTTTTTTTTCGATTGAACTTTTATTTTTTCTATTGCACTTTTTTTTTGTTAGTGACACGGCGGCGCGTAGCGAATTTATTGAATATTATTATTTTTTTATTTTATTTTATTGAACATGGAATGGGCTTTTAAATTTGATAAATAGAAAAATAGAGACTAATTATATTTGCACAGGGGACTATCACTTCAACTACATGGAACCAAAATGAAACCAGATGAAACTTGGCACACATGTTTCATCTGCCGTAAAAAATAAGAATTAAAGGAGTCCATACAAATATCTGGGGCTAAAGGGTGTTTTGTCAGTGAAACAGAAAAGCTTAAAACTATGCCCCGTAAACCTCCTCCAGAACTAGTACGTACATGAAAGTTGGTAGGAATGTTTTGTTTTTAGTTTTTTCCAAGAATAAAAAAAAGATAAATCAAATACATATCTATTGTCAAAGGTGGTTTTTGAGAGAAAATGTTTTATCTGCTCTCCTCAAATAATACATTAGTTTTTCGATTAAAACGACCATTACTTTCTTAATGGTGATTGTATCGTCTTAATTCTACTTAAATTGGATTCAGCAATAAAAAATACTTTAAAATCATGTACCATATTGAATATTTGTACCCCGATTACATAAAAATAAAATGTTGGGGTTATAACCCATATTTTTCTTCCGCCTAAAAAAAACACCCCTGGAACCAATATATTTGCATGGATCCTTTTGAGTCTTGGTTCTAACAAGAATTAAAACATTTCTACAAACTTTCACCAACATACCAGTTTTGGGAGGGGTTTACTGGTAATAGTAATTCACTTTTACATTTCACTCAAAAAACACCCTTTCGCCCCAGATATTTCTATTGACTCTTTTGATTATTATTTCTTACGACAAATAAGACATAACCAAGTTTCATAACCATACCATTGAAATTTGGTAATATTATGCTCGTTTCAATGAAAATTTAGTCGTCCTTTTATAAAAAGGTTATAACTTTTTCTAGGTAAATTATATTGAAATTATTTAGTTTGCATAAGATTGGGCATTAAAAATTACCCTAAGGTCGTGTGTCATATGCTTAGATTATACCAAGACGAATATATAGGGGTTTGATATATTTCCACCTTCCCTCCCCCCATTTTGAAAGCGATTATACAAAAAACTAATGAATGGATAAAAATGGACTTCGGATATGCTGTAGAGTATCAGTATGAAATTCTACGTCGACGCTCATCTTAAAATTGTATGAATATTCATTTTATAACCATTATTTTCTCACATATAAAAACCCTTATCCGCCGAGGGTATTTTGCTCCCCCCTCGTACAAGGGTGGGCGAGGGGTTAAAAGATGAACATATTCATATGGCTTCAAGTATTCTTACTCCAACGAGACATTCCATGATGTCAACCGATATCTGATTCTCGATTTATAGGCTAATTTATGTGAAATTTCGTGGTAAAACATTGTCAGAAGGCAACCCATATATCTCCGGTCTGCCAGTGTTGCCACCTTGGAACACTTCTTAAAAGTAAATCTAGGATGTGGACTATCAGTGTACCAAAGATCATCCCGTCAGAATGAAGTGCAGGGTTGGCTCCCTTAACGCCCTAACTAAAGCTTTGACAGGACTTCGGATTAAAAATTTAAGAAAATGTCGGTTTCGGGGAGTTAACGAACACTTAAATTCCGTAAGCTCATACGAATAAGCTTCATTGAAAAAACGTTTCGTGTATAAATTTTATGGGAAATTGAGACTAAAGTAACTTCTAAAAATTGTGTACACCAAAATTTAAGTTCCCCAAACCAACGCGAAACATTTGCTATTAACAACGATTTTCTTGTGTAAGTCGGGTACGACGTAAAGTCTCATCGCTTCAGTGTGAGTGCTTACGTCTATAGCCATGTAAATTACTTTTGAAAGGCGAAAGTTTTGTCGACTGGGCAAAAATCGTTAATTTAGTGGTCAAAAATCCATAACTTTTGATCCAGTTGAGATTTTCTTATAATTTTTTTGTATGTGTAGCTTTATTTAAGTACCTATCAATGTATTAAAATTTATTTATCAAATACATGTGTTATTTTAATTTTAAAATAAATAACAAAAAAAAAAGTTGTTTTTAACCCTGTTAACGCGGGAAGACAAATTTTTTTAAAACATTGACTTAAAATGGATACAAAATAATTAACCAACAGAAAAAATTAAAGTATTTAGGAAGAGCTTTATTTTATAAAAAAAAATTAAGTTTTCAAAACTATAGCTACTATTTGGATATTAGTATGATATTTTCAGTTTTTCAGAAAATTAAAAACTATAAATATTTAGTCCGGGAGCTAGCAAACATTAACTCAAAGTGTTTTAAACCGCTTCAAATTTTGTGCCATCGGTCTGTCAGCGATATCGCGGCCCCAACACCACTAAAATGGACTTTAAAACTGGATAAAATTAAGGTGGGTATTTCAAAAGCAAACGGTACTAATCTACTAAACGTTTCTTTTTATTTTTTTGTCCGTATTAAAAAAGAAATATGTGCAATTACTAGCTATAATGAATTCGATTACTTTCCAAAAGGATTTTTAAGAAAATCGGGAAATAAAAATTATGCCAAAAAATGCTTCATACATCGGTTTATAAGTTTTTCTCACTTTAAATTCATTTTTCTCTTAACCTCAGCACATTAAGATAAAAAAAAACTCTTATATTTTACGTTCAAATATTTCCCTACTTAATTACAATTAAATTTACGTGATTCGAAAACAAAAAAAAAAAATATTTTTGACAACTAAAACCACGATTTCTGCCCACTGTGCGATGCGACGTGCCGAATGTATTGCGTTTGGGAAAGCCTTAATTCACAAATTTCTTCAATATGATTTTCCGCATAAATACTCACCGTTACTAACTGAAATCCGACCATGCAAATCAAAATTGAGCTAATCGAAAAATTTGCCAACAAATGAGGACTGTTAAATGACTCCAGACTCTGTGCAAAACTAAAATCATGACCAATATAAATTAATGACCAATTTTTGTTGGAATATTTTCTATTATTTTATACTTGATGATTTCACTATGCCGTTGAGCTATTCCATGCAATTGCCGAACATACTCCTTTTGAATATGAACTTGAGGTACAGGAAGTTTTCCATAATCAGCAACGATCTGCCGATGAGCTTGCGGTATAATTTTCGAACAATCTTCATGTAAGATGCGAAGCTGGCCACATGTGTAGGTTACAAAAAATCCAATCAAAGAATCCTCAGCAAACAAAGTCGTTATCACACAAATTCCAGCATAAGAGGTGAATATGTATGTAAAGACATATTTCCAGCCATTGTTGGCATCGAAGAAAAAAATCATTTTATACGGAAATGGTTTTTCATTTATGTTTGGATTTGAAAATAATTCAACCAGTGGCATAAAGCAATACATGAGAATCAAACACATCATCATTATAGAAACCAAGCTGAAGATCTTCATGTTAGATTGGCATTCCTTTTCGATCCTTGCATTGGAACCCCTAAAAATAAAAATGTAATCACTATAAAAAGTTGAAATTGTTTTATCTTTCGATGCTTAGTAGCATAAAGCACTCGATGCAGTGCTTCCACTGTGTTCAGGAGTAAACATTCTTCTGTATCTTATGAGTACCTAGTCTATTTTTTTTGCATAAGAAAACAAATTAATATAACTTCCATTGAAGTGCACTGTGGCGTATACGTAAGTTTTTGTGGTGACTTACAAAATATTATTTGTTAAATACAAGGCTATCTTATAGATACCTAAATAGTAAAAGTGCGAGCAACGCATACAAAAGCACGATTTATGGTTCTTAGATGTTCATAGACCAAGACCATACCCCAATTTCGAAGTACCTGCCCCTTATCGCGGCTTTAATGAATCTGTTGAAACCAGAACATAACAATACTGGGGGATAGCTTAATAAACTAAAATTCTCTTTCACTCTGACTAGATATAAGTTGCCTGATCACAGAATGGAACATTTTATTGCGGTTGGTGCTTTGAGAGAGACTGTTTCAGCATTTATCATCCTTCGAGTAATTGAACATGGATGAAACTTTGGTCAGAGAAAGAAAATCAAAAACAAAAATGGCAGTAGTACACTCATATTCGGTTGACTAGGTCCTTATTTATTTAAAAATCGAGAAGATAAGGCCTAATGCTAATCAAGTGGTAAAAGCACTCCCGAAAACACCTCCTTTAAGTAAAATGACATTTGGTGTAGTAGGAATACAAAACGGAGTTAATTTCAAATCAAATATAGCTGACTTCTCTTTTTGACTTTTTGGGAAGATACTTTTCGTTGGCTTATGGAATTTTCTTCTATTTTTACACTTCGATTCTATCTGCACTGCAAAACTAGTAGTCTAGGCAAATTAGGATAAAATTGAAGCATATCTGGATGTAACATAAAACATCTTAGATTTGTGTGGTATTCGATCAGAAATAATATAAACAACGAGAATATGAGGTTGCTCCCGCTCAAAAAAGTGTGCTATTTGCAGGAAAAATCAAAACGCGCAAGAAAGTGCATTATTCACTTCCTCTTTTTTATTTTCCTATATTACTGTGAAGTATGCATCTGAGGAAAAAAAACTTCAGCACAAAATTTGTTTGTTATAAAATTCTCCACAAGATGACATTTATATAATGTCTGGTGTCATATTGTTGTTGCTATACACATACAGCCTTGAAGTCAGAAAAAATCTGTAAAAAACAGAGTAGTTTTGAAGCTCTTAACTGACAGATACAAAATGGTCCTAGTCTACTATAAATGTGGACTGAAGTACTCTAGGGAAGTATCAAATGAAATATCGAAACCCGATTCAAATCGGTTGATAGATTCGGCATGAGAGATAATCAGCCCTATTGTGAGTTCCGCGTGAAAGAAAATCCGCCCGGAAAAATTACATTTCACTCTTCCCTTATTGTGAGTTTCGGGCGAAAAATGTTCCCTGTTCGGAAAAATCCCTTATTGGCACTTTTGTCATCTCATTTCCAGCAAGATTTCCATTTAATTTTTGTGGTGGCGAAAGAGGCCACACTTGTTATAAAATGGAGGCTTTTCCAAATCCGGGCGAACAAAACATTTTCGGTCGAAATGTTTTCCGGATGAAACTCACAATAGGGCTGATTATTTCTGATTGAATACCACAAATATCTAAGATACTATATGTTACATCCATGCCAAAATCTAATTTGCCTAGACTATAAGCCTAATTGAAATATCCAGAAAAAAAAATTAATATGAAAAACGCAATTTAACTGTATCTTCTTAACGAATATTTATAAAAATACAACTTACTTTTGAATCCAAATATATTTTGCAAAATTCCGCAAAATCCGTTTGAAAGCCTTTTGGTTCATTTTTAAATGCACAATACGAATAAAGTTCAGAGCTCCCATAAAAGTAGTGCAACAATTTTCGGTAGTCTTTAAGATATCACCAAACGTGAATATCAAAAATACTGTCTGAAAATATATTGTTATTCCAACCGAAAACACCACATACCATGACCAAGCATTGTAAGCTCTTTTAAATGTTGGATTTTCTGTTTCAACAGGCCATGAGCCATTCAGTTTAAGCCAAAAACATTGTAAGGGAAATTTAAACTCACTACCGTCCTTAGGGTTTGGATTGTACATGTTAAGTCAGGTAAGTACTAATTTTATTATAACTGCTGGAGATTTGTTTGTTTTTGTTTATATAGGATTATATTTACAACGAATAATTATTTAAGAATTCTGTTTGTTTTTGTCGAAAAACAATTTAATTGGAAAATAATGATAGGTTAGGCATTGAAAGCTATTGCTCCCCCAAATTGGTTCCTTAACTTTAATAATAGACTGATGCAAAATAAAGGCGCTTTTATAACATTAAGGAAGTTTAAGTGCAGATAGTTTGAAATATTTACATTAATATTGAGTGAAAGTCTTGGAACGCATTTTCCCAGAAAAAGTGTTGTTGCTCAACCGGAATATTTCTATTTAATTAATTTTCTTTTCTTTAAGTCCATTAACAAACCAAAAAGAGAATTTATCCTTATCCAATTCATAGATGAACATGTATTGTGTGTATGTATATCATTACTATGGAAAAAATACTCTTGAAATTGATGAAGTTAAAAAGTATCTAAACGGGTTGGACTGGAAGCTTCTGTTCGGCTACTATCAAAAGGCCAGCGCTTATAGAAAAAGACTAATCACAGAAAGTTTTTAAGAAATTGTAACCATGTTTTTAAAAATAACTAATTGTGATGTTTAAACTAAACTAAAAATCTTGCTTTAAAAAGAAAAAAAAAATATTTTGTTTTTGCTAAACTAAAAGCTCTTATAAAAAAAAAATTTAAGTAATTATATTTTATTTGTTAAATTTATCTCAAAATTGAAACTATTAGAAAATGTATCAAATGTGCCCTTCAGGCCCGTAGCGTAATGGTTAGTGCGATGGACTGTCACGCTGGAGGTCTGGGTTCACTTCCCAGCCTCGTGCACCTAAAAACTAAAAAGTTTTTTTTCAGGGCTACTGCCTCTTGCGCGGAATTGACAAATCCTCCAAGAGTATTACTTGTCACGAATAAGTGCTTCTCGTCTAGCCGTTCGGATTCGGGATACAATTGTAGGTCCCTTCCATTCCTGTCGACACACGCACACAGGAATGGTTGCGAGTTGTTAGTCACTAGGCCCTGGTTCTTCATGAGCCGTTGTGCCACCCAATTTATTTTATAATTATTCAATTGTTCTTTTTTTCTCAATGATAAGAAAATGTACAACTTTTATATTGAATCAAAATCTAATATTAAAAAAAAAATCATTACCAGGAATATAAAAGAAGAAGGTTCTTTCAAGGCTACCTTCCGCTTCCATCTGCTTAGTGCATACTGAACTAAAATAATAATCATACTAGTACTACATTAAGTTAAAATGTATTTATTATTTTATTTGTTTAATGTGATAATGCTGATTTTCGCCATTTTAGATAAACCATTTCTATTAGCCATGGAAGCACACAAAGTGCCATGAAAAAGTTTAAACAATGAAACGTTATAGCATAGTCCTTAGTTTGGTCACGAATGTAGCCAACAATTGGTCCCAGTAAAAATATTATATTTCCTTCAAGAAACATAAAGAGACCGTATCCAGCTGCAAAACTAAAATAAAAAAAAAAGATTTACTAACCTAGATATTAATAAAAATATAAAATAGCATCATGAAAGATTTCTTACCGTTCCTTTGGAAGGTATTCTCCCAATACCAGCGGCATTGCAATGAAGATCCATGTATGTAGAAAACCCAATATTCCTGTTACTATGGCCATATTAAAAAAATCAAACACTTCCAAGAAAGCTGTTTGAATATGAACATTTAAATAGTTATTTAATTAATTTTCGATATTTTCCTTTTTTTTTTAATTTACAGTTTAAAAAGGCAATCATTTAAAAAACCTACCATGTTCGAAGCATGGTAGTATTTTCACATTTACTTATATTGAAAACTATTGTTTTAACTTTTGTATATAAAGCTTAGTGTTCTTTTTGATTTGATTCTACGGCTAGCAAAGTTAGTTGTGGAACCACCAGACATCACCTCCATCGATTTAAACTATGAATAAAGATTTCAGCTGAATTGATTCTAGTATTGCAAATTTGCTATTGGCTCTTGCTAAAATAATAAATTAAACTATTCTGAACTCTGCATTTAACCCGCATTTTTTTAAATAGTTGGTACACCTAAGTATCCATGAATTTTTTTTATAGCAGATACCAATTCCTTCCGCATTTTGCACTGAAAATCAAAGTTAAATAATTTTTTTTCTCTAAGAAGTTCAACATTTATTAAAATTGTATGCTACTTATATATTGAAAAAAAAACAATGGAATTCATTAGCTTATAATCGTGGTATTCAAAAATGTTAAGCGGGGCAAAAAAAAACACTGAAAATTGAAATTGAAATAGGTGCAGGAGTGTCTGCTGAAAATTGAAATTGAAAAAGGTGCAGGAGTGTCTGCTGAAAAACTCTATCGTTTCATTTTAAAAAACTTTTACACGACAACTCAAATTTAATATTCTCGTATGCAGAACCGTTAATTTTTAGATTATTTCTTAGATGGGGGAAGTAACAACTGGGGAAATAAATGCTGTTTTTTTTAAATGCTAAAAATGTAAAAGCACCAGGAGATGATAGGATTCCACACGAATTCTTCAAAAATGCAAATCCCGCCCTAATCAATTATGTTTTTTTTCAAATGCTGATATCCCTTCCTCATTCCAGAAGTCAGTAAAGGTAAAACCGCACACAACTGCAGTCGAACTACACTTCACGACGACGTGGCAAAACATTATTTGTATGAAATTGTATGAGCTATACGCACAGAACTTCATAAAATTTCATACAAATGATTGTAAATGACAGTTCCGCTGCAGTGCAGTTCTGCCTAGTGCGGTCTAACCTCAATACTTCCGATCCATAAAAAAAGGTGCATTGGACAATGTATAGAATTACAGAGGAATATCATTAATGAGTGTTTTAGCCAAGATATTCTATGGTATACTCGTGGAAAGACTTTAGATATGGGTGGATATTCTTACGAATCTTCAAGCTGGATTTAGAAAAAACTTTTTAACTATCGATCATATATTTACACTAACCTCAATTGTTAGAGGGTTCGAGGCCAGAAATAAGAGAATTTAAAGCTTTTTTGTGGATTTCAAATAAGCATTTGATCTAGTTAACAGAAATGAGCTCTACTACAAACTATCGCAGATGGGTCTCGTCGCCCTAGTATTGAAGTGCCGTATATGCAATTTTTTAAATTTTAGGGAAATCTATTGCGAAAAAACTAACCGCTGGCAGTTTTTGATTTTTTTAATATGATATATAGTTAAGAATTTTCTTTTATAAACATCTTATTGGACATCTGAACCTCTTTTAGTTTTAAATGCAATATTGTTCCTCTTAATAAAGGACATAGTTTAGAAAACTATCACATATCACAATATTGTGTCTTTTAAAAAGTATGTTCACTTCAAATTAAGATACATAGAAGAATAAACTTAAGCTTAGCGACTTCATACATTTTTGTACTTTGTTTTCTTAAAGGTACGAGAAAAAATAACACTTTTGTAATTAAAACTTAGCAAAAAAAGAACATTTTCAATGAATAAATAAATTTAATATTCAGCCCCATCAGGATTTTGCCTGGAAAACCTTTCCCCCGAAATATTTTTGTTCCCCCGGATTTTAAAAAGCTATCAGGAGTTTCGTCCGAATAAGATTTCACTTCGAATTTAGAACTGATGGTTTAAAAAATAGTCCCGGTCTACATTGAACGATTTTTCCAGTGCCGATCTTTTGTTCGTAGGTGAAAAGTGAGGGGTAGGGATCAAATCGTTTGTACCACATAACTCGAATGATTTTTCCAGTCTGTTTATGTTCTGTTTCACTTTCTTTCCAGTTTTTGGTGTGTGTTCGGTGTCAGTGTGCCGTTCGTTTGATGATGTGAGTGAATATCAATGAAAAATGAAAGAAAGAGTATCAATAGATGCTTTAAAGGAATTGGGATTCTCAGGCCGAGAAAAAGCTAGGAGACCGTACAGAAGTAAGACCATTGTCAACAACTATTTAGCAGACACTGAAAACTATAGAAAAAAAAAACAAAAAGGACGCACAGCTCAAGCAACAACAACCGATAAAAGCGTCTCATTCAGCGGCTAGCTTCAAATTGCATACTATCAGAGCCTAAAATAAGGTCAAAAAGTAGGGTATCAGACAGTATTTCGACGGTTTTAAGGATAATTAAAACCAGTGGTACATCAAGAGTATGAAAACCAAAAAGAAACCGGTTATACGGCAGCTACACAAGGAACTACGGATGAATTTCGCCAGGAAGCATGTTGCCTGTAGAAACGCATGGAAAAAGTTTGTCTTTTCAGGTAAAAAAAAGTTTAATCTTGACGGACCCGATGATTACAATTTTTATTTTCACGATTAAAGAAAAGAAGAACTTATTTTGTCAAGACATCGCAGTCATACATCAGGTGTTATTGTGTGGGGAGGATTGTGGAACATTTGAATTGGAATTTATAACTACAACAATGAACGGAAATAGTTACAAATGCCTGCTGTAACGGGTATTTCCAAAGCTAAAGAATATTCTGGAACCTCTACGTTGGATATTCCAAAAAGACAAAGCCCCTATCTATACTTCCTGGGTTGCTAGTAGCTAGATTCAGTTGGAAAACGTTGGACTTTCACCATGGCTACCCTATTCACCGGACTCAAACATCATCGAAAACGTTTGGGCCTGGCTATCACGAAAAGTTTCTGATGCTGGTAGACAGTTTGGAGATAAGGACGTCTTGGTCGAAGCTAACTGTGATGCCTGGATCCAGATTTTACTGGATTATTCCAAAAAACTGTATGATTTAATTCCAAAACTGTCTAATAGAGCTTTTTTCAAAAAATGGCGGTCATACTCATTATTAATTGACAAAAAAACATAATACATTAATGTTTAAAAACAAAAAAAAAGTAAACATTTTTATATTTTTGTTCATTTTTTATAAGATTTTTCAAGTGGCCTCAATCAAGTGACGCATTTTTGTATACCCATTTTTACAGTCCATTCTTATAATTTGTTACCCCTTTAAATTTATACTTTTTTTTTGCAAAATATATTTACCTACTTACAGATATCAAAAATTTTCAGGAAAAATATTTCCTTCAGGTATTTATCCAGAAAAAACTGTTGCGAAAATAGTGGCCTCAAACAAGTGACAGGGAGTGTATGTTCAGAAAGCATGCCTCAATAAATTTTCCCATCTTTGTTTAGAATCAGAGAATGAAATCTGAACCTACATTTTTTCTTGAATATAAAAAAGTATAGGTAAAATAAATGAGGTGTTGCAACGTCCTGTTAAAATTGTGGTCACTTAATGCCATGATACGACTTTTATTTCTTCTCCAATCGATTTCTTAAGAAAAAACATTCTGAGGAAGCGGGTATATGCAGGTTATGCCTTGAAATCATCAGCTTGAATTTGAATCAATTTTAAAGTTGTTTTTGGGTAGTTCATGTTTTTGAGTTTTCTGAACACTGAATATATTTATACTTTTTTATCGACACAGCTAGACTTGTATTCACATACGGCAAATGAAAAATAAAATATTTTTTGTGCTTATGGCGTATGTATATACTGCAATATTTGTATGCACATATACGTCAAGTCAATACTGAACGAGCATTTGATTTCTGATGACTTACGTTGCAAGGCAGTAAGATGTACCATCAAAACAATTTTCAAACAATATTGCATGAAAAATGCCAAAATTTGGTGTTTACGTCAAAACAATACGTGAACTTGATGATTTTAATGATATACGTCAAAACTATACTGAATATCTCAGCAACGAAAAGAGATATAAAAAACCCGATAACAGATTTTGAAAAGAGCACCCCCGAAAACATAAGACTGCATACCCAGTTCAAAAAATGCAATTTGGCGTTTACGGCACTTCAATACCTACTAGGGCGACGGCTGTCTACAAAAGTCATTAAAAAATGCACAATGGATCAAAAGCAGCAGTATGGGATAGAAACGTTTTCTCAGAATGGTTTATAACGGAAACTGGTGTAAAACAGGGATGCCTTTTAAGTGCCTTGTTATTTTCGTTGTTTATAAACGATATTGGCAGAGCCTAAAGAAATGTAAATGAAAGTGTCAATTGATTGCCTCGATACGCTCTTCCCTTAACAAAACAAAAGTGAACGAAACGAAATATATATGTATGTAGGTATCTACATAATATCTTACCAAATCTTGTGATAACTGTAAAAAATGCTCCAGCAAAAAACAAATAACGCGATGAAACTTTTACAAATGAAGCGCTTAATACTATAAAGACTCGTGATATTAAATCGGCAGTAGCTCCAATGGCAATAATGTTAGCAGTTTCAACCTAAAAAAAATTAACATATTTTCTATAGGTTAAAAGTTTTTGATAAAGAATTTTGGTTTACCTTTGTATAACTCAATTCGAAGAGATACATCGGTTGCAAGGTGAAGAATGCTACATCTGAATATATAGCAAATGACATCCCCAAAACAATATTCACATAAATTGGGTCTCTTAGGAGGGACAAGTCCAGGAATTCTAAAATAATCTTCCAAAGGGATGTTTTTTTCGGAAGGGTATGAATTTCTTCTGATGCAGCAATTAAAACGGGTGGGTCGTTACACTTATCCATCACACTGACACAACTTCCCATTTGATTTGGTAGATTTTCGATTGTGTGAGGGTCTATTGAAATTTGTGAATCACGGCGTTGTCGGTGTTTTTCAGAATCCAAAAGAGGTTCCATACGATCTTTATCAATCTCGTCAACTCTAACTTCGATTCTTTTCATATGCCAATCCACAGGGTGCATAACAAGCATTCCCAATATGACATGGCTATTAATGGCTGCAAGGACCAATAGAGATCCTCTAAATCCATACCATTCGTTGAGTTTCTGTACAACGACCGGATAAAACATGCCTGCTATTCCAATGAAAGTCTGAGTTAAGGCCATCATCATAACGCGCTTTTTGACAAAGTAGCTGTGGAAAGTTGTTAACGCGGATGGAATTATTAGTCCAGTAGCAATACCCTGCACTAAACTAAAAGCCACAGTAAGCTGGATGGTATTTGTAACATAAATCTGCATCACAGATCCAATGATATAGATTATACCACCGACAAATCCAATAATTCTCACAGAGAATATTTTGAAGAGACTATTTGCAAATAGCCCTGAAAAGCTGAAAGCGAAGAAGAAGCCACTTATTATGAAAGCTATGGCACTCGTTTCAGCTCCGATACTTTTCAGGAAATCACCATATATCAGACCAAAGGATGGCAAAGATCCAAAGATGAAGATCTGCAGGAAATCGAAAGAGACTTTGTGTTAACTATAGATAATATGTAGAAAGTATGATATAAATTACAAATGGCATTGCCATTCCAATGCACACAACGATGCCCCAACCACCATCTGGAGGCTCCAGTCTAATGGATTTTTTCATTCTAAATATTGCAAACCACTTTGAGGAACCCAACAACTTAAAATACAAAATTAAACTAAATTTACCCACAGCATTATAGGAATCTGTGTAGTTGTAGGTATAATAACTAGATCATACTTTATGATCATACTAAGCAAATATAACAAATGATGCTGGGATGAGATTGTATGCTTTGTTTATGAGGCTTTGAGATTATAATAAAGAAAAGGGTATCTTATCTTCTTCATTCAAGCACTGATAAGAATTATTAGGATTTATGGCATCGTGTTTTGTCTGCTGATGGACAAAAACTTCCATTAAAACTTGAAACTTTGACAAAAATTATAGGTGATAGTTAGTGAAATGACGAAGCCTTATTGCTCAATTTATAAGCAAGTAAAAAAGTATCGCAAAAATAAATAGTTTTTCTAGAAATTAAATCATTATTTCAAAATACTTGTTACATAGGAAATTAATGTTAAAAATATTTAAAACATACATACTTAAAATACCATTAATTTGATACGCAAATAATATTTCCTGCATCTTTTATGGTATTGCAGGATATGCTCAGTTATTTTGACTAAAAAACGACCACGTCTAGGAGTAATCGCCAATGATGTGTAACATGTACCTTGGTAATGAGTGTTTCAAATTCATTCAAATCGGTCAAGGAACAACGAAGTTGACATTTTTTTGAACATATTGAAAATATTAATTCTATCTCAGCTACAACCTGTGTGAATTTCAATTTGCATTTAATAATTACACATAAGCATTTGAACTCAAATTCAAATTGTAACGCTTTCTTACGCTCAACCGGATGCAGTCCCTTACTCTCAACCGGAAGGAGTCTCTTACGGAGATCACAATTTTTTTTTAATTTATCCCCTACTGCAACGTGTTATGAATAGTCTTTGACCGCTTTCTTACAAGGAAAGTTGCCAGAAACTAGTTTTATAGTTTGTAGACGAGAAGGGTGTGAGAGGAGATTTTTTTCCTTCCCTTACGCCCTTCTCGCCACCAAACTAAAAATTGCCCGCAACTCAGTTTCCTTGTGTGAAATCGGTCTATGCACGAGAGATAAACTGTTACACATCAAAAAGTAAAATACGTTTTAGAAATTACCGTTTTAGAATTGCCAACACTTATCGCCAGGCACGTACCCAGAGGGAGGGCTTGAGGGGCAAAGCTGATTCGAATCTTTTTATACTTTCGTTGAGTGCTAATGAGATTCGTTGGACTCAATCCTATTTAAAGAGTAGAGTCGGGGTTTTTTTTTTTTTTGTTTTTTTTTTATTTTATGTGTGTACCTATTCAATTTTATTTGATGATTTGGCCAAAATCCATCTTCCGTAATCTCAACACCATTTTAACATAATTCCAAATTGAAATCTCAACTCATGTAAGTCCCCTTTCAAACAAGGAAACTGAGTTGCCAGCAATTTTTAGTTTATTCGCGAGAAGGGCGTAGGCAAATGAAAAATCACCCCTCACACACTTCTCGCATACAAAACTAGCTAGCTTCTGGCAACTCAGTTTCTTTGTGTGAAAGCGGTCATAGAAGTGTAGTTCCACTGAAGTCGATTGCAGTTTTACCTAAGTACCCTGCAAACTAAAACTCAGTAGTTTGCCTTGAAACACAACCACAAACAAAACGCATTCTATAAATGTATGTGTTTCATTATTTTTACCAAAAACTCTCCCCTCAAAAAAAGTACTTTTGTTTGTCAAAAAAAAAAAAAAAAACTCTTCTATCGTAAAAGGGAAGAAAGAGTGCGATGTTTACGATGCACAAAGTTTTGTCTCATTTCGTATGTGCACAATATGACAAACAAAATCATTTATTTTATCGGCGAGCGCAAGTTAAATGGTTGTTTATATAAGAAACAAAGAAATTATATTTAATTATTGTAATTAAATTTAAATAAAAATACAAATGTTTTTATTAGTGTTTTCAACTTTATTGTTATTACTGCATTTCAGATTCATCAGGGTCATCAAGAAAACCATTTTCGATTATCGTTGTGTATTTTGAGATTGTTATATACAGCAAATTGTTCAATAATTGGAACGGCTCTAAAGTCTGAACAATTTTTGTATTTATTTTGATAAAACTCGCAATAAACTGGTGAATGTGTCCTTAATGAAACTAAATCATTTTTTAAATTGCATAATATGATACAAATTTACATGAACAATTTCAATTAATGAAAACTATTCGTAAAATTCAATTTATCATATAAATTTATTTCATATTTCATCTTTATATAATAGTTAAGATATAATTTAAAAAGGCTCAGTTTCAAAAGAAACAAACTATGTACTTCTTTTACGTACCTGTTTCACCTTTTATATCCGTACTTCTAGATTCGAGAACTCAGTAATTGTAGTAGTACAAATATAACTGCGGTGAAATGTACCTATACGTATAAGAAGTACTTTTAAGGGACAAGTTTCAGTGCTTTCGCTATGGTTTAAGAAACTACTGGCGAATACAAATTAGAAGTACTTCCAGTAGTGGCTTCGCTGATATACATTTGAAGTACCTTTGTCAGTACTTTAATGGAGCGGAAATTTACTACATTTCGCATGCTAGAAAGAGATAGCTGCTTCATGTATTCTCGAGGTATATAACTGAGTTTTTCCCGAGCCCCTATCTTTTTTCAGTGGAAAAGAAGTACTTCTAATACGTACATATTTCACCGGTTATTTATGTAGTTCTACGTTTGCTGGGGTGACTTGCACATGGGGCCCAAAGTGGGAACTGTGTATTACGAGTGGTCGTTAATTTTGAAATTTCAGTCAGTCTCATAATTGGTCGCCGACATTTGCCAATGCTCAAACGACATAAATAAATAAAATCGGCAGTTGGGCTTAAATTCGACCGAAATATTTTGCGCACGTTTCTGTAACGCGTCGGTTGCGAATTAACAAGTTGACAGTTCGCAGAAGCTTATTGTTGGTCACGTAGAAAAAACTAAAATGTAATTTTGTTTTATTTAAACAAAGTTTCCGTAGTACTCTCTTTTTAAATTTTATAAATAAGATCATTTTACCATACTTCGTCAAAAAGTTAAAACCAAATTGAGTTTATATTTCCTATGGAACTTGCTTAAAAAGATTTTTTCGTATTCGCAGTTAACAAACAAGAAGGTTATTTTTTGCTTTTAACAATTTGCGTATTATTGGTCCCCTTTCACACAAGGAAATTGGTCAGCAATTTTTAGTTTGTTGTCAATAATAGTTAAGATATAATTTCAAAAGGCTCAGTTTCAGAAGAAACAAACTACTTCTTTTACGTACAAGTTTCACCTTTTATATCCGTACTTCTAGATTCGAGAACTCAGTAATTGTAGTAGTACCTACAGATATAACCGCGGTGAAATGTACCTATACGTATAAGAAGTACTTTTAAAGGACAAGTTTAAGTGCTTTCGCTATAGTTTAAGAAACTACTGGCGAATAAAAATTAGAAGTACTTCCAGTAGGGGCTTCGCTGATATACATTTGAAGTACCTTTGTCAGTACTTTAATGGAGGCGAAATTTACTACATTTCGCATGCTAGAAAGAGATAGCTGCTTCATTTGTATTCTCATTTCATTTTTCCTTATTTATTTCCCTCAGAAAAAAACAGCAAAAATCACATTTTTTATGTACATAATAAATTAAATGAGCGTGATTTAATAAAAAATAATATATGTTTAAATTCGTTCTTTAGAAACATTATTTAGTTCTGTAGATTAGATTAGATTTGATTTTATTTAACATCATATTAAAGAACAATATACATAATATTACAAAATCAAGTATAGCATAGCATTGCCGTCTGCCAGATTGAAAAATAATTACATATATCACTTTAGTTAGATTTTAAGCCTCTAACTTAAAGCTTATTGAGCAAATTTAAATTCAACAAACAACGAATATTATACAAAATTCTGAGTGCATTAAAAACTTTCATTAGTTATCCTTTCACGAAATGCCACTGCAACCTTGCAGTAATTGAAGAGCTTAGGAACATCCATTTGATTTAAATATAACAACATTTCGTCCTCCGTAAGTACATTGCATCCAAAAAAGTATCTTCTTGTTTCCTTAGTTTTCTTTATTTCGTTTGTAAATAACTTGTAGTGGCGATCACTGACTTCATAATCTACACATGTTTGATTTTTATTAGCTAAAAGCAGATCGAAAAAAGCTAATTGAGTTGAGTGTGCTGTTATTCATACAATTTCTTTTTTTTTTGTTTTAACATCGGATACAACGCTGAAAATTCTTTCAGCCGCAGCGTTAGAATGAGGTAGAGCTAATGCAAACTTTATATTTTTTTAAATTTGGATACAGAAATTCTCCGTCAATGTCTTTTCAATTTAAAATTTGTCTCCAGAAGTCTTCAATATTAAGGGAAAGTAGGTTTTGTTTTTGAGTGTCATTAAAGTAAAGCCTAGTATGCTTCTGATGCGAAACAAAATTTTCCTGCGGTCTCCAAAATGACAACGAAATGCTAACGAAAACACAGCGGAAAAATATTCATGGAGAGTTTAAATAATTTGCAAATAAATAAAACGAAATTTAACGAAAAAATCAAACAAAAACAGTGCTGTAATGAAAGAAACAACAAATAAGAACACGAACAAACCCAAATGTCATTTTTCCGCACGCAATTAATGGTCCGGGCAATTAATTCATTGCGAAAAGAGAGTGGAGACTTGTTAACACAATCTGGTATAATGATCAATTTCGCTGGTCGAACAGCGTACCACAGAACGAAAAGCACAACGAAATTTTTCGTTTATGATTTCGTCATGTCATTTTTGTATGGGGTTTTTCGTTTCGCATCAGCAGCGTACTAGGCTTAAGAATGAAGTGATAGCCACTAATAACTTTGGAAGTTTCAAAATTAAGAATTTTGTTTAAAATTGTCAAGTTTTTGCAATTTATCCTTTCTGTTTGATTGAGGGCCATATTAGGATTTAAGAACTGTAATTCATTAAGTAAAGGATCTTGTCACGATTATTGTGGCCAATTAAATGCCACTACTTTGAGACCAGTAAAAAATAGGCAAAAAACGACGTGTTAAAATGTACAGTCTTTTTGTATCTTTATAAAATATAATTATCTTGGATTTGGAACAGGGATGTAACATGTAAGAACTCCGAATAAATCGGAATTGATTAGAATTTTTGTAAATTTTTCGGATTTTGGATTCCCGCAAAACCAGTCGGTTTTCCCTTTGTCCCTTTTGAGGTAAGAATTCCCACGAAAAGGGATTTTTCCCATGATCCCCCAGCACTGACTGGAAGTACTTCTAATGTTTATTCGCCAGTAGTTTCTTAAACCATAGCGAAAGAACTGAAACTTGTTCTTTAAAAGTACCTACTTCTTATGCGTATACATTTCACCGGTTATATCCGTACTACTACATACTGAGTTCTCGAATCTAGAAGGACGGATATAACTGGTGAAACTTGTACGTAAAAGAAGTATTGTGTTTCTTCTGAAACTGAGCCTTTTGTTTGTAGGCGAGAAGGGTGTGAGGGGAGATTATTTTTCTTCCTTTTACGCCCTTCTCGCCAAAAAACTAAAAATCGCCGGGAACTCAGTTTCTAATTTTTGTCAGATCAGTTTCCTTGTGTGAAAGCGGTCATGGCACCATTGGCCGCGTTCAACGCGGATGGAGCTTCTGATTCGGCTTTTCGCGGATTTATCTCTGTCTTTTCTCTTTCTAATTTTGACAGTTCATTACAAACAAAAATTATAGAAAAAAATCTAAACCAAGGGATCAGCGTCACCACCATTCTTTTTTAACTTTAGTTTTTAACTGACGAACACATTTCTTGCAGTGTTTATTATGCAAAATTGAGCGATTAAGTTGGAGCTTTAAGATATGGGTTACGAGATTTCGGCTCGTTTTAATTTCTACGCTTCTCGCTTCAAATTTGTGAGATAAAATTCTATGTTTTGCAGATTATTTTTCCCATACAAATGTTGACAATTCATTTCTACCGATATAAAAGTCCATGATTTATAAGCTTTCTATGGGTTTTCCGTATTTGTAACATTGTGGTAACGCTATTTGTTACCCTTGATTTAGAGCCTTTTTTTTCTTTTATGTTTTTTTGTTTTAGCTCCGTTTGCCACTGACGTTTGTGAGATTAGCCGAATTGGCCAGCTGTCATAAAAAGTTAGCAGTTACGTTTAGTGAAGTTTAGTTACGTTTCATCTGAATTTTCAGCAAGAAATTCCCAACTGAAAATTCAGCTGACAGCTTTTCGATAAAAAAAATCTAGGCTCTCCATACAAAACTAACATTTCATATAATTTTGTGTTCAACGTAAAGCCGGTGTAGAATGTAGCCGAGCGAAATAAAGTAATGCACAAAGTGTTATTTTAGTTTAATTAAAAAAGATAGATTTATTTTCTTAGAACGTTACAATAAAATAGTTCTTTTCGCGTTGGCTGCCCTTTCAAATCAGCCTTCTCTCTTTCTAGCTAATCTTATATCTATGTATATTGTATCTTAACTTAAACCTCACCCAACTTAAGCATTTAATGGTTAGCTTACATGTATGCTTTAAGTTGGATGAGTTCACATGTATGTTACACGCTTTTTCTTTTATCAAATAATAAAATAATCTAGTCATAATATTCTCAGTCTCCGTAACGATTCGGTGGGTGTGAAGAACGTGAGCTATGACGCAGTTGGCCACCGACAGCTCTATCTCCTGCAGCTGGTTCCACACTTGGTGCAGGTTCTCCAATAGAGAAGCTATTTCTATAATCCTCAGCATCATCTGTGGATTCAGCAGAGGATTCAGAGAAGGGACATGTGGTCACGAAGGAATCATTACATTCTTCGACATTAGTTCTACCGTTTAAAGCATTAGTTCTATCATCTAAAGCCTTACTTCTTTTGACACCATTGTCATTTAAAAATTCTTGTTTACTATTCAAAGTGACCGCTTAATATCGAGGGTTTCGTCTAAATATCTGACCTGTTGATATATCTAGAACTAAAAATGAATTATCATTAACTTGGCCAACTATTTTGCCGTAACACCATTTTGTATTTTTCTTAAAAATTACTTTCTGATCAATATCAAGTCTGCACAAGGGACACGTTTGACGATCATAATACAACTTTTGTCTTTCACGTTTTTGAATTAATTTTTCCTTGATCACCTGTTCTGACAACTCTTCACGCAATAAAAGTTTTTTATTAATTGGTGCCTTTGTTTTGATTCTACGCCCAAAAAACAATTGTGCAGGTGACACTGTCATAGATGCCAATGGAGACGCATTATACTCAAGTAAACGACTTTCAAACTTGTGTGGGTTACCTTCATCAAAACATTTGTTAATCAAACTTTTCGCAATAGTAACACCTTTTTCCGCCAGACCATTACTTTGAGGATATCCAGGGCTCGAAAATATCAGATTTATATTGGCCCTTTCAGCATATTGGTGCATTTGTCGAGTATTGAACGGACTGTTGTCGAACCTGATCTCCGATGGGTAGCCATAATTGTTAAATATACTTTCTAAATATTCAATGACCATACTCATGGACTTAACCTTCAACTTGCCAGCCATTAAAAAGTTCGAATATGCATCAAAAAATTGCCAAATAATCTTTTCCAGCCAACTCGAATATGTCGATTCCGATAGACTGCCATGGATATGCCGGAATCTCATACTGTGTAAGTGGTTCCTTTGGATTTTCACGGGTGTATTTTTCACAAATGGTGCATGTTTTTACTTCTCGTTCAATGTCTCCCGCCATTCCTGGCCAGTAAAATAGTGGCCGAGCTCTTAACAGCGATTTTTGAATACCCAAGTGTGACACATGAGTCATTTTAAGTACCTCTTTTCTCAGTGATTGTGGCACAACTAATCTGTCCCCAAAAAATAGTAAATCTTCTTCGAACTTTAGCTCATCCCTTATCTTGTGGTACTGCTTGCCTTCACCACTTAGCTTTTTGAACTCCGGCCAACCATTTTCTAAATACTTAATGTTTGACTTTAAGATTAAATCATTCTGGGTTGCTTGTGCATAAATTAACTGATTTTGTTCTCACAAACACATTCGTTTTCGAACTACATGAATAACTGCTTGTAACTCCTGATCATCTTCTCCGTTTTGCTTTAGCACCGCCCTCGACAAACAATCAGCAACAGGTATATTTTTCCCAGGCACGTACTTGATTACAATGAAGGGGTATTCTAATAGTCTCAGGAACAGTCGTTGTAGACGCATAGACCAACAATTTTACTCCTATACTCATCCAAAGAAGCTATTTATAATCGTGTATTGCACTCATTTAATCTCTCTTTAGTACTACATAGAGTTAGAAGGAGAACTATTTGGCTCCTATAGCACCTTAATGAAGGAAATTCAGTTGCTATTAAGAACATTCTAAGAGAGTTCGAAAGAAGTGCTAAAGGAGTAAAGTATAGAGTGTGAAGAAAAAAAAAATCATTTAGGTATAAGCCTAGAAATCGAACTCTGGATGCCGCGCACTACTTGTCGAGCTCGCTAACCGCTCAACCAATCTCTTATATGAAATAATTAGCATTAAAACCGATTGACTTTCTCCTTCAAAGGATTTTTAAACTCATAATTTATCTAAACAAAAATCTATTGAAAGCGTTTTCACCTGCCGCACGTGAATTAATATAAGAGCCAAATGTTTTCATTGCACATAATTATTTATGCAAATAATAAAGATGTTCACATTTTTGCAAAACTAAAAAAGCATGCGCTTATTTGCATTATTACAAATTAATTATTACAATCGCAGTACACGTTTTACTTGAATTGCAAATGGTGGAAAAATGTAGTCATGGCGTTTGCAATATAAGACTTTCCATATTTGCTTATATATCGCGCAAGATACTAACTTTAAGGATTACATTAATATTTCTTTGGGTCACTATTGGATATGATTAAAGAAACTTCAGTTCATCGCATTGTGAAGCTGGTGTTATTGCTAATTGAAAGTCTAATGGATCAGTTATATCACCTTTGACTCCTATACCAATTTGGCTTCCCGTCAGAAGGATTTCTGGGTCACTAAAAACGAATGACATTTTAATGTATGCAATTTTGTTAGTTGGGGATACGTCATCAATCTCTCTTTTCATCAGTGTCTCCAATGGTTTATGATCAGATTGTACGTCAACCTCACGACCATAAATGAAATAGTGGAACTTTTCACATGCGAACGTCACTGCCAACAGCTACTTTTCTATTTGCGCCCATTTTTGTTCAGTTCTGGTCAAGCTTCCAGACGCATACGCTACTGGTTGGTTATCTTGCAACAGTACCGATCCCAATCCATCCTTTGAAGCATCAGTCTGAATCACAATTGGCATATTAGGATCAAAAATTTTTAGTACGGGGCCTTTGGTCAAATCTTGTTTTAATTCCCGCACCTCATCCCCATGATCCTTGCTCCAATGCCATTCAACATCCATTCGCGTTAGTTCTCTGAGTTTCGCTATTCGTTGAGACAGATTTGGGATGTACTGACTTAAATATTTCAACATTCCGAGAAATCGAGTCACTTCAGGTTCGTTTTCAGGTAATGGCATGTTCTTAATAGCTTCTAGATACTCTGGGTTAGGTCTGACTTGCGACGCTGATAATTGTTGCCCCATGAATCGAACTTCTTCAATAGCTAAATGTAATTTTTCCTTATTAAATCGGATACCATTTTCTCGCGCAATTTCCAAAACCCTTCTGAGTACTTGATTGTGCTCTTCCATTGTACGACCGGATATGAAAATGTTGTCAAAATAAATTTCAACGCCCTGAATGTCTCCAAAGATCTGCACCATCTTTCGCATAAATAATTCCGGGGCATTGTTCAATCCGAATGGAACGCGATTCCATCGATATCGCCCAAACGGAGTCATGAAGGCTGTTAAATCAGCACTCTCATCATCCAGCTCTAGATGCCAAAAACCATTTTTGAGATCCATAACCGTAAACACAGACATCCCCGCTAATCTTCCAATTATTGACTCCACTGTTGGAATCAAGAAATGCTCCCGGTGAATGCATTCATTCAATGGCTTTGGATCCAAGCATAATCTGAGAGAACCCTTCGCTTTTTCCACAATTTGAAGGTTATTGACCCAGTCTGTGGGATAATCTACGAGTGAAATAATTTTCGATTTTTCCATCTCCAATAGTTTAGTAATTTGAGCTGGCAGTACTTTTCTATCTGAACTTAAGTTAAGAACCGATAATTATCTGGACTTAGCTAAGTTCATATGGACTTCAGTTGTTTTTGTATTTTCCATGTAAATTCCTTAGTTCAGATGTTGTTTTTTTTCGTCAAATTCTATTCGAACCTGCATAAAAACACGGCTATTATAACTTAACAGTTGCGTGTTAGAACAGCGAATCAAATGATCAAGTTTCATTTTTTTAATAAAAAATAATGAAATGCAATTAGCGTCTGCCCCCGTGTCCAGTTTGGAGTTGACCTTAACATCATTAAATACGAGATCTCGACACTACGGTTTACTTATGCTATTAAAGAAATGAACATTTACTACATTGCTTACTACTAAACTAGAGTCCCTATGCAGCCAATTACAAATTTTCGAATTACCTTTGTCACTCTTTCCTCATTTATACCACACTAGTTGACTCTCCGGATTGTCTGTGGATCGGCAAACATTTGCAAAATGGCACAAACGCTGGGCAAAATTTGTCGTGGTTCCCATTAGTATTTTCACCACAGCGAGGGCACTGCTTCTCACACACGCTTTTCATTATGGTAAGGCGCTTCTTCTGGACCAAATCCTGCTGCTTCGTTTGTGGCACATCAAGCAACTGTTTGTTAGCTGCTGCCAACTCAGATGCCTTGCATTTATCGATCGTTTGCTCCAACGTGTCGTCACGATTTTCAAGCAACTTGATTTGGAGGCGCTTGTCAGCCACACCCAGGACAATGCGATCACGCAACATACGTTCTGCATATGACTCACTACAATCACCGCATACAAAACTGCAGTGTTGCATCTGAAGACGAAGCTCCGTCTCAAACTCACAAAACGGCTGATGTTCTTTTTGCGCAATCAAGTTAAATTTGAAGGATTCCATCACAATATTCTTCTATGGTAAGCAGAACTCCTCAAAGCTTTTTAGCACATCGACCATTTTAATTGCCGAATCTGGTTCGCCATCAAAATGTTTATTAAAAAGAGTGCAATAAACCTCTTTTCCTTTCTCTCCAATGAGATGCAGGAATGTTGCAATCTTAATATTGTCAGGGACACCATTACGACCAGACGCGAGCATAAAAATGTTAAACTTTTATTCCCACAATGGCCATTCTTTCCCAGCATCAGAAAAATTCATTGTGGAGGGACCTTGTAAATTTTTCGATGGGGCAATCGCCATCGCAACATTCGCATTTGGCTCATCATCGGATCCACATCTGTGTCGTGTGTTGTGTTGTGGAGTCGTGTGTCACTGTTATTCCATATATTTTATGCGCCACACTGCAACACAACACACGAGAAAAATATGGTTCTACGCATATGAAATACATTGTACGATAGCGACACACGACTCCACAACACAAAACACGACACAGGTATTGTTCTGGCTTAAAGTACTTTATTTTCAGCAGTTTTCAAATTTTTGCATTGAATGCGCCCATTTTCTTATCCTATTATTACCTCTTTTAAGGCTCTCCCAAACCAATGCGGAACATTCGTTGCAGTGAAAAAACATTCGCATGTCAAAATTCATTTACATGGTGATATATGAGAGTGCCCACACCAACGCGACGGAGAAACATATGAAATAATTTTGACTGACGAAGGTTTTTTCGCCGCAACGAATGTTTCGCATTGGTTTGGGAGAGCCTTTACACACCACGAAGTAGCACACCGAAGCATATTTACCCCGTTTACAAACAAAATCGAGAGCTCGAGTTCGATTAGGGTTGGATTTTCGACCCAGGTGTTTCGTAATGTGAGTTGAGAGCCCCATTTGAAGTTGAGTTGATATGGTGTTGAGATTACATTTAATGGAATGGCAACAATATATTTATTTTACACAAAAACAGTTCAAATTTAATGAATTTAAGTACATCCCTTCAAACAAAATCATGGACCCGAATTTCTCGGTTCACTTTGGAATCACTTGGGAATCCAAAAAACTGAGTGTCTCACACACATTAACAAATTTTCTGTGTAAAGAGAAGAACAAGAATCGAGAGAATTTTTGTATGCATGGAGAAATAGAGAGAGTACAGTCATTTTGTTTTAATTTCCACCACCTTTTGATTTTTTAGCTCAGTTTTGTAGGTAGCGTGGCGAAGACCATTGCTTTTTTATCTTTTTTTCTTGTAAAAACTTTAAGAAATTTCCAATCAAAAATACAAGTTTACTGTTTATTATATGTATATGTTTAGTTGTGAGATATATAATGTACCTTTTAAAATTGATAAATAAAAATAATGTTTTGAAATGAACCAAATTCGGTTGTTTATTTTTCTGTATGCAATGTAGAAACTCGACTAGATGGGGAAGATTCATTCATTTTTGTTGGTCCATTTTGGATTCCATTAAGGCTCCGTTTTCTCGGAGTATGGTGAATTGGAATACTCTCTCTCTCACAATACATTCACATAATGGCTCCGTGGTGATTCTAATTTCTATACTAATTTGATCCGATTTGGAATCGTTTTGGATCCGGTTTTGGGTCCGTTTATGAACTGCTTTTGGATCCAAAACGGACTCGCTTGCTTGAAGGGATACTTCACATAGCTATCAAAACAAATAAATAATTTTACTCGCTCTTGTGCAAAAACACTGTGGGGAACACATCCTCAAGACAGACTCTTCGACCCAGGTTTTTTATCCACAATTTCGATTCGACTACGCTCCTGAAGTGGAATTGAGTCGGTTGAAGCTCATTTCAAGTCAACGCAGGTATATAAAGGGGCCAAGCGAGCTTGAAGCTCGCTCGAATACCTCATGTAAACGGGATAACTGTCGGCAAGGTTTTTGTTCGTGTGAAAAGGAAATATGTCGAATAAGCAGTTCGAACTCTGGAAATCGAAGTAGTGCACCGGCATGACGTGTGAAAAAGAGCGAACAAGTGTGTCGAAGCAGTTTTGTGTGTTGTTTTTTTTTTTTGCCAACTGGTGTTTTCGTCCCGTTAGTTTTAAATTAATTTTTTAAGGCTTGTTTCACACACATTCGGTTTCATTCGGTTCGGTCTCTATTCGGTTTGTATTCGGCAGTGCCTGATATGTGTGAAACGATAAAAAGGCAAAAATAAAAACCTTATAGAAACCGTATAGCACCGAACGATCCCTCGACACGAATCGGTTTCATTTGCTACGTATTCGAGTCTAGGGCACACAAAGTAAACACATATTTGGTTCGTTTTCAGTTTTTCTGATTTTTTATAATACATTTTATTTATTTTTAATTATTAGTGAGTACAAGCCGAATATGAACCATCTGTGTGTGAAGAGAAATCGAACCGAATACAGACCGAACCGAATGTGTGTGAAACGAGCCTAATTGCCTCAAAAAATGGATTTCGAACAGGAAAAATGTGTTTGGGCACATTCTGAAATCGTAATTTTGCTGGAAATAATAAGAGACAATCAAATTGTCAAGCAAATGGACAAAAAAACAGTGCGGCATTTGATAATTATACCATTGGACGGCTGATTTTTAACATAGTTAGAGTTACTCCTTTTTGACTCCGCTTACTCAAAAATAATGTTCCGAGTAATGTTTTTGGAGTATTTTTCTGTTCCGGAATTAATAAAGGAGTAGACCCGAAACACACATATACATATAAATCCTTTCATCGGATTATTTGTCAAATTAATTTTACTCGACTGAACGTGCAAAATATGCATAAATATCAGATAATTTACGCAAACACACATAAATATTTCACAAATTAGTCTCGGAACAATAGAAAATAATTCGATTGGAATCAAAAAGGAGTAGTACTCAGGGTTGTCAGGTTTTAAAAAGCGAAACACCCAAAATTAAAATTTAAATCGCCGCCAAAAAATCGACAAATTTCAAAATGTTCAACCCAAAAAATCACAAAAAAAAAAATAAATAAGCAAAACAAAACCAAATACACATTATGTATGCATCCAGTATTTTATCAATGGGATCCTTTTCATAGCCTTTGAAACATGGCTAGATCTTACAGCATGCCGTTCTAAGTCAGTTTTGATCGAACGTAGATCGCAGTCGCAATTTTTGCAATGTGTTAATCTATATCTTTCTTCGATCTGGTTAACCAACAAAGTTATTTGTTTTGACATACATACATCATTTATTTTAGGGATGGAAGTGAAATCGAATTTAAGTTTTGGGGTGCGTTCAGCGCAAAAACCGATGAAAAAGATGTAAGGGTAAAGTGAAAATTTGCGAAGAATATTAAAATTCCGATTTAAAAAATTTAAATCGCCAAAAACTAATAATATCGCCTTTTTAGGGGTACATCGCCAAATGAAATTTCAAATCGCACATTTGGCGATAAATCGCACAATCTGACAACCCTTAAGCCCGGGACACAAAGGACGCGGTCTGGCGGTGCGGTCGAGATTTTTGACCGTCGCGTTCTTTGTCTTGTGTAGAATCACTTGTTGTTCAAACAGAATGCGAACAGGTCAAGCGGCGAAGAATAGAACGCGACGAGCAAATTTATTTGGAAAATTTTTACAAAGAACGCGACGGTCAAGCGTCAAAAAAGACCAAACGTCAAAACAAATCTATGAAAACAGCTGCATGTGAGATTATTATTTTGTATTGATTTTGGTAATTCTGTTTCATTTATTTTTATTCGTTTTCTTTTTCAATTTTAATACAAATTATAAGGAAAATCAAATATGTGTGACATTGAAGTACTGTACTGATCCAATCAGTTCGAACAAACATTTATATATGATTGCAAGCACCCGGAGTATAAAGATGTTGCTAAAAAGATGAAGACATGGGAAAGAAATAGCTTCTTTTTTGGTTTATCTCACGAACCCATTTTCGTCTTTTTCTGCTTGTAAGTGTAAGGAGAAGAAGCACTTTTTCTTCGCCAGAACTGCTGCTGCTGCTCATATTTTTGTTTTAATTATACAGAAAAACAGAAACGAAACTAGAACGCCGAAAGCTTACCGCGTTCTGTCTGACTTTATAGAACGCGGCGGTCAACGACGCGTTCTGACCATACCGCCAGACCGCGTCCTGTGTGTCCTGGGATTTAGTACTGTTCCGAAATCCAATCGAAAACGATACTGCATTCACGTTACGTCTTACGTTGGCTCTTGATGACGTTCCGAATTCGGAAAAGAAAGAAAAGAAATCCAAAATCCAAATCTACAAAACAGAGGCTTGTAGGTTCATCGACAAAGTTAATTATTAAAAGGGCTATCAATCCGTTGGGATTTGCAAATAAATTAAATTAATAAACAACTTAACAAAAATAAAAGAACTAGTAAGTATTTCTTAGAATTTGTTATCTGAATGATGCATATAGTAAATTTAATAATTTTTAGGAAAGTAAAAAAGCTTTCTTAATCTTTTAAACGCAATTTTTATACAACAATACATACGCCATTTTTTTTGCATTGAATAATTCTAAGAAATCTGTAATTTAGCTAAATTGGATCAAAATCAAGAGCATTCGAAAATAGAGAAAAAATGAAGGGCTTTGGACTGCTTTTTGTTGCACTTGTTGTGCATGTTGCTGTTGCAGCTGATCCCCATTTCTTGTCCGATAAGTTCATTGAAATTGTTCGTTCCAAGGCAAATACATGGGAGGTAAAAATTATTCTTTTTTGTTGAGACAAAGAAATGCTTTAGCGAACTAATAAAATGATGATTGTATTTGTTTTGATTGAAGGTTGGTCGCAATTTTGCCCCCACTGTATCTGAATCATATATCAAGGGATTGATGGGAGTACATCCAGACGCCCACAAATATGCATTACCACCAAAAAATATTGAAAATTTTTCAGAAGACGATATTCCAGAAAATTTTGATTCCCGCAAGGAATGGGCAAATTGTCCCACGATCCAGGAAATCCGTGATCAAGGATCTTGTGGCTCCTGTTGGGCATTTGGAGCTGTTGAAGCGATGTCAGACCGAGTAAGTTCTTATCAAAAAAAAAAAATATTCATTGCGGTGTTCATCTTATCGCAAAAAATGGGGAAAAAAGGGGCGCTTGGTTATTATTATTTTTTTTTTTTTTTTATATGAAGCGCCGTACATACCTATCAACTAATTTTACATATTGAAAGTATTATTTTCTTTGTTCGGGCTTATCTCTGAATGTGATTCAGAGTAATTTAAAAGAAAGCTTGAAGCCACATAAGAACTAGCGACATTTGAATCATTTTATTTGCAGCTCTAAGTCGATTTTGATACGGAAATCTAATATTTTGTAAGGTAGGCATTTGATTATGATTAAAAGAATTAATTAAAAAGCTTCGAGGATAAATATTCTTTGGGGTACCTACCTGCTTAAACTAATTCTTTCTCAAACTATTGATTGAATATGTTTTTTGAAATCTAGATTTAATGCTTTTGAAAATATTGGACTTTGTCTTTGTTGAATAAGTAATGGCTAAATTCACAAACGCACCGATGCGGTAATGATGCGTAATCACTGCCTTTAAAGATTCATAAATGCATCAAATCAGCATCACTTTTGTGTAAAGTGTTCACTATTGCAAACTTCACATAATAAGCAAACTTCAAACAAGCAGAATCAAAAGAATTTTTGATGCTTTTTTGCTGATGCATTGCGAAAGTACACCTGCGTTGTGCATCAGCATCGCAAAAAAGCAGTGATGCGAATATTTACACAATGATTCAGTTTATGACTTATGCTAGGTTTCCACTTGTCATTGAAAGACCCAAATTGACACATTTTGACAACGAGAGGGCTAGTTACAACAAGTTTTATTATAATTTTAACTATATGCCTGTAAGACCTGAGGTCTTTTAAATGCAATGCACGGCACTAGTTAGAAGGAATAGATGGAAAGGAAAGATTTTTGTTTGCACAGTGGATTGAGATTTAGATGTTAATTATCTCATGAAATTCCACGGGTGGCATCCAGTTGAAACTGGGGAATGTAGAAAAGAATGCTGCCTAGACTGGGGCTCGAACCCACACGTCCAGGTTAGCAGTCAAACACTATATCCATTGTGCCATTGCCACCCAAGTTGAGCAAGAAAATATTAGTAGAAAGAAGGTATAACCCACCCTGTCCTGTCAAACTGTGTCTTTTAATGACAACTTAATTATGTCAGAAAATGAAAATTATTTAGTTTAGTTAGTAAGATTAGTTATTGATAGGATTCTGGTTGGGATGTAGAACATCGATTTTACCCAATGAGGCGGCTTTATAGGTTTACCCTCAATCCCGTAGTAATTTTACTAAAATTCTATGGCTATATATTGTATCACTATGGATGAGTTCAAAAATGCAGGAATGCTGCATGACTACAAAATATAATTGTAAAAAAATGGTACCATTTAGCAAGTTTTTAGTAAAATTTGATGTCATTGTTGAATTAATGTTTCCTCTCAACAATGACATCAAATTTTACTAAAAACTTGCATAAATGGTACCATTTTTTTACAATTGTATTTTGCAGTCATGCAGCATTGCTGCATTTTTGAACTCACCCTATATTATAACAATTTTTTGTATTAAAAATCCTTTAGATATGATTAAAAAAAAAATGTACCCTTACAGGTTTGCATTCACTCTAAAGGAAAGCTCAACTTCCACTTTTCGGCTGATGATTTGGTTTCATGCTGCCATACTTGCGGATTCGGATGCAATGGCGGTTTTCCTGGTGCAGCCTGGAGTTATTGGACACGTAAGGGTATTGTGAGTGGCGGTACTTTTGGATCTAAACAGGTAATCAAGCCCCTCTCATTACCTTGACATTTTTCTAACTATGAAATTATTAAGGGATGCCGTCCATATGAAATCGCACCATGCGAGCATCATGTAAATGGAACTCGTCCATCATGTAATGGTGACAATGGAAAAACACCGCGTTGCCAACATCAATGCCAAACCTCATACAAAGTTAAATACAGCGATGACAAACACTTTGGCAAGTCCTCATACTCAATCCACAGTAATGTGAAACAAATTCAGAATGAAATTAAAACCAATGGACCAGTGGAAGCAGCTTTTACGGTTTATGAAGATTTTATTTTATACAAAAAGGGTGTGTAGTGTTAATTGTTTTTCAAAAATTGAAATTTCTATTATTATTGTTAATATATTCACATAGGAGTATATCAGCACGTTCATGGCAAAGCTCTTGGTGGCCATGCTATCCGTATCATTGGATGGGGTGTCGAAAATGCAACACCCTACTGGCTAATTGCCAATTCCTGGAATTCCGATTGGGGTGATAATGGAACATTTAAAATTGTCCGTGGTAGCGATCATTGTGGAATTGAAAGTGCTATATCTGCTGGCTTACCAGTTGTTTAGATTAAATTGTGATTTTCACAAAAAGTTATGTTTTGATAAATTTAAACATTTGTCAATATAGTTTTGTTTTCTGTTAAAAATGGTTTATAATAAAAATCGCCTTCAGAAATAAAGATACATTTTGAATACATTTTTGTTTTAATTTCCTCATACATATTCTAATCATCTTCAAAAAGGCTGTTTTTGCTAATATAGACTAGTAATACCAAACATAAAATAAGCCATTATTCATCAAAGCGAACCGACAGAAATGTATGGAAACTGGTCTTAGAATGAGAACCAAATATGAGGAGGCATATCTAGAACGATAGGTACTTTATGTACTACAGTAGTTACTTTCGTAGTTATTTCAATTCAAAGTGATTTTTCGTACTGAAATTTCCCTTCACAGTCTTAATAAGCGAATAAATTTTTTAACATATATCTCGACTTGTAGACCGTGATGTCAAAAAACAAATATTTCGTTTTTATAAACTGCATTACTTCGAAAAATAAAAAATTGAATCTGAAATATTGCATGTCGAAATCCTTTTGCTTTAACCCAAGTTTGGTCATTCCAGTTCTAGTAAATAGGTAATCAATGAGCGTAAATAAACTGTTGATATTCATTGAAAATAGTTTGCTCATCCTTCTTGCTTCACTCGACCTTTATAAATACATTCTGTTTGAACAAAACCCATATCAGCTACCAAATCATCAAGTTAGTGTGTTGACCAAAATCAAAACATAACATCTACTCAAAAAAAAAATTGCTCAGGGACGAGGTTTTGTTAATTAAAACATTAACCCCATCTTTGAGTCCGAAATCCCATACATCATCGAAATCAGATTAATCTATAGATAGATTCAAAACCCATTGTATCCGCTTTATTTTTTGTTTCGAATTATAGGTACTATCTAATTCCATTATTTCTAGTTTAATATTTCAATTCAAAAAGCCCTATATCCATGTTATTCGATTAGACGGGTTTTTCTCGATTTACTCAAAATCTTCTTAACTGGATATGGGTTTTGTTTTTGATTCACATGAGTGAGATAGGTATGCTGTAATGATAGGTTAGGTAGTACACATTACTTGTTCAATCCTGATCATGATTCTGGCCAAACAAAAATGTTGTGTTTGACAACACAGCTTTCCAGACTGTAAACTAAAGCCCTTATTGCGAGTGTCCTTCAACGTTCGATGCGACAAAAGTCGAAAGTACCAAAAAGTTTAGTGAGTTAAAACTGCTGCCCATAGATTTATGTTATTGTAATCCTTTGTAAAAAACTAAGGTACTGAGATCTGATGCAACCATAGAATAAGATATTTCGAATTTCCGACGATCCACTTTTGACAAGTCGTTCATCGATAAGCAAACGACACTCACAATAAGGGCCTAAGTTTGTGAGACTTAAATGCCCAACATGGGGGCTTAAGTATTCAGTTATTTGTGCACTCCGAAAATGGGCATTTGTGTCCTGTTTTGCGTACTTAAGGGGCACTTCTGAATGTGAAACGGGCCCTCAATCTGCAATTTTTTGTAAAAATCATGCAACCTTAAGAGTATTCAAGAACATTGTTTATTTTTCGTTATTTCCTAATATCACATTTATCGTCATTATTTTTGTTTTCAAAACTCTATAAATTCTTCTACATTATCATGTTGCTTCATACATATGGATTCCAATTACTTCCATCCTCTGGCAGCAAGTTATTGGTAATTAGCAAAATAACATCAATCACCCACCAAACACCAACTCCACCGACAGTCAATAGCTTGCCAACAGCGGTGCCCGTCTGTCCGAGGCAAAATCTATCCATTCCCAGAAATCCCAACAGGATGCTGTAGATTAAGGTAGTTACAAAGTAATGGTCAGTGTACTTAACACATGGAATTCCATCGCGCTGAAAGCTCCGCGGTCCATAGCATTCAATGTCGGGAAATACAACACAATCGACTTTTGTGTGTTCGACATCTTCATACCATATGCCGCCAAACTTAACACATCCATAGCCAACTTCTTCACGAGCCGATTGATTGCCACGATGATCGACGGGATCCTTGCATTCGAGGAACTCTTTTGATAGGAAGCTACAATTGACTAGTGGTCCAAGAGGATTAAATTTTGGCGACTGTTGTATGGATATTTCTTTATCATTGCTTGCGTGCGTCGAATGAACAATGTAAATTAATTCATAATAAATCGATAAAATTATAATTGTTTTTTTCATTGTTATTTATTTATTGTATTAATAATAATTAATAAATAACAAATTTAAATGGTTTTAAATATGATTTGATATGTCAAATTTCCATGAAATGTGGTCGCGTTCAAGGCATTAATAAAAGGTTTGTTTACCTGTTGTTCCCTTTGTGCCTGTCCACATTGCATTTTTAATGCTTGTTGTTAATAGGTTTGTTCCCGAGATTTTTGGGCAGAAATTGTTGGTCTGTCAAATTTTGAAGAGTGGGGATGAAATTCTCTCACAGAGAGAAAAACTGCCCAAAAAGTCTGGAACGGTTTCTTGGCAAAAATTCTGCCCCACAATTTCACACAATTATTATTTTATTTTTTTATATCTTTTTTTATTTCAACGGGAAGCAAACTGAACCGATGACTCTACAACAGTAATGCTGCATTTACACGAATGGCAAAATGCCATTATATCTGTCAAATTATAGCCATTTTTCTTTTCATCGTGTAAACGCTGTGCCAAAATAAAATGGCAGAGAAAATTTGGCATAAAATGCTGCCATTAATATGACTATTGTCGTTTTCGGTTGGAGGTTCGGAGTTACTCCTTTTTGACTCCGCTTACTTCAAAACAATTCGATTGGCTGTTCCGAGTAATGTTTTCGGAGTATTTTTCTGTTCCGGAATTAATAGAGTAGACCCGGAACACACATATTCATATAAACCCTTTCACCGGATTATTTTTCAAATTAATTTTACTCGACTAAACGTGCATAATATAAATAAATATAAGACAATTTACGCACACACACATAAATATTTCACAAATTAGTCTCGGAACAATAGAAAATAATTCGGTTGGTATCAAAAAGGAGTAGTACTGTTCCGAAATCCAATCGAAAACGACATATGTATAAACACTTTACTGGCGCCATTTTCCGAAATTATGCCATTCTAGATAAGAATGAACTTGCTCATTCTTTTATGGCATGTTGCCAGTATTTTGAAATCTGCCATTATTTGAACTCGTGTAAATGCATGTCATAAAAAAATTATTTCTGCCATTATTTTACCATTTTTTTGGCAGAAATATTGGCATCTTTGCCATTCGTGTAAATCCGGAATAAATTTTTTATACAACGTACCTCAACCTGGCATTTGACAGGCCAACAATTTCTGCCCAAAGAAATTTCTTGGGCAGAATTTGTCAGTAGGGGAAATAATTTTACTCTGTCGTGAGCGCTCTCTTCTGCCCAAAACTACCAAATATGTGAGGTATCTACAAAGGATCTACAAAGCCTTTATTCGTCCAAAACTTGAGTATAACTCTCACATTTGGGCAGGTGCTCCAATAACCCACTTGAGTTTATTGGATAGAATTGAAAAGAATTGAAAAGAAAGCTCTTAAAATGAAAGGTGAAAGAACTATAACGGAAACATTCTCATCTCTTGAGCACCGTCGAAATGTTTCATGTCTTTCGTTATTTTACCGTTATTTCCATAAACAATGCTCTAGTGAAATAGCCAGTTGCATTCCTCCCCTTAAACAATTCAACCGTAATACTCGCGCTTCTAGGAATGCCCATCAGTTTACCCTTGAGCCCAATTTCGGACGTACTGTTAAGTACAGAGATTCTTTCTTTAGTCGCACTATTCGAATGTGGAATGCTCTACCCAGCTCAATTTTCCCCTCCCATTGTGATCTACAGACGTTCAAAACCAAGGCGCATCGGTATCTCCTTTTAAATCCCCTCCAATCTACCTAATCGCTCGTGCTGTGTATATCATCTTAAGGGTAGTCACAACCTCTTTTGCACGCGCTTAATATAAAAAAAAAAAAAAAAAAAACAGGTGTGGAACAGCATTTGGGCAAAAATTGTTGACAATTGGCAGTTTTGGTCAAGGTGTGGAACAGGCCTTATATGTTCGTTGTGTCCATACGATGAAGAGTAAAGGATCTCCCAAACCAATGCGGAACATTCGTTGCGGCGAAGAAACATTCGCATGTCATAATTTATTTACATGGTGATATATGAGAGTGCCCACACCAACGTGGCGGAGAAACATATGAATTAATTCTGACTGACGAATGTTTCTTCGCCGCAACAAATGTTTCGCATTGGTTTGGGAGAGCCTTAAAGGTTACACCGTACTAGGCGGAACTGGACTGCAGCGGAACTGCGATTCACAATAATTTGTATGAAATTTAATGAAGTTCAGTTGCCGCTTAGTGCGAGCTCATACAATTTCATACAAATATTGTTTTGCCGCGTCGTGAAGTGTAGTTCCGCTGCTGTTATGTGCGGTCTAACCTTTATTATACATAATACAATATGCACAATTTTCCATTGTTTTTTTGCAAGCAGGTGTCTTCAGAATAGATATTTATTTCTCACTTTTGTACTTTTGTACAAAAGTAGTTAAGCCTTACAGAAAATATTTGTCACATTTGAGAATTTGTTTTTGTTGGTACACGCCTAAATGGGTACGTTCAATTCAGTCAGGATGCAATTCCATGAATACAAGATTACGACACTTCGGATTTTTCGCTTTGTTTGTAATTTTCAACACACTTCGTGACTCAAGTGGAGACAAAAAAGGCTAAACTTTGGTATAATTTGGGTGCGAAAACTTTAAGTTACTTGAACTTGTTACTAAAGTGATTTTTTACCATTATTTTTTTTTAATGTTGTGGGCTATATTTTGATGATATAAAAATGTTGCAAGTAAAAATTAATTATCATTTTGTACAAGTGGAAACACTTTTTACTTTAAATAAATTGGCAACATTTTTTATCTTTTAAATACAACTTCAAGTGAATAAATCGAATTGTACTTCACTTCGAAGAAACTTCCAGAAGATTAAAAGCGTGTTTTTATTTTGTGTCCGGAATTTTTTCAGTTTTTTTGGACAAATTACAACAGGTTATGGGCCCAGTATCCCATTTAAATGGAAAAATTCATTGAAATCGAAAAACTTACCGGTAGAGATAACTACCATACGTGGAAATTTGGAGTGGAGCATGCTATGAAGCTCCAAGGTTATTGGAAGGCTGTCGAAGGCACTGAGACGAAACCTGAAATCATCGAGAAGGCAACATCAAGGCTGGTGTTGTATATTTCATCCACTCTATACGTCCACATCCAAGGAATATCAACAGCAAGTGAAATTTGGAACAAGTTAAAAGCAACATACGATGACTCCGGATTGTCTCGACGGTGTGGTCTGCTAAGGAAGCTGACAACAACGCAGTAAGTAAATTGCAAAGATATCTGTGAGTATGTTGACACGATAGTTGATACCTCACAAAAATTAAATCAAATAGGGTACGCTGTAAGTGATGAGTGGATTGGAAGTTTGATGTTGAGTGGTCTGCCTGAACATTTCGCCCCAATGATAATGGTTATTGAGAATAGCAATGTTAAAATATCTTCAGACAGCATTAAAACAAAATTGCTGCAAGATTTTGAAAGCTACAATTCACTAGGAGTAGGCTCACAGTCAGAATTGGCGATGTACGCGAAGCAGAAAGGAAAACGATCATCTTACACAAGGAACAGGACTTATGAACAGGGCAACAAGTTTTCCTGCTTTAATTGCGGAAAAGATGGTCACATCGCAAGACATTGCAGAGAGAAAAATAAGTCATCATCGACATGTAACCAAAAGACGTTGGAAGCTAGTTTTGCAGCTAATTTTGATTGCGCTGACAATGGATGTATAGTTGACTCAGGTGCTACAACACATATGGCCAAGAACAGGTACGATTTCATAGATTTGTATCCATCTATAAATGATCAATACTTCGTAGTTGCAAATAATAGTAGACTGAAGGTAGTAGGTAGAGGTTATATTTGCATAGATATTAATCAAGATAATATTGTTGAGAAAATCATAATAAAAGATGTTTTGTATGTGCCAGAGGTGTGTACAAACTTATTATCAGTCAGTCAAATGACAAAGAAGGGTTGCGAAGTGAGATTTTTGGAAGATAAATGCATCATTCTTCGTAACAACAACATTCTTGTAAGTTGCTACCTTCAGAATAATATGTACAAGTTAGGCGTCGACGGAACCGAAGACTTTTGCTGTTGGAAGCAAAACACTGTGGCACCAGCGCATGTGTCATGCAGCAGATGCAAGTATTCAAGATGGCGGGTCCATCGAGTAGTAAATGCATTTCCTGCTTGAAAGGAAAACAGGCTAAGATTCCGTCTAAATCTTCGATCAGTAAAACTACTGACATCCTGCAATTGGTGCACAGCGATGTTTGCGGGCCAATGGAAAAGAGTTCCATGGGTGGAGCAGCATATTTCGTATCGTTTCTTGATGATTTTTCGAACAAACTATTTATTTATATAATGAAGCATAAATCTGAGGTGAAAAATAAATTCCAAGTTTTTAAAAATCTTGTCGAGAAATCAAACAGGTAGGGCGATCAAAGTATTTCGTACAGACAATGGTTTAGAGTTTTGTAATGAGGCCATTAGAAAAATTTGTGAAGAGAGCGGTATCATCCATCAAAAATCGGCGCCATATAATCCTCAACAGAATGGCAAAGCGGAGCGTATGAATAGAACTCTCGTGGAAAAGGCCAGGTCGATGATGATGGATGCGAAATTAAAAAAAATTTACTGGGCAGAAGCTGTAAACACAGCTGCTTATCTCCTCAATAGAACACCAAATAAAAAGCTGAGTAATAAATCACCAGACTGGATTGGTGTGAAGCAAAACCTGTCGCATCTCCGTGTTTTCGGTTGTGTGGCAATGAAAATGGTTCCCAAAGAAAGACAACAAAAGTGGGATGCAAAGTCGGTAAAATGCAATATGCTAGGCTATTGTGAGAATAGCAAAGCTTATAGATTATACGATCCTATTGAACGAAAAATATACAATAGTCGAGATGTTGTTTTTATTGAAGAGCAAATGTATTTCACCAACAATGAGCACCAAAAAATATTGTGTTTACCCAAGAATGACGATGAGGTCAAGCAAATGTCGAACGACCAGAATTTAGTGAGGATTCATCTAGATACAATTTCTAATGATACGAATTTACAAGAACTAGTAGAAAACGAAACCGAAAATGATGAAACAGAGAACGAAGATCCATCCACAAATGAATCGATGAGCAGTGCAGACGATAGTGAGGATTTGGAAGAACCAGAAAATAATGTAGAAGATCCGTTATAATTGCGACGTTCAAGCAGCATGCCGAAACAACGTGATATGAGCGATTATATCACATACTTCGCATCTGGAAACGCAGACGAACCCAGCAGTTATCAAGAAGCAATCGGTGGCGATGAAAGGGATGATTGGATGAAAGCAGTAAAGGACGAAAATAAATCCCTTATGGAGAACGAAACATGGTCTGTGGTGGAACTACCGGAAAACAAGAAAATATTGACGACGAAGTGGATTTTCAAGAAAAAAATCAATGAAAAAGGAAACGTTATCCATCATAAAGCGAGGTTGGTGGCCAGAGGATGCGCGCAGAGAAGCGGTGTTGACTACAATGAAACTTATTCACCGGTGATGAGATATAATTCTCTTCGATACTTACCATCACTTTATCAGAGACTCTCTACTTCAAAAAACAATTGATCTACAAGCTGTTAGCTCTGAAAACATGATTGCGCACATACAAACAAAACCACTGACTAGTATTAAAGTTAAAATATTTGCTCATAAAATGGGTATCTGTCATTCTAAGTAAATTCATTTTTAGTGAGGATGTTGCAAGTAAAAATTAATTATCATTTTGTACAAGTGGAAACACTTTTTACTTTAAATAAATTGGCAACATTTTTTATCTTTTAAATACAACTTCAAATGAATAAAATGAATTGTACTTCACTTCGAAGAAACTTCCAGAAGATTAAAAGCGTGTTTTTATTTTGTCTTCGGAATTTTTTCAGTTTTTTTGGACAAATTACAACAAAAAACAACAATAAAAATAATAATTCAAGAATGGAATATATCTGATATTTGAATTTTTTCATCGCACTCTCTATTTTTGCTCCATATTTTGACTATTAACTTAATTTAAAACAATTGAATAACAATTAAAAACATTTTTCGGTAATATTTTTTGTGCAACCTTATGCAAAAACGAATTATAGCGAGTACATAGCACTATGCACTTTTTATAATGCCTCTGAACGCAAAAACCTTATTCATAAACTTATGCAACGTTGAATAGAAGCAACATAAGCTAAACGCGTTTGGGGGTTGTATAGAGCCAACATAAGGGTTGTTTAGTATCGGAATGTCACTTTGACTCACACATAACAACAATGTAGGTAGATATTAGGGGGCGCTTATTTTTGCAATCTTTGAGGTGTTGAAATCTCACTTTCAAAATAATTTATACAACAATTAATAATGTTGGTTGTTAATTTACTGTACATTTTTGTTGGGATATTGTTTAAAAAAAGGAATATTTTTTTGTACACTTTATTTTATAGAAGCTGCTTAATAAATGTGGAAAATTTAAAGAATTTCCATCAAATCTTACAACTTTTGCAAATGTTCGACGGCATGCGTGATTTAAATAAAATTATACAAGGAATCAACTTCATCACTTTCATGGGAAAATTCAAATGAATTTCAAGCGTTACAAAATAAACACCACCCTTTTATTTTTTTTCCTAAACAAAAACATCATGATGTGAGTGAATGGAACAATTCATGGAATAAATCAATAACGACGTATTTTTTGTTTCAAATACTTTAAATTTTATTTGCGAACACAAAAAACCAACAAAGTAACTGGATAATTATAAAAATATTAAAAGAAATTAGTAAAAAATCAAAAAGAATCCAATCGCCAGCAGAATTACTTCTATTAATTTTTCACATAGCACACACACAGCTGGGTCTCCTTTGTCAGTTTTGAAACTTAAACGTAATAGATTCCTCCTTTATGGTACTAATTTTGACACAAGCCCTTCAAGCAAAATCACGGACCCAAATTTCTCGGTTCACTTGGGACTCCAAAAAAAATGAGTGTCTCACACACAATAACAAATTTTCTGTGTACGCATGTAAAAAGAACGAGAATCGAGAGTATTTTTTTCAAGCATCGAGAAATAGAGAGAGTATAGGCGAAGTATACAATCATTTTGCCTTAATTTCCACCACTTTTTTTTTTAGTTCAGTTTTGTAGGTAGCGTGGCGAAGACGGTTGCTTTTTTATCTCTTTCTTCTTGTTAACACTTTTAACCATTTCCAATCAGAAATGCAAGTTTCTATTTATTAAATGTAAATTTATATTTGTGGAATGATGTCATGTGCGAAATAGTATTTAGAAAATCTTTTATGAATGATAAATAAAAAAAAACTCTTGAAATGAAAAAATTCAGTTTGTTTTATTTTTGTAGTCAATGGAGAAACTGGACTAGATGGGAAGTTTTTTTAATGCTTTTGGGTTGGGTATGCCTCAATTCATTCATTTTTTTTGGAACCGTTTTAGATTCCATTTGGTTTCGGTTCTCCGAGTTTGGTGAATTCAAAAACTCTCTCTCTCACAATACATTCACATAATGGCTCCGTGGTGATTCTAATTTCCATACTAATTTGAGCCACAAAACGCAGTTTTTCGATCCGTATTTGGATCCGAATGCGAAGTCGTCCATACGTTGTTTGATACGTTTGCGGACCGAAAACGAGCTCGCTTGCTTGAAGGGAGCTCATAATAACCCTTCAAGCAAGCGAGTCCGTTTTGGACTCCAGTTCATAAACGGACCCAAAACCGGATCCAAAACGATTGCAAATCGGATCAAATTAGTATGGAAATTGGAATCACCACGGAGCGATTATGTAAATGTATTGTGAGAGAGAGAGAGAGTATTCCAATTCACCATACTCCGAGAAAATAGAGCCTAAATGGAATCCAAAACGGACCAACAAAAATGAATGAATCTTCCCCATCTAGTCGAGTTTCTACATTGCATACAAAAAAAAAAAAAACAAACAGAATTTTGTTTATTTTTATTTATCAATTATAAAAGGTACATTATATTTTTCCACAACTTAACATAATAAACAGTAAACTTGTATTTTTGATTGGAAATTTCTTAAAGTTGATTTGTTATCTTTACAAGAAAAAAAGATAACAAATCAATGGTCTTCGCCACGCTACCTACAAAACTGAATTAAAAAAAAGGTGGTGGAAATTAAAACAAAATGACTGTACTCTCTCTATTTCTCCGTGCATAAAAAAATTCTCTCCATTCTTGTTCTTATTTTTGAATGCGTACACAGAAAATTTGTAAATGTGTGTGAGACACTCAGTTTTTTTTTGGATTCCCGAGTGATTCCAAAGTGAAATGCAGAAAAACTTCGTTTCTGCATTATAGGAAAGTGCCATAATGCAGAAATGAAGACGAACATGTTCATCTTCTTGATGGTTCTCATGTAAATCCACCATTACGGTAAACAGTAAACTTGTATTTTTGATTGGAAATTTCTTAAAGTTTTCACAAGAAAAAAAGATAAAAAAGCAATGGTCTTCGCCACGCTACCTATAAAACTGAACTAATAAAAAAGTGGTGGAAATTAAAACAAAATGACTCTCTTACCCCGTTTACAAACAGAATCGAGAGCTCGAGTTGGATTAGGGTCGGATTTTCGACCCAGGTGTTTCGTCACGTAAGTTGAGAGCCCCATTTGAAGTTGAGCTGACATGGTGTTGAGATTACATTTAATGGAATGGCAACAATATATTTATTTTACAAAAAAAACAGTTCAAATTTAATGAATTTTAGTACATACTTCACATAGCTATCAAAACAAATAAATAATTTTACTCGAACATGTGCAAAAACACTGTGGTGAACACATCCTCAAGACCGACTCTTCGACCCATGTTTTTTATCAACAATTTCGACTGGACTCCGCTCGAGTCGGTTGAAGCTCATTTCAAGTCAACGCAGGTATACAAAGGGGCCAAGCGAGCTTGAAGCTTGCTCGAATACCTCATGTAAACGGGGTATCTATTTCTCCGTGCATAAAAAAAATCTCTATTCTTGTTCTTCTTTTTACATGCGTACACAGACAATGTGTTAATGTGTGTAAGACAATCAGTTTTTTTGGATTCCCAAGTGATTCCAAATTGAACCGAGAAATTCGGGTCCGTGATTTTGCTTAACAATCTATGCAACGTTGTAGAGTGGCTACATAAATCCTTATGCAGTGGAATACGGCTGTAAGTTTTTTAACATGAACGGTGTATTTATAGAAGTGGGCATGTATGTTCATCATACTATTTTCCACGTCTAGGGGAAATTTTGTGAATTGTAGAGACGTGCACACATTTTTACAAACTTCGTAGGAAAACTGGGACATTTAGCGGGACAGTTATGGCCGCGGGACAGAGACCCCAAAAACGGGACTGTCCCGCTGAAAATGGGACGTATGGTCACTATACTATACACATCATAATTTCGGTAAACTCCCAAATAGCTGCTGGGTGTCGGCTATTGTACCATACGTCTAGTAGGTACTTAATTATTTACTGACCGATAATATTTTAGAAAAATATTTAGGTTACCTATAGACCAAGAGCCCACACCAAATTTTGGGAGTGGATTGATAACTAAAATATAAGTATGAGGGTCTGTATGTGCATATATCGTGGTATTGAAAACAACCGTCTGGCAGATTTCTTTTTCAGCCCTTGGCGGGGGCGGGGGTTTGAAAACAGTGATTTTCCAATATATTTTCTCCGAGGTAGGTGTTACCACTTCAATAAATTTAAAAAAATATATGCAGTGATGCTCCTCTGTCGTTTTCTTTAAGTCAAACGCCCTAATCTTGGCAATCCGACGAATAGAACTTCATTAGTTTGGGATCCACTTTTTTTGCCTTCCCTATCTATCATCGTAGTGTTTAGTTTTATCAAAATCTCGAGTGCGATTTTTGTTAAAATGCATACATAAAGTGCCATAGAGTAGGTACCTATTTAAACAGGCCGTTAGGAACAAATGGTGTTAAAACTCGAGAAGGCAGGCGACTAACCGCACGGCAAAATTAAAGTTGGTATCGTATAAAGATCGTCGAAGATCGTTTAAAGAGATGAGGATATACCAGGAAAATATATTTAAAAAAATTACATTGAATATAAAAACTTTTATTTTTTATTTCCTATGGAAGCTCGTATCAAAAATAAAAACACTAGTTACGAGTTTAAAAATACTGTTTATAAAGTTTAGACACTTTGGAGTTTTTAAGTACTTGGAATTAATATCTATCACAAAAACACACAAAGAAAAATAAAACAGTTCTTAATACAAAACTAGTTCTAAGTTATAAGTCTTATTTTGAGCCTCTTAAATATACGCCCAATAGGTGTTAAAAGTCCAGAACATCACTAGACTAATAAATAAAAAAGATAGCTGCAGAGAAATATCCAGTGGCTGAGGAAGTCCAACGACATCCATTTATTGAACCCTATTTGTATCGAAAACCGGTTCGCTTGGGCATTGGGTGCGCTTGCTCCTTCCATCATTATACCCAAGTAGGCCAAATGCATGACTGTTAACAATCCAAACACCGAATTCATGACCAAGCTGAATGTAGACTTCCATTTGTGTTCATGAGAACAGGCTCTGTTGCGGCAAGGGTTGGGCAAGATGCAGGCGCTAAAAATGCTCGCAATCTTGGCCCGAAGTTGGAACTCAATTAAGGTGAAGATTCCGAGTGATAGGAGGACAGCGTATATTTGGAAATGTAACCCATGTAACAGCGACGACACAACATAAGTGCAGGTGATGGCGAGAAGAGTGCTCCTGCCCTTGATGGTGCGAAAGACGTAGGTCTTAAGCCAGCGGTGCATTGGAATGTTCCAGTTACGCACCACCTCGGTAAGCGAGCGAGGCAGCTCAATGGAGCATGGTTTTGTGACACGGCTTCCAAAAATCCTGGATTTGTCGTTATGGGAGCTGTGTACACCAGCGGCCGCCATTGTAGCCTGAGAAAGAAACGAAATGAAGTAATGACTGCAGCGGAAAGACAAGGCATCACGGAAAGCTATCATCCACTTTGAAGCGTAGTCTGTGCATAATAGCGCCACGAAGCAATTCGAAAGCAGGAGGAAACCCAGCGCTGCTAAGCTATTAGTCACTGTCCAGAGAAACCAACGAAATTCTATTCTTGTTTGCTCTAAGCTCAGAATGTACTCGTCAAAGGCCATCCATGGACCAAGCACGGCATTAGCAGGACAGAGCATGTATCCAAGAAAAGGGAATAAGGCCGGTGTGCGCACATGCTTTTTAGCATCCAAATCGAATGCCAGTGAAACCACTTTCATTGTGGCAATCATTTGTACTCCGCGAATTTTATGCCAGACGGTGGGATTGTCTGCCAGCAGTTCGTACAGGAAAAGGGCAACAATGCAAATCGCTCCTAGTATATAGCCCATGCTGTTAGACTCTCTGTACTCCAGGATATTTAGAATTACATATGAAACCATACCAAAGAGCAACACGACAAGAAAATCCAGACCAATTGTGTAATAGAGAACACCGCACCCGGTTGCAAAGGAAATAATGTGATCCACCCATGGCCGGATGCCAGCGCATTTTGCCATAAGCCAGGCTAATCGACAAAGAAGATTCCATCCGATGAGGGTGCCTGCATAGGATATAATTTGACTTATCGAAGGGATAACACAGTTCTTGAAAGTTTCCTCAAGTGTTTGCCGGCTGAATGGGAATAGAAGACTTTTGTCAAAGTCATAATCTTCGTACAAATCTTCCTCGTATTCGTCGAAATAGTCTTCCATTTTTCTTTTTGTAGTGGAACTTCAATATAAACTTGAAACAGAGTAGTTTCTTTGTTGGAATTGGGCACAAATTGATAAAAATAACATTTTTTTATTTGAAAATACACAAGTGTTCCATATTTACTAAACAAATAAAAAAAGCATGACATGACAATTGACGTCAAATAAATTTTCAAGGGTGGAAGCACATGGATGGTTTCACAAGGCGAATTAAAAAAGTACTAGAAGATATTTCTAATAGCCCTTCCACACTAGCCCACTGTGTATTAATACATGCCAAATGGAAAGTGGGAAAGAATAAAGCCTTAACTACATAGGCCTACTTTTGTACATAAGTACACAAATGAGAAATAAATATCTATTCTGAAGGCACCTGCTTGCAAAACAACAATGGAAAATCGTGCATGGTGGTCTAACTTGCATGTCAGAACAATTTTCGTATGTTTTTGTGCAAGCACGTTTCTTTAGAGAGCATTTTAATTTCTCACTTTTGTACTTTTGTACAAAAGTAGGTCTATGTAGTTACGGCTTTAAGCCGTATGCACGATTTTCCATTTTTTTTTTGCATGTATTTAAGCTAAAAGGCTTTAAGCCTTAACTACATAGGCCTACTTTTGTACAAACGTACAAAAGTGAGAAATAAATATCTATTCTGAATGCACCTGCTTGCAAAAAAAAAATTGGAAAATCGTGCATGGTAGTCTAATTTACATGTCAGAACAATTTTCGTATATTTTTGTGCAAGCACGTTTCTTTGGCGAGCATTTTAATTTCTCACTTTTGTACAAAAGTAGGTCTATGTAGTTAGGGCTTTAAGCCGTAACCATGCACAATTTTTCATTGGTTTTTTGCAAGCAAGTGTCTTCATAAAAGACATTTATTTCTCACTTTTGTACTTTTGTACAAAAGTAGGCCTATTTAGCTAAGGCTTAACACGCGAATGCCAAACTTGTGGGAAAGAAATAACTTTGCTTCCATATTTGCTTGTATTAATACATTACCATAACCTAAAAAAAAGTGTGATAGAATGTGGGATAGAATTAGAACCATTCCTAAAATTATTCATGTATTAACAAATGTCAAATCGTGTGCGATAGACTATCGGGTTGTGTAGGCTGGGCTTTCATATTTTGTTTCCACACTATTCTACATGATTTGTTTCCCACTTTTTTGACATGTATTAATACACAGTAGGCTAGTGTGGAATGCCTTTAATATGGATTTTGATTCAACAATTTTGGGTTTGGTGGTCAGACCTTAGATCAATCGTGGTAAAAAGAATTTAAAACGTGATTTGATTTATGTTTGCAATTGTGTGAGTGCCATTTGCTATTGATTTGGATAAAAATGTCACTTTAATTTGGTGTGTGTGCAAGTGCGTGTGAAAATATGTGTAGATCTTTGTCTGAAATCAAGATTTGCTAAATTGATCTTAAATCAAATCAGACCACCAAAAACTAAATTTGTTTTGTTGAATAGAAAGTGAAGTCTGGAAAAGATCAAAAAATTGAATTTTTTCTGTTTGAATCGAAATTGACATAAGAAATATTAGGCGTGTTTTATTGCAAAAGCCATCCATTATTAATTAATTGATTAATTAAATGCCAGAATTCATCGACAAATTGACCACCAATCCACAGGTTGCTTTCAGTGACAAAAAGTTTGTTTACCTACAGTTGACCAGCTGATTATTGATAGCAGATTTTAGGTGTGTTCCTATAAAAATTAGCTTTTTGAAGTTCCATAACAGACTTTCATAAAAGTTCGAACTCCTGAATACCAATTATAAAAGATCTTTTATAGTGAACATCTTTTATGAATCATAACAGAAAATTCATAGCAGAATAACAGATCTGGCAGAATAAGCCTGAATCGATTTATTCGTAAAAATTTAGATACAAATTAAAAAACAAAAACTTTCAACTTGTGAACAGGCCCAAGCATCGTCTACACAATTCACGTTTGGGGGCAGGCAGATACGTATCTGATGTTTTCGAACGACCAAAACCGGAACATTTGTCCTGCAAAACAATGCGCAGAACATTATTTGTGTCGGAAAAATATAGTGGATACTTTTTTTTTGTGCGGCGGATACTTTTTTATGTACGTCAGAATTTTTCTCATGAGCTGCGTACTGCCCGGAAAAAATTCAAACATTCCAGGGAAAAATTTGTATGGGAGAAAAAAATTTTATCTTTTCCAACAAAATTCACGTTCAACAAAAACCAGAAAAAAACTCACACGCACAATAAATGTCATATTATGGCAAAAGCTTTGAACCCCCTCACACCCTCAAGCATTAACTACATAGACTTACTTTTGTACAAAAGTACAAAAGTGAGAACTTAAAATGCTCGCTAAAGAAACATGCCTGCAAAAAACCAAACGAAAATTGTTCTGACACATTAATTAAACCACCATGCACAATTTCCCATTGTTTTTTTTTTGCAAACACGTGTCTTCAAAATAGATATTTATTTCTCGCTTTTGTACTTTTTTACAAAAGTAGGTCTATGTAGTTAAGCCTTCAGTTTCCTTGTGTGAAGGTGTGAAAGCGGTCATCCGACCACGGCCAATTTTCACTCTCATTAAAAAGTAATAGAATGCTAATATTCTCTGCTTCATCTATTTACCGCCAGATGTCTATCCAATCATCCATCATAACTTGTTTCGCCCGAAACACACAAAGCGGATACCGGCGAATCAGCAGTCGAACGAATATAATCCTAACAAAAAATAAAAAAGGAAAATAAAATATAAATGGTGATTGGTGCAATTTAGCAGCGGGTTATCTCTAAACTTTAACCAAAAACTCAATCAAAAGTCATTTAATTTTCAAATTACATCAATTTTTTTCCGTTTTTCCCATCCCATCGAAGTTAAAACATTCGTCTTTTGTTTTGTATGTTCGCTGTGGAAAACAACTAGAAGAAAAGAAAGAAAAAAAAGAAACTTATCATCAATTCGCAACGAAATGGTACGCATTTGCAAAATTTATCTTGTGTTCTGGTGTAATTTCTTGTTTGTGAAATGTAAACCGTCCGATAAACCGACAATAAAAGAAAAATTCTTTTTTTGTTGCATTTAATATTTTTAATCCCACCAAAAGCACTCACAGCAGAGTGAAAAAAGGACAAATAGAAAAAAAATTCTATGAAAAAAAAAAAACATTAATTAAGCCAAAAGTTAATCATCTCGCAAACTCCGTAGGGAAGAATAGCCTAGTTTCAACAAGCAAATTTGTCTCGACCAAGAAAAACGCAAAATCCTGCCCAGCTAGTCTGCGGGACGCGGGTGTTTTCTTTTGTTAACAACCAGAAAAGATCCAACAGAGCTCCACGGGACTATCGAACAAATAATAGGGAAGAATTGATTTTTTTTCCTCTTCGTCTTGCCCTCCTCAGCTGAGTTGGGGTTTCAAGTGAAAGTGCAATAGAATTTTTGGAAACTATGCAGGTCTAAGTTTTTTCTGTGCTTAAATTATGTGCATATTTTAATGTTGATGTTTATGTTTGTAATGCAAATGTTTGTATTTCTTTTCGAATGGGGGTGATTTGTAATTCTGTTCCAAATATACCTGCTTTACCTAACCTAAAAAACATCCAGAATTTGGAATGATGTTCTTAATGGTTTCTGATAGTCAATATATTGATAGCCTTTTATATTGATTTTAATCTAAAGGGGATAGTTATGAAGATTAATTTTGTCAATAGGAGCTCATGGGAAGCTGCAAGTAAAATTGAATTTAGTATTGGTATAGTTATACATTTTATATTAGGTGCTTATCTCTTGCACGTATTTTTTTTTTTAGATAGTTTTATGAACCCAACCAAGTGCTGGAAAATAAAATCTATATAACTAAAGTGTACCATGATTCCTTGTGCTCTATCAACGAGTTTTAAAGCGTCATAGGTTCTTAGAATTATATTAACATTTTCGTCTGACTAACTTTTCATTTTCGATCTACCTAGGTACCTATCTACGACATTTTGAAACAAAGCTGATCATGGGTCTTTGCTGCTAAGCCTGCTGCCCGATAGGTGTTGGCAAAATATGCATTTTTGTGTGGTAACCCATTAAACCAGAAATTGAAAAGTTTCTGTCTTATTGGCTTATAATATGGCACATAGCAATTTTAGCGAGCCCTATGAACTTGCTCCCAAAAGAGTTAACTCCCACTAGACAAAATGAACCCACCCAATTTTGGAGTGCACATTTCCCCAACATCAGAAGTTATTATCTATCAGTTTACGCTGAGGTTTTCCTCAGAATAACATAAGCGATTATGTAAAATTTTAATATTAAATTTTAATATTACCAAGCGGTTGTTAGTTCATAACGTACTCGGTTACCAAAAAAATGTCCCAGTTTGAAAAAATTTGTAGTTTTATTAATTTTTTCTGCGAAGCAACAGGTTCAAGGGTTAAATGTTAAATCCCTCTTGGGTTTTTTGAAAATCACAACTTTTTGCTGTTCAATGATAAAGTTCTGATTTAATGTTCAAAGAGTTTGTCTAAGTTAAGAACAGTATTTTCTGGAATTGCTTTCTAGGTAAAACAACATTGTACCAGCTTTTCTGTTCTAACTTGGTTTGACGTTTTCCGTGAATCTGTGCTGTTCTATTCTAATAATGGCTTTTTTTCACTGGACAAAACCTCGGACAAAAAAGTGGGACTTAATTTTCATTTTGTGACTAATGTCGGTTTCGAGTGGACGAAATCTACGATCATAGATAAGTTACGATGGTTAAGTTTAATTTTGTCATAGTATTTCTTTTGCAATGAAAACGTTGATGTTTACCAGCACATATTTGTTTTATGTCAACTTCATACAACAAATATGTCTGTCTCTATGGGTAACCGAAATGATTAGTTTTTAATTATTTTTGTTTTAATGAATTCAAATGTATAGAACGATTTGCTGTCGGAGAAAATCGGAGAGGCACAAAACAAAATGATCGTCTTACATAGCATGAATCCGCAACGCGTTAATCGGATTTTGTCATTCCGACGGACTTTTGATTTTTTTCCTATGAAATGAATGATTTCTCAATCGAACCACTAGCAAAGTTGTCAAATCGATCGGATCGGATACGACGATAGACCCCAATATTTTCCATATTCGATAGGAATGGAAGAAAGGAATAACTCCCTAGGCTGATTCTGTAAAGCTCGGCGGGTCATATTGAAAGCGATATCTTAATTTCAACGGTCTTCGCTTTAGGTTATTCTGAAAAGCGAAAGTGGAATAAAGCAATTCTTCCAGGTTTCTCATTTTAATGTCAAATAATTCCAGGGAACTTCCATTTTTACTTCCATTCTCTCAATTTTTTCAAAAAAAATCACAGGCCACTTCTATTTTAACTTCCACTAATCAATTTTTCCGAAAAAAATTGCGTTGTTCTTGGCCGTCGAAGCATTTTTAATAAAAAATTAAATTAAAAGAATAATTTTAATATCAGATAGGTTCTACAATTCATTTTGTATCCAAATGAAATTGAAATCGATGTAAAATTAAAGTTGGTGTTCCACATTTCACTTTTATCGATATCAATTTATCTTTTTTTTTTCGAAGTTAAAACTGAACTGATGTTCCACATTTCGATTTTATCGATTTTTACATGATTTCAATTCACCCAGATCTACTCAAGGAAACTGTCAAAAAATAGGGTAGGATCTTGATGTGATTGCGACGTTTTAATGTGTGTACTGTCGACTCATCCTATGACGACTCATCCTATACTAAATTTAGACATGAAATGTCGTTTTAAGGCGCGAACGCAGAAGGGGGTTCAAATCCACCACCCCATCCCGAAATGTATGAATTTAACTTCCTCGCCATACAATTTCACTCTTAATTTTGAGTTTTCAGTTTAAACACAACCCCCCCCCCCCGAAATTTGTTCAACCTCCCCCGAAATTTTTTCCTGCGTTCGCGCTTGGTCGTTTTGATATACTTTGTTCGGAATCTAACATTGACAGTTTAATCCATCTTGGGCAAATTTGTCTTTCTAACACTCCAGGGCTCGTGATAAGATTTTGGACACTGTGCTTCGGCCCATAGCAACATCAGCATCTTTTCCAACCGATCGTTAAAAGTTCTCTTCTGCAAAAAAAAAAAAAACGCAAAACAGAAGCCAGCTGCAATGTGCAGGGAATGCAAGATTTAGCTAGCTGCGGCGCAACAGTTTCCAACAAAATTTTAAATTATGATGCAAACATGAATTTAATAATAAATTTTAATAAAAATCTTTTGTTGAAAATATCCAGCAATTTCAGAAACGTCTCTCATTGTACGTCTTTTAATTTTCCTTATTACAAATCTTTTCTTCTCAAGTTCTAAGATTGCAGAAATAAAAACAGCGCTCATTTTTTAAAAATGTTATTAGAAGACAAATAATAAGGAAATTGAAGAACGAATATCAATCAACAACAAATCAGGCACGTTCACGAAACAGAGGTATGGAGATTTTGCTCCTTTAAAAGCTAAGCAAGTAGTGAATCCAAAAATCCAAGATTGTTCTGCATGAGTTTTTGATTTCACTTGAAGTGATTTAAGCTTTCGAAATTATGAAATCGATCGAAATGTGGAACATGGAAAATAAAAAATTAACTCGATATTCAATTTCGATTTCGTTTCACGTGGTTTTTAGAACCTTGCTGAAATTAGATTTTGTTCCTATTATTCATAAAATAAAACGTTTAGATGAACTAAATAAGTGTGTTTTAAAATGATAACATTAAGAAGGTAGAGAAGAAGATATATTTGGAAATTCATTAATATCCGTCTCCTAGAAACCTATCGCTTTCAAACAAAACATGGGAGAGCGAAAGCGCTTTTGAGACTACCGGACAACCAATCGAAAACGGCATAAGTTCATTATACGGCTGGACTTTAGTTCATACAAAATTTGGAGTTAGTTTATTTGAGCCAAGTCCCATTTTTGGTGGGAGTTAAAAATTTGTACAGTTGATGTGATTTTTGTTAACAGTTTCTGTGGTTAGTATTTGGATAAAGAAATACAAATATTTTTTGTTTAATTGGAAAATAAGCAATTTTTTATTTTTGAAATGTCTATACGTATATAAACAAGACTGCCGCAGTATTGATTCCATTTGTTGTAAAAATGAGAAGACGAAACAATACTATTTTTGGAGCTTTATAGTCAAAACTTATCTTAAATGTGTAAAGTTTAAAAAAGCTATGAAAAATACTCTTCTGTTGACTAGTTTTCAAAAGCTTACCTTTAGAAAATGAGACTAGGAAGCTTTGAAATGGAAATAATTGGTGATTTCATAAAAGAAAACTGTTGTTTTTAATAAGTCATATTTAGCTATTTATTTTTATACATCAAAAGCCAATATTATAAAATAATCAACCCATTATTAAAATATTTAGGCTAACTAAAATCTCCGCAAATTTTTATCAGAACATTTTTTTGATCCATCATTTTAAAGATTTTATACTCTTCTTCTTTTTATTTAAATATGTCTTACGTCTATCTTTCTACAAAATAAAATTAAGAGTAGTTTGGTAAAAAAAAAATTTTGTTTTACACAAGCTAAGTTCCAGACAAAAATATTCAATAATAAAAATAAGCTAGTACCTTAGAATATAGTAAGCAAAAAATCAAATAATTAACAGTTAAAGAAATGTTCTTATAAATTCAACAACTTTTAGTCCAGTCATTTGGGCGAAAAAAGGTGGTTTGCCTGGAATGTTTTGGAGTAGTTTTGAAAACTTTTCATTTGTATAGATTTTGGGGTGCTCTTTCCGAATTTTGATTTTGCCAGCTCGCACTTTTGCCGCTAACGCCACCATTCGAGGTTAAATGTCGAAAATATCAGATTTTCGCTTATAACTCCGAAACGGTAAATGCTATCGAAAAGTATTTAATACAAAACTTGTAGATTTTGTGATCCCGAAGAAAAAAAGTTTTGACAATTTTTTTCCTACGACTCACCGTTAAGAAGATATTGACATTTCAAAAAACGTAAAATGTCAAAAAAATTTTGAAAACATGTTTTTATGTAACCCCCTAGAGGAAAAAACAATTATTTTTTTCTTAAAAACAACCGTTTTAAAGATTTAATTATTTTAAAAGTTTGACAAAAATTCTAAATTTGCAGTTTTTCGCTTTTGTTACTGTTAAATGACGATGTTGTCGAAAAAAACTTAGACTTAATTTGTAGACCATAATATTTTATAGAAAATTGTGTGGACACTTTTTGCATGCAAGTTGCAAGATATTGGTTCTTTATATCTTTTAAACGACACGTTTTATCGAAAAATTATCTATACAAAATTTATACATACTGTAACCCTATATAAGCTTGCATTAACATTTTTTTTCTAGCAGCCATAATTTTTATTATATGTATCACTATTTCAAGAAATAACAAAAACTCAAAAATACCGATTTTTAGCCATTTACACTTAAATGACGAACTTGACGGAAAATATTTTGAACCTATTTGTTAGATTTTAGTATTCTCTAGAAGAAATATTATGACACTTTTTTACATATAACACATCAGTTGCAAGATATTGCGATTTCAAAAATGGTAAAATTTCGAAAACATAGGTTTTTTGAATACAAAAAATTAAAAAAAAATATTGTTTTGCCTGGAAAATTTTGAAGAAGTTTTGAAAACTTTTCATTTTTATAGATTTTGGGATGGTCTTTACGAATTTTCATTTTGCCACCTCGCACCTTGCCGCTAACGCCGCCATTTTGAAAGTTTCTCGGCAACTGTTTTTGGTCGCCATTTTTTCACAATGGCGGCGTTAGCGGCAAAGGTGCGAGGTGGAAAATGAAAAAACCATACAACTAATTTAAATCAGACTACTCGGCAAGTCACAGATTTGAAAAACGTGGAAATTAAAAAATGATCTTCATCTTTTAAAGTGATCGTGATCTTTTAAAGTTAAGTTAAATAAGAACTAAATTGAAAATCCGATGTAAGAATGGCATCAGGTGGTCCCTACTAAAAAAAAAAAAAAAACGTTCAATTTGGATGGTCCCAACGGTTATATTTATTTTCATGACGTGAGAAAAGCCCTGAAATGATATGTGGAGCAGTGAGCTTTTAATGCCGAGTTTAACTTAACTTTAAAAAATTGTGGGCCAGAATTAGTAGTAGCTAGTGGTAACGGTAGTTGTGTTTTTTGTATGTTCATGTTTCGATGAGCCTTAATTATGAAACAATGTTTCTATAATTTATTTATTTCAGATTTGAATTCACTATTTTTTATAACATACAAGCGATTCGCAAAAAGGCTGCGACCAGACAATAAAATAATTCTATCGGATAGGGTGTCTTTTTTCCAGTTTTCCAGTTTTCAAAACGAAATAACATACATATGTAAATCCATTCAGTTTTTTTCTTAATTCGACTAAGAATAATAAAAATGTTAAATATAAAAGCCAAAATGAGTGCTTTGTATAAAATTTTGATTAAAAATGCTGATAACATTTTTTTCAATTTTGTTTCCCCAAATTTTTAGTTAGATTAAAATGGCTTCCAGCAGAAAACTGATACACTTAGACCATCAATTTATCTATTGTGATGCCACATAAATCTAGAACTTGTCTCCATACAAAAAATCAGTTGGAGATTCTTATGAAGCGACGCGGGAATACTTAAAATGCTTTTTAACATCCAACATAATATACACATATAATATACATACATACATATTATGTATGCCCAAAAATCACATTGAACTTTCAAGAAACATTTTAAACCAAATGCTCATGGTTTCTGCGGTGCAGTTTAGTCTTCAGATTTAAATGACCGACACACGGTGGCGTTGACTAATCGGTAAGATATTTTGCTATCAAGTTTGCGCATCTTCTTTGGCAACATGACCACCATCAACCATTACTTCCTCGAGCACGGAAGCCAAACGTGAACGTTTCTTAGTAGCAAGCAGGTGCAGTAAGGTTTTTCGATTTATGATTATTCATTATACATTATTTTAAAAAGTGGTCCAAGTTTGGCATTTGAAAATGTATTCCATACCAGAACCAAGCAAAAACATATTAAGGATCAATTTTTAAAAGTTTTCCATATACCAATTTAAACACACACAAAATTAACAAATCTTTAAAATCGACAGAATATTTAAGAGTGCAGGCTGGGTTACAAGTCCACAAATCAATTGTGGACTAAAATAACACAAATACAAGTTTTGTAGAATGCAGACCCATCAATTATGGCCTTGTCACTATGGTGGGTCAGTATTCCACAATGGTTCAGTGCCTTTATATTTCTTTTTAGACGACGCTCGTCATTATTGTTCCATCTATTTGTTTTTAGTTATTCGGCAAATTTTAAATAATTTTAATACTAACGTTGTTTTATCTTACAGGAAATTCATCAGCTTGAGATTTTATGCAAGCAATTGTACGAAGCAACTGACTCAGTTATTCGTTCTGAAGCTGAAAAAGCCCTTGTTGCATTTGTGAGCAGCCAAGATGCACTACCAAAATGTCAAATGCTCTTGGATCGTGCCGATTCAAGTTATGCACAATTACTTGCTGCAACGACTCTTACCAAATTGATACAAGGTCTCAATTTGGAGCAAAGAATCGACATAAGGTTTGTTAAAATCAGATTTTTTTAATTTCTTACGACTACCATGTTTTATTTTTCACCATAGGAGTTATATTTTGAACTATCTTGCCACCCGCCCTAATTTGCAAAATTTTGTTGTACAAGCGCTTGTCACATTGTTGGCTAAAATAACCAAATACGGTTGGTTCGATACGTATAAAAATGAGTATATTTTCCAAAACATTCTTGAAGATGTTAAGAAATTTCTCCAGGTAGTTTTTTTTTTTCAATTATTCTCTTGAATTTTAAATGAATCTTACATTGCAGCAAGGATCATCTGAGCACTGTACAATTGGAGTTCAAATTCTCTCGCAACTTGTATGCGAAATGAATTCAATTGTTGAAGCAGATGTTAATTTGTCGTTTTCAAAGAATCGCAAAATCGCTACATCTTTCCGTGACCAGCAGTTATACGATATTTTCCTGTTGTCTTGCTCGCTTTTGGTTACAGCAAGAGACAATAGCAAAAGCTTGAATTTTATGGACGAGTCCCAGCAAGCGTAAGTATTTTTGGGTATGTACTTTTGTAAACTTACAAGTTAAAAATTCTGTTTCCAGTCTAATTTCACATGTTCTAAGATTGACTAAGAACTGCTTGAGCTTCGATTTCATTGGAAGCTCCACTGATGAGTCTTCGGATGATATGAACAGTGTTCAAGTGAGTTTTGAAGTTTTTTGTTTGTTGAAATTCAATCATACTTAACGCAAATCAAATGATGTTAACAGATTCCTACATCCTGGAGGCCAGCATTTCTAGATTCCAATACCTTGAAGTTGTTTTTTGATCTCTATCAGATTCTACCAAACGGATTGGCAAGCTACTCGTTGTCTTGTTTAGTGCAGGTACGTTTTCAAACATTCAAAAACATCTTATATGTTTTATGTGTTGACATTCTAATTTTCAGATGACATCAGTTCGTCGATCACTTTTCAATAATCCTGAACGTACAAAGTTTTTAACTCATCTTCTCGAGGGCGTAAAGAATATTCTAACCAATTTACATGTAAATTTATTGCCATAAATAATTAAATGAATTTTAATAATTATTTCATTGTGTTTCCATCGGTTTTAGGGTCTCAGTGATCCAGATAACTATCATGAATTTTGCAGACTTCTGGCTCGTCTCAAATCAAATTACCAGTTGGGAGAACTCATCACCGTAGAATGTTATCCAGAAGCAATTCAGTTGATAGCAAAATTCACTGTACAATCATTGCAGGTTTGTAAACCCACAAATATAAACAAGCTCAGCGTGATTAAGTATTTTTTAAATTTCTTTCTTTAGATGTGGCAATTTGCTCCAAATAGTGTGCATTATTTGCTGACTTTATGGCAGCGAATGGTCGCCTCAGTACCATATGTCAAATCACCCGAACCTCACTTGCTAGGTACATATACACCCGAAGTAACCAAAGCGTACATAACTTCCCGCTTGGAAGCTGTACCTGTGATTGTAAGAGACAATCTGGAAGATCCCCTTGATGACCTTTGTATGGTACAACAGCAACTTGAGCAGTTATCAGTCATCGAACGTTGTGAATATGACAAAACCTGCACGCTACTAGTTCAGCATTTCGATCAAAAAGCACGAGAATATCAAGAGCTGTTACAAAGCCAATCGCCTAATCCCATGGATGTTACCATACATGAACTGCAATTGACGTGGCTAGTTTATATAATAGGCTCGGCCATCGTAGGTAGATTGTCGTTTAATTCTAACGATGAGCAGGACACTATGGATGGGGAACTTGTGATACGGGTATTTAGTAATTCATAAATGAAGGCTTGGTTTTCTATTGGTTTTACTTTAAGGTACTGCAACTAATGAGCCTAACAGATGCTAGACTTCCACAAGCTGGCTGTGAAAAACTTGAGTTGGCTATTCTTAGTTTCCTTGAACAAGTGCGCAAAATGCATATATGTGAACAGGCACAAAAGGCCCACGTCTACAAAAGACTGTCTGAAGTATTCGGCTTAAGCGATGAACAAATGCTCTTGAGCTTGATAAATAGAAAAATGTAAGCATTTTACTGTTTTTTTGCGTTGTGTATGATAAATAATATTTTTTTTTTAGAATTACAAATTTAAAATACTGGGGACGTTCAGAGCCAATTATAACTAAGACCCTTATGTTGCTCTCAGAGCTTTCTGTGAACTTTAACTCTTTGCGGAAATTGGCTAAGTTAGAGGAGATTCAATTTATGTTAACACATCACACAGTGAGTTGAATTTAGTTTTTTTTTTAACATCCAAACATCCTTGACTCTGTTTTTCTTTTGCAGAGTGAACATTTTCCCTTTCTTGGAACAAATTCGTCTCTAACTGAAATGCGCTGTCGGACTATGTTTTACACATCTCTGGGTAGGCTGCTGATGTTTGATCTTGGCGAGGATGAGGAGCGCTTCTATAATTTCCTTACCCCACTTACCAGTGCGTTTACTTAACTTTTACGCAATCTGAATGTAAATTAATAAAACTACATTTTTAGATCAATTCGAATCACTTGGATCCGTACTCATGGATGGAAATAGTTTTCCAAATGAGGAAGCGAAAAAGGCAATAATTGGTTTAGCACGTGATCTTCGTGGTCTTGCATTACCTTTGAATGCTATAGCTCCTTACACAATGCTCTTCGAGTGGATGTAATAATATCATAAAAAAAGCAAAGAATGTTTTCTTTTATTTTAATGTGTTTTACTTTCAGCTATCCAGATTATATTCCCATATTAATACGTGCTGTTGAGCTGTGGGCACATGATCCAGCTGTTACAACACCAGTACTAAAACTCTTCGCTGAACTAGTACACTGTCGGACACAGCGTCTGCAGGGTAATGTTTCTAGTCCAATGGGAATCTTACTATTTCGAGAGGCATCTAAGCTCATATGTATATATGGTAATAGAAGTCTCCATTTGGACGTGCCGAGAGACCAGCAGTATCCAATGAAATTGAAGGGCATTTCGATATGTTTCCTTATACTGAAAAATGCGCTGAGTGGGAATTATGTGAACTTTGGAGTTTTTAAATTGTATCGTGATGATACATTGGACAATGTTTTGAGCATTGCTGCGAAATTAATCATGTCCATTCAGCAAAATGATTTGTTGGCAAGTTAATTGCATTAAATTTATCTTAATTGAATTTAATAAAATGCAACTTATTTTATTTTCAAAGGAATATCCAAAACTTGCTTCGTCGTACTACGGTCTTCTTAATTGTTTATCGCAAGACCATATAACATTTTTGGCTTCCCTGGAGCCTCGAGCATTTATTTACATTTTGGAAAGTCTATCAAAGGGACTTACAGCATTAGGTGAGTTTATAAAAATTATTATTTTTGCTATACATAACCTTAATTTGTTTTATTCATTTCAGATTCCACGATTTTTATATGTTGCTGTTCAATATTGGATTGTGTTGTGTCATATATATTTAAGCAGCTCCAAATTAAAGGTATTATTTATTGAAATTTAAGTATTTTTTTTTTTATATTTAATGTACACTCAACATGTTGATAAAATGTCACATTTTACAACAATGCCAGCATTTGGAAAGGAAGTGGTGTGTTTTAAATAGAAGATACCTATGCACGTTGGGGTTAAATGTATTGATATATTGATACTTCAGACCTAGAGAGAATCCAACTTTTAATTTTTTGTTTTTTCATGAACGCGTGTTTTTGAGCGATAGTACTTTTTATGTCGTTTGGCAATTTGTTGAAGATGTGTGGACCCATAACATTAAAATAAACTCGTACAGTGCTCCTTTCTCACTGCAAGAACACTCACAGAGCACGGATTGTTACGAAGGGGATATGTTTCATTGCTTTTCATATTAGTGTTATCCCAAGTGTAACTCTACCATTATATCAGTATAAGCTATTGAGCAGGAAAATCCCGCTTGCTCAGATGAACAGTTTAGATTAGGCTGCACATTGCAGCTCGTCAAGTGAGTCTAAAAGGGCGCTTGGCGAGTTCGCGCGGTGTTATGTTAATTTTAACATTATTAAATGTATCTTAGGTAATATTAGTTTTTATGTTTCTAGTGAAATATGATTTTAATATCTTGAGAACATATTCTTCTTCTCTTCTTTCTTAACATAAGCATGCCAAATCACAGTTACTTAATCTATGGATGTTCTTTTTTATGAATAATAGCAACAAAATGAAACAAAAATTATTCTCTTGGCACGATAAATACGTTTTAGGTTGGTCGTATCGAAAAGCTCTTGACTCCCTGAGTGGGAATATGAACAAGACAGACGTTTTTTATGTGGCTACATAAAACCCCGAAATTCGCCATTCAAATCGCGGATTTTTGTATAGAAATTTAAAGATAACTGATTTATCCCCCCACAATCTACAAAGATGAACAAATTTTAAATTAATCAAAATTTGTTTTTTTAGTACAAAGTTTTTTGAATGTTGCATACATTAAATTGCCTCCAATAATAAATTGAAACTCGTTATCTTTTTTTTTTTTTAATTTATAGTTTCGACATTCCCCAATAAAAAGCTCCGCAATATTACACCGGAGAATTCACAGTTCCTTGAGGTAAGATTTAAAATAATGGATAAAAAATACATATAAAATGTTCCTTATGCGTTTTAGGTAGTAGAGATGAATTCTGAAATCCTTCAGGGCATAATGTCAACGCTTCTAAATATGGTAATGTCAGAAGACTGCAAGAATCAATGGTCTATGTCCCGTCCGCTTTTAGTACTCATTTTGCTATACGAAGACTATTTTAGGTATTTAAAATTAAAGTTGATTTTTGTTGTTTTTTTTTTGTATAACATCTTTATTATACAACTTAAAGATCACTCAAAGAAAACATAATTCGATCGCAACCCATTGATAAGCAACAAACAATGGCTCAGTGGTTTGATGGACTGATGGATGGCATTGAAAGAAATGTGGCGAATAAAAACCGGGAGAGGTATGTTTGGTTTTTATTTCTTTATTTGTAATTTTTGTTATAAATATAAAAATTATCTTTGCAGATTTACCCAAAATTTATCACTATTCCGACGGGATGTGGTTCACTTACCGAAGGTTTCAAGTTTTAATCCTGGTTCGTCTCTTATTGATGATTATTCATAATTTTGCTTACATAAACCCTAGATGGCAGGTTAATCTATTTTTTTTTGTTTTTTTTTTTTTTTTTCTTTATAAACTATTAAATGTTTTTATACTATTTATTTAAATTTTTATTTGAAACATTAATTGAAAATAATTTTTAAATGTAGGTTTTCTTCGATTTTGTTTCATTTTCTAAAAACAAAACATTATATATAATTTTTTCAAAGAATTTTGTTCTTTAGATTTTAAAATCTTTATTTTGATAAAGTTTATTATAAGATTATAAAAAAAAGCATTTCAAAACTTAGGGCTGTTTTCAATTAAACAAACAGGCGTCTGAGGTCAAAAAAGTCTAACAATCAATTTTCTTTTTTCAAAATTTTAAATAAAAGTTGCCTTTTAAGGCACTCAAATTTAAAATCATCGCTTAAAGTGTGTTCAGTGTTCATATTTAAAACAAATTAAAAAGGCGTTTTTGATTCTTCGAAGTTATTTTATTACTTAGAAATACAAAATTTTATGATAACAAAACAGCATTCAAAATGTCACTCAAAACATTTTTTGAAATTTCACATAATATCCTATTTTTCGCGATTAATTCGTAAACAAATTATAAGGACTTCAAATTTCTGTTTTCTTTTTTTTTTAAATTTGTAAAAATTACACATTCTATTATTAATTTTTTTGTATTTGCAGAGAATGCAAATGAAAAATTCTTAAGCGATGATTTACTTACAACAGATGCTGTAGAAATTGAATACATGAAGGGGTAACACTTCTACGATCAAATGAAACCATTAAAAGTAAATTTTATTTGTTATTATTTTAAATCATTTTTACCCTGATTTTAAAATTTAGTTCTTTATCAATTTGTACATATTTACAAACTATGTACATACATACATATGTAAATATATACAAAATTTTCAATTTGAATAAATCTTCCTCACAAAATATTATCTGGTATAATATTTATGTAGGTAAATTTATTTCTGATAAGATTTCCAATGATTTTAACTTTGTTTTAACACTTAAACTTTTTTTTTTTGTTCATTTATGTATTTAGAAAAAAGAAGTGGTTTTCAAATTGTGAAGTTTTAAGATCAAATCCAAAGGTAGTGGCTTGGTTTTGTCTTTAAGTTACCTATGTATATTCAGCAAGCTTCTGGATAATCTTTAAAGTACGTTTTTAGAAAACAAAATTGCTTAGTTATTCTTAAGCTTGTTAATTCTTCTTTGAAATGACTTTATATAGTTTCAATTATCATAAAATACAGCTTCACATTCATAAATAATCTCCGTATCATGCAATATAATTTCATGGCAATTCCAACACTTAACACAAATGTAGAATTTAAATTTATAGTAATAGTGTATCGCTTTCATTTATACAATTTATTTATATTATAAACATTTAAAACTCAAAAAGTAGCATTATTAAAGCTTTTAATGTACACAAACGGATGCAATGAAAGTGAAGGTTTTAATGACAACAACAACAACTTGAGTTGTAGTGTAGTGCGTAACATTTCTACAATAATAACCAATCGATATAACTTAAATTAGTTTTTTACAAAAAAGAAAATCTAAAGTTATTAACAAGAAATACAATATCGTATAGTAAAATTAGACTCTCACTTCTAAAATAATTCCGAAAAGCTGAATTTTGGTGAAAAGCTTTATTTGTTTGTCTTAAGCCTTCGTTTCTGAACCTTAGGGTCGCGACCACTAGGGGTATGGTACAAGTAGAGTCCCAGTTTGTCCAACAAATGTAATACTCGTATAGCTACGAGTGCTCATCATCATCAATAATTTGCCCTACTCGATTTCTCCTCCTCACTGTGATGTACAGGTATTTAAGACTTATGTGGATCGGCATCTCCTTTTTAATCCTCTCCACTTTTCCTAAACGCTCTCACTGTGTTCGTGATAGTCAATTTATTTAAAAATGAAAGTTAGTTTGAATTACGCCTGAGACTTATTTGTTTCGCACGTGACTTTGTATCGTTAAAATAAATCTGATCACGATCTTACTTTTTATAGTGAAAATTGCACCAAGACCGAGAATTTCATCGAGGCTTACAGAAACATTTTTATCTTCTATATATAAATAGCCTTAAAAAATTTTGTGGTACCATTTGCTCAAAAAGTATCCAAACGATTTCGATAAATTTTATATGGTTGGAAAGCCATGGGTGCGGAGATGTGCAGAATATACCTGAGACACGCATTTACACACTGTGGGTCATTTTTGATTTTGCCGACCACTGTGCATATTTAAAAATCTAAAACTAAAAACAAATTTTGTGATTTAATTTTCAAACTAATTGTTTGACTCTAGAGAAAAGTTTCTTTCAAGTGTCAATATGAGTTTTTGAGTGAGTGAGTTTTTGGTCGAAGTTCGGCCAGTCGGCGATATACTAGTAGAGAAAATTGTCCCAAATTGGACTCTTATCACTTTCTTTGTGAATGCCCCAGCTTAGTCAGAACCAGAAAAAAGGCCATCGAAAAATATTTTTTCGATGAACTGGGCGACACACCTCAATCTTGCCACTGAAAATATCCTAAAATTCACTCAGAATTCAGGGGGCCTCTCAGACCTAAAATTCCCTCATTCCTCTCCCCACCCCTCCTCATACCTTCCTTTCCTTCTGTCGGGGAACGCAATGGATTCATTGAGATCCGAGTGAGATGGTGTGGCTTGCCGCATCATCACCCCATCCAACCTAACCTAACCACCAACCCAATATCCAACCATCGTACGTCGCATTGCATTTATTGCAGTCCAAGTATTCGTTCTGTGTTTGTTCAATCAAAATTTTTAAAAGCCCTTCGCATAATAATAATCACCCATATTCTGAAACTCGTATTTATGACTCGTATTCAACTACAGTCGTATGTTGGTATTCCAAAAGTCGTATATCCGACTTTAATTCTACAAATATTGAGAAACGGACAACATCGCATACGACTGTTCATACTTTATCATTATTCCGAGTCTAGTATTAATTCGAATTAAAAACGAGTTATATATTTTTTCGGATAAAAAAGGTCAAAAACATAGTGCATGCAATATGTATATAATGTAGATATTTTTTTCAATATTCCTGCTATTTGTTTCATCAATCTGCGAGGGTCACCGCAGCTCTAAGACCATCGAAATGCACATACAAAATTAATGATGTAAAAGATCTCTTCTCTGTGGAAACTATATGCAATCAACCTGGCAGTAATAGCGCGACTCTAAGAACACTAAAATGCAATATTAAAATGCAACACAAAACCTATAGATGCAAAACAGCTTTATACCGCTCCAAATTTCGTTTACTGATACTTTTATGTATCCGCGTTATTTAGAGGAGCTTTGGATCGGTATAGGGCTCTTTTGCATCTATCATTTTTGTATTGCATTTTAGTGTTCTTAGGTCACTCTCAGATTAATAGCATGTCCTTTTTTCAGGTATGTGTTATATCTAATAAATAAATACATACAACACAATAACACATCATTTTTATTTTTGCATTTTGACAGTGCATTTTAGTGGTCTTATACGACATGGTATTGCTTAAATTTGGAGCTGTATAAAACACTTATTTCTTTCCTCCTTTTTTTGCATTTCGAAAATGCATTTTGGTGGTCTTAGGTCCGCGGTATCGCTGCCAGGTTTATGCAATCCTGTTTGCATTGATACAAATAGCATATCCACCAAATATGAAGCGGTATAAAACACTTTTAGAAAATCGTTGAACAAATCTCGTACTAAAATAATTTGTTTTATGACATTTCAATGATTTTGACAAATATTATACAGGCAACGATATACGTTGTTTTTTTAAGCTTCTTGTATACAACGTATACGACTTAAAGAATAACGATTTTCATACGAGTTCAAGTACGAGTACGAGACAAAAAACGACTTGCGGAATATGGGTGAATATTAATATTTTTCAATTGATTTCTTACATTTAAACATAAGTGATTATTCGAAATGAATATTAAAATTTTTAAATTGACTTTCGAAATTCATTTCGAATAATCAACATTTCAAATTAAATACTTTTCTCTCCGACCAATAGGACGGTGCTCAAATTGGACTGACTCCGCCGCCTTTTTTTGTCTTCACAAAGAAAAAAGTAAAAAAGATCCACAACTCAAATCCACAAATTAAAAAATTAAAATGTGAACACCGTCTAGGAATTTAAATAAATCAGTTCAAAAAATAAAAATTGTAAAATGGTGTAAAATGGTGGTCAAAGCTTAGTTTGACTGTACGAGTACTAGAAATATAAAATAAAATTTTGAAACTTACAAAATTCACCATACGTAAACTGGGTATCAAAACAAAATTTGAGGTTCTAATTCAAACTAAAATAACGATGATGTAGAGTTATATATGTATGTATATGTGGCGGAATCAGAACGGAAAATTCTCCGATTTTATACGAAATTTTGCTTCCCAGTGTCCAGCTTTGTTCAACGGAAACCGGCGTTTTTTGTTGCAATACGTTGTTCAGTGATACTTTAGACAAACAAGGGCTTAAATTGTTAAAACTTCTCGAAAACGTGTTAAAGTGTCCAAAGTAATTGAAATAAAATTGCATTGCACGTTTTTTGGGCATGAATTCCAATGGAAATAAAAGAGAAGAAACAAATTTGAAAATTAATAAAGCAACAAATAATGGTGTTGACCTTAATAAGAATTGTTAAAACAAAAATGTTTAATTTTTTAAGGAACTACATAACTCTTACGAAGAAGTAACAAAACCTCCAAGAGTATCTATTGTCATAACATGACTAATAATAATTAAGAGTTTGTTTTGTAGAGAGGGCTTTTCTGCTTTGAAGTCTGTCTTCCCATTGTTTTGTGTGTTACTAATTACCATACAATATAAAAGCTAGCTGAAAACATTTTTCGTTTAAGCTATTAAATGTTATTTGAAAATATCTTCTTAATAATCCAGCTAGAGAATTCAAAAAATTGTGAATAAATGAATGGTTTTCAGAAATGTTATCAATAAATCACATTGAAAATACTAACTCATTTATTCTGTTCTAAAATAAAAATTATAGCTTCATAACTCTTTTAACTATTAACACAATATGGTGAGACAAAATAAATGAAAACTAACAAAGCCATTGAAGATTTTTCAGTTTTGTTTGATTTTGTTTTTATTTTATTGTTTGATTTTCGAACACGCAAATTTAACGACATGAAGTTATAAAATTAACAGCAAGATTAAAAAATACTGATTCTTTAAAACTATTTTCTTTCTCTCTATTTTAATTTTTTCAGACGATACGTATCAGAACTATAGTGAGACAAATTATTCTGTATCTGTGTAGATGCTCCCAAAACATTATTTAATAACTTAATTTCCAATGGACGCCCAAACGAAATAAAGATGTGAAAAAAGAGTAAAAATTACAATGTTGTTTGCAACTTTCATCATAATATATAAATTATTGAAAACTCTATGCCCCAAAACAAATAATTTCTTTCTTTCATAGTCAAAATTAAAACAAATTAATTAAATATTTATGTACTTTCTTTTTTTCGTAATTCTAATACATTTTGTTTTGTTTTTTTTTTTTCCAAATGGAAAAGGTTATGTCGTTATTTTTGACTGGTCATTTGATTTCTTTTTTTTTTTATTTTCTTTGTTGTCCTGCATGTAGCGAGTATGACTGCGAAAAAAAGGATATTATATTTTAATTGGGTACTTTTTTCTTTAATGTGCATAAACGAAGGAAAAAATTATTTAAGAACAAAACAAATATTAATTAAGCTGAACGAAAGTTATATATTGCAAATGAAAAATAAAATCAAGAATATTATAATATAAAAACAGTATGAGAACAAAAAAAAAATCAATTTAAATATTTTTATGACGTTTGTAGAGATATTGTGTAAGAATTATAAGAAGAAATTATATATATATTATATTATCTTTAATTTTTGCAAATAAAGTTTTATTTCAAAATGTTTTGTAAAGTATTTTGAAAAAATACATTACTTTTGTAGTTTTTTTTAGTAAACTACCTTTTAGTAATTATTTGAAAAAATAATATACATACAAGTTACATTGCTTATCTTTCTGGACTGACAGAAACTAGACGATTCAAATTCATCAATAACTAGTACGGTTTTTTTTCAATTTTTTTCTGAAATTGCTCGTTATTTTGGTAATTTTCAATGAAGCTGAAGATCGCCGCCTTTTTTTTTTTAAATAGCAGACCTCGAAAAGTGTCACTGATATTGCAAAATTTCAAATACCAAAATGTTGTGCAAATAATTTTCCAGGGGCGATGTCCGTTACTTTTTCAAATTTGCATCCCGTTATATTTTTTTAAAATTATTTTTTAACATTTTAAAATTTACTTTTTTTTTAAACGAGCAGATAGACCAAACTTAAGGTTACCAAATTCTGAAAGGTCATGACCTGGCCTTTCACCATATTCAGTTTTGACCATCCTTTACGGGACACCCTGTATATAAAAAAAAATTGTACGATAAGTCGTTCTCAAAATTGCGGCTGACGCACAACAATTAAAGCCGTGCCGATTTTTTTCTATACTCAGAGACAACCCACCCTTCAAGCAAGCCATCTCGTTTTCGGTCCGCAAACGTATCAAACAACGTATGGACGACTTCGCATTCGGATCCAAATACGGATCGAAAAACTGCGTTTTGCGGCTCAAATTAGTATGGAAATTAGAATCACCACGGAGCCATTATGTGAATGTACTGTGAGAGAGAGTTTTTCAATTCACCATACTCGGAGAACCGAAACCAAATGGAATCTAAAACGGTTCCAAAAAAAAAAATGAATGAATTCCAGTTTCTCCATTGCCTACAAAATAAAACAAACAGAATTTTTTCATTTCAAGATTTTTTTTTTATTTATCATTCATTAAAGGTTTTCTAAAGACTATTTCGCACTAATAAACATGACATATTTCCACAAATATAAATTCACATTTAATAAATAGAAACTTGCATTTCTGATTGGAAATTTTTAAAAGTTTTAACAAGAAAAAAGAGATACAAAAGCAACCGTCTTCGCCACGCTACCTACAAAACTGAACTAAAAAAAAAAGTGGTGAAAATTAAGGCAAATGATTGTATACTTCGCCTATACTCTCTCTATTTCTCGATGCTTGAAAAAAATACTCTCGATTCTCGTTCCTTTTTCATGCGTACACAGAAAATTTGTTATTGTGTGTGAGACACTCATTTTTTCTGGAGTCCCAATTGAACCGAGAAATTTGGGTCCGTGATTTTGCTTGAAGGGCATTTACCAATTTCAATCATAAAATTCGAGCGGTATTTTTTTGCAAATTAAAAAACCTGTCGACTGGTAAAAAGAAAAAATAAAAAACATCGCCTCTAGAGATTGGAAAACTAAATTTGTCTGTTTCCTTTTTTTTTTACGTAGCATTCGTTGATCCGAAGTTATAAGGGGTTAAAGTTCGGTTGTTCTTTTTTTATGTTTCAATGTTAAAAACGCTTAATAATAAAAAAAAAAAAAAACTAAGGAACATCGCCTCTAGAAAAAGGTCTGTTCTACACAGCGCAATTTTTTTTAACCGTTAGTTTGGTCTATCTGCTCGTTTAAAAAAATTTTAAAATGTTAAAAAATAATTTTAAAAAAATATAACGGGATGCAAATTTGAAAAAGGACCGGACATCGCCCCTGGAAAATTATTTGCACAACATATTGGTATTTGAAATTTTCCAATATCATTGATACTTTTCGAGGTCTGCTACTTTAAAAGAAAAATAAACCTCGGATGCAGCGATCTTCAGCTTCATAATTTTCACTGATATTAATTAAATTACTTTAGAAAAAAACATAAGTTTAAATTTTGAGGGAAGTGGTAATTAAATCTAAGTTTTTAGTATTTTTTAGTGTTTCATAAATTGCGATTAAAAAAAAATATATCAGCGATATCCAAAATATTGAATTTTCAGAAATAAAAATTTATTTTTTTTTTGTTTAAATTTTAAGGGACATCCTGTATACATAATTTTATCGAAATTGGTAAAGCCGTTAACCATTAAAAGGCGTACAAAATAGTTCTGTGACATGTACCATTTTAATGTCCGTTATTCGTAAGTTATTTTTCAACCAAAATATTGATCATATCCTTAACAGTTATGCGTAATTTTTGTATCAAAATAATTAGAACCTTTTGTCGGATAGATAATTCTTTTTCATAATCGTTGTATGGCCCGTACCGTTATTCTTGGAGCTAAAATTCCAATTTTCCTTCTTGGGAATTACCTAAGAACCTTAAGTCCAAAGTTTGAAGAAAATCGCTTCAACTGTTTGAGCTGTAGGTCGAGGTAAAGACAGAATTACTAACATAACTTTTTTCCCGTTCTCTATCATCGTGATGTTAGGTAGAATTAATCTCTATCTCGATTTTTTTTTACGAATCTAAAACTTGTCCTAGTATTTGTTTATATCGCGAGTACAAATTGAAAAAAACATTTTAACAGGCGATAATAAGTATTGCCTTGATTGTTGCGGAGCTTCAAATGTATGTATGTACATATATTTAATTTACGTAGGTATATGATTACAAAAAGTTTTTATTCTTGCCCCACATGTAGTAAAAATCTATATACATTTTTGTATTGAGATTAATAAGATTTCACATTCCGCCCGAAAATGTTTTGTTCGCCCGGATTTCTAAAAGCTATTGTAAGTTTCGCCCTCCATTTTACAACTAGTGTGGCATCGTTCGCCACCAAAAATGAAATGGAAATCTTTTCGCCCGAAACTCACAATAAGGGAAGAGTGAAATGATTTTTTTTCCGGGCGGATTTTCTTTCATGCGGAACTCGTAATAGGGCTGATTATTTTCCATTAAAATCTAAGGAAGAAAATCCAAAATTAAACTGAAATTTAGTTTTTTGTTTTTATTTTGTCCCAGTATTCAGAAATTAATGTCGAATTCCTTACAACCAAAAAAATTCGAATTTTTCTGAACAAATCGAATTTTTTCTAAACAAAATCGATTTTAATGCTGTCAAACAAATCTTGCGTTTTTAGCTAGATTTCACATCAAATCGCACACACACTATCAAGATTTGACATATTATATATTATATTATTATTATATATTTGGTTTTAAATTATCAAAACAACGCGAAAAATAAAATACACTTTAATATTTGTTTAGCGCGCACCACTTCCTTGTTTTTGTGCGGCAACAAAATTCCTGTCAAATTGCACTCACACACTCACAAAAAAAAGTCGAATTTTTTTTAAATTCCTTCTATCAAGAAAAATTTTTAAATGAAATCGACTTCAAATGGCTGTAAGGAATTCGACATAATTCAATTAAAAGCTTCACTTGACATTTTAATTGAATTACATAAATATTGAATCACCATAGTATGTATATATATACAGTCGTGGCCACCTAATTAGGAACGATATTTTTATAAATTTATAAAATGCATAACTTTTGTTTGGGAAATCTGTTGAGGTTGAGTAGTGGTTTTAATAATAGCCCATGAACTACGTTACACTTTGAGTAATGTTTAACAAATATAAGCATGAGAATATTAGAAGGAAAAAAAATAAACATTAATTTAACTCTTATTTCGTCTGGAAATATAATTAAGAACAGAAACAAAATGTTGTCATAAAATTAAAAATCTTTGAAATTTCAATATGTTAATGTGAATATATTGTAGGAAAACCTTAATTCTTTATAATTTCAAAAACTCTTTATAAAACAAAACTCTCTAGGTGCAAGAATTTAACCAAATTCCCCTGGAAATTATATAATTTGCAGCACATCAGTGCAGCTTATTTTATAAATACATCGGTAGCCATCGACTAAAAACATATGTCTAAGAAAGGCAACAACAATTCTTACTGAAGAGCTCAATTGTTGTTGTCAGAGCGAAACACATCTGCACTATAAGGTCGCAAAAACCTTTCAAATTAATGCAAACAAAAGTTATGCATTTTATAAATTTATAAAAATATCGTTCTTAATTAGGTGGCAACGACTGTATATGTATATATATATAGTATATATATATGAATATAGGTATGAAGGATTTCAGAATAGTTGACGGCCAGTTTCAATAAATACAATAACTATTGCATGCCTTAGAACTTAAAAAATAAATGACTCCCGTGATATTTTTAGAGGATTTGTTCCGTCAAAAATATTAAATGCTTGTCTTTGGTCCACGTATGTACTTGCTCTTATGTCCGAGTAGATTATAATTTTAAAAATTGTATGTACGAGTAATTAGCCCAATTATAAATACTACCCGGGAAAATAACTCCCATAAAATTAGTTCTTCCAAAAATAAAATGCTACTCACACAAAATAAAATTAAAATTTCCCTTTTTCAGAAACTTAGAACCAGTTTTTTAGAGGTGAACTAAATTGGAAATAGATTTATCATGGCTACGTCAAGGAACTATTTTTAATTGGAGGATCAATTCAGAAAGAATAAAAAAACACAAAAAGTAAAATATCAAAGCATTTGTTTAGTTAATCCAGAGTTAACTCATTTGCATCAGGTTAACTAGCACGTGCTACATCGTTTTTTTTTTTTTGAAAGTGGTTCACCAGAAATTCCAAAATTTTGGTCCTTGTTTTTTTCGTTCACTCTAGTCATGGAAACGTAAATTCAAACAATAAGTAAACAAAATTTGTTACTTTATTTATTTTTCTTTCTCATTGAAGAAAATCGAACAAAATGTTCCAGCTCTGGTTCGGAGGAAATTGGAGAATGTTTTGTTCGACGGATACCACGCTAAGATCGATTATGTAAACAACTGTTTTTTACCCTTATTTTTGGTCCTAGCTAAATAAAATAAGAGTGAGTGGTGGAAGTGCCCACAAAAACTAGGTTCCAAGTTTAAAGAAAATTGAACGGCAGAATTAGGAGTCTCACTTTTGTCTGACATATAATCTTAATAACAAGTTTGAGCAAAATATTGAGTTGAATATTTGCTATAATAAAGTACCTATATTATTGCCAATATGCTGGGGCTCTACTACATAACTTTGTTCTACGTTCAAATTCATTCGATAGTTGTATTCAATGCTTATTTAAAGTCGTACTATGCATGAAAGTATGATTAAATGTTAGTACTTTTTTTTCCAGAGAATATTCAATAAGCGTTGTTTTATTTAAATTTTAAAGTATGTACATGCTAAAGAATTAGCAAGTTGAAATTTTGCGACTTCCACATTTTTATTGTAGAATCGAGTTACATAGCTGGGACTCTGGATTGACTACCAAACGTTCAGCATTATAGTACATAGAACGTTTACTAGAAAAATTCAAAACTTTCTTCGTTACTGAATCACTTTAAACAAATAAACAATTTATTTTCTACTGTTTTCATAGTTATTATCAACAAACAAAGATATTAATTCACACCAAACTATAAACGTTGCGCAGTTTTTTCCTTAGATTCAGTTAATGCTCTCGCTTGATGAATGAAAACGGGAACATTTATACCCTGAAAGTAAGAAATTTCAAGTTAAGTATGTTAAAAAAAAATATATAAAAAAAAAAAAAACTAACCTGCATTTTAGCCGACCGTATGAAACCCTTATTAGAAGTTACGGTCAGTGCCCTCATTGTTATGCCAAAAGCAAAGATTTTGAAACTTCTTGGATTTATTTTGCCACCCAAGTTTATCACAGATATTTCATTAGGAATCTCTTGAACATCTTTCTGTATTTCAACTCGTTCCATTAGTGCTTTAGCTCGTTGTTTTTCCAAATTACCAGCCAGTAAGTTAATAATGTCTTGAAATGATTGAAATGCAGTTTCACAGCAAATTAATCGTTTACCTTCAAAGATTTTATCTAAAACGGGCTTTAGAGGCGATTCTCTTTCTCTTTTTGCCTGTTCGGTAAGAATGGGTTCCTTGAAACTCCAATTCGTGCTTCCATTGGTTAAAGAACTGATATAGGCCAGCATGGTTGTTATATCTAAATTCAATGTACTAACATTTGCAAAGTCTGTCTCTGTACTATCTTCATCCTTTAGGATGGCAGCGGCAGCAGTAAGCGGTTGATTGGTTATGGACAAAGCTTCAACACCAATTTCTTTCATATCTTCCAGGATCTCATTTTCTATTTCATGACTAAAGTAAAAAACAACCTGCAAGAGCATTTTGATTATTCAAAAATTTTTTTTTTTTGGGAACTTATGTACCTTAGGCTTGCGAAACATACAAAGGTTTTGATTAGCGGCATATACAAACTCTTCAGCTTGATCAAGGATGCTCTTTGCTCCATAGCTAGCACGACCGTTTGCTGCATCAGTTAATGACTTGGAATTTCTTGCGATTGCTGTGATGGTTAAGATTTATTTCAACAAGTGTTAAAGCTTAAGTAATAGTGCATACCTTTAATCCATTTTAGTCCATTTTCGCATACAATGTCTACCCTGAGTGGGTTGTTACGTTTTTCCACAGGAAACCCACAGTCAATATGGACGACATCCTTTTGAAGCTCAAGGATTTTCACCAGAAATTGATAATGAGTCAAATTACTGCACATCACATGATTCAACTTGATGGAGTTTGTTGATACAACCTGAATGTGTGATACGAATTGTTTTGTATATTAATATACCAACAAACTTGATTTATGGGAAACAGAAAAACCTTTAAAACACAGATCACGTATAAACTACCAGATGGACAGATACCTTTTGTAAAAACTTAATCTCTTGATTGATTTTACGTTGAATTTTTTGGGCACCTGGTATTGTCTGGAATTGATCAAGTTGTTCTATTAAAGTTTCACCTAAAACTATTTTTTCCTCAGCTAAATTTTTAATATTTTCTTCACATATTTCCATTATACAAGAAGTGAATAAAATTTGAAGGTAAAAAGTTTGTAAACTTGTTCATATTTTTTGTTGTCAAAACTCAAACAGTACTGCCAGAACTAATTATTTCAGAGTGACCATTCACAATTTTTAGGAATAAATAACTTTTTAATTTTTGATTTTATATTTTCAAAAAATTGTATTTTAATTCTATTTCTCTATTGGTTCCCTTTCGGTTGCATCTCCTTAATTGCACAATTAGGAAAAGCACAAAGAATAGCGATAACTTTGTAATTTTTAACATCAACAATAATTTGTTTACCCCTGCCAGCACAAACGTCTCTTGAACACATAGTCCCGGTCTACATTGAACGATTTTTCCAGTGCCGATCTTTTGTTCGGTGGTGAAGGGAGTGAAAAGTGAGGGGTAGGGATCAAATCGTTTGTACCACGAAACTCGAACGATTTTTCCAGTCTGTTATGTTCTCTCTTCTCCTTTCCAGTTTTATGTGTGTGTTCGGTGTCAGTGTGCCGTTCGTTTGATGGAGTGAGTGAATATCAATGAAAAATGAAGAGCACAACAATAAAACAAGGAAGAAGAAAAGGAAAAAATCGTACGAGTTTTCTGGTACAAACGATTTGATCCCTACCCCTCACTTTTCACTCCCTTCACCAACGAACAAAAGATCGGCACTGGAAAAATCGTTCAATGTAGACCTGGACATAGCCTATGATGTCTTTCAAATGAAGAGCTTTCAGATGTGAACGAGGCGAGGGGAGTGAAAACAGTGTCAACAATAAATATAATATATTTGAAAATTTTTTTGTTTGATATTTGTTTGCACTTCAAGTAGATTCGAGCAAAGGATTTTAAATACAAATTTCAACAAATCTCCAGCGGTAAGAAGTGCCTCCGCGAGAAAGTTTAAAAAAGTACATACACGAATTGAGCAAAATAATTAAAATCATTCTGATGAGGCCTTAAAAATTGAACGAAAAATGATCTGAACGAACATATTTTTTTTGACGTATGATGACAGATGACATTTGACAGTTCTTTTAGGCACATGGTTGCGTAGCTCTGTTTTTGTTTTTTCATAACGTAATAAATAAAAATATTTTACAAAATTTATTTACTTAAAATTAAAAATACAGCAAAAGAAAATTGACAATGGAAGCGGAAAATATAAAAGCTGATGTTTTTCTACCCGAAAAGGAGCAAAAAAAGGCCACAAAACGTTCCGCCAATGACGACACCGATGTCATGCAAATCGACGAGGCAACAGGCATTGAAGGAGTCGTTAAATCTCACACAGTTCCCCGAGCAAAACGGACCAAAAATGAAATTCGTAAAATTGGAGTACCACCTCACAGGTCAATTGAATAGTTGCTATTTAATAAATAATTATTAATAATTAGTATAATCCCATTCCAGATTCTCATCTCTCAAGGAACATTGGATGAAAATTTTCACACCCGTCGTAGAGCACATGAAACTACAGATACGTTTCAACACTAAAGCCCGCCAAGTTGAACTGCGTATAAGTCCCGAAACACCCGATATTTCCAATCTACAAAAAGGGGCTGACTTCGTAAAAGCCTTCCTTTGCGGTTTTGAAGTTGATGATGCACTAGCACTGCTGCGTTTAGAAGATCTTTTTGTAGAGAGTTTTGAAGTGAAGGATGTAAAAACGCTTAAGGGGGATCACATGAGTCGAGCCATCGGTCGTTTAGCAGGAAAGGGTGGGCGGACAAAATTTACAATCGAAAATGTAACCAAAACGCGTATTGTCCTGGCCGACAGCAAAATCCACGTCCTCGGAAGTTACCAAAATATTCAACTAGCCAGAAGGGCCATTTGTAATCTGATTCTTGGTTCACCACCAAACAAGGTTTATGGCAATCTTAGGTCGGTGGCAAGTCGTTTAGCAGAAAGGATGTGAGAATTGGTTTGATAATTTTTATTAAATTAAAGTTTAAATAAATATGAATTTGTAATATACATTATTAACAATACAAGCAGTATTTTTAAAACTTTGTGAATATGAGTAAAATTAACAAGAACAGGGTTATTCCTGCTAGCAGCATGATGCAACACATTTTTCGATTCTTGCGTTGGTACATCTCGGCTCGGTGTAGCTGTTTGAGGCCCTGTGAAACTCTAGTCTGAGTCTGTTCGACGTTATAGTCAATTCGATCGAGCACAGTGCCTTGTTCCTGTACCATATGGGACAAATCCTTGAAAATATCATTCAAGTCAAAGATGGACTTTACGATTTTGGAAACTTCTTGTTCGCGGTGTTCAGCAAGCTTGGAGTTTTCCTCTTCAAAAAGCAGTAGCTGCTGTTGGGTCATTCGATTGGCAACTGGTCTTTGGAAATGTTCATCGATTTGATCGTCGGTTTCTTCATAAAATGCTGTTGTATTGGATGTCGAAGCGGGCTGAAGGAAATTATCGAATGAATCGACATAGTTGCTTTGGCTTTTGCTGTCCAAATCGATAGTGGTGAAGTCGGGTGTCTCGAAGTACTTTTGAGAGCGTTCTTCTCGAGAATTTATTTGCCTTATGTAGGCACTCTGGCTATTGCGGAACTTAAAAGTGAGCTCTTGCAAGGAGAGCAGAAGGTAAGTTACAACATTGGTAGTAAGACGTTGCTCTGTCCTATTGCCAACTCCCAAACTCGATCGAATGCACTGGATGTGTCTGTGGGTGGATGTAATGAGCTTTGAGATCTCCTGCGACAGTATTTCGATTTGGTGTTCTTCCTCGCAATTCTCATCGAAAGCAGGACGGAGTAGATTCCTGGCATGAAGTGATCCGAGTTCGTCTAGTTTGGGTTTGATTCTTAAATTTAAACAGGAAAGAGATTAACGAAATAAAATTCAAGAATTAACCAATAGTTTACTTTGACATGGAGTACTGAGCCTCTTCCAATTTATCGACCCAAATTGGTGGTGATCCGTATTCATCTCGCATTTCCATTCCTTCTTCAGCATCATGCAAACATCTTTTGAGAAGTTTTTCTGCATCACTTCCACGCTAAGTAATTACAAAATTCTTAAGTTAGCAGCTGGAATTGAATCAACAGATCGATATTTTGTATGTTTTTTTTTTTCACGTACCCTATCATCGGAATATAAATTTCGATTTTTTGATGCGTTATTGCGCATAATAACGAAGACTTCTGTAAGATTTCTTGATGTCATTTTGGAATATTTAATTAATCAAACTTTTGTAATTGCAAATTTTTATTGTATAGTAGATTATTTGGAAAAATATTTGTCCATTTGGACTTGGAGACGAAATAAAAACTTGCGATATGTCAAAAAAGTCATCTGCAAAGTTAAGGCTGTTTCAAACAGAGCGCGGTCTGGCGTTCTTTGTAAAAATTAATGTCGTTTTCGGTTGGAGGTTCGGAGTTACTCCTTTTTGACTCCACTTACTCCAAAATAATTCGATTGGCTGTGCCGAGTAATGTTTTCGGAGTTATTTTCTGTTCCGGATTTTATAGAGGAGTAGACCCGGAACACACACATACATATAAGCTCTTTCATCGGATATATTGTCAAATTAATTTTACTCGATTGAAAATGCAAAATATACATAAATATCAGACAATTTACTCACACACACATAATTTTTCGCAAATTAGGCTTGGAACAGAACAACAGAAAATAATTCGATTGGAATCAAAAAGGAGTCAAAAAAGTGGGAAACAAATCATGTAGAATAGTGTGGAAACAAAATATGGCAGTCCAGACCACACAACCCCACATTCTATCCCACACGATTTGACATGTGTTATTACATGGAAGAGTTAAAGGCCTTCTACACTAGCCCACTGTGTATTAATACATGTCAAAAAAGTGGGAAACAAATCATGTAGAATAGTGTGGAAACAAAATATGAAAGCCCAGCCGACACACACCGACATTCTGTCCCACACGATTTGACATGTGTTAATACATGAATAATTTTAGGAATGGTTCTAAAGCCTCAACTACATAGACCTACTTTTGTACAAAAGTACAAAAGTGAGAAATTAAAATGGTCGCTAAAGGAACATACTTGCAAAAAAACATACGAAAATTGTTCTGACACATAAATTAAACCACCATGCCAAATTTTCCATTGTTTTTTTGCAAGAGGGTGTCTTCAGAATAGATATTTATTTCTCACTTTTGTACTTTTGTACAAAAGTAGGCCTATGTAGTTAATCCTTAATTCTATCCCACATTCTATCACACTTTTTTTTTTAGGTTAATGTAATGTATTAATACAAGCAAGTGTGGAACACTGATCTCTATAATACACTGGTTAGTAGATTCCCTTTACGTATAACAGTTTTTTTTTTGAAGCAAATTGAATCTGACAATTGTATCCTTGCACACTTTTGTATCTTTTTTTACCGAAGGAAAGAAAGAGATAGTTTTTTATCATCACAAAAAATCGTGCATTGATATCAGCTGTTTGTTTGACGTCACTGGTTTGGTTTGTTTGTAGTACAAACGCAAACGAAAACAAAACATAAATAAAATTGTTTAATTTGCTATTGTTTTCCATTAATTTTAATAAGTGTTCCTTAAAAATTGTAATATTTCTCTCAAACTTAAATACATGTTGAAGAAATTCAGTTTAAGAATTGTTTCTGCGTATTTAACAGATAAAATATATACCGAGCGCTCGTTTTCCGTAGTACGCGTCTTATAAAATGTTATAAAATTAAAATTGTTAATTAAATTAAAAGTATCTCAGCCTGTTTGGCTTGGACTTCTTCTTCGAGTTTGATTTTCTCGGTTTGTTCCATGTGTTTAGCCTCTTCGAGACGTTGCAACATTGATTGTAGCTCCATTTGGTGGAGTTCGAGCTCGTCCTTTGCCGCTTGCAATTGTTTTAATTGCTTTTCAAGACGACGAATCATCTCTTGTGCCTCCATGAGGTCCTTTTGTGAACGTTTCATTTCCTCTTGCATCTGCTTGAGACGGTCTTCGTATTCCTGTTGTTTCTTTTCGGCGCGTTCGCGGGCTGCCAGAGCCAATTGCAGCTTTTCTCGTTCCTGTTGCTTGGCATTCTTCTCCTCCCTGGCTTGTGCTTTCATTTGTTGGGCATCAATTGTGTCTGGTTTGCGACGACGCATATACAATTCATGGTTACCCATGCATAGAGCCAAAATTCTCTTATTGATCCTGACGCGTGGGGCAAAGAACACAAAGTCGGGCCCTTTTTTGTCGGTTTAATGATGAAGCGCTTTTCTGAGAATGAAATATTCCTGATTTTAGACCATGGGAATCCAATTTTTGGAGTTAGCTTGTCTTTCTGTTCGTGGATGCTCAAACCAAGAGCATCCACACCCAACCACAAGTCAGTTCCTTTTTTGTTGCGGATCTCGAAATAATTTACTCCGTACTATGAAAAAATCAATTAAAATCTTTTTTCAATTTTGTTTTCAATTAAAATCTTTTTTCTATTATAAATAACTTACTTACTCACTCGCGAAAAACATCAGCTAATAAAAAAATGTAAACAAAAACCACCATTTTAATACAATTTAAACTGTTATAAACTAAAAAAAAAAATTGACAACTGTCAACAGTTGTATCCTTGCACTGTTATAATTTTCCTTCAATTTTCTTCAAGATTTGTATATGAATCCACTATCCAGTTTATTATAGAGATCAGTGGTGTGGAAGCAAAATATGAAGTCATTTCTTTCCCACAAGTTTGGCAGTCGCGTGGAATTCTTTCCCACTTTTAATTTGACATGTATTAATAGACAGTGGGCTAGTGTGGAAGGGCTATTTGGAATAGTTCCAATTCCATCCCACATTATATCACACTTTTTTTAGGTTGAAGCCTAGTACGCAGATCGCGCTAGATTTAAGCTCATACAAAATTCTTTACCCAAGCTAAATTTTTGAGAGAATTTTGTATGGGAGCTAAAAATTTAGCTCCCATACACCCTCATACCCTTCCACCTACAAACTAGCCAGTTTCTGGCAACTCAGTTTCCTTGTGTGAAAGCCGTCAAAGTGTGGAAGCAAAATATGAAAAGCCATTGACCGCATTCGGAAACCTATGTAGAGCTATTCGGATACGTTCGTGTTGTTGTAATCCCGTGTAAAATAACAGTGGATTGCAAAACAGCTTTTGCTGTTGGATAGCTATCCAACCTATCCGAAAAATGTTGGTATTCCAACTAACATTTCAGCTTCGGTTCGGGTTAATAGAATAGGCTATAGAAGTTCCATAAGACATTTGTAAAGTTTACTTAAGCATAAAAAGGAGAATGTTATAGAAGCTAAAGTCTGATCAACATCTGTGTCGTGTGTTGTGTTGTGTTGTGGAGTCGTGTGTCGCTATCGCTACAATGTATTTCATATGCGTAGAACCATATTTGTCTCGTGTGTTGTGTTGCAGTGTGGCGCATAAAATATATGGAATGACAGCGACACACGACTCCACAAAATACGACACAGATGTGGATCAGGCTTAATATAGCTTGTATACGTGATTTTGATAAATCTGCTTATAAACTTATTCGCAGATCTTTTAAAAGTAGCAGATTGTATAAAAGCCTTAAGAAGCCGATACGAAGTTTAAACGTGCGATATTGCAAATTTGAATAACACTTCAACTTGACAGATAGCTTCGGACATGGTTGTATAAAATTTAAATACAAGTCTTATAGAAGGTGAACAAAAATAAATAAAAAAAACAGAAATATAAATTTTTATTTTTATTTTTTAATGTGATTTTTACTGCATTTTATCTGAAATCAAGTATCAAATTCAATTATTTATTAATTATAGTATTGGAAACAATTATAAAACATAAATTATATTTTTATCTCACTAGGAATCGAACTCGGGAACTCCTACGTGACAGTCCATCACTTAAACAACTCAGCCATCTTAGATATAATTTGGAAGATGCAAAAACTTAATCAGCCTTTTCCTTTTTTAAAACTTTTAATTTTCATTTAAATAAATCCGAGCTTCTATAAAAATTTTCACACATGAACATGAAATGTAAACGATTTGTTTAGTAGTTCCCTTGCTCCATTTTCATTTCAATAGCCTTAAATTAAATTCAATAGTCTTAAAATAAACTAATAAAAAGTACAAGTGACCTCAACTAATTTTTAATAATTTCAAGCCGAAAAAATACACGGCCACTGAAGCAGGATAAACAGAAACAATGTATACTCATTAGGTGTGTGACGTCACAATCATCTGCTTATGTTCGGAGAAAAGAAAAATAATCTTACTTAACTTGATTGTTATTAAATAAATTTTTCTACTGCTTATTAAGAATTTAAAAACAATTTATTTTAATACTTAAATTTGTAAGTCTTCAAATTTAAGTTGAACTAAAAAATAAATGCTGACCGTGACGGCACATAAATACCCAGATATACGAAAATGCCGAATGTTATGTTTATCTAATGAGCATAAACCTTGTTTCTGTTTATCGTGCATTGAAGCTTATGTCTTAAACCAACGAAAAGTAGCTTTCCGAATGCTCAAAAAGACAAAAGTCAAGTGAAATGAATTATCTTTCTCTTTATGAGTTCAATTTATTCAATATATATAATTATAAGTGTCAATATAAAAAGCTTCTTTAAAGTACTTTTACAAATTCGAGCTGCTTTATTATAGATTGACATATTGGCCGCGTTCGGGTACGTCGCTAATGGTATCTAGATTTGTTCGTGTTATTGGCCCTGAGTAATAAACGAATTTCGAGTCGAATTTAGCTTAGATTCAATTTTTTTGTATGGAATAAACTCAAATTTAGGAAAAATTCGACTCAAATTTCTTTTATTACTAAGAGTCATTGTAATGCCTAAGAGAAAACCAGCCGACGAACAAACAGCAGATATCAAAAAGAAATCTAAGGCTATCTCAAAAATGTTCGGATCTGTTTGGATTAAGGCTCTCCTAAAACAACGAATCATTCTCAATCATAAAAACAAAATGACAAATTATTAATGCTAATAGCCCTTCCACACTACCCCACTGTGTATTAAAACATGTCATATTGAAAGTGGGAAAGAATTCCACGCGACTACCAAATTTGTGGGAATGAAATGACTTTTCATATTTTGCTTCCACACTTGTTTGTATTAATACATTACCGTAAGCTAAAAAAAAGTGTGATAGAATGTGGGATAGAATTAGAACCATTCCTAAAATTATTCATGTATTAACACATGTCAAATCGTGTGGGAAAGAATGTCGGGTTGTGTAGGCTGGGCTTTCATATTTTGTTTCCACACTACCCAACTAACAATTTTACTCCTATACTCATCCATAGGAGCTTTTTATAATCGTTTATCGCACTCAAATAATCTCTCTATAATACTCCATAGAGTTAAAAAGGAGAACTTTTTAACTCCTATTGCACCTTTATGGAGTGAATTCTGTTGCTTCAATGAACATTTTTATAGTAGTTCGAAAGAAGTGCTAAAGGAGTAAGTTATAGAGTATAGAGAAATATAAAAAAAAATCATGTGGCTGAACCTAGGGATCGAACTCGGGATCTTTTACACTACTTGTCTAGCTCACTAACCACTCGGCCGATGTGATATATGAAATACTTTGGCATTAAAAACGATACACTTTTAGCTTGAAGGAATAAATAAATCATAATTTATTAAAAATCAAAGAGTTTATATTAACTAACTATTCTATTGAAAGCGTTCTGGTATTCAAGTGTGAAATGAAACAAGTGTCTGGTATTTTCTTACCCATATATGTACACATAATTGTGTATGTAAATAATAATGTTTGTTTATATTATTAGAAATGATTATTATTAAAATTTTAATATGGTGGAGAAGTCCTTTCCCAACTAACATTTTAGCTTCGGTTCGGCTTAATAGAATAGGCTTTAGAAGTTCCATAAGACATTTGTAAAGTTTACTTAAGCATAAAAAGGAGAATGTTATACAAGCTAATATAGCTTGTATACGTGATTTCGGAAAATCTTCTTATAAACTTATTCGCAGATCTTTTAAAAGTAGCAGATTGTATAAAAGCCTAAAGAAGCCGATACGAAGTTTTAACGAGCTATATTGGAAATTGGAATGACACTTCAACTTGACAGATAGCTTTTGGACATGGTTGTATAAAGGTGAAATACAAGTCTTATAGAAGGTGAACAAAAATAAATACAAAAAAAAGAAAGATACATTTTTATTTTTATTTTTTAATGTGATTTTTACTGCATTTTATCTGAAATAAAGTATCAAATTCAATTATTTATTATTTATTAATTATAGTATTGGAAACAATTATAAAACATAAACTATATTTTTACCTCACTAGGGATCGAACTCGGGAACTCCTACGTGACCGTTCATCACTTAAACCACTCAGCCATCTTAGATATAATTTGGAAGATGCAAAAACTTAATCAGCCTTTTCCTTTTTTAAAACTTAAAATTTTCCTTAAATAAATCCGAGCTTCTATAAAAATTTTCACGCATGAACAAGATTTCATTAATTCTCTTATACATTTCGCGTGAGGAAACAAATGTACCTTAACGATTTGTTTAGCAGTCCCCTTGCTCCATTTTCATTTCCATTTTTAAATTAATATAAATAGTCTTACAATAAACTAAGGATAATGCATAGTTTTGATAATTTCAATCCGAAAAAACACGGCCACTTAATCACGATTAACAGAAACAAGGTATGCTCATTAGGGGTGTGACGTTACAATCATCTGCTTATGTTCGGAGAAAAGAAAAATAATTAACTTTATCTGGTTGTTATTATAATTTTTTCTATTTTTAAACTGCTCATTAAAAATTTAAAAACAATTAATTTCAATACTTAAATTAACTATGGTCTTCACTTTAAATAGAACAAAAACATGAAAGTCCCGGTCTACATTGCACGATTTTTCCCGTGCTGAATGGAAAAATCGGCCGAAACTGGAAGGATCATGTCGGCTGTACCTCTCAATCGCACACGATTACAACAAACATTTTTGGTTGGCACTGGAAAAATCGTTCAATGTAGACCGTTGGTTTAAGACATAAGCTTCACTGCACGATAAACATGAACGAGGTTAAAGGTTAGACCGCACACAACTGCAGTGGAACTGCACTTCACGACGCGGCAAAATATTATTTGTATGAAATAGTATGAGCTATATCGCACTAAGTCCCGGTCTACATTGAGCGATTTTTCCCGTGCTGAATGGAAAAATCGGCCGAAACTGGAAGGATCATGTCGGCTGTACCTCTCAATCGCACACGATTACAACAACAATTTTTTGTCGGCACTGAAAAAATCGTTCAATGTAGACCGGGACTTTGCGATATAGCTCATACTATTTCATACAAATAATATTTTGCCGCGTCGTGAAGTGCAGTTCCACTGCAGTTGTGTGCGGTCTAACCTTTAACCTCGTTCATGTTTATCGTGCAGTGAAGCTTATGTCTTAAACCAACGAAAAGTAGTTTTCCGAATGCTCAAAAAGACAAATCAAGTAAAATGAATTATCTTTCTGTCCACGTGTTCAATTTATTCAATATACATATATATAATTATAAATGTGAATAGAGTTTTTTTTAAAAAGCTTCTTTAAAATGACTTATACAAATTCGAGCTTGTTTGTCATAGATTGGCATATTGGCCGCGTTCGGGTACGTCGCCAATGGTATCTAGATTTATTCGTGTTGTTGTAATGCCTAAAGAAAAAAACCAGCCGACGAACCAAACAGCTGATATCAAAAATAAATCTAAGGCTATCCCAAAAATGTTCGGATCTGTTTGGATTAAGGCTCTCCCAAACCAACCCGGAACATTCGCTATGCAGGGTAAATCATTCACAATTATAAAAAATAAATGACAAATAAATAATGCTAAACAACAAAAAAAACTGCTGTCGGCGAATGTTCCGCGCCGCTTTCACGTTGGTTTGGGAGAGATACTTCATACTAACAGCTGATATCTCACCTGATTATTTTCTTGGGTTTCGTTTGGTTTGGTTATATACACGGTTTTGGTCGTTCGAAAACGTATCAGATACTAAAGTAGATACCATGTGTCTGCCTTCCACCCGAACGTGGCCATTCTTTTATGATTCTTAAGTAAGACTTAACAAGCCGTATCGAAGTATTCAATAAAGCATATTAAAAATGGTTAAAGAAAACTTTTAAAGGCAGCAACTTATATAAAAATTTTATGTAGCCTTTTTAAAGTGACATCTTCAATCATCTTCTGTAATATCAATTTTAGAAGCCTACTCGAGTGACAGCTCGCAAACTCTGTAAGTCTTCTTTTTCTTATTTCTATTCGGCTTTAAAGAAGTAGTTATCCAGTTCGTTACATGTATAAGAAATTTAATTCTGCCGAAGGTCGTACCGAAGCTTTATATAAAGGCTAGACCGCACTAGGCGGAACTGCACTGCAGCGGAACTGCGATTCATAATAATTTGTATGAAATTTTATGAAGGTCAGTTGCCGCTTAGTGCGATATAGCTCATACAATTTCATACAAATTATGTTTTGCCGCGTCGTGAAGTGTAGTTCCGCTGCAGTTGTGTGCGGTCTAACCTTAAAGTGAAACCTGCGGCACATCAATATTTTTAAGCTGAATTGTTAGTTGGGTTATGATAAGACTATAGGAACATTCCATTCAATAATGAAAACCTATTAGTGTTATACCAATCAAATGTATTCAATTCCACTTAATAAAACCCCGATAGAAGAATTATATGGTCTGATATATACAGTAATCTTTCTGTTAATATGTCGAATATAATTCACAGCGGAAAAGGAGAAAATAAGGGGAACCCCCGAAAACACTTAGTCAATGGCGTCACAGCGTCAGGAATAAGCCTTACCGTATTTGCTTTTCTATGCATTAAAGAAATCAAGGATTGCATAAATATTTCCTTGGACGGCTATTGGATGATTAAAGAAAAATCAGGCTATTGCTTCTGTGACGCTGATGTAATTGCTAGTAGAAAATCTAATAGAACAGTGTTATCACCTTTGGCTCCTACAACGATTTGGGTCTCACCAGAAGGATTACTGGGGCACTAAAACAACTAATGACACTTGAATGTCTGAAATCGAAAGCAAATTTTGTTAGTTGGGAGCTGACGGGTTTCTGCCAGGAAAAAATATTTTTTCTGCTGGAACACAAGAGAGCGCGACGCTGTGTCGCGCACCCTAACTACTACGTGAAATTGATCGGTTAAGAAATAAATTAATTATAACGAATCAGGATTGATTGTATTTCCATTATTAAATTCCAATATTAATAAATTGTCTTTTAATTGCACATAAAACATTTGATTTTTCCCTTTTCTGTGGCACTGAAAATTTTCAAAGCGGCGCGGCCCTTCCTCGAAACTATTGTGTTCAAGCAAAACAAATGAAATGTCAAATGAAAACTTGTACATTTTCGGTGTGAACGCATTTTAAGTTTTCGTAAACCAATTGCCGAAAACCAGGTTTTGGGTTTGGTGTGAAAAGGCTATAATACTACGTTTCCATTAGAGCCGAAATGAGTTAATTTCAAAATTTGGTAAAAAAGTGTTTTCATTATCATTTGACATCTCATTTCATTTTGAATTTGGAATGGCAGTTAGCCGTTTATTTGTGTTGTTTTCTCTTTCCGTTTTATGTTGTTGAGTATAGAATTGATATTTTCATACAAAAGCTTTTAACAGAAAATTATTCTACTTAAACCGTGTGAAATCCATAAAATAATTGATTAATTAATTTTAACACCTTAATGATTTCATAAAACCGAGACTCAAAATTTTTAAATCACGTTAAAAAATTGTATTAATTTAATTAAACAAAACAATTTAATCAAATTGATTTTTAACATTTGACTCACTTTAAATGCATTTCGGAATACCTTCATTCCATCATCAGCAAATACGACTATATCCAAGGTTAGTCATCGTTGATGCAATTCCTCTTGTTATATGGGTAAAGAACAGTATAAATACAACAAAACTTTAACACTATTATTTTTGTAAACAATAGAAGAAGAGGCATGAAACAACGTTGCCGTTGTCTTGATTTAAAAGATCTGTACCTTTTTCGATATACAAGCTTTCAAATGCGTCAAGTTGTGCTTCATTTGTCACTGTTTTAATTAAACGTACACTGTCTTTTTGATTTATATTATGTTTTTCGTTTAACACATGTGATGCTACAGCGGAGCAACGAGGTTTCTTTAAACCGATGGATGTGATATGATCGTCACATCTTTTTTCTATGCTCCGTTTAGTTTGCACGATGTACTCGCCTTCACAAACATGGCATTTTATTGCATAAATTCCCGACTTTTTCAAACTGGGGGTTTTATCTCTTGTGGAACAACGTAAATTACATAATTTGTTGTTGTTTTTATAAACTATATCTAAACTATGTTCTTTGAATATTGATTTTAATTTATATAAAATTTCTGTCGTAAAAGATAAAGCTACTTTATAATTATTTTCTTTTTTAGTTTGTGAAAACTGAGTTGTTAATTCTGAAACATGTATCTTATTTGAATGGTGTAGAATTAAGTCATCAATCATTTTTTCACTATAACTGTTCACTTTAGCAACATTTTTTATGTATTCATATTCACGTTTGTAATTGGTAGCTGTAAGTGGTAAACGACATAATCGATGAACCATCGAATGGTAACCTGATATTTTATGCTGCATTGGGGAATACGAATCTGAAGTTATTGTTCGCAATGTACTTGTGAGTTTGTGGTAAACACGAAATTCAATTTGTTCACCTTTTCGTTGTATTTCTAAATCTAGAAACACTAAGGTGTTATTATTTTCTTTTTCCCAAGTTAAAGGCTTAACTACATATGCCTACTTTTGTACAAAAGTGAGATATATATAATAAAATAAATAATATAATAAAAAAATATATGTATATAATATAATAAAAAAATATGGAAAACTGTGCATGGTGGTTTAATTTATGTATCAGAACAATTTTCGTATGGTTTTTTGCAAGCATATTTCTTTATCGAGCATTTTATTTTCTCATTTTTGTACTTTTGTACAAAAGTGGGTCGATGTAGTTAAGGCTTAAACTTAATTGTTACAAACTGGGTATTTAATAACTCCAGTGTTTTATTCACTTCATCTTCTTTAACCACTGCAAACACATCATCAACGTACTGATGCCAAACCCGAGGTAACAAATCTCTTTCTTTCAGATTCAATTCAAAACCCGAAACAAATAATTCCGCAATTAAAGGGCTAATTGGATTTCCCATATTAGTTCCATGTGTCACTTTATAAAATTTATCACGAAATTGGAAGAAACTTTCCCTGCAAACCAAAACTCAGTAGTTTGCCTTCAAACACAACCACAAACAAAACGCATTCTATAAATGTATGTGTTTCTTTATTTACCCAAAACACTTCCCTCAAAAAAAGTACTTTTGTTTCTCCTAAAAAAATAAAACTCTTTTATCGTAAAAGGGAAGAACGAGTGCAATGTATACGATGCACAATGTTTTGTCTCATTTCGAATGTGCACAACATGACAAACAAAAACATTTATTTTATCGGCGAGCGAGAGTTATAAATGGTTGTTGTTTATATAAGAAACAAAGAAATTATATTTAATTATTGTCATTAAATTTAAATAGAAAATACAAATGTTCTTATTAGTTTTTTATACTTTGCTATTACTGCATTTCAGATTCATCAGGGTCAAGGAAACTATTTTCGACGATCGTCGTGTATTTTGTGATTGCAGAAAATTGTTCAATTATTGGAACGGCTAGCAATAATCTGGTGACGAAAACTATTCGTAAAATTCAATTTATCATATAAATTATTTCATATATAAATTCAAAAGGCTTAGTTTTAGAAGAAACAAACCACTTCTTTTACGTACAAGTTTCACCAGTTATATTCGTACTTCTAGATTCGAGAATTCAGTATGTAGTAGTACGGATATAACCGGTGAAATGTACACCCATAAGAAGTACTTTTAAAGGACAAGTTTCAGTGCTTTCGCTATGGTTTAAGAAACTACTGTACTTCCAGTAGTGCTTCGCTGATATACATTTGAAGTACCTTTGTCAGTACTTTAATGGAGGGGAAATTCACTACATTTCGCATGCTAGAAAGAGATAGCTGCTTCATGTATTCTCATATATAGGAGGTATATAACTGAGATTTTTCCCGAGCCCCTATCTTTTTTTCAGTGGAAAAGAAGTACTTTTATTACGTACATATTTCACCGGTTATTTATGTAGTTCTACGTTTGCTGGGTTGAAGCTCATTTCAAGTCAAGGCAGGTATACAAAGACCCCTTTCACACAAGAAAACTGAGTTGCCGGCAATTTTTAGTTTCTAGGCGAGTAAAAGGAAGAAAAAAAATTTCCCCTCACACCCTCCTCGCCTACAAACTAGCCAGTTTCTGGCAACTCAGTTTCCTTGTGCCGTCAAAGGGGCCAAGCGAGCTTGATGGTGGATTTACATGTATCTGCATTTGGTTTTTGCACAAAAAAAAGGGTGCCAAATACAAAATGTATATTTGTTAGATAGAGAGAAAAGATCAAAATGCAGAAGAACTTCGTTTCTGCATTATAGGAAAGTCCCATAATGCAGAAATGAAGACGAACATATTCATCTTCTTGATGGTTCTCTTTCACTCGCTCGGATTTTTTGTATACATCTGTCCTGCTCTACTTTTCTGCAATTTGCAGATGAAGATACATGTAAATCCACCATGAAGCTTGCTCGAATACCCCATGTAAACGGGGTAATAGATGCACTTGTGAACGTTTTCATATTCTATTCTTGCTGAATGCGCTCATTCTCATTGGAAGTCAACGATGTCACTTTGTCCCGGTCTACATTGAACGATTTTTCCCGTGCTGAATGGAAAAATCGGCCGAAACTGGAAGGATCATGTCGGCTGTACCTCTCAATCGCACACGATTACAACAACAATTTTTTGTCGGCACTAAAAATATCGTTCAATGTAGGCCGGGACTTTGCTGGTTTGCTTAGTCCCGGTCTACATTGTCCCGGTCTACATTGAACGATTTTTCCAGTGCCGATCTTTTGTTCGTTGGTGAAGGGAGTGAAAAGTGAGGGGTAGGGATCAAATCGTTTGTCCCGGTCTACATTGAACGATATTTTCAGTGCCGACAAAAAATTGTTGTTGTAATCGTGTGCGATTGAGAGGTACAGCCGACATGATCCTTCCAGTTTCGGCCGATTTTTCCATTCAGCACGGGAAAAATCGTTCAATGTAGACCGGGACTTTGTACCAGGAAACTCGAACGATTTTTCCAGTCTGTTTATGTTCTCTCTCTTCTCCTTTCCAGTATTTTGTGTGTGTTCGGTGTCAGCGTGCCGTTCGTTTGATGGTGTGAGTGAATATCAATGAAAAATGAAGAGCACAGCAATAAAACAAGGAAGAAGAAAAGGAAAAAATCGTATGGAAAAAATCGTTCTGTGTGTACATTTCACACGATTTCTGGAAAAATCTTCGTGGAAAAATCGGGCAATGTAGATCGGGACATTGAACGATTTTTCCCGTGCTGAATGGAAAAATCGGCCGAAACTGGAAGGATCATGTCGGCTGTACCTCTCAATCGCACACGATTAGTCCCGGTCTACATTGAACGATATTTTTAGTGCCGACAAAAAATTGTTGTTGTAATCGTGTGCGATTGAGAGGTACAGCCGACATGATCCTTCCAGTTTCGGCCGATTTTTCCATTCAGCACGGGAAAAATCGGCCGAAACTGGAAGGATCATGTCGGCTGTACCTCTCAATCGCACACGATTACAACAACAATTTTTTGTCGGCACTAAAAATATCGTTCAATGTAGACCGGGACTTACAACAACAATTTTTTGTCGGCACTGAAAATATCGTTCAATGTAGACCGGGACTTATCAAAATCAGCTGGTTAAAACTCTCATCACGAATGACGTGTTGACAAGATAATTTTTCTGTTTCCCAAAATTTCATATTTCTAGCCATTGATTTCGGTACAACTGCTCATAGATAAATAAAAGATGATAACAGTTTTCTAGATAAAACAAACCACAGCTTTAGGCATTGAAAGCCAGCAGTCATGACTAGGAACGTGTTGCACAGCAGTTTACTCAATGCCGGATTCAGTATCATATTTCAAGTGAGTTTTTTAAGTACAAAAGTGTTTGTAAACAACATAAATTATGAATAAATTTCATAATTCATTATGTTCATATTGTTGATTATATAAGTCCTATTGTTCATTAAGATTATTTGCCGTTTCGTCACGTTCGGAATCAACGCCTTCATTGTTCGCAATGTTGGCCGAGATGTGCTCGGTGTTATGAATGTGCGACTGCTGTTGCTCGAGAGCACACTTCTATTTTTGTCCCGTGAGGCTATTAATCGTGCCGCATTGAGTGCCACCTCACAACAAAAAGACAAATGCTCTTGGCCACAATTAATAAACCAAATGTGGCTGACGTAAGTATTTGCTATTTCTTTCAAAATCTTTATTCCCCCAATAAGAATGTTTTTTGTCCTTACAGAGTGCCCACCTGTTTTGTCCTATGCATTCCTTGTCTATACATTTGGCTGGACGTCCTAACGCCAGTCGATGATTATCTCAAAAGTCAGTATAAGTTCGCCTGCTACGCTGTCGCACTATCCTGTGTGCTCGAGTTGTGTGCCGAAGCACCAGTCTTCCTCACACAGGTTTTCTGTTTTGTTAAATTGAAGATTTTCCTCAACACCTTACATATTTTGGTGCGATCGGTGATTTTTATTTGGATAGTTCTTAATGATCACAGTATTGCCATTGATGCTTTCGCAATAGCACAGCTAGCCAGTGCCATTGTGATATTCATTGGACATTATGCATTTTTCTATTTTTACATAAAAAAGTTTAATGAGCACAAGATTAGTAAGTCAATTGCCCAAAAGTCGGATGCAGACCTATTCAAGAGCATGGATGATTTTCCATTTCAACGGCTCACTGAACTGCTTCCTTTTAATATGGAAAACAAGGTAAAATGGTGGATATTAGACGAGAAACGTTTAATGTTTACTATATTCTAATGTTCTAGGATTCGTTTTTTAACCCTAAACTCCAAATTCTTACCTTGAGCTTCATCAAACAAGGAATCTTGAAACAAATTTTAACCGAAGGCGAAAAATATGTCATGTCCATGAGCCCGGTTTTATCTTTCAGTGAACAAGCCACCTATGATGTTGTCAACAACTTAGGCAGCCTCGCGGCGAGGTTTATCTTTCGGCCCATAGAGGAAAGTAGTTATTTTTATTTTACCCAAACCATATCAAGAGACGTTCAGCTAGAGAAACAGAGTACGGTAAGATTTGTATGAAAGACGATCTAAAAAAGTCCAACAATATTGTTATGGTTTTAAGGAAAAAGTACACGAAGCTGGAAATGTATTAAAAACACTTTGCATTGGTGTCACATCGATTGGTCTATTAGCCTTTACATTCGGACAGAGCTATTCGCATACGTTACTGCTCATTTATGGTGGAGCTGATTTTGTTGCAGGTGGCTTACCTGAGAGTCTACTAAAATGGCATTGCTTGGCTATATGCTTTATGGCTGTCAATGGCATAACTGAAGGCTACATGTTTGCAACAAATACAAGTAAAGATATCGACAAGTATAACTACCTTATGGCCATATTTTCAATTAGCTTCCTCATTCTGTCGTACATTCTAACGAGCATATTTGGACCAGTTGGATTTATTTTTGCCAATTGCATAAATATGTTCTGCAGAATTTGCTATAGCACAAAATTCATTCTCCGGCAATATCGGCCGTTGGGTATGAATCCTCTTCTAGGTATTATACCAGGAAATTTGTTTATTTTGGCATTAATTACGACTGGAATAATATCAAAATATTCAATGGTAAGTAATTTAGAAATTAGATAATGTGTAACTTTGTATTTACATTTTCAAAAAATGTTTTATTTTTTTTGCAGATAACAATGAATTCATTCCTTGTACATGTTGGTATAGGATTCATTGGTGTTTTTGTATGCCTCTGTACTTGGGGATTTGAACACTTGGATTTGCTCAAAATAGCTTGGAAGAAAGGAAAGCAATTGAGAATTAAGAAGGCTAATTAATTTTCTTTTTTAAATAATGCAATTAAGTATGCGTGGACAGTATGTTAATCGTAAAAGTTTCCTTGTATTAAATAAATGTATTAAAAAAATTAAGTCACCATTAATTTGATTTGAATATTAATTTGAGGTATCACCATAGGGCCAATTCATTCGGTCTATTAAAAATTGGATTATGCCGTTTTAACTAATATCGCTTTTAAATTTCATAATACTTCATTTTTTTGATTAGTTAACTCGCCTTTAGTTAACTGGCTCACTTTAAATTGCTTCTTTAAATTTAAATTAGTTTCAAAAATATTCTTGGGATTTTTTGTTTATTGTGATTGATGAACTATCTATCAATCAGCACTATATAAGTTGTAAAAGAGCGTCTGTTTGTTCACTTTCAATTAGCGTTACAAATGCGATATGAATAACAAAAACCGACAAAGTTGAAAATACCTTCTGGTGGAAAAACAAACTATAATTTTCAGAATACTTTTGGTGCACTGAATCCAATTCCAGCCCCGAAATCGTTGCTTTAGGGTTTTCGATAAATTCCAATCAAAATCATTGCAAAACTGATTATTCTAATTTTTAATTGAAGAATTTAAGAAACGAAACGTTATATTTTGAGGTCTAATTCGTATTCAGTGCATTAAAAACAATTGATATAGATTGTTTTTGCATCTGAAGATATTTTAAATATTGTTGTATATTATGGTATATTCATATCACTTTATAATTACAAACAAAATAAGCAAACAAAATAACTGTCAACGCTAATTGAGAGTGAATAAAAAGAAACAGTTTGTTACTCCTCTATTAAGGCATAGATAAAAAATATCTATTTTCTATAAGGCTAAACATCTCCCTTAAAAGGTGGTTTTTGGCGTTTTAGTTAAAACTGACTTTAAATTAATTAAGCAATTAGTTAATAGAGGAAACGTCATTTAAAATCGTTAAATGAGGATGAATAAATACAAATATTTAAAATTGATCAAGTTCTAATTTTTAAAAGCGAATTTAAATTTAATGGAAATCGAATAAATAAGGCCTGGGCCCTATTTCATAAAAATTGACAGGTGACAATTTTGACATTGTCATACTTACCTATACTTACTGACAAATTGGTCGCGACAATGGGTACGTTAGAGTAATTCCTCTTTTTATGGAGGATTAACATGTATCTGCATTTGGTTTCTGCACAAAAAAAGGGATGCCAAATACAAAATGTATATTTGTTAGATAGAGAGAAAAGATCAAAATGCAGAAGAACTTCGTTTCTGCATTATAGGAAAGTGCCATAATACAGAAATGAAGATGAACATGTTCATCTTCTTGATGGTTCTCTTTCACTCGCTCGGATTTTTTGTATACATCTGTCCTGCTCTACTTTTCTGCATTATGCAGACGAAGATACATGTAAATCCAGCATTAGGATGCTGTAAACGTGCACCAATTCTCGATCAAATATATTCCGCGCATGTTTTTCCCATAAAAGGCCTTCCACACTAGCCCACGGTGTATTAATACAAGTAAAAAAAGTGGAAACAATTCATGTAGAATAGTGTGGAAACAAAATATGAAAACCCAGCCTACACAACCCGACATTCTATCCCACACGATTTGACATGTGTTAATACATGAATAATTTTAGGAATGGTTCTAATTCTATCCCACATTCTATCACACTTTTTTTTAGATTAATGGTGGATATACATTTTAAAAAAGTAAAGTAAGTAAATACAAAATGTATATTTGTTAGATAGAAAGAAAAGATCAAAATGCAGAAGAACTCCATTTCTGCATTAAAGGAAAGTGCCATAATGCAGAAATGAAGACGAACATGTTCAACTTTTTGATGGTTCTCTTTCACTCGCTCGGATTTTTTGTATACATCTGTCCTGCTCGACTTTTCTGCATTTTGCAGATGAAGATACATGTAAGTCCACCATAAGGTAATGTATTAATACAAGCAAGTGTGGAAGCAAAATTTTCAATTTGACATGTATTAATACACAGTGGGGTAGTGTGGATAAGGAATTTGTCTTTAAATTGTAGTTCATTTAACGATTCGCAATCATTTATTGTTTATAATTCCAAGGGCGTCGGCGACGTATTACACGGAGACCCAACTGAGAATCGTCATCACTTTCACTTGAAAATAGATATTTCTTTTATCATTTTATGTCTTTTCACTGTCAACACTTGACCGAAACTGAGTTTCCTGTCGCAATTGTCAATTAAATACTGACAAATATGTTAATTGTATTTTTTTTTTCATTTCATAAAAGAATTGTCAGTACAAATGTGTAGGAAAATTCCTGACAATTGTGGAAAAATACTTGACAATTCATTGTCATGACAATTTCTTTATAAAACGAAAAGATGATAATTGTCGAGTATTTTCCGACAATTCTACAAAATTATCAAATTGTTTATGGAACAGATTTTGACAATTGTCAAGTTGTTGAGATTTAGCAAGATTATTATAAATCTCCTTGAAATCCCGAAGATTTTCCATACAAATTTGAATCTCCTCAAATGAAGATTTCAAATAAAACTCATTAAAATCTACTTGGAAACATTAGTTTGTCAAATCAAACAAACTTTTTTTTCGGAGAATAATTGTGGAACCGACCCATTTAAACGCCATTTTCGTTTATTGACAGATGGAAATGTAAACAAAAACTATTTATCTCACTTCCACTTCATATCAAAAATATGAAACACCATTTAAGGATCTCCCAAAACAACGCGGAACATTCGTTGCGGCAAAGAAACATTCGCATGTCAAAACTTATTTACATGGTGATATATGAGAGTGCCCACACCAACGCAGCGGAGAAATATATGAATTCATTTTGACTGACAAATGTTTCTTCGCCGCAACGAATGTTTCGCATTGTTTTGGGAGAGCCTTTAAATGTTTTGTTATATTCTCTTTTTGATCTTTTTATGCAGTGGAAACATCAAATAAATCTGTTTACCTTAAAGGCTCTCTCAAACCAAAGCCAAACATTCGTTGCGGCGAAGAAACATTCGTCAGTCAAATGAATGTTTCTTCGCTGCAACGAATGTTTCGCATTGGTTTGGGAGAGCCTAAAGGTTAGACCGCACTAGGCGGAACTGCACTGCAGCGGAACTGCGCTTCAAAATAATTTGTATGAAATTTAATGAAGTTCAGTTGCCGCTTAGTGCGATATAGCTCATACAGTTTCATACAAATAATGTGTTGCCGCGTCGTGAAGTGTAGTTCCGCTGCAGTTGTGTGCGGTCTAACCTTTAAATCCACTGATCTCTATAATACACTGGATAGTGGATTCATATAAAAATCTTGAAGCAAATTGAAGGAAAATTATAACAGTGCAAGGATACAACTGTTGACAGTTGTCATTTTTTTTTTTTAGTTTATAACAGTTTAAATTGTATTAAAATGGTGGTTTTTGTTTACATTTTTTTATTAGCTGATGTTTTTCTCGAGTGAGTAAGTAAGTTATTTATAATAGATCATAAAAAAAAGATTTTAATTGATTTTTTCATAGTACGGAGTACTATGACTTGTGGTTGGGTGTGGATGCTCTTGGTTTGAGCATCTACGAACAGGAAGACAAGCTAACTCCAAAAATTGGATTCCCATGGTCTGAGATCAGGAATATTTCATTCTCAGAATAGCGCTTCATCATTAAACCAATTGACAAAAAAGCGCCCGACTTTGTGTTCTTTGCCCCACGCGTCAGGATCAATAAGAGAATTTTGGCCCTATGCATGGGTAACCATGAATTGTATATGCGTCGTCGCAAACCAGACACAATTGATGCCCAACAAATGAAAGCACAAACCAGGGAGGAGAAGAATACCAAGCAACAAGAACGAGAAAAGCTGCAATTGGCTCTGGCAGCCCGCAAATGCACCGAAAAGAAACAACAGGAATACGAAGACCGTCTCAAGCAGATGCAAGAGGAAATGGAACGTTCACAAAAGGACCTCATGGAGGCACAAGAAATGATTCGTCGTCTTGAAGAGCAATTAAAACAATTGCAAGCGGCAAAGGACGAGCACGACTGGAAATGGAGCTACAATCAATGTTGCAACGTCTCGAAGAGGCTAAACACATGGAACAAACCGAGAAAATCAAACTCGAAGAAGAAATCCAAGCCAAACAGGCTGAGACACTTTTAATTAAATTATCAATTTTAATTTTATAACATTTTATAAGACGCGTACTACGGGAAACGAGCGCTCGGTATATATTTTATCTGTTAAATGCGCAGAAACAATTCTTAAACTGAATTTCTTCAACATGTATTTAAGTTTGAGAGAAATATTACAATTTTTAATGAACATTTATTAAAATTAATGGAAAACAATAGCAACTTAAACAATTTTATTTATGTTTTGTTTTCGTTTGCGTTTGTACTACAAACAAACCAAACCAGTGATGTCAAACAAACAGCTGATATCAATGCACGATTTTGTGTGATGATAAAAAACTATCTCTTTCTTTCCTTCGGTAAAACAAAGAGACAAAAGTGTGCAAGGATACAATTGTCAGATTCAATTTGCTTAAAAAAAAACTGTTATACGTATAGGGAATCCACTATCCAGTGTATTATAGAGATCAGTGCTTAAATCTCGGTTTAGTGTCTGGTGAAAACGTAGTATTATAAATCTGCGCTCACAGATCGTATAACAGTTTTATTCGTCATTTTTGCAGTATACCTGGCAGTGCCTTTTTGGAAACATTACAAACGTCAGCCATTTTTGTTTCCAAAGGAAAGTAGTTAATTTATTTTTATAACAAGTATAATACAACAGAATACAATGCAAATTCACTAAATTGTCATCATCAATTTTATAGAGTTTTGCTTCAGTTTCAAAGCTAGTTATAATTGTAAACATAATTAAAAATAAATAATTGAAAAGAAGACATCCCAGATATATGCCTTGTAGTTTTTATTCTACATACAATACAAGACCAAAAGCAACAAGAATCAAAAATAAAAGGTAAGCGTCTTAAAACTTTCATTTAAATATACACATACCTACTACTCGAAATGCTCAAAAGGCGGTAAATTGAGATTCCTATTCGTTGATTATAAAGCTTTAATAACACTCCCTGTGGGGTTTACCACATAAAAAACCCGATACATTTATAGTAAATAATTAATCAATTTTTCTAACTTTTTTTTTTAACAAAAACCCCAAATTAAATGTTACATCTTGCTGTCTTTATATAAATTACATATTTTAAAAATTAACTACTATTCTGTTCAGATGAAAAGAGGACGCAAAGCCGACGGACCCACGACTGTTCGAACAACTGGCCGAATAAAGGTATGTTTAATTGTCTGAGCATCCGGTCTTCATTATTGTTAACTGTACTTTTAACTCTAGAAAGCAAAAGTCGTATTTGACCCATCGGACAATAACCTCCCAAAACATCTACGCAATTCAGCTGGTTCTGTAAGCAGCCAACAACAACAGTCCGATCATGCTAGCGATACATCGAATGAACGACGAATTAAGGAAGAGAAGCCACCCATAAACTCTGTGAATGTCTATGACGAAACTTGCTGTTATTTATGCGGAAGAAGAGAGTTAAAGAAAAACAAAAATAAATTGATCTGTTGCAAAGATTGTGATCACAAAGGTAAAAACAAGTATTATACAAATTAAATTTCTATAGTTAAAAATTTCGTTTGTATAGCTCATATCTCATGCCTTCAATTGGAGTTTGAAGATCATGTCAAACTTCGTGAAAATTACCGATGTGATGTCTGCCAAATTTGCTCATCTTGCTACGAAGGGCAGGAAGATGTAAATCTTATTATCTCGCATAACCCCAACAAGAAAATTTCATTTATTTTGCTTGTTTTTCGTTTCAGGGCGAGCTTATAACATGCACAAAATGTGTCAAGTCATTTCACTTTGCATGCCATATACCGAGTATGGCACGTTTTCCGCAACAGACTAAATGGCTTTGTTCGAAATGTACAATTCCTAAACCTAAGTCTTTGCTAAAAGTGCTTGGCGTTCAGGCTCCATCTCTACCATCACCGACGTTGTCGTCATCAGATGTTGACAAGAAGACTGCTATACCAATGGAAGATTTAGCTAACCATAAGGATGAAACCGACAAGGACCTTTTAAAGAAACAACCTTTCCCAAGTCCTAATTTACGTGTTTCACCAAATGCCAATTCAATTTTGCAGCCTTCTTCAAATTCTATGCTAACCGAAACGGAATCGAATTCTCAAGATTTGTCTGATATTCCAACCGTCAAGAACTGGTCAGCTAACCAAGTTACTGACTATTTTATGAAATTCTTTCCCAATGAAGCAAACATTTTTAAAGATCAAGACATTGATGGACAATCGTTGTTGCTATTGAAACGCTCAGATGTTGTAAACAGATTGGCCATTAGATTGGGCCCAGCGTTGAGGATTTATAATCTTATTTTGAAAATACAATCTTTATCGACTGATCCAACCATAGGATGGTAGTCTTTTTTCTATTAATTGTATTGTTTTTTAAGTATCTATTATTTCTATAGCCAAGTATGTATATTAATGATGCACTTTTAAGTTGCAGTGTTTTAACAGGTACTTGCCTCATAACATTATGTTTCTTAATATTTTTTTGTTTATATCTGAAAACAGATCTTCCAATTGTTAGTTTTTTTTCTTATAATGTAAACTTTTTCTAAAAGTTGGATTCTTTGAATCAAATTCACAAACAAATACTTGTATTTAAAGAAAGGAATTTAATAAAGAAATTATTTTATTTTAATTACCCTTATTAATTAAGTCGTTTTATTTTGTATTCTGTTATTTCGCTATTAGTCGGGAAAAAAAAAAATTGCGGTAAGTCGGTCCTACGAATCGGAAAATTTTACTTCAACAGGCCGTTCGGAAGATTCGGCCCAGCCAGGTATCCGTTGGAACGGTATTCTTTCGACATTCCAATCGGAGCAAACATCTTTCAATTCGTATGAATATGAAATCGGAGAATTTTCCGCTCCGACGGATAACTGACTAGAACCGAATAAAACTAAGGGTCTATTTTGGAAAGCGCGGCGAATCGTTTTTGATGGCGGATTTGCATTTTTCTAATATCAAAAGCGGATCATTTTCGCCTTCGGTAGTAATTCCAGTGGAAGGCGATAATTGGAAGATATCGATTTGCACCCGTGGATATAATCGTATTGAACCCCCCTACCCAGAACCACATGACAAGAAAATCATGAAAAAATAAATCTGGAAATTCCTCCTTCCAAGCCCCCGACGCGACGACCAGAAAATCCTTGGATCATTTAGATGATGAAATTTTATGTTTCAATTTCAATCCCTTGACGATGAGATGTATATAAATCGGTATTATATAGATAAAATAACCTTGAAAAAGCGCAACTAGTGAACATGTACCACGCATACGATCGGATCCGCTTATGTTTTCCTCCAGTTCCATACGGGGATGTATAACTCCAGGGTGTCCCGTTTGGCAACTCCTCATAAACAAGAGGTCATTACCACTTGAAGTCAGCGCGCGTCAATAAATATATTTAACGGCGTTTACCTATAATAGGAAACAGTCATTGAAATACATATTTAATTGGCATTTCTGAGGCGTTGAGGGAGTGAAATCAATAGTATTTTCATGCCAAAGTGAAGACTTCATTATTTTTTCGATCACAAAAGGATCTTTGATTTGACTGTCCCATTTATGTAAATTTTTAGTAAAATTTGATGTCATTGTTGAGAGGAAACATTAATTCTTCTAAGACAGTAAAAATATTTTCTAACGGACAGTATTTGTCTGCAGAAATGAAAATTCAATTTTGCAGTGTTGCTGAATTCCTGCATTTTTGAACTAGGGTTGTGTTTCCGTCTCGAAATTACAAATTGAAATTTTCATGATAGCCAAAACTGGCCCCTTAATTAAATAAATGTTTACATGATTGGCTTTTAAATAAAAGTTCATAATAACTTGAATGCTTCGTTTTAAAGTATATTAATTTTTGATTTATATAAAATATTCATGAGTTTAAACAATTTTTTTTTTTGAAATATAATAATATTTCTAGGACATTCGCTTAACACAATAATATTAAGTATAATCATACAATACAAACATATATTTTAAGTACCATGTGGCAGTATAATCGAATAAATAAAGGTATAATTGTTATAAGGTTCTTCAGACGGGAACCTTTTTAATTGAGATATATCATTGGGAAAAAAATTTAAATTATGTCTTTAACTTTGTGCAGAAACATAAATCAACTAAATAAAATATTTGTATATTCGGCCTAAAGCCTTAACTACATAGACCTACTTTTGTACAAAAGTACAAAATTGAGAAATTAAAATGCTCGCTAAAGACACATGCTTGCAAAAAACATACGGAAATTGGTCTGACACATAGATTAGACCACATGCACAATTTTCCGTTGTTTTTTTTGCAAGCAGGTGTCTTCAGAATAGATATTTATTTCTCAATTTTGTACAAAAGTAGGCATATGATTGTAGTTAAGCCTTAAGAACCAAACTTTTTTTTCAGGAGGCAAAATATTAAGAACAAAAATCGAATGTCTGTTATTGTACCTCGTCGACATAACCAATTAAAAGGTGGAACAACTGCAAGAGTTTTTTAATTATTAATAAATAAATTTTCTTATTTATGTATATCATTTCTAACTTTAAATTACAAAAAAAATTGCATTCTCGAAAACGTTTTAAAATATTTGTTTACGAAAATATGGTGCGATTTCATCAATTCATAAAATTGAATTGCTTCTATTCTTTTTAAATATGAAAATAACACAACTGATCTCTAGGTGGCAAATATTTGATAAAATCGTGTCGATTTTAGCTTTTTTTCTGCACATAATTTGGGCATTAGCTTCTTAGCTTAAAAGATGCATTTGTTGACTTATATCAGTATTCTTCCGTACCGACAATCAATATATTGGGTCGTGTTTTTCTTTGTATTATTAATCAGTCTTCACTATCGGCACCGAACGAATAACACCGTTATTGGGTCGAAACTGAAAAACTTAAGTGTGAGTTGCTCTTGCTATGAAGGATTTGGATCGCATCACTGACAAATTTACCTGTCAATTGTTATCGTCGAAGCTTTTTTGTTTCGTGGGATAATTTCTCTTAAAGCATAAATTTATATTAGATAGTTGTCTCAACTCGCTTAAAATAAAAAAAAAGTATGTATGTATATATAAAAATACTGGCAAATAGGATTCACTCAGTGTGTGATATGATGTGCAGAGAAGTAAATTTACTTTACATAAAGGAATGGTCGGTTATATAAACCTGCTTTTGGCCAGTAATAATATTGAATTAGTACCCTAAACACGTGGTAAAAGTTTTTCCTCGTCCAAAGTAGGCCGTACTGCAAGCTTAGCTCCTTTATTTGGATCATAGCCGTACAAAAATATCGAAGCTATCACAAGTCCAGCACCCGCAGAGAACTGTAAAGTTAAATTGAAATCAAAAAGATAAATAGATGCCACGCAAGAGATAATAATTGCAAGTGAAGTTGCAAAGCCCTTCAGAATATTGTCGGCATATTTTACAACCACAGCAACGATAAGTCCTCCACCTGCCTGTAGCATTACAAGATACCAAATAAATCCATCATAGCCAACAAAGAAGCCATCTTTAAGAATTTGGTCGCCGTCGTTTAAGAAACATGTTATAGCACCGAAGGGAATACTAAGCAAGCTGAGTTGAACATTTCTCATCCACACGGAGATGTCTGCACCCTTGAGAATTTTTTCGAAGTATATTCCAGCAAATCCGGACAAAAAGCATGCACCTATCGCTGCCCACAAGCCTAGCATCCGATTTTGTACAGGTCTAGAGGCAGCTGCCGCGTAAGCAACATCCGGTTCTTCGGTTTGAGCTAATTGTACAAAAACTATGCCAACGAGCAGGAGTATGAGAGCTCCCCATTGAGAAGACAATAGCTTGCGGCGTAGGATCACTACAGCAAACATAGCTGTTGTGAGAATCTTTAATTGATAAGTTACTTGGTACGTGGCTGCGTCTAGATGCGATGCCGAAACATAAAGCAAGTTATTCTGGACTATGTAAACCATCGATGGCACACACACTTTGAGTGTATCTATTGGATTTTCATAAATGGTCCTTTTTATGGTTTTCACGAATTTACGTGCATCTTTGCCTTCTTCATTGAATACCAAAAATATGCACGTTATCAATTTAGCTACTTCCGACATAAGCACCGCTGTAAGACAAACATTTCATTTAATTAGGTCAACACATACTAGTTGTTTGCTGCTGGGCATTTTACCAGTTGAGCTTAGAAACATATCTTTGGAACGCGTCCGAGAATACCGCATACTGAGTCCGAGAACAGCATTTTGTAGTGTTAAAGTGATTAGACTCACGTATTTCAATGTGTTTGCATTGACTGAAATTCATTGGTAATCGTAATAATGTTGTTTTTTTGTTTGTTTGAAAGACTTACCGTGTATAGCCATTGCGTCTTTAATTAAATTATCGTCTTATGGTAAACAAAGAACGCGGTGTTGTACTATCTTGTTTGTACAGTCCAATAAGAAACATTTAAAATTACAAAAAGCATACACGTACACGTAAACAGAAATTCTACTGGCAAAGTGGCAAATTGTCAAAGGCGGTAGATAAGAAAAAATGACATTTACCTTTTATGCAAGGTTGATATGGAGGATATTGTGTGAAAAAGGAACTGCCAGCATAAAATGAGTAATCGGTTTTAGAATTCAAAAAATATCCCAAGCCCTCTTTCAAGGAAAATGATTTTCGGGCAACTTTTATGCCGGATTTACACGAGTAACAAGTTAGCATTTTTCTGGCCTTATATGACAAAAGAACGAGCAAATTCATTCTTTGTGTTAAGCTGGCCTTAGACTTTCGGTGTTATCATCGGTGAACGTTGTTCGTTGCTGTTTGTATGCGGAACAACGACAATTTATATGATAAAACCGAACAACGAACTAAGAACGAATGAAGAACGTGCAAATTCAAATCAGGTCAGAAATTTCGGTGCTCGTTGTTACCCTAACAACTTGTGTTTAAATGCGAAAACTGTTTAAATGAACATTGTTTTGGAGTGTCGTGCAACTTGTAGGGACATTTTCGAAGTTTTTTTAATTACTGAATGGCAAAATAAGCCTAGTTATATAAATAAACAATTTTGTAAATAGAGTTTAACTTTCTAATGTAAATGCTTTCTTCGTTGTTCGTTGTTGAGAGAAGAACGAACACCGAACAACGGACAACGAATGAAGAACAAAAGTCTAAAGCCAGCTTTATAATAATGTCAAAAATAGGTACATAATGACAGGAATAATGACATTTCGTCATCCGACATTAGTTTAGGCGAACGAAGTAGGCATTAGGGGAATTGAACAAAATCACACGTTCAACGATTTGAAGAAATTTTTTTAAAAATAATTTCTTGCACAGCATTTATGTAGTGTGAGTTTAATTAATATACAAAACAAAATTTAAAAAAATTGTTCATAAATAATGGCTCTCCCAAACCAACGCGAAACATTCGGCGCGGAGGATATACAATCGCAACAATTTTGAATGGCGAATGTTTGGTTGGTTTGGAAGAGCCTTGGAAATATTCAGGAAGTAGTAAATGGAGATTTCAGACCCTGGATTTATGCATACGTTCGAATAGACAAGGTAGTGTTGTCCGAAAATGACCATCAGGTTCCATTCGAAAGTTGTTATGCTTATTTACAGCCTTATTCTGGCAACCTCACTGATGCCTCACAAGTCACAATAACCTCATAACTCGTGGTGAACTCGCCTCATAAAAACTTAAAAATTATGATCTGCTCCTTGGCAGATCACAACTCATGTTGTTCTTGTGAGGTTTATTATAAGGGCTTCCACAGAATCCGAAATTGTGTACGCCTTATACAAAAACAAACTCACAAAAAATTATGACCTGTGAGCCTTACAACGGCAGAATAGGGCTTTTAAAGTGGTATGTAATATGCATGGAAGATTAAATAAATGTTAGTACTTTCGAGTTCCGATACTTTGCCGCAGAATCTCCAATAAGCTCTGTTTTATTTAATTTTTAAAGTACATGTTAAAAAATTAGCCAAGTGAGATTTTACGAGTTCGAAAATTATTATTGTAGAATCAAATTACATACATAGTTCGCCCCCTGGTATTCTGGAGTTACACAAAAAAAAAAAAAAACAGCAAATATGTTGTAATGACTGGGACTCCGAAAAGTTAAGTTAGCAAAAGATCTCACCGAGGCTCTGTAATAAAGATGTCCATACACAAGCGAAACCGAACCTTTTTGGCATTTATCCATGTATAAAATGTCCGAAGCCAGTTGGCTCCGAGCCGTTTGAATTAAAAGAAATACTTTTTGTGTTTCAAAACTTATGTTTTAAAAAGCATAATAGTTTTATCATTTCTATCGATTCAATAAAATTTATTTTGATATAAATGCAATAATTATTTTACCTAAAAATTTTAATTTTATAAATATAATTACATGTACATAAATTCATTTATATTAAGGTAATTTACAAAAATCCGTTTGTTTTAAATATTTTTGGCTCTATTTTGAATTAACCCTAATATGATGTTAACATAGACGACTTTTTAAGTTGTCTCTTCAATGTTACTTTGCTTCTTATACGATATCAGTGATACATTTGCTGGTACCTTAAGTTTGTGCACGATCTTTAAGTGATTTCGCATATTACTGTTACTGGCAAACTGCTTACCACACACGACGCATTCGAATTTTGAATGAGCCTCACGAATATGTGTGTACAGATCTTTCGCCTTTACAAACAAACTTGCACAAAACTTGCATCCGTGCGTCTTCCTTACGTGTGCAACAAGAAAAGCCGAAGAAGAAAAAGCTCGCGGGCAATACTGGCACAGATAGACTCGACTATCATCTATTGGTAGTTCATTTTGAGGGGCTTGGTTAAGCACATCGATATTTCCGGCTTTCACCTCTACTGTTTCGTAATTCATTATGCGAACATCGCTCAAGATCACTTCGTCAGTGTCTTCGCCATTTGCGATCCTATTCATTCCTGGAGCAGTTGTAGAGCAGGAAAATTGGGTTATGACAAAGGAACCATTTTTGTCGATTTCATTGTGCGTTTTGTTCCTTCTTTGGTATTTTCTTCGTGGCTCAATTGATTCTTCTTCTTCGGGTCCAAAAAGATTGAAGTTGGAATGTGTGTTAGACAAATTTTCGGGTGGAAACATTTGAACTGGTGATACTGTCCCTTGCTCTTCTGGAGATATTATTTGCTCTTGTTCGTCCGCTGAATTATCGGAATCTATGTACATTTCATCAACAATATTCATTTCAGCATGCTCTTCTATTAAGTCACCCTGCTCTTCTTCAATAACGGCTTGGTATTCTGCACTTAGACCCTCAATGCTTTCATCTCCTATGTCCCGATGTTCCATGTTATGAAGTTCTATGTTTTGACTTGCTACATCTTCTTGGTCGTCAAAGCTTTCACTCGCAACCTCCTCTTCATCATCTTTTTCCGATTGCAATTCTTGTTCGTAAACTAGTTTCTCCTCTTTTGGTAATTGTGTAAGGCTTAAGATTTTAGCATCAGCTTCTAAGATTTTTTCTGTAAACAAATAACTTTGTACAAGGTCATGGGTGCAATTTTCGCATATCAGTTCTGGCGCATTTTCATCTGGAAACTTTTAAAAATTATAATTTTAATATTGAGAGGAACTTCTATTATGTTAATTTTACTTTACTTCTATAATTGAAAATCGTTTGATCATCTCGTCTATTGATATGTTCTTTCCTTGAATGTTAATCTCATATCCACTGAGATGGAAATGTCCAATATCTAAACAAATTCTACAAAGTGATTGAGTTCGATTCTCCATAGTTTAATTCCAAATATTTTATTTTATTAGAAGGAAAAAAGAATTTTGTAAACAAATAAAGAAAAATGCACTACAGCGGCTGCTTACTGACACTCCTATTGTGACAGCTGCTGCTAATGTATGCATTCAGTTCCATTCTGCTTATGGTGTCATTCAGCGATTTTGATGAAGAATTGGTAGGTATGTGATGCGTTTTTTATTAACCATAGTTAACTATGGTTAACTATAATAGTTACCAATGGAAGTTCCTTTATTACAGAATAGTTACGATTTGTAACTATATGACGTCATCACATCATTCCTAAATTCAGTTTATTAGTGTCAAATAGTTACAATTCGTAACTATTTCTAAATCAACTCCATGATATGAGTTGAACATGGACGTAGTAAACATGGACTGCTAACCGGTTGGCATTCCCATACAAAAGTTGCATTAAGGGCCAGTTTGTTCACAGTGGGTTAAATTTAGTATGTGACTTTCAAATGCTCTAACTTACTAACGCTAATCTACCAAAATGGGCTGATTAGCGATATCCATGATTAGCAAGTTATAGTTTGGATTTTTTGAAAACAAATTTGATCAAAAAATACTTTCGACGATTTCCCAGTTCTAATAATTATAGATAAGAGATGTTTAGCTGTGAACAAACTGGACCTAAATATGGTTCCGCGCGCCGATTAAAAGTGGCAGCAGTACCCATTGGCTCAAAGTGGCAAACAAAATAACTATTCTTAAGGTCATCTGTTGCCAATTAGCATATGGGAGCAGTTTTTCTAATAGAAACTAATGCCATCTATTATTATTACTAATAAAAAAGCAGTTATGGTAAACAGGGGCACATTCGTCAAAGCTGTTTTGTGTTTGCTTGTGGGCTCATTCAACGCATCGAATTTTTCAGTACTTTATTTTCAGATGGAAATTCTGATTGGCCAGCTGTCATAAAAAGTTAGCTGACATTCAGTTACGTTGCCCGCATTTAGAAACCTATGTAGACCTATCCAGATACGTTTGTGTTGTTGTAATCCGGTGTAAAATAACAGTGGATTACAAAACAGCTTTTGCTGTTGGATAGCTATGTCCCGGTCTACATTGAACGATTTTTCCAGTGCCGATCTTTTATTCGTAGGTGAAGGGAGTGAAAAGTGAGGGGTAGGGATCAAATCGTTTGTACCACAAAACTCGAACGATTTTTCCAGTCTGTTTATATTCTCTTTCGCACTCTTTCCAGTTTTTTGTGTGTGTTCGGTGTCAGTGTGCCATTGGGTTTATGGTGTGAGTGAATATCAATGCAAAATGAAGAGCACAGAAATAAAAAAATGAAGAAGACAAGGAAAAAATCTCATGAAAAAAATCGTACTGTGTGCATTTCACACGATTTCTGGAAAAATCTTCGTGGAAATATCGGGCAATGTAGATCGGGACTATCCAACCTATCCGAAAAATTTTGGTAAACGTTTGTATCCCCATGCGAAATGTCAAAAACAACCAACACGTTCAGAAACCTATATGGTTACGAACCTATCTTAGATAGGCTATCGCATAGGTTTCTGAATGCGGCCATTTAGTGAAGTTTAGTTACGTTTCATCTGAATTTTCAGCAAGAAATTTCCATCTGAAAATTCAGCTGACAGCTTTTCTATACAAAAAAAGGCTCTCCATACAAAACTGACATTTCATATAATTTTGCCGTTCAACGAAAAAAATTAAGTACTTTATTTTCAGCAGTTGTCAAATTTTGCATTGAATGCGCCCAGTCACAGTACACGTATCTAATAGCCTTTTCACACCAAACCCAAAACCCGGTTTTCACGAAAATATCGGTTTTGGCTGAAAACCTAGATCGAAAACACAAGTTTTCCCATACATGTTTGTTAAACCACAAGTTTTGATAAAACACAAGTTTTAAATAAAACCTGTCCAAAACATGTTGGATTTGCACGATGAACTAAACAAACACACCTTGTGAAACATTCAGCGCTCAACTAAATGTCATATAAATAGCTGACGGGTTGCTGCCAGGTAAAAATATTTTTTCTGCTGGAACACAAGAGAGCGCGACGTAGTGTCGCGCATCCTAACTACTACGTGAAATTGTTCGGTTAAGAAATAAATTAATTATAACGAATCAGGATTGATTATATTTCCATTATTAAATTCTAATATTAATAAATTGTCTTTTAATTGCACATAAAACATTTGATTTTTCCCTTTTCTGTGGCACTGAGAATTTTCAAAGCGGTGCGGCCCTTCCTCGAAACCATTGTGTTCAAGCAAAACAAATGAAATGTCAAATGAAAACTTGTAAATTTTCGGTGTGAACGCATTTCAAGTTTTCGTAAACCAATTGCCGAAAACCCGGTTTTGCGCAGATTAAGATGGCTGTCCATTGTGCCCATACACAGTAAACAAAAACAATTTTATTGTGACTAATTTTGTTTACTATTGATTTTGAGACATGTAATGTAAGACGGCTGTCACACAAGGAAACTGAGTTGCCAGAAACTGGCTAGTTTGTTGGTGAGAAGGGTGTTAAGGGAAATTTTTTGTCTTCCTTTTACGCCCTTCCCGCTTAGAAACTAAAAATCGCCGGCAACTCAGTTTCCTTTTATGAAAGGGGTCTAAGTGATTTTCAAAGTGAAAAATGAATTCTAGGAAATGCAGGTTTCACTCATTTAAAAAATTAAGAAAAAGCCTGTTTTTAGTTGTGATAAAAATATGTGAAAAAAAAACTATTTTGAGAGGTCGGGGTTGATTCAGCATTTTGATCATAGAGTAACTACCTAGAGGCCCGACTCGTAAACCCCTTGCCTTAAACACCCGCAAAATTTATTTGAGGTGAGTAAGAGAAAACTCTCTTCATCTACCCTTTAAGCAAGCGAGTCCGTTTTGAATCCGAAACCAGTTCATAAACGGACCCAAAACCGGATCCAAAACGATTCCAAATCGGATCAAATTAGTATGAAAATTAGAATCACCACGGAGCCATGATGTGAATGTATTGTGAGAGAGAGAGGGTATTCCAATTCACCATACTCCGAGAAAACGGAGCCTAAATGGAATCCAAAACGGACCAACAAAAATGAATAAATCGAGGCATACCCAAATGTATTGGTTTAAAAAGAAACTTCCAAATCTAGTCGAGTTTCTACATTGCATACAAAAACAAACAGAATTTTGTTCATTTCAAGACTTTATTTTTATATATCAATTATAAAAGGTACATTATATATTTTCGCAACTAAACATATATGTACATAAATAAACAGTAAACTTGTATTTTTGATTGAAAATTTCTTAAAGTTTTCACAAGAAAAAAAGATAAAAAAGCAATGGTCTTCGCCACGCTACCTACAAAACTGAACTAAAAAGAAAAGTGGAAATTAAAACAAAATGACTGTATAGTCTCTCTATTTCTCCGTGCATAGAAAAATGCTCTCGATTCTTGTTCTTCTTTTTACATGCGTACACAGAAAATTTGTTAATATGTGCGAGACACTCAGTTTTTTTAGATTCCCAAGTGATTCCAAAGTGAACCGAGAAATTCGGGTCCGTGATTTTGCTTGAATGTTACTCTTTTTTTCCTATCTGTGAATCCGTGTGAGTCGTGGATTAAAAAACAAAATGGCGAAATTTGCTCAAACTGACAGGTAATTTTTTTTTTGTTGTTTTTTCAAAAGTGACAATTTTAAAATTATGTGAAATCGTGTAAGTTTTTGTTTCTAGTTTTAATAAAAGTTAATTAACTATCCGAGGTATCTGCGACAATTGGACGCAACACTAAAGAAACACGAAGCGATATTAGCAGATATTTTAGCGCTTGGGTAGTATACAGAAGAAGGGAGGCCATTTAATGGTATGAGGCGCAGTATGCTATTAATACCCAGTGTAACTCAACTTTAAAAGCTCACGAAACAGTTCTGTTCCGGCCTGATTTCGGTGGATCTTTTTAAATTTTCAGATGGTTGAAATGTGTGGCTTTCCGGACAATCTAATAAAAAGCATTTTTGGTGGCTTTCACTAAGGTTTTACCATTGATTTAGCTAGCTGATAATGTTGAATTTGAGACTTTGCGGAGTATGCGTTTGTCTTTCTTGAGGTGATGTAGCCATTTTCGCTAGAGGTTTGTTGCTTTTTCATCGATTTCCCTATATCGAAGGTAGCTGCATACTAAGTCCAATGTTGTGACCTTCATATCGACTGCTATGACCATTGTCCTGATAGTCTCGAATTTGAACATTTTTCTCTTCGGTTAGAACACTTACTTTTGGAAAATTTTTTAAATTCATGAAAAAATGTCTTTAATTGTTGATTATTTGATTTTTTGCACACTATTTTTAATGATTTTCTGAGCTACTTGGTTGTTTTTCAAGGTGTATTTAAGCGAATGACACACAAAATAAGGTCGATTTTTTGACTAAAATTGTTCAAAGAGCCATAAGACTGACATTTTTTTAGGAGGATTCAAAATTCTTCCTGAATCTTAATCCCCATATTACACTTAATAAATTCTATAATAAGATTTGTTATAATTATAAAAGGTCATAGAGAAATCGTTAAAAGTTTATTGACAAAAAAATTATATCGTGGTATCGAAAACAATCGTCTGGCAGGTTTCTTTTTCAGCCTTTGGCGGAGGTGGGAGTTTGAAAACAGCGATTTTTTCTTTTTTTTTTCTTTTGAGTAGATTTATATATTTTGGAATGCTACAGGGGCCTATTGGTAATGTTTCAATCGAAATATCAAAGGACGCGGTAGATGGTAGTGACCATCCATGTTCTGGCACTAAAAGCTTTTTACGCCCGTTTGATTTCTGCATTTTTACCTTGTAAAGGCTCAACTACATAGATCTTCTTTTGACAAAAAGTATAAATATATGCTGAAGACACATGCTTTCAAAAAAAAAAAATTGAAATTGTGTAAAGTGGCTTAATTTATCTGTCAGGACAATTTTAATGTTTTTTTTGCAAGCAGGTTTCTTTAACATAGATATTTAATTCTCCCATTTGCACTTTTTGGCAAAAGTAGTTCTATGTAGTTAAGCCTTAAGGCTTTGGTTTGGAATTCATTCTACATCTCTTCTAGAATATTCTTTTCACCTTCTAGCTCTTCGTTGTCTTGTTGAAGTGGTGCAATTCCTCCAACGAATTTAGCATTTTGTTTGGCTAACATAAGCTGGTGTCAACTATTTTCAGGGCTTGATCAGCCAGAACAGCATATATCTGCAAGTTAGTACCTGAAAGTTTGAATATGAAAAGTATTAAAAATAAGAATAAATTAGAAGATAGGGACATGCTAACATTTTTTCAAATTTAAATTACTAACGCTGTTGTTCATTAAGTTGCTTTTGGAGTTCCTCAACAGTAATAACAATGGAGTCATCTCCACCTTGATTGTTTAAGAGCTCCGATACAATCTTATTTAAGTCCAACCCTGCTTCAGCTGCATTTTTTATTTCCTTTAAATAAAAACATCGAAGTAACCTGAATTCTCAATGAATTAAATTGCCTTACCTTTTCTAGGGAAACAACTTGCTCTTCTAGCTTGACTTTCTCCACTTTACAAATTCTTCACAAATGTCCAATTCATTTTTGACTGCAATAACCATATCATTCGATCTAAATGAATTATTTTCAATGCTTGCCAAGCCAATTTATCGCATGTTTCACTGAGATCATGTTTCAAAAAAGAAGCTTCTTTATGCGAATGAGTTGGCCATCTTTGCGGCATTGTGTGAGACAGCTGTAACCAAATATAAATATTAAGGTTGCAGACTTGCATTTGCGGACATCAACTTACAACCAGTGATGCCAGACTTTGGAAGCACGTTTTCCCATACTGGCACCCAAAAAATCCCTTTTATCCCACGCCGTTATTATCAATATCCCTCAATTATCCCACGAAACAAAAATAATTAAGAAAATTTATATTTCTTTATAATTCAGTTTTTTTTATTTTATTAAGACGATTTGAGGTTGTTTCTTTGTAATATTGCGATACATTAGCCGTCTTTTTTTGCAGGGTCAGATAAAATTGTCGAAAAAACGACATCCGAACTTAGCAAAGTTATCACAGCAAAAATGCCCAGCACTATCATGAAACTCAGATATCCCCATCCATACCTTTCAGCTCTTGGAAAAGCATGCAAAATAGAAACAAAATACATTCAAATAAAAAGAAATCTCGTATTGAGAATTATTCCGATCGTTAATAAACCAAAAAAAAAGTTAAAAAAATTCAATTTTAAATCACAAATCAGAACCATATTAATTTACAAAACAAAGGTCGTCCATTGTTCTTCGTTTATAAAAAAATATTTTCATTCGTTGGTTCAGATATTTTGACGATTTTATACAAACTATTGATAACAAAATAGTATTTTGAGCTGGCAGTACCTTTTCTATCTGAACCTAAGTTAAGAACCGATAATTATCTGGACTTAGCTAAGTTCATATGGACTTCAGTTGTTTTTGTATTTTACGTGTAAATTCCTTAATTCAGATGTTGTTTTTTCGTCCAATTCTATCTGAACCTGCAAAAAAACACGGCTATTAACAAAAATTATAAAAGTTTAAAGAAGAATAAATATATGAATATTTACATCATTATGTATATGGCCTTATGGGCGATGTACATCCTATACATTTCGACAAAAAAATCCATTCTGGATATGACATGAAATATATGGCATGAATTATTTGCCGTGACGCATTTGACGCATTCCTCGTTTTTTTCATGGTATGTGTGGGTTGAGAATTGAAAAAAGTATAGTTGACGTATTTTTTGTGCATGTATGTTGTGATAAAATTCACCAAGTTTATATAAGTTATGAATCAGTGTTTGAAAATGAATGAATTCGGATATAAAGAATGAGTTATTTGTTGCAAATTTGTTGTTTAGTTGGATAAATTCTCTTTTTTTATAAAACGAGTGATGGGTATTTTAGCATTTCGTAAAATCCCTTTTTTTGCACTATGGGGTTCGAAAAATCCCTTTATACCTTTTAGCTTATTTTAGACGAAAAAATCCCACGATCTGGCATCGCTGCTTACAACGCGTAGCACCGAATAGTTCGACAGTTCTTTGAGATAGGTATTCAAAGAAATATTTTTATTCGGAAAGGACATCACTTTTAAGTGAATCACTTGATGGACATTTGGTTAATTTTTGTATGTCATGCAGAAGCTTCAACAGTAATTTAGTTTCTTCGGTGATATCTAGTCGGCCATTTACATCTAAACCCGCCTGATATTTGCTGTAGAGATTGATCGATTGTACGGGACCGGCAATGATACGACTACAATCTGAAAAATCTGAACGTTAAACCAAATCCTAATAGTCTTCTCGAAAGTATGTCAAAATGTATCGCCTACGACAGTCTTTGGTATCAATAAAATTATGAAAGGCTTTCATTAGTTTCTCCATTTGTTCAACCGAAGTATAAGGGTTTTTTTATAAAACGAGTGCTGGGTATTTTAGTATTTCGTAAAATCCCTTTTTTTTGCACTATGGGGTTCGAAAAATCCCTTTATACCTTTTAGCTTATTTTAGACGAGAAAATCCCACAAAAAGGGATAAATCCCACGATCTGGCATCGCTGCTTACAACGCGCAGCATCGAATAGTTCGTCAGTTCTTTGAGATAGATATTCAAAGAAATATTTTTATTCGGAAAGGACATCACTTTTAAGTGAATCACTTGATGGACATTTGGTTAATTTTTGTATGTCATGCAGAAGCTTCAACAGTAATTTAGTTTCTTCGGTGATATCTAGTCGGCCATTTACATCTAAACCCGCCTGATATTTGCTGTAGGGATTGACCGATTGTACGGGACCGGCAATGATACGACTACAATCTGAAAAATCTGAACGTTAAACCAAATCCTAATAGTCTTCTCGAAAGTATGTCAAAATGTATCGCCTACGACAGTCTTTGGTATCAATAAAATTATGAAAGGCTTTCATTAGTTTCTCCATTTGTTCAACCGAAGTATAAGGGTTACAGGCCTGGCGGATCATAGGTCTATGGAATAGAAATTTTGCAGGCAATCCATCATGACCTGCTCTGCCTTCCTCTTTGTAGTATCCTTCGGTTTCTTTTGAGACACCATTATGGATGACAAGACGCACATCAGGTTTATTAATGCCTATAACAAGAGGCAATCCAGCATGAAAGACACAGCAGAGCTGACCGTTTGCAGCGTTGCTTTTTTCGTAATGTTTCTTCTAATGTCTCACGTTTCTTTCGCTGTTTCTCTTGTAGGATTTTTAGATCTTTGATGGTTTGAACGAAGGTATCTTGCAAGGCTTCTGGGCTAAGTTCATTACTGCCGGTTTCGATCCTTTAGTAAGAAAAAGCTTGGTGATGGCTGGAGAACAAAATATATATTTAATACAATCTTACCTGTTTCAGTTCTTCTAGATATTGAGACATCATTTTGGTTGTTGTTTTTTTTTATTATTTGCTTTATTGTGGGTGTGTAAAAACTAATTTTTTTCCAAGTTTCTGCGGATTGTTCTAATTTAACAGTCAAAAACACGCGTTCCAGAAGATTTTATTTCAGAATCTTCTGCTAGGGATAATTTCGCGAAAATAATTTTCCGAATTAAAAAGCGATAATTACATTTGTTGGGCTAGTTTTTTTTCGAAAATAATAAAAAATACCGGTCGAAACTAAAGTTTATAAAATTAGCAACAACAAATGTCGAATAATTCACCACTCGGCTCTCAGTTTTGCTCATTTTGCTCTGCAGCTGCTGTGGTGGAAATGGAAGTTAAGGGTACGAACGCATTAAATTTCAAGGGTTCGCGTCTACTTTTTGATTAAATTTTCTTTGTTTTCAATATAAATAGCCATAAATATTACTGGATTTATATATCAGAAGCGATAAAAGTATATCAAATAGAGTTTTCGTTCATAACCATTCAAAAAGATCAATTTTATTGACAAAATATTTTATTTTTCAATTTTTGAATTTAACGGATTCCCTTTTTTGAATATCTGATTCAACAAATTGAGCACATGACCACGTTTGAGCAAATGCCCTGTTGCTTCCCATTTAAAATGCACTGCAACCGCACACATCCTTAGTGAATAGGGCATAAATCCTCTCAACTCAGCTTGTAGGGTAAAAGAGCATGGACCCCTTAATTCGGTTCTCTAGGTAGTATTTTCTCTATGATTTTGATTGAGGCACATTCAGCAGGTGCCAAATGTACCCCGGGATTTTTAAAATGTTTCTTTATTTTAATTTTTACAGATGGTTCGAAATTATAAAAAATTTCATAACTAAACATGATTTTTTATTAAATTGTATTTTAAATTGTATTAAAAAAAATCAAATAATTCGAAAGAATTTCAGTTCCTAAACATGTGCAGCCGTATTTAATAGAATTCGCTAAACAGGTCTAAACGGGTGAATAGTTATGCAGTGTATAAGGATTTATGTAGCCTCTATACAACGTTGCATAAAATAGTGATTTATAAAACATTTCCTCACCCAGTATAGTTATACAGCCTTTGTGCCAAATAAAGTAGCAAAAAGTAGAAATCTATTACGTTTTGCTTCCAAAATAATTTTGTTGGCGATAGGGTTTTTTAATGTTTTCTTAATTTCTTTTGTTGACTTGTTTTGTTTTTTTTTTGTTTGTGTTTTCAAATATAATAAAATGTATTCAAAAGAAAAGAATGGGTATTTGTTGATTTTTTGAATGCATTATTCTATTCACTCACAGCGTGATATTTTTGTTCAGAAATATATTAGGGTGGCTCATATTTGTATTTCTCCGTAAACTGATCAACGTGATTTAAAATTTTATTGAAACTGGTTAACGTTAACATATAAGCCATAGCAGTTGAAGAGTTTTAAAATTTTGATAGAAGTTTTTCAAATTTTGCACGTATATTATGCAGAATCTATAAAATAATGAGTGTACAAAAGATATTCCTTGTCTTCTTAAAACAATATTCCATCAAAATTAACAATTATTATACACAAAAACATATTTATCTATTGTTTGTATTAATTTATATTAAAATTATGAGTGAGATTTCAACACAAACATTGCACAAATAAGCACCCCCCTAATATCTGTCTACATTATTGATGTTGTGTGTAAGTCAAAGTGACATTTCGATACTAAACAGCCTTTATGTAGGCTCTAAACAACCTCCAAACGCGTTTAGCTTTTATTGCCTCTATACAACGTTGCATAAGTTTTATAAATCACGTTTTTGCGTTCAGAAGCATTTTAAAGCGTGCATAGCTCTATGCAAGCATCCAACTGTGTTTATAAATAATACTGGTGATGTTTTTATTTTATATTTTTTTATATTGACCTGAAGTAATTTTTGTTTTGTTTAAATTGTATTTCAAAAGAAAAATATAAAATACTATGAACAAACTCTTCACGAACTTTTTTAAAGTTTTCTCAATGCTGAATGATCCCCACCCCCATCGAATGACGAAAGTGCCCCGGCCTGTCATTAAACAAAGGCGAAGTTTATAAAATGTTTAAATTACAATATGGTAAATAAAATCAAAAATATTTTTTCCAAAAAATTTCATAGGTATTGAAACTACCTGTTAACCCAAACAAAATTATGTTCACAATATAAAAAACGATAATATAGGCGTAAGAGAAAAAAGTAACGAATGTGCCCCAGTTTACCATATCTGTTTTTATTCGAATCTTTGACCTTTGTGTCTTAAGCTGCATTAAGACTCGCCGTGTTAGGCTTTGCTTACATTGCTTGTTGTTGATCGTACGCGGAATAAAGAAAGTTTGAATTATAAAACTGATAACATTTTTTAAGAAAAAAAAAAAATTGGAACGCGAATTTAAAATACAGAAACAGTTTTAATTGGTATTTTTTTTTAATAAAAAAAACTTATTTGAAAATAATGTTATCGGTTAATCTAAATAATGAGAAAATCCTAAATATGAAAAGTGGTTCTATGGAAGTACTGTTAACCTGAACGTACAAAATATTTTTAAATTAAAAAGTAGAATGTGTACTTATTAAATTTCATACACATCTTCTTATATGGTGATAAATGAGAATGCCCAAACCAACGCGGCGGAGAAACATTTGCCTTTCAAAATTGATTTACATGGTGATTAGTGACAGTGCCCACCGCACCGAATATTTCGCGTTCGTTTGGGATATTCTTTAAAAGCCTTTACACATGAGAGCGACCAACGACCGACGAATGAATGAACAAATGGGATTTAAAACATTAATAAACATGAATTCTTTACAAAATCTAGACAAAATGGAAGAAATATAGTTGAGGATTATTTTAAGGTAGGTACTAAAATTTTCATTTTAATTGCTAAAACAAGAGAATTTTAAGGAAACAATTTGTTCGTCGCGAAAAGCCGCAATTCGTTACGACCACCTTATTTTCTCAAATTTCTCATATTTAAGCAAATAAAACTTCAGATTTTATAATTTTAAAATTAATCTTAAATCGAATTCTACCATTTTGGCTAGATTTTGTGTAATATTTAGGTTTATTAATTTTTTAATTCCTATTTGTGTGTTCATTCGTCGGTCGTTGGTCGCTCTCATGTGAATTGTCCTTAAGGCTCTCAAGATAAATTTTTACTGACGAATGTTTCTCCGCTGCGCCCAATGTTTCAAATTGGTTTGGGAGAGCCTTTAAGGCGAAACATTCGCTTGTCAAATTTTATTAACATGAGATACATGAGGGCGCCCACACTAAAGGCGATTGTTTCTCTGCCGTGTCGAATGTTTCGCGTTGGTTAACAATAGTCTTAATCCATGATTATTGGAATCCAAAGTATGAGTTCCTAAGCATGGATATAGATAAAAAGCCAATTTTGGTTGATATAACAATCAATAAGTCGTAAGGACAATCGCTGGATGTTTGTGGCATCAATCTTGAATTTCCATGGTTCTCACATGGTCATTTCCTCACATATAGGCAAACCTCACGTTTTGTACGTGTACGCGCCTGAAAATAAAACGAAAAATGTTGTGTACCATAAAGCTCTTCAGTAAAACAGCGGAAGGTTGGCCGACACGGCAATCATTTTGGTTTCATTGAAACACATCGACATTTGTTAATTAAGTTATTTTTATTGTATATTTAATAAAACTTTAGAATAAAGAATTTTAATTGACCGAATTACATGAAACTGTGCATGCTCGGAACTGTTTATTTTCTTTACATAAATGAATTTAGGCGGAACGAAGTTCGCCGGGTCAGCTATTATTATATCAAATTCAATCAAAGTCTCCAAACGATAAATATTGTTTCTGTATCAATTTGGGTGGCAATGTTGAAGAAATAGATGACCTCGTCAGTTCAGAAACTACCAAGAACGGTTTAATGGAATACATTGTTGTTAGTGAAAATTCTCCTTACAAATTAGGGTAAGTTATTTTACTTTTTCAATATAATCTTTTTTGTTTCAATTCATTTTCAGAGATAGAGTATTATTGCATATTTGAGTATTATTGCATAATTGAACTTATTCCCTTTGAAGGAGCTGCTCTGAGAAAAGTTTGAATGTCTTAACGTTCGTTTTTGTATTGACAAAATATTGTAAATTTTTACAAGAAAATTTTGTTAATAGAGACAATTTTAACTAATGTTTCGAAAATATTATTTGTCCATGGAATGTGTAGATGGTAGTTTAATAAACGGCAAATTATTAAGCAATGAACCATTTAATATAATGAATTTGTTGCCTCTTTTAGATGACTTGATATCGACTTGGGAATACAAAATTTAAATTATCACAATTAATTAACATCTAATCAACAACAGATTATTAAGTAGTAAACTATTCAATGTATGAAGTTATTACTCCATTTTGAAGTGTTGCTTTTGTAACTTGACATAAAATTATCAAAACACGAAAAATAAAGGGCACGACTGGATCGCACAAACTTGCTATCGTACCTAACAACTTTAACGTAGCTAGAAATTGATGACGTACAAGTACATATGTATCGGTTCCAAAATATTATGTTATCATTCAAAAAAAATTAAATAAATATTACTATAAATTTGTTATTTTAATGGCTTAAAAAGTTAGTACTCAAAATAAAGTATGCCATCTGATTTGTTTAATAAGTATGATTTTATGAACACAAAATTCAAAAATCGTTAGAACGGTTTTTTAAAAACATAATTTTTTATATACTTATAAAATTTGTTGCACATTTTCCAAAATAAAATCTGGTATGCCAACATTTGGTATTTAATAAAATACAATTCTACACAAAATAAAAAAATATTCTTTTAAAGATATTGAATTTTCAATATTTTTTTAAAAAAATCAAAAATTTGTATATGCAAAATTGTTTAAATTAAAAAGGAGCTCTTGAATTCAAATTTTTGTTGAAATCGGTGTAGCCGTTAACGAGAAATTTGAAAACCAACAAATCGGTTCTATGACATGTACCAGTTATCAAAATTCGTATAGCTGTTTTCGAGACAAATAAGTTTTTTCTTAACGGTTTTTCAACATTTGTAAGGAAGGTACCATTAGGTCTGTTCCCAAACTTGACCAAAATTGCCTATTGTTAACAACTGTCAACAATTGTTGCCCAAATCCTGTTCCACACTTCATCAATTTGGTAGTTTAGGTCAGATGAAAGCGCTCACGAGAGAGTAAAATAATTTCCCCTCCTGACAAATTCTGCCCAAGAAATTTCTTTGGGAAGAAATTGTTGGTTTGTCAAATGCCAGGTTGAGGTACGTTGTATACAAAATTTACTGTTGTAAGGTCATCGGTTCAGTTTGCTTCGCGTTGGAATAAAAACATACAAAAAATTAAAAGAATAATTGTGTGGCAGAATTTTTGCAAAGAAACCGTTCCAAAGTTTTTGGGTAGTTTTTCTCTCTGCGAGAGAATTTCATCCCACTCTTCAAAATTTGACAGACCAACAATTTCTGCCCAAAAATCTTGGGAACAAACCTATTATCTTTGAATAAAGGAACATGATTTTTTAAGAATTCTACAAAATTAGAAACAAATATTTTAGTCCTAGTTTTAAAAATACTGACCAAGTCGTTTTCGAAATATTTAGTTTTCAAAAAAAAATTGATTTTTTTTTTAAATTTCAGTTTACAATATTGTTTATACTTCTAAGAAGATTTGCCATACAAAAATGAAAAATTTCAGCTTAACTGTTTTCGAGAAAATCAAAAACCAAAACAATGGTTGTACCGGAGGTACCAAAAATAACCAGTTTTTGAATATAAAAAAATTATTTAAAAGTAGCATTTCCTTATTTTAATTATTTGAATTTTTTGTAACAAAATCCTCGGAGCCTTTTTGGAAAAATTAGTTAGTTTTGGTCCTAAAAAAATGTGAGGGCATATAAGTCAAAAAACACTGTACCAAAAGTTTGAAGAAAATCCCGCCAGCCGTTAAGGCTGTAGGGCCGAGGACAGACAGAATTGCGGGACCCACTTTTTCACGTTATCATCGTTATGTTAAGGAAAATTATTATCTCGAGTTTGATTTTTTTTACGAATCCATAACTTGCCATATAGTACCTATATAGGTATGGAAAGTAAAAGCAGCGCGGCAAAATTGGAAATGTTCATTCACTATAAAGTTTTTAACACTTTTTTCAGATGGTGCATAGAAAACATTGAACGGAAAAATTCGAAATTTTCACTGCTTATTAAGACTAATTAACGAAAAACTATGGTCAATTAACTATTTTTCGATCCGCGAATGTTGTCTTGCTAATTTGACACTCTAAAAGTGATATACAGTGCAAGTAGAACACTATACTTATCCGCAAACCCCAATGGTTCAAACTACCCTTCAGACTAATACAGATTTGTCTAGTTATTTAACAAACCGGTGCCACGTGGTGGAAAGAAATTTGTATTTGTATATAAAATACCAAGTACTTTAAAAATAAAGCCAATCAATTTATTCATTCATGTTCATTAATATTAAATAACATCCCTTACCTAAATCTTACGAAAATCAATCAATTTCATCTCTTTACGTATCGTATCAGCCGATTGCACCTTTTCATCATCATTTCTCATCAGTTTAACTTCTGAAAAATAAGTAAGGGCATCAAATTTGAAATTACAAACAAAACTTAAGTAAATACTGTTTTACCCCACGACATCGGCCCTTATTATCTGTTTTACATCTTGGTGGTACAAATAAAATACCTCTGGCTTCAGTAGTCCGATTTAATTTGTGGAATATGCGTAACTCTGCAGCATCAACAAAATTCCCCATGAACATAATGATAAGTGAAAATATAACGCAACTGAATATTGTTAATTTCATTTTCTGACTAAATATTTTATTTAGATTGAATGAAAACGAATTCTTATCTTAAAAGCTTTAATCTGCGTCGTTTGTTGGTTGCGTTGTCATCTTTGAAGAATTTTATGAGTTATAAAAGAGAAATAAAGTTTTATTTTCTATGGAGATTAAAAATCAGAACATCAGTAAACAGATCAAATCAAAATGCAGGAGTGGATCCTACAATGTCAATTTCTACATACTTCAGTCGGTTCGTATGAAAAATAGGTACATCATGTTTTAATCAAACCTGAAATTTTGTTCGCTGGCGTTGCTGCTTCATCTATGTAATATATGTACATTCTACATGAAGGTAGATTTGGGTGGGTCAAACAACAAAATTTTATTTGTTCATGTTGAAATAGAGGGTATTGGATACAAAATAAATGTCATGCATGAGCCCTAACTTTTGCCGAATTTTGGGAAAAATCGAATTTTTTTAAAATCTTTTTTTTTTTTTTTCAAAATAAAATGTACCTTTTCGCTAGTTACTTATTTACTTTAGATGGCGCTCACAGCCCAGGATGACTACGGCCTCAACTAACAAGCCACTCCAGCCGGCTAGCCGCTTCCAGTTGGGCACAACGAGTTGGTTGAGGTCGTTTTCCACCCGCGCGCGCACCCTGTTATGGATTCTTCCATTGCTGCGTACACCATCGTTACTTTCCATACGCTCCACGTGCCCCAGCCTTCTCAGCCGCTATATTTTCAGCTTTTTGACCAGGTCAACGTCGCTGTATAGCTCGTCGTTGAATCTTCTCCTCCACTCTCCTTCCATGCTTCTGCCCTATAGAGCAGGACTGTAATGATAAGGGTCTTGTATAAGGTCTCCATGGTTCTCTGAGAGGGGGCCTTACTACTTAAATGCCTTCTTAGACCGAAGAAACAGCGGTCGGCAAGAGTAATGCTTCGTTTGATCTTTGCACCATCACTGATGTCATTTTGCGAGGTAAAAGTGGAGCCCAGGTAGACAAAGTCCTTGGCAATTTAGAAATTATATCTGTCCATTGTGATATTTTGCCCGAGTCGACGATATACTTCGTCTTGTCCTCATTAACCGCCAATCCATTTCTAGCCGCCTCCGATTCAATGCAAATGCCCCTGCCACAGCTCGCTTCGTTCTGCCGACAATGTCTATGTCATCCGCATATGCAAGCAATTGAACGGACTTTTGATAGATTGTTCCGCTGGTGTTGACATGTGCGTTGCGTACAATGGCTTCAAGAACGATGTTGAATAGGTTGCATGATAACGCGTCGCCTTGCCTCAATCCTTTCTCAACATCAAAGGAATCGGTGGTGTTCTTACCAATTTTGACGGAGCAGCGAGATTTCTCCATCGTCATCCTGCACAAGCGGACGAGTTTGGCAGGGATGCCGAGACTCGACATGGCTCTGTATAATTCGTCCCTTTTCACGCTATCATACGCGACTTTAAAATCGATAAAAAGGTGGTGTGTATCGATCTGGAATTCCCGGGATTTTTCTAAAATCTGTCGGAGTGTGAACATTTGATCCACGGTTGACTTGCCTGGCCTAAAACCGCACTGATAGGGGCCGATCAGATCGTTGACAAAAGGTTTTAAGCGGTCACACAGGATGGCCGACAAGATTTTATTAGCGACGTTTAGGAGACTTATTCCTCTGTAGTTGGTACATTTCAGAACATCTCCCTTTTTATGGATGGGGCACACTATACCGAGGTTCCATTCACCGGGCATACTTTCCTCCGACCAAATTTTGCAGATGAGCTGGTGTATGCTCCTAGCCAATTCATCTCCCGCTGATTTAAATAGTTCGGCTTGTAAGCCATCCGCACCAGCAGCCTTGTACGACTTAAGTTTGGATATCGCCAGCCGCTCTTCGGTTAGGTCGGGTGAACGGAACTCTTGGCCACCATCGTCCAAGTTGAATGGAGCGTTCTGCCTGTTAGCGTGAGAGAAGTGTTCTTTCCAGATCATCAGCACTGACTGTGTGTCTACTACCATATTTCCACTCTCATCTCGGCAGGCTTCCGTTCTAGCCTTGAATCCTTGGGTGGAAAAAAAATTAAGTTTTATATCAGTTTTAAAAGCCAGAAGTCTGGTTATATTTTGATTTGAAGTTATAAAGTCACCAGGCGCAAAAATCGCGAAGCGGACCGCCAGCCGAAGGTACAAACCTACTGATGTCCAATAAAAGTTTTGACATTGGTACAATTGACAAGTGAGTTGATATCATCTTAAAGGTAATTTTTTAATTATTATAAAAATAAAAAGTAGGAAAGAAAATACACAAAAAATAACGGTTCGCGCACACGGAAACCGATTAACTAGCCGATTTCGTATCGGAGCAATTCGGACGAATTCCTCGGACTTTCGTCTGTATACACTTCTGACGTTTAATGATGCCGATTTTAAACGATGCCAGTGAATGTTGCTATATTATAAACACAATAAATAAGTGTTTGAATATTAATTTAATTTTTAATTTAATTTCATTTTATTCTGCCAAGACACTACCGACAAACTGACATAAAATCCAAACAAGTTCGGATATGTCCCTTGATCGGTTATTCTTAGCTTTGGGGCCAGTTATAGCGATCAGTAAAAACCATCAGTTAAAATTTTCTTTTGCATAATTTCATGTGTTATAAAAATATTTGAAACAGAAAAATGGAACGAATCGATGGCAAATCAATTAAAATATTTTTTTCTGGTAAAAAATATTCCCAAGGAAGAATAATTTTTATAAAAAAAGCATTTATTTATTTTACTGATGGAAATTCGTTTTACTGAACAGCTGATTGCCAATTCACAAAAAATGGAACATTTCGTTTCATTTTTCTGTGTTCTATTTTTGTACTGTTCCACTCCATCAGTAAACAAATTACTGAATTTACATCATTAAAAATAATAAAAGGTAGTTGTTGGAGGTTTGACATTTAATTACTGATAGAATTTTAATGATTGCTATAACCGGCCGTACGTAACAAATTTCAACTGTTTCAACTTTTACTGATGGTTTTTACTGATCGCTATAACTGGCCCCTTTGGAACAGTTGTACAAGAACAAAAAAGTACAAGTTTTTGATGTTCAATGACAATTTTCTGATCCAAACTGTTCTAATTTGCTGTTCAGTGAGTCTGTTCCGAACAGTTTGGAACAGAATAGAACAGGATTTTCTGTTGTTTCTTTTTAGGAGGAACAACTTAGAACAGGTTTGTGGCAACTGTCAAAATCAGCTGCTGTCACTTGCAAGTTGATATTTTTTAACAAACATCGTGGCTCTTACTTTGGAAATATATAAATATTTAAAAAACAATACAAATTAAATTAAATTGTGTAGTTAAATAAATACTATTTATAATTGTTTTTAATAAAAAGTATTTCTTGCTTAAAGCCTAGTACGCAGCTCAAGTGAAACGAAAAATGTCTGTTCTCTCCACATCAATAGCGAAAACATAAACGAAAAGGCTACGAAAAATATTAATGGAGAGCTCTATTAGATGTTAGCCAAAAAATAAAAAAAAAAAAACAAATAAATATTGAAGGATATTTGAAATTCTTTATACAAAAAATATTTTTCAATTTCTTTTTGTGTTGTGTTAATAGTTTTAAGGAATGGTGTGACTCATTATTTACTAAGTTCTTTTTTAAAAAGTGAATTTAAACTTATTATAATTTTCGTGCATTAAAAAAAAAAAAAAAAACAGAAACTGTCACTTTTTCACCAGCAATAATGTTCCGGACAATAAATTATGTGCGGAAAAATGTGGAGACTTGACTCTAGTAATCTAATACGATTTTCTATTTTCGCTATCGAACTGCGTACTGCTGAGCGAAACGACAACAAAATTTTTTGTTTCTGATTTCGTTGTCAATTTTTGTATGAAAATTTTCGTTTCGCTTTTCATACAAAAATTGATGATTATCCACCAAACTCGAAAAGTAAATAACTATTTTTTTTTTTTTTGACAATTACATCTGGCAGACAGCTGCCTGTTCTATCTTGTCTGGCGTTTCTGTTCTACTCTGTTCTGTTTTGTTCTAAACTGAAAAAGACCTCACTGAACAATCCTATTATTGGGCGACACCGGACGATGCTGGTTGTAGTGGTGTACGCGCTGTCTTCCTTGTACATACCTTTGATTCAATCGGCCACATTAGGGCGGTTCACACTCATCGACAAGTCGATCAACCTGAGTCGTGTTGCTAGCGTTCACATTCAACGACCGCCTCATCAACTCCATTTGTAAATAAATTTTCAAAAAGCAAACACGGCGTAGATTTAACTTTTTACACTAGTTTCAGTGATGGAAATTCATATTTTCTCCCTTCCTTTTGTGGGTTTACTTCTATTTCAACCCATTCTCTATGAATATCACATACACAATTGAAAAGAAACACTAAAATTCAAATTTTCAGACATATCAGTTGTTCAACTAGTGTTCACATTAGCTACAGCAGTCGCTCGACCGAGCAAAAAATCAAAAAATTTGAAAAGCTTCCAACAGTCGTTCAACTTGTGTTCACATTACAAATTATGTGACGATTCGACACGAGTTAATGAACTTGTCGATGAGTGTGAACCCCCCTATTCGGCCGACGACGGCCGAGCATAATTCCGCCGATGACGGGTTATGTGTACGTGAGCCATAAGAATTTATTAAAAAAATTTAGTTCTGAAAATTTTATTTTTTTTTTTTAATTTTGAGTTTAAAAAGTAATTTTTTAAAAAGTATAAAGAAATAACTTGATTAAAAATAAAAAATATAAAAGAACATACTTCTGACTTTTAAGACTATTGCAGACACTTTGTGTAGGTATTTCCGTTGTTTTAAAATACTTTTTTATTTCATTTGAAACTCTTTTTTTTTTAAATGTCCCTCCCACCATAAAGGGGGATACATACCCCCTCTTATAATAAAAAGTGCTCATATCATGTCCTTCTACAAAAAACAATTTGTTTTGCAGCTCCAAAGATGTCATACTCTTGCAAATTTGGTGTTCACTGGGGCGTATGCGTACTTTTTTTTTTATTTTTTTTTATTATTATTTATAGTACAAATAAAATCACCTGAATTGGCGGAGAAGAAAAAAAATCAAAAGGTAAGTTTGAATTGAACATACAAATATATTTAGAACCTCTTCTAAACACAATAAAAACCAATCGGCTACTTTGAATTTGAAGATAGAATATGTCCATTCTATGAAATTTAAATGTAATATTTTAAAAAGGTGTTGCATTTTGTAAGTGGTAGTAATGACAAACGAACCATGAGGCCTTATTTTAATTAATTTTTAAATTAACAAAAACCAATTCAAATTCTTAACTTACCATCTCAGATCAATTTGTAAGTGAAATAAACAAACAAAGAATAATACTAATATTGAATGTATAACATAATGCATTAACATAATTCACATTATTTTTATTTTTTATTTTCTTATATCAATATCTTTGCTATTTACTCCTCCATTTCCCTTAAAAAACTTAAAAAAAAAAATAAACACAGAAATATAAAAATTAAATTTAAACACATTTTTAACAGTTACAAAACACACGATCAATAATAAATTAAATAAGTTTGTAACTTAATTTTTGTTTTTTAATATTTTTTCTTAAAAATTGAACTCCTTTAAACAGCCTCTGAGCCATTGTTACTACTGCTATCCAAGTCTTTGATTTTCTGATACATATTTATATAATGCATTTGCAATTGCTTTTGATATTTTAAGACTTTTTCCTTTTCTTCCGCCCACTGATGCCGTTCCATTTCGAAATTATTCCTCAACTCAGCCAATTCCTTTTGCAAGAAACTAACTTCATCTTTCGACGCTGGGTTTTCTTCTAGGCATTGAGGATTTTTAGCAATATCAGGAAGATTAAGAGTTCCGTAAACAAAATTTTGTATATCATTTGACATTTGTGCCAAACGTGATTCAGGTGTCATGTGCCGTTCCAAGGGCCTCTGTGGTGGCTCAATAAAAGGCGGGACAATTTGAAGACAATTCATAATCACTTCCAAATTAGAATCATCAATTGTCTTTGATGAGAGTTCTTTGTGCTTCTCCTCATTGTTATTCATTTGGTTTTTCTGACAGATGTTGGATATTTTATCGATTTGATACTTCAGTCGGCTTAGTTTTCCAGACGGTTCTTCTCCGTATTCATGGAAAATTGCCAAATCGGAGAGTTCTTTGCGCAATTTTCCAAGTTCATTCGTCAGCGCCAATATAACTTGATCTTTAAGAATAATAATACGATTAAGTTGACTAATTTCGACTTCCTGTGCTTTTACAGATGGCGATGTAGGAACAGGATCGGCAACAATAGTTTGATCGTGCTTGAGGTGGAGGATTTCTTGATCTTTTGTGTTTAATTCAAGCTGAGTAACAAAAATTAGAAAAATATATTAACAAGTTCATATACATATGTACATACATATGTAAAAGTGAGAGAACTTACATTGGCCTCTTTAAGTTGATTTTTTAGTAAAGCTATTTCACCATTCCGTTGACATACGGTCCATTCATTTTCTTCTAATTGTGCTTTAAGATTTCCTATTAGTCCATCCATAATGCTGGTTTTTTCCTCTAATTGGCTAATACAGTCCCGTATTGAGCGTTCGGATGTCTTAAGCCCTTCATTTTCACTCCTAAAACACACACAATTATAAATATAAATATAAAGTAACTTGTTTTTATACATAGTCACATATTATAAAGTACAGTACACTATCATCTACCTATATTATAAATACGAGTAGCCTTAAAAAAGTTTTGTTGTACCATTTGCTCAAAAAGTATCCAAACGATTTCGATAAATTTTATATGGTTGGAAAGCCATAGGTGCGGAGATGTGTAGAATATACCTGAGACACGCATTAACACACCGTGGATAATTTTTGTTTTTGCACTGCCGATCACTGTGCATATTAAAAAAAAAATAAAATAAAAATGTTTTGTAATAAAATTTTCAAACAAATTGGTTGACTCTACATAGAGTCTGTGAATGTGAGTTTCTTTCTGGTGGTCCAATTTCGGCCAGTGGGCGTTACTAGTTATAAGTAATATCACCAGGCTTTTAATTATTGTTCAGTTATGCGCTACTATCAAAATCAAAATGAAATGGCGGTTGCAGTGCTTCTGTCACTACTTGTCAAATGTCATTATTTGCTCTGTAAAATCATGTGTACTGCGTACTGCCTACGACCAGTATGCACATTGGACTGACTCTTCCGACTTTTGACTTCTCTGTAATTTATTTCACTTTATGGTTATAAAAAGGGAGGTAGACAATGAATTTTCAAAAATTTTAAAAATTTGTGGATTTTGTATACATTTTCTTTTGTGACGTGAAAAAAGCGAGAGGAATCAGTCCAATGTATCCACCGTCTAAGATACACGACAGGTCACTCAAACAGTCATTTTTATTTTTTGAAACTTTCAGTTTTGACAACCTGTCAATAAGATATATTCTATATGAATTGACAACTGAGGCAACATAAAGTTTAAGTTATATAAAATAAAGCTACTCACTTTAAAAGTTCACTCTCCTTTTTTAAATCGCCAAACTGTTCCTTCAGCCGATTTGTATTCTCCGTTATTCGTAGCTTATTTTGTTTGAATTGGAACGACTGCAGTGTCAACATTTGTTCCATTTTCTTAAGTTTTAGTAAAAATTCCTTTTGTTGATGTTCATAGTAAGCCTTTAAACGTTTTGTCTCGTTTTCCCAATAAGCCTCTTTATCCTACAAGAATATACACAAACAAAAAGCATAGAAAAAACAAAGAATTAGCTAAACTGTTGAACAAATTCAAAAATTTTACTTTTTGAACTTTGAAAATCACTTTTTCATTGTGTTCCATTGTCTGCCGCAAATATGAAAGTTCAGAATCACGATCTTTTAGAGCAGCTTCCAATTCTGAAATACCTGAATCTGATGGGGATGGTGTCATATCGAATTGATGTTCGCTTATGATGTATTTATTATTAACACAGTTTGATTTTCTATAAATTTTGTAATAGAATAAATGTCAAATAAGTGTCATTCACAAAAAAAATGGCGATTCTTATCATTGCATTTACAAGGAGTTTCTTGGTGTGTTGCCAATTTAATGTTTCATATATGACAAATCTCTTCTCTTTCTCTCTGATAGGGATTTTTACAAAGTTCAAAGTGACAGCTATACTGCCGTCCTAAGTAAAAGGGGCACATCTCCATTTTTGTAGTTCTGAGATAAATGCGTTTTAATGTTTTTGGTTTCTTTGAAAACCATACGAAAATGGATTTATGCCCATTTTCAATCGTGATTTTGAGCAATTTGCAGTTGAAAATATGATTTTTTTTTGTTCACATAAAAATAAGACACTGTTTAAGGATTCCAAATATACCTCAAACTCGTTTTTGATTTTTGGCGCTTAGACCCTTTTTACTAAGGACGGCAGTATAGTTTTGTGGTAGCTGTCAGATTTTAGATTCACTTGCTCACTTTTGACGAAGCAGGTTTTATAAGATCTCATTTTCCTGAAGCTACTTTATAGTTGAAAGTTTTTAAATGATTAATTTTAAAGAAAAATATTTCACACAACGACAGTATTTTTTCACAATTGAATACACAAAATCAATATGACAGAACCCACAATATGATGATTTTGACGTTTGTAAATACAAAACGAGAGAGTGCTATTCCACATACACGCAAAAAACGCCCTGCACAACATAACAAACACTTTTAAAACTTACAAAGTACTATTTTGGCTAATTGCATCTGAGTCGGGTGTATGTCGAATTATTGATTCCATGCTATCGTTGATCTTCAACGATCTGGAACACCTTCGACGAGCCATTAAATTATTGCAATAACTATTGCTGGACGAATAACCATGCCGAAGGTCAGTGGTACCTTGAGTTAAACATACAAGAAAGTTACTACAAATGATTCATTAATTCAAATATATGTAACGAATTTGACTTACTTCCGAATCTTAGGTTGGAACCTTGAACTGGTGCCAATGATGGCGTTGATCCGTAACGATCTCCAAGCTCGTTATATCTCACTGGGATACTATAGTCTGGTTCAAAGGGGATTGGCTTGAATGCGATGGGTCGTAGAAGATTTGTTGCCTTCAAAATGATGAAAAATTAATGTAGAATCGTGAAGATTACCAACACTCACGCTAAATCACTATTAGAGCACAATGTTGATGATGATGACCTCACCTGATCTGATTTTTCCCTACGATTTACACAATCAGTGCTGCCACTGTCAGTTTCTACGATATTTAGGCTGTCACTGTACTCAATTCCACCACCCATTGTGGTTCTCTTCAGCTGCGGGTGGTGATGGTGATTGCTGCTACTGCTACAGTTGCTCGCACTGCTTCCTCGATGACCCAGTTCCGGGTGCGCATGCATCACTGTCGCCAAGTGAATATTTTGCTGGTACTGGGAATGATTTGTTTGATGATTAATTGGATGCATTTGCTGCTGTGATGGTTGCTGTTGCTGAGCCTGCTGCGGTATCGGTGGTTGCAGCTGTGACTGTTGTTGTTGCTGTTCGCATTCTCCACCGCCACCACCACTGACACTACTTTTAGTTGCCTCAAACATGCTTCGTATGTTTTGAAATTTTGATCGGCTCTGTTGCACGTAATCCTCTAAATTACTTTGACTGCCAAATTTGTTGCGCAGTCGCTTCTGCTCGTTGCGTGACTTGAGTGTGCCAGTAAAGCCCGGCTGCACCAGAGGCAGGCCTAGGGTATTCTTCGATATAAATGAATTCGCATTCTCCAGCGATGCGGAGCGAATATGACCTCGCTGTTTGTTGTATGAGTTTTTAATTGAGCTGTCCATTTATTCGGATTTCTGCATAAAGATACAAAAAAAAAAACACAAATTATAAATGAAAGGATTTTTTTTTAAATAAATTTTGATTGATAGTGTATGGATGCTAATTGATTACGCAATGGATGCAGAAACCGTATTAACATTTGTCAAAATATATGAATTATTATGTAGTGTAAGAAAAGATATTACGACCAGACAGACCGTTACGGTGTCGCGACTTCTATATCAATAAAATTAATGGACATTTTCATTCAACTGAAGTGGAATTTTAGTTTCAAGTTTTGACTTTGAAAATGAGAAACTGAACTGGGGAGCACACACATAAGGGCTACCTATCGAGAGATTTACATAATTTGGATGCACGCATCACATGCAAGAGTTTATCTTTGATACATTTTTTTTTGATAAAATCTGAAAAGGTAACATGTGCAGCTTATTTTGGTTTTATAACTTTTTTCGTTTTTTTTTGAAACTTGCAAGCCTACGTTAAGGCAAGTTAAGTAAGGTTTTTATTTTATTTTTTTATTATTTGTTGAAGACAATGAAAATGAAAGTGATCTTCGGAAATGCATAAATTAAAATAAGACTTCAAAATGACGTCAATATCTTTAACACATTAACTAATATGGCTGCCGAAGATAGAGAGAAATGACTTGGTCTGGAATGATTTAATCTCTACTTTAAGACCTAATACTACGTTTTCACCTAAAGATAATCTGGATTAAAAAGAGTAGATTAAAAATTAATCTTGAAGTGTTTTCACCGGAGAAACAAAAGATTAGTTTGACAATTCCACAGAGACGTACAAGCACTTTTTGGGAAAAGGATGTTGTGATTAATGACGATTTTTGTAAGGAAAATTTTAGAATTTCCCGAAAAACTACAACCATATCATCGAAGGTAATGATTATAAAAAGAGTTCCTGTTTTCGTTAAAAAAATCTATATTTATTCAAAGGAACTGCCCATTGCGCCAATATGTACAAGCCTAGCGAAAATGGTCTGCCGTCATTAATTGAAGACGGCAAAAAGATTCAAGATTTTGTTGAAAAATAAAGTAAATCCTAGTGATTCTCAGTTCTGTATTAATATTTTTTGATATAATTTTATTTGTTCAACTGAACATTTTTATGAAATCCCATTTAATATAAATAAATGCAAAATTACAACTTCAACACTGAACATTCACAATATTAGGATAGTCCACAAAGATGCAGTTCTTGTTGCCGTTTTCCAAAAAGTCTTTGTTGGTCCACAATTTGATGGTTTCGTTTTTCTTCAATTCAACTTCACCGGAGCCACTGCCTTCAATCAGGCTGAGTAGTTCTTGCCAGGCTGACAAACATTGACGATCGTTTCGGCATGGTATTCGTGAGATCCATGTGAGAAGTTCATGCAGGCAACGTTCATGCCGGTGGCCATCAATTTCTCGAGCATCTCAGCGCTGCGGGAGACTGGTCCAATGGTGCCCACATTTTCCTCTGTTTTTTTTTGTTTGATTTGGTTCCATTATCTGTAAGTTATTTATTTTATTAGTTATATACTTACACAAAATTAATTCCTAGACAGTGCTCGGCATTTTTTTTTTTTGTTTATTGTCAATGGAGAAAATGACATTTGGATAGGCGCGTTCCACAAAATAAGGTTTGTTTGTTTTAACAATCTCCTGCTTCCAAGAAGATTTCCATGAGATTAATTTCTAATCTTTGTTTTAGGAGATTATAATTTGTATGGGAAGTATTCAAGATTTCGAGATTTTAAAGAAGATTATGGTAAAATCCACTTAAATCTGGATTAAGTGGTAGGTGAAAACGTAGTATAAGAAAGAAATAAGTGGACTAATTAAATTATTTTAATGAATATGAGAGAATTACTTTTGTCCTTATAATTTGCTACACATAAGAACGTGTAAACTTAATAAGAATTAGGAGCAGACCATAAGCTGAATTTATTTTATATTAAGTTTTATTTAACCTAATCAAATTTTGTTTCTTACAACCGTAGGAATTGGATGAAATAAAAACACCGGGCTAAGTAAGAAACTGTCCATAAAATTAAGACCCGACAAATTTCGAGCAATAACTTAAACCCTTCGGAAAACCCTAAGAAGTTTCAACAATTCCCCAAAAAAAAAAACGTAGAAGAAGTAAAGTTCCTGGATATTGTTTTATATCTCTTCTAAGCAATACCAGCTAAATGTTGGAAGGACATATTCCTCGAGGCTTAAGACGTTTTGATACAACAACAACAGCATCACCAAATGTCATTTCGGGTTTCGCGAGAAACATTCTATGTTTCATCCGGTCTCCTGAGCTTCCAGAACGACTGCTAGTACAACCATGAGTTTGCTTTTGGATGATTCTTCGATACATAGAAATCATTTGACACTAGTTAAAATTATTTTAATTTTTTTTTAATTCCAGGGGTTCTATTGCGTATTACGAAATGAACGGAAAGTTAACGATACTGACGTAAGCGATAGTCACGACAGAGAGCGATTATGTAAAACGAGAATGGTGGTATAAAGATGTTGCCAATCTAAAACGAAATAAACTATTTTTTTTTTGAAGCACAACCAACTTCACGCCTATTTATGACTGTCAAAAATTAAAATATTTAATCAACAAAATTTCAGTATTTTGTAAAAATGTTGGTAAAGTGTGATTTTTTTTCCAGATAAGGTGAATCCGAAATGGAAGTAACCTTAACCTTTTTCGTTTAACCAAAGAAGCATTACCTATAAAGAGGATTAAATCACGTCTTCCGAGTGCAAGATCAACATAATCAAATATTATAAAATTGTGTGCTACTCTTCCCTTTTTAGGAGGTGGATACCAAAGAGAAACCGGCCAAGACTTTCTTGTCGGATGAAATTAACCTACATAAATTTTACCATCCCTCTGTTTTTTCAGGCGGGCCGCTACCAAGTATACCGAAAATATTTTGGACTTAATTTTGACTTGTCTATAAGGCCAATAACTTTTAGCAATACCCGGGTTGCTTTCCATCCAAACAATTAGCAAATACAATTGCTTTGATTGTTTTGGCGGCGGCGGCGGCGCGGCGTATAAAATAAATAGTAACAACACAATATTAATTTTCACTCATAATTTAATTATATTTTCTTCTTATTTAAATTTTCACACATCAGCAGATAAACAAAAAAATCACCGTCAGCAAATTAAAAATCTATAAACGATAATAAAAGCTGTACGACTGCCAAATGTCAGTCGTAAGTAAAAACGAGTATCGTTAACTAAATCGATTATCGTTTTATATAATCGCATTTTAACGATAACGATAGAATTTGAACGATAATCGTTTACGTAATAGGGCCCCAGGTCGTTCTTCTTCCATATTGACAACAAACAAATAACAACCAAAACCATCAAAATAGGCTTTGCTTAAGGATCAAAGCTATAGGACGAACCCCAACAATTCTATGAATTTGTTCTATACGGACAATTCGCTAATCTACACCAAACCTATGTCATCAGTCATTTGTCTGAGTCAAAAGAGAGTACATTCAACTCCTGTGGAAATTCTATGCCAAGATGGGTAATGAAAGTTAACTAAGCCAAATTTGAGTTGGATTGCTTCAGAGGATTCGTGGGGACATAGAAAAACACATGGTCAGACACAAGCTACCACATCAGTAATAATTTCTCAAAAAAAAAATTGAGCAGACTTTGGTAAATATTTATCATAGCTCGACCAAAAGCATTTCTTTCTTCTTCCTAAGGCATTTTTCCCACTACGAAATCTGACCTCATAAAAAGTCTCGTCATATTTAAGAATTTCTCTAAATCATACAAGATATACCACCTGCCAACTTTAGCATATACATATGTTAGTATGTGGGTAACTCCTTTCTATACTCGATATATTATTTTAATGTATTCCTCATGGTCAACACTTTTACTTGCAATTTCTCTTCCACTTCACCAATTGGTAATCATTTTTTTTTGTTGTTGTTGCGTTATTGCTAAGATCAAATTTTGATTGATGTGCACCTTGAAGGAACCAATCATTTTATTATACATTATGCTCTTTCACCCATCAGTCGCACCCAGATCTTAAGTGATTTTAGATTGCCACTGACACCCGGACAAACTAACCTAAGAGGGAGAACCAAAATCAACAACAACAACAATACAAAGTGCAAACAATTTTCACAAAATATAATGTAATTACAAAATAAGTCATAGCTGAGAAACTGTAACCAACCAGTTATGTAGGTCAATGGACCATTGTCTGTCTGGTTGTTGGCAAATTATTGGCAAAAAAAAAGGAAACAAAATTAAGTTTAATTAAATTGCCTGATGCTGGCAGCACTGAATTGACAGTTGAATTGACATTTGTCCCCCACATTATATTGGTAAGATATTTAATGTATGGTGTGTTCATATATGTATCTACAACATAACGTGTTCACACCTTTCGGTTGATTTAATAGTATTACGCCCCAAGTCTTGGTTGTGGTTTATTAAAAAGTTCAACCGTCTGTGTCTGTCAGAGAGATCTGCTGAAGCCCTTTCTCTTTTGTTTTCCCTTCGTTACTGGCTATATGTGCATGATTACCACACGAAGAAACAAACCTGGACTAAAAATCCACTAAAATGAAAATCCTAAATCTTATTCAGCTGTATACGGTTTAAGTTCCCATCGGACGAAACTGAGCATTTTTGGAATATTTCCTTAACAGTTTTCAAGTTGGAACGATTTCCCCAATATTGTATGCAGTTTTAATAAAATTGGGTATGAAATTGTGTTATCCGATAAAGTTAACAAACGGAACTACTTGAACTAGGTCTGTTCGTATACTAGGCGTAAACTGTCAGTTTCTACCAATTTAATTTTATATGTTAATTTTGACAGACTTGTACTACAGCGGAAATTATAGTGTTGAATGGCCACTAAATCGAATATCATAATCCAACGAAAAAAGCCAACAGTCAAAAGCAGAAGTCAGCTATATTGAATTCAAGTGAATGCTTTCTGTTTTTACATTCCTACTTCACCAAATGTCAATTTTGCTTAAGTAATATGCGCTCGCTAGCGTTCTTCTTCTAAATAAAAAGTAAATAAAACTAAATAAAAATCTTAAATCCTCAATTATAGACGCATAACATATTTCTGTTTTTTCACTTGTTTTCGTCCTCTACCGACAGCTGAGCTTAAAATTGGAATAAAATTGCAGTTTTGGACAAGCAAGTAAACCGACATACGTAGGTTGGTACTGTTGATGAAATATTCGAAATATTCGTTGGAAGATGTCTACCAAAGTGGTAACCATGGACATGATGCTTTCACATCATTATGATGATTAAAGTCCAATGTAAAGTTCTAGTCGCCAAAACTGAATTAAAGTTTTTATTTTGTTTATGTATGAGGCAAATGTACCGTTTCTTTAGTTTGTTTACCTAGATCTTTAAATGAAATCTTACCCGTTGTCATTTTGGTTTTTCTTTCTTTCCCTTTAAAGGCTTTTTCTTTTCTTCTTGTTTTTTTTTTTGATTTGATAAAGTGTAGGCAGGGCTCAAAAGACAATTGCGCAGCTTGAGATGTCTTCATTCACGATTTAGCCAATCTTTTTATAGCATGGCTATAAACTACAGTTAAACCAAAACCAAAACACTCAACGGAATATATGTATGTGTCATTGTGACTTTGATTGGAACAAACTCTACTTTTTCGTATTCTTCGTGGTGGATGACCTTTAGCTTATGCCATGTTAGAGCCAACAATGTAGGACACGATGTAATCGCATCATAAAAGCATTACTCTCAATGGAGCAATGATGTTGGGTTTTATTATTTTGCTTATGCGGTGTGTTTTATATGCATGTTGTGAATGTTTGTGAAGGGCCATTAATCAAAATAATTATTATTGTGCGTTTGGACTTTTTTTTCAAGTAGGAGGATAAACAACAGAGTGGGTGATGATTATGAAACGTTGTTACCTACTACTTATTATAACCTTATCAGATACTTACTACGCATTGTGTTTTTCATGTGAAAAAGGAAGGAATCAATTAAATTTAATTATTTTGTTATTAAACCGATGTTCAATAGGTTAATTTACTGTCAACGTCAAAAATTACGGCTGTCACTTGAATGAAAAACTCGCAGAAAAAAGATTTCGGCAGAAAACGGAAAACAATTGAATTTGACGTGGTTTTTAAATTATTAATTTATAATTACAAGAATCCTGCTACTTATACTTATTAGGTCTTTTGTCAATTGTCAACAATTGATGATAAAATCAAGTTCCAGACTTCACCAATTTGGTAATTTTGGACAGAAGAGAGCGCTCACGAGGGAGTAAAATAATTTCCCCTACTGACAAATTCTGCTCATTAGGCAGACATTTTTGGTCGGTCAACGTAAATTTACTGTTATTAGACTCAAGTCAAGTAGTTGTCAAAAAAGCATTCAAAACTTTTTCGGCAGTTTTCCTCTCTCTGGGAGAATTTCATACTCCAATCTTCAAAAACTTGAAAAACTGTCAATTTACCCAAAAATCTTGGGAACAAACCTATTAGGTCCATTCCTTTACTTTAAATTTCTGTGATTTTCTGTGCATTTGTGTGATTTTCAGTCCAAAGCCGTTCCCGTACTCAATAATTTGACAGTTTTTTTTTACAAAAAACAACGCTAACGAGAGAGTAAATAATTTCCCCTACCTGTGATTTTCAGTCCGAGAAATTTCTTCGGACTGAAAATCACAGCACAGCAAAATGTCAATTTGAGAGCAAAAGAATGAAAGCAAACATCGTGCCTTACTTGTCCAGCACATTAGGTAATACGGAATTTGGTTGAATTTGCGTTCCCGTACTTTGACACAGTTATGATATTTTTGAGAATATATCAACGTTGCTCTCCAAGATCTGACAGTTTGTGATTTTCTGTGCACAAAGTAAAGGATCGGACCTATTATGTCATTTTCCATTAGATTTTATAACAGTAATACTCCTTTTTAATTTCAATTGAATTATTTTCTGTTGTACGAAGCCTTACCTTATTATGTACATATATGTACCTATTTTAATTTATCCAGGAATCACCTAATGTTGACATATAAACGTGTATTTTAATTATTTGAATACTTCTGGCATACCCCAGAAGATTAACTAAAAAGAGACGTGACATCATTTGAAATCCTATTCCAAGGTAAGGATTAAGAAAATAATTACTTCAAAATATGACAGCTGAGTTTAATACCCTCCATGATTTTCCTCTCATCAGTACAAAGGACAGCTTTACTCTTTATAACACGACTAATAAGACTCCGATAGATGTTTCACTCAAATTAAGTACCTACATATCTCTAGAAGACGAAAGTTTTAAAAACACAAAATTAAATTTTCACTTTATCGCCCCGGAGGCTAGGCTAAAGGCTAACTTATATCGAGGCCATAACCTTAATCCATTGAGTCTACCTGCTGCTATATGATATATGTATGTATATGTATGAATGTACCTCCTATGTATATCTGATTTGCGAAAAAAATTCTTTGGCAGCGATAGAAGTGGATGATGATATGATGAACGATCTATCCGAAAGACTTTCTCATCACGAGTTTTAAGTTTTTCTCAATAATTATACCTAACATACAAAAGTGTGTAAAAGTTAAGACTTTATCTCCAATAAATAATGTTAATAATGTGCCTATAAGGTTAATAACTCACAGATAAATTCTACTGTTTATTTTATAAATTTGAGTAAGAATCAAACAAAACACGCGAATTCATTAGATTTGAATTTAGAAAAGTCAACACCATCAATCCGTGTTTGCTATGATGTGGGAAATTTTGACAGCGCAAAGAGTGTTTACTATACTTAAACGCCAACACCCAAAAATCTTTAACAAAAATTTACACTCCCGAATGAAACAAAACAAATATCCAAGCAAAACAAAAAAAATAAAACATCAAGACAGAAACCGGATATTGGATCAGAGCAAAAGTAAAAGAAAAAGATTTTTTGAAGAACACGAAATGAATTCTTGCTAACATTTTTATGGGAATCTCTGGGTTTAAGATGTGAGATGATTTTTTTCTTGTCCAAAGTCTACAGACGGTAGTAAGTAAACCACCTAATGTGCGGTGCGAGGCAAGGTTAAGCTGTGGCAGTACCAACTATTCCAACATTTTTCACGTGACTTTGAGATATAATGGTTATGCAGATAACGGAGTACATAGTAAAATAGATGCTTTGCAATTTTGGTATAGGTACATAATGTTTATACATATATAATGTTAATAATAAAACAAACGCTTTATAACTTTTAAATTGCTATTTCAACGCTAAAATTGCATATAATGTATATTTATTTGAAGAGTTTTGTTATGAGTGTCTAAGAAGGTTAATCTTGTGTATTTGGTCAGGGCACGATTTGTGTACTTATAAGAAGGGGAGGGGTTTAGACGAGCTTAAACAGAAATTCTAATTTTTCCGCATTATCGATAAGAATTAAATAAACCAATCAATATTGATGTCAATCCAACGAAAAGGTGTATTTTATTTAAGACATTTCATTCCTACTTAATTAAATGTCAGTTTTACATAAGTGACACCTCTGAAGCACTGTTCGCTTTTGATAGCAAAAAGTCAATGAGTCCTACCAATAATCAAATTTAGTAACGTCCTAAATATTTAAGGAAAATAGTCCATAATGGTACGGACTATAAAAAAGTAACCATATGTTTTATATTTTAGAGTACATACCATGTAATATTCATTATTTACGGCCCACCTAATATTTAAGTCTTACCATGGTTGGTTTATTATTTAGAGCCCATACAATTATGGTCCATTTTACTTTAATATTTAAGTCGTAACTAAATTTGATTATTGGTTGGCCCAATGAAACTTAATGAAAAGCAGTTAAGCCGACAAAAGAGTTGGCGGCAAAAAGTGCTATAAGTCTTAAACAGTGCAATAATTGGAAAAGGGGCGACTACGGTCATAGAACTGTAACGAACTTCACTGACATAGATTTTACACCGCACAGAGATTTTAACCCAGTGTCTCTAACAGATATCCCAACAAGGGAACTCTGGAGAGAAAACCGGGTCCTAAATACAAATCATGTTTCGATCTTTACGGACGGTTCCAAAACAAACGAGAGCGTTGGGTCAGGCATCTATTCAGATAATCCTCCCCTTAACAGATCAATAAAACTTCCAAAGTTCTGCAGTGCCTTCCAAGCGGAAGTACTTGCAGTTTCCGAAGCAGCAAAACATCTTGCCACCTGTGAATTAGCCAATATGAATACTGACATCTTCATAGGCAGCTAGGTGGCGATAAAGGCTATTTCCTCAATCATCACAAAGTCCAAACAGGTGGATAGTTGCCGTAACGAGCTTAGAATACTCAGCGCTACAAACATAGTTACCATTCGACGGGTCCCAGCCCAGGACACAGTGATATTTATGGAAACGAGATAGCGGATGAACTGGCCAAAATCGGATCTTCTCTAGACCCGACGCAAACCGACAACTCGGTTTTTATGCCACTGGAGCAAGGAAAGAGTAGAATCCACAAGAAGTTTCTTGTGGCCGCAGAGGTCAGATGGTCATCAATCGACACTTGTTGGGTTTCAAGAAATCTATGGCCCACATTTCGCGTTAAAAAACAGAATACATACTTAAGATAGGCAGACCTCATTTATCACTACTTTTTGAAATCCTGACGGGCCACAACTCTATGGGTACCCAACATGAGCAGAATGGGCATGAGCACATCTAGCTTATGTAGAGGATGTCAGGATGAAGAGGCGGAAGAGAGCTACTATCACTTTCTTTGTGAATGTCCCAGCTTAGCCAGAACCAGAAAAGAAGCCCTCGGAGAATATTTTTTCGATGAACTGGGCGACATCTCAATCGTGCCACTGAAAAATATCTTAAAATTCACTCAGAATTCAGGATGATTAAGGGAGGGCTCTCATACCTAAAATTCCCTTATTCCTCTCCGCACCCCTCCTCTTACGTTTCTTTCCTTCTGTCGGGGAACGCAATGGATTCATTGAGATCCGAGTGAGATGGTGTGGCTTGCCGGATCATCACCCCACCTAACCTACCCTAACTAGTTAAGCCGAACCTATAATCGTCCGATGGATTCTGAAGCAAATGTCATAAACCAACAAAAAGTAAATTTTCCAACAAGTACAAGTAGGTTTGTGAGCGTTGAGCGTTCCGACAATAATAGTCCCTATCCAGAATTTAACAAAATTCCCCTGGAAATTATATAATTTTCCGCACATCAATAAGGCTTATGTTATAAATACGTCGGTAGCCATCGACTAAAAACATGTGTCTAAGAAAAACAACAACAATTCTTACTTAAGTTGTTGTTGTTCAAAAAATTCAATGAAATTGATGGAATAAAGAATGGTCAAGCCTAATAAGCTGACATTCTAGTACGAATAGTACAATAATAACAATAAGAGCTCAATTATTGTTTTTTTGTCAGAGCGAACGACATCTGCACTATTATAAGTCGCAAAAAACTTCCCAATTAAGGCCCTCATTCATTATGAATAGCGAATCGCCTAGAAGCGAACGTATTTTATTCCACTGATTTCGTCACATTTATAGAATATTTTTTCAAAAAAATATCGAGTTTGGTTTTCGGCCATATACTTATAGCGACGATAACTAAAATATGTGTCAAAATCAGTCGAATAAAAAATGTGCGCTTCTAGTCGAACGTTCGATTCGCATTTCATAATGAGCCTTAGTTCTTTATCCGCAATACCACAATTATGGGCGCATGTCATCATCTTGTAGGTATTAGCTTATTTTCGTGCTCCTCTAACTTTTCAATGAATTTTGTGCACTGTTTTTTTATTTGTCATAATTAAAGGTTTATTAGCTTTGTTTTAGTGTCGATATCGATAAGGATTTGCTGATCACTTCTAAAAAGTGAAATCATTTCCCACTAGAGGTAAAGTTCAAATTATTTTTACTTTTGCGTCATTATTGCTTATACCAAAATGAAGATAATTGCGTTTAAAAGTTTAAAAGCGGTATCAAAATCCCGAATGCTTTGCAGTTTCAAATGCACCCATCGAGATCTTATGTAAAAAGTAAAACTTATTGTGTTCTCTGATACATCTATTTCCAACAAAAAATGTTGATTTCAACAACTCCATTGTTATTATATCACCCGACTTTACCCTACTACATATGTACATTAGGGTGGTCCTTATAAAAGTCATTGTTTTATTTTGAATGACTCACCCCCCTAATTTGTTCTAGATAATTAAAAAAACAATGTCTGTAAAATTTTAGCTCATTTTATTAACGTTAAACCGGCCCCCAAGATGTCTGAAGTTTTATATGGGAAATCCCATCTATTTTCAACTTCATTCAACTTCAAAAATTCATAAATTTAGTAATGATTGACAAAGAAAATTCAATTTTTGCGCACATGTAGTAACTTTTGTCATATGTTTAACAAAATGTATTAAAAAATAATTTTACAAACATTTATTATAACTAAAATTAAATACAAAATAATGTTTTTGTTTAAATGGCTATAAGTAGGGAAATAACGGTTGTAAATTTGTTTCAGATACATTTTTATGGGAAGTCATTATTAAAATTTTGAATCGAAGCCCAACCGCATAGTCATAACTTTCAAACAGCGCGGCAAAACATAAAAAGAAGATTCGCCTTTAAAAAACCCAAAAAACCTCCAAAAGCTAAACTCACAATGTCAATTGACTTGACATCATATGTCTGTCAGTTTTTTTTTTTTTGTCATATTACCCTCGGATAAATAAACGTCATGCATATTTTATCAACAAATATAACATATTGAGTATAAAATGTCCCATCATACGAAGTCACCAAGCCTCCATTTGGAAGCAATTGTTTCTTCCTTCACTGCACCTTGCGCGTCTCTGATTACATGCCACAGTCACAAACTCTTTCACATGACACACGCGGCCAATCCTACTGTACAGGTTACATGTTTCGTTCTCACATCTTAACCGCATGTACATAACTATAGCAGTAAGGGAGGGTTGGGGCACTTTACCATGCCGCCGAAGCGGAATGTCACTCACCGAAGGAATCCCTCACCGCCGCCATACGAGCGGAATGTTTGAAGCACGCGTGTGCGTCAATTAAGATTCAGTTGCATCGTTCATTCCTCGTATTGATTTCGTCACCCTAATTGATTGCAACGAATGAAATGCTTTAATAACATTTAATTGCTCTCGGCTGACTGCATTTTCTTCATATTTATCATCTATAACTTGTGTTGCAGTTGCACAAATGCGTTACTGTTCTATTTTACACACGTTTCTATTTGCCACCTGCCTGTTCTGTTCTGATCATTCGATCGTGATTCAAACATAAATGTTTGATGAAAAAAAAAATACATTTAACTAACGAATTATGAATTATTGATTTGCTTCAAGTAGGTAGGTATAATTAACGGTAATTGCGCATACAAATAATGCAGAAGTAAGTTTTCATTTTCTTTGTTTCAGTTGTGTCTTAACTGGGTTTAGTCTTTGTTGGCCTGTGGTCTCAGAGGTTGCATTCCATAGAAAATCTGTAGACTGTTTAAGTTGTTGGATGTATGTTTCACTAATGTCGATTTGGTAATTTTTCTTTTCTATTTTTTTTTCTTTTATTGATTGGAAATCATTAAAAAGGCTAGATGAACTTTGACTTTTATGCTGCAATTAAATTTACTCAGAAAATCTTGTTGGAATTCTTGTATAAAATTATAGATAAATAAAAGCCTTACTTATATGTTTTTCTGGTTGGTATCCTTGAATACCTTTGCTCTTAAAGATCTAATCTTCAAAGTTGTATTAAAAAAGTGCAGCATTTTTTTAAATTGAAACTTGTCTCGATCAAAACCTTTTTCCCCTACGATTTGCCTGAACCAACAACAACAAGACATATGTTTCTGAAAAGGTCTTTTTATATGCTACAATTGCTACCTTGACAGTTTACATCAATTTTCTGTATAAAAAAAAGTTATTCCCTTATTAAGATTGTGATGTGGTGAATTTTGGTATAGAAAATGTAAATTTTTTAGGTATGTAGTATAGGCAAAAATGTGTTGGTCGAACCAATAAGAATGCGACTTATGTCGTTGGAAGAAATTGAAAATATCTTTTCAACGAGATATGTCTCGTTGTTATTGGTTCCTAGACCAGCTTCCATACATTTTTGCCGGTTCTCCTTTACATTTTTAAATCTAGTTGATACAATTTAGCTTTCCTTAAAGGAAGAAGTCTTCGACAGATTATTATGTAACAACCAGTCTCTACGAAAAAATAGATAAAGACTCAAAAAGTCGCAAAATTTTATTCGATTTAGTACAATGTCATTCATAATATGATACTAGGAATGGGTTGTTAAAATCACCAGATGGATATTATCTTTTTCGCATCGTTCTAAATCCATGACATTTTGACATTAATAAATGTCAAAATGGATATGTTTGTGATTGTTTTTTATGTCCCTATTTTGCAGCTGGGGTTTGTTGAGAAAATTTTAAGCTGGCCATAAAACCAAATTGCCATTTTGACATCTATCCAGTAGACGCAGTGATATTTCGCGAAGCCAACGTCAAGCCTTACCATATCCTTAGTTGTCAAAAGGTAAGAAATTTTGAGCTGCCAAAATTCGATTTTCGAAATACGGTGTTTTGAAAGCCTTAGAACACCTGTCTACAGAGAGGAACTGAGCGAGAAAGTAGTCCCAGTATCGCAAAATCATCAAACCTATATTTGAACCCGCCAAAAGCAACAAATGACCTTAGTGATGATGATAAATGCCTATACCAAAAAAGGCAATAGAAGATTCACATGTAAGAAATGTTGAAGCAAAAATTAAATCAAGAGCAGTGGAAGAAGAGTCAAGTCAGCAGGAGAAGATCTTGTGAACAAAGGAGATGACATATTTCTTCGACTTCAAACGACTCCTTGGCAGGAGCGTTTGTTACATTCCGCAACTATATGATGGACGGTATCTCGGCTATGTTCCGTGATATTAGAAATCATAAAGTACAATGTGTAACAAGGAAATAGCTCTTCCGAACAAGTCCAAACTTGTACATGGTTTCCAAGAAGATGCTCTATCATACGTAACTTCTTTGATATTGTTCTTGAACAAAAAATTGCAGAGCATCTGTTAACACGGAAGGCGCTATCTTCTTCAGATCCGCTTAATAATAAGGGTTTTCGAACAATTCTAACATTTCATCGGCGACTCCCAACGTGGCGTTAAAGAAGGTGATTGAAGATCAGGCGAAACATGTTCGTCTTGAAGTAAAAGAGGATAAGTCCAAGTACATACTTGTTATCAGAAAGAATCTGTCCACTGGCTTGGACAAATCGCCGCTATTAATAGCAACAACTTTGAGAAAGTTAAGGAGTTCATTTATGGCATGAAGTAAACGTATGAGATCTTATTAGTGAGGATCCGATGAAGAACTTCACTAGGAAACTGTTACTTCTTCGAATAAAATACAAAATAATATGCTGGGACAACAGCACGTGAAGATCAAGGGCTTAGTGAATTACAACTCTCAACCATTCCTGTGTGCGCGACAAGAATGGAGGGGACCTTCAATTATTATACCAAATCCGAACGGCTAGACGAGAAGAAATTGTTCATGATAAGTGATTCTTGGAGGATTTGTCAATTCCTTGTAAGAAGCAGTAGCCCTGGAAAAAATCTTTTTGGTTTTTAGGTGGTTTAAGGTTGAGAATTGAACCCAGACCTCCAGCTGCGGGCTATACTTTTTCGATTTGGCGAACGAATATCTGATTTAGTTATTGTGCGCGGAGAAGATACAATCTTGAATTTTATGATCTGTACAAAGGCTCGGATGTAGAGTAGAAAAGCAACATAGATACTTTAGATCTTAGCAAATGTAGGTACATGGGTAATGTTCATCTCAGTATTCATGTTCGAAACCACACGAATAACAGAACCTCCGCCTCTGGTTTAAGACCAGGCCGCATACAGTTGCAAATAGTTAGTTTTCGGGACTGGAAACAGCTTGCTCGCGATCGTAGAGGATGAGACCATTATATCACGACCACTGAGTCCCGGTCACTTTTCATGTTTTTCAATAATATTGGCTTGGTCTTCTGAGATGAGACCATCAAGACGACCCTTCTCGCTTCGTAACCAGGACTTATTGGCTTTAAAACCATTAAAAAAAAAATTAGGAAACTATCGTTCGTCTCATTCAGGAAATAAAAGAATCGTAATATATGTGAGCCAACCCTGAGGTACTCTTTAAAAAAATCACCTCAAAATACACAAATATATCCGTAATTTATACTAATTCAAAACCTTTCTCTTCATCTTCATGTCTATTTAATTAAATTTAATTGATTAATTAAAATCACAAAACAATTTTCAGTTTGGATATCTCGTAGAGTGAAGCCAAATTGTAATTCTATAATGAAGTTCATTACCATAAAAACCATCTAACAAAGTGAGCACAATAATTGTATAGTAATCATTAGCCGGAATTGGCTAAACTCCATCTAAAGTGATCATTATATATGTGTATAGTTTTTTCACCTTGAAGCTTGTATTGAACTATTTTCGGATTTTCATTGTATTGTTTTAAATTTAATCTTATAAAACAGAAATCATATTTACGAGAATGTACATAAGTAGGATATGAAATAATTTGCTTTAAAATTATACCCAAACAATTCAGAATGACTCATTCACATCATAGACATTTATGAGAACAACAAACAAATAATTGCAATGCAAGATCAATTGAATGATCACAGACAATTAGTCACTCTAAAAACCGGATCATAAATATACATATTATGGGGTGAATTTAAAATCCATAAGGCTGTGTTCGTGTTCGTTCCACTTGAGATATCTGATCTTCTCAGCAAGAAACCTTTATCTTCTTACCAAAACAATTTTTTGCGAAGCTGTTTTGAGCCCCACAGTCATTCACAAAGGGTAAACAACTTGAAAGTATCTTTCACCTCAGGTGAATTTGATGTTTTGGAAAAAATAAAAGCAAAACAAAAAATACAATAAACTCCTCTTAGCTCCACAACTATAACGTAGAATTATATATCGCACCAAAGCCAAGAAAATATACCTTTAAGAACCACAATCGTTAGCCGTAAAATTACAAGTTCTTCCGGTCCGAAATTCAAAACAACATCAGAGAGAGAACCATCCAGTCGCTACGCTTAACAAAAAACAATAAAGAATCATCTGTAACGTACCGTAAACTATGATTTACCCCAAAGGAGCCCACCAGAAGAATAGGAAATCTAGAGGATCATCCACTTGAAATACAATTCCATATTCCCACCTCTCTTGGTGGCTTTGTTGCAGGAATGGCCAACCATAACCATCCATTACTGAGAATTTTCCAAGAGAATATAATATGATAGGTTGTTTGGCTGTGGCCATTGTTGCTCGAATCCGTTCCAATGTGGCTTTTGGAGAGGCTTAATTTGCGCGTTGGCAGGTTCGAGTGTATATGAAGGTACGAACTTTACCTAGATTATGGTCTTGGTCATGGTTATACGAGCTGATGCTTCACGTTAACTTCGAGAAGAAATGATTCAAACATAGTTTTAGCGAGATGATTAGAAGTGATAGCAGCCCCTAAGGGAAACACTCATTATTATACGTACACAATACATATAGAAGATACCTGGCATAACAATGAAAGAGTTTCGTCTTATAGAAAAGTTTGACTTAGAATCGGTTGAAGAATCGTAAAATGACAATGGCTAGATCACGTTTTACATAAATATCTTGGGCATTTTCTTTTTATTTGTGTTGGTATTTTTTTTTCTCAAATTACTTTCTTGGCCAAAACAAGAAACATCTTGAAATGCCACTCCACTATGAAATGAAGACTTTTGTAATGGTCATAACGTCATAAGGCTGTGATGGTGGTAAAATCTTTTGTAAAGTTCTTCAGTTAGTTTGTTTGCCAAATAAAGTAGCTATCTCAGATGTCAATTGTATATTATTGTTTAGAAGTTGAATAAAAAGATTATATGGCGTGATCTGTTTAAGAACGTTAGTTCTTTTGATGAAAACTGAACAGGAACAGATGGTAATAAACCGTTAAGTAAGGATATAGTGTTAATGAAATTTAATATAATTTCTGCCACTCTCTTTTGAAAATTTTAATCTTTCTCGGTATTAGATTAGAGAGGGGTCATTCAATTTGAGACGGTCGTAGGGTTGGTCGCAACGCAAGGTTTGCAGAGATTTTTAATGGGTCTCCCGTCGTACCAAGTCCTTATACAAACTACCTGTTAATTTCCTATATGAAATATCTACGCACTTACTCCTGTTATTCAGTGTCCAGTTCTACATGCGTATGATTTTTGCAAGTCACTGTGACACTCGTAATTTTTTTTTTAAAGTTGTGCAAAAAATCACTCTTCTTTTTTAAATTGAATTAATTTTTTGTAGAGTTTAACGGCAACGACATAGATAAGAACGAAAAATTTTTTTTGTAAGACCAATTTTAAATTGTCCAGTCATTTGTAAATAAAATAAACAGTAAGGAGCCTAATTGGCTGGCCTGTAGAACACCGGAATCAAAATAAAATTCCGTTACTACGGAGGGCCTCACGAGTGTTTGAAAAAGCTTCCCTCGTCTAAATTCTTGGTACTGAAATCCAGCAAGGGCTTGCCAAGTATCTGACGAGTTCCCTCGTCAAGATTTTCCTACTGAAAACTTCAAGGGCCTTGTCCAAACTAGACAGAAACTTGGCATTTTTCCAGCCACAAGTTCTCACTGTGTTTGAGATCTGGGAATTGTTTTGACAATGGGATCACAGATGGATAGATCACGAAAACAATTTTCACAAGACCAGCGGTATGTTTCGGATGGTTGCCTTGCTGAAAGTGCCATCGAGAACGCATGCTCTCCTCAGAAAAGGAAGCCATGATATTTTTGAAATTGTCCCTCTATTCATATTTTGTCATAGTGTTATTTATCCGTGTTTTAGGACTTTCTTGGTATAGCGGGGGTCTTATTCTTTTCCTTTCGGTCACTTAAAATTACGCCCAGAATCCGAGGAGCACAAATTAATTTTCGTTTCATCACTCTACAGGATATTATGCCATTTTTTCATAACTTCAATATAATACAAAAATTGAGTTAATATAAAATCAAAATTCTAATACCTATTTTTTGTAACCGACTATGTACAAGTACATACATATATCTGATTAAACTCTCCTAAAATATTTGTGCTTAGCCTTTTCTTATAAGTTTTCTGTGCCAATTAGTTTAATTTTTCACATATTTGGAATAGGGAACCGTGATAAAATACTTAAATTGTAAGTGGACCACGAATTGAAAAGTTTATTTTTTTTAAGGTTAATGTTACAGAAAATGACTGCTCCTGCATTTAGGGGGGTAGTAATACCCTTCTGAGCACCTTTTCCCAAGAGCATGCAGATTACAAATCCAAACAAACTAAGCTTGAAAAAACCCTCCATAAAGTCTTTTAAATATAAAAGCAATTTCATGAATTTTTCTACTCAATAAACAATTATACATTTATGTACATCTTTAAGCACCCTCATTAAACACCAAAAGCATCGTAAATGTTTATTTAAAAAAAAAGTACTAAAATTAAATGAAGCTTAAAGCATTTTAAAATAATTCACTACTCGTGCTGTATAAAATAATGTTAGTATAATATACATAAATAGCATGTTGGTTGTTTTGTGTACCTAGAAGAAACTTGTAAGTGACACTTTAACATCGTTCCTCATTCCAATATCGAACATGGCATAATAAACCATCTTAGAAATGCTGTTAAACAAGTATTTCAACTTGAGCGATCGCAATGTGGTATATTTATAGAATAATAATTATTTAAGTTTATCAAAATGCAATAGAAATTATTTATATTAACTGAAGAAATATCCAGCCAGATTGTAGTATTATTTGTAATAATCAAAGTCAAACGCATATATTTATAATTATCATGTTACCATATATTGGATGATTTTTAATTTGTTTCTGTAAAACTAGCAAGCTTTACGGGCGGACGATGTTCTGTCTTTTGTGGAAGGTGCCACGTGGCGTAATTCATTTGATTTCTGGTAAAACCTACCTCCTACCAAATTCGATGGCTACCGTTATATATGAAAGTTTTGATTGAGAGTTTCTTCTTTATTATTTTTGTGATTTTTGTAACACAAGATAAACTAATTTTAAGCCCAAGACAACCGTTATTTTTGATAAGTACTTTCACAAAAAGTAGCTTTCTTGAATTCAGCGATTTTTATCCTATTTCACCCTTTAAACGCTCAAATTTTGATAAATGTTAAATCCTTAAGCCACCCTCTAAGTTAACAATTTCCAACACAAACAGAATTTTTAAAATCGGATTTCCAAACATTCTTCACACTATATTCCAATTCCCACTTTCCACTTTAGACAATGGGGCACATTCATAGTCGCCAATAAACCCAGGGGCCTTATTACGTAAAACGATAACGATCAAACGATATCGTTTTGGCAATAGCTGTCCCTAACACACAAGTGGACGAAGAAAGGGCCAGGTGTCCCTAAAACGATATCGTTTGATCGTTATCGTTTTACGTAATAAGGCCCCAGGTTTTACTAAACTACAGTTTAAGACAATTTTGGTTCAATGAATACAGACCGATTTTACTTACAAATTGTATGTTTTATACATGTAAAAGATTATTATCTTGTTATACTACACAAATAGCTTCAAATATTTTAAAATGATAAACTATAAAAAAAAAAATATATAATCAACGTCTGAAAATTCAACTAAACCTAGGTTTAACTTAGACACAGCTTAAAAATGACGCCCTAATATGTTTGCATATCCTCATTGTATAAGAAAGGTATTGGAGTTGTACAGATGTCTCAAGTACTCACTTTGGAATGGATCTATAAATACCACTGTATTTTTCTATTCAGAAGTTTCACGTCCACTATTGACTTTTATTAGCAATAATAATTCATGCTATAATTTTAGTATGAAACGCATCGGCTGTTTCGAATGATTTTACATTTTGATATGGTAAAGATAGGCTCTCTAGAAAACATCTTTACTTTATAGTAAAGAAGAAAACAACGCAATAAATTAATTAAATCAAACCATGGTGTGTTCACCTTTCTGCTTCAACGCCATCACCGCCTCCCCGGCCGTTGGGGCAGGCAGACTTATAAACCATGCTACAATAAATATACAAGTTTTCAACTTTTAAGATCCATCAGATTTAAAATAGTCGGTCATGTTTATATCTGCACCTATCTACGGCAAGTGCGCCGCTCGTTAAAGACGACCGACCGAGCGACGTATATAACCTATTAAAGATGTAGGTCACAGAAGTCGTTTGCTCTCTAGAGCTCTGGACTGGAGGAGTTAAAAAAGTTTCCATTTTCAAGTTGGATATTCTGAATCGGATGAATTGGAATGTCTTTTCGAGGTCTCGCCGCCGCGCCGCTAGTTTGCTACCGAGTACCAGCTTATACCAGCCAGGGTGCGTGTGCGCAGTGCACACAAGAATGAGAATTTATATACATTTTGAATCGTTGTGGTGTTATAGAAAGTGAAAGTATAATCCAAGGTGAGTTATTAGGATAGACGATATGGATGAGGAGTAGATATATTTATATTTTTAATGGCTGAAGGGATTTTCATTAAAATCTTCTTAGCGCTTCTGCTTTAAACAGGAAGGAGATAATGACCTGCCGGATGGACTGATGGAGTATTAAATAAAGGAACGATGACATTAAATGGCCAGTGAAGGTGATAAATTGAGGTCTTAAAGATATTCGAGAAGTGAAACTTATTTTTTTTTTAATGTTTTCATTTGGGTTTTCCATAAAAATAAAGTGTTTAAGTAGTTAGAAAGTAGAACTTACCTCCTCTGGTTATGTTTTTAATACTTATTAAAGAATATTATATTACTTGGTTTAGGAAGGAAGCAAAGAAGTCTTTTGTTTAAAGGAAATAGCAGGATATGTAGGCTTTTATATTTTAGGAATGAACAATTTTTCTAATTTTTTTTAAATAAATAAATAAGTTGTGCCACGTCCCCATTTTCTATTTCTTGGTATCTCGAAAACGCCTTTAACGATTTCGATGAACATTTCAGAGTTAGTTGTTAAAGACGAAAAATATTTTTCTTTTTTAATTTACTTAGATAATGTAATTAAGGTGCGCCAAGGTGCGCGAAGTGTCCAAACGGGTCGTACGATTTGTATGCAATTTTCTATTCATGTAATATTTTAACTTCCAACTTTAGGTTATGATATTAAACAAAAAAAAAAAAAACAAAGTGAAAACTAATTTGTTTATTTTCAGAAAATTATAGCTTCAGTTCTAACACTCGGACCATCATGGTAAATGTCTATTGAAAAAAGCCAAAAAGTCACGCTACATTCGTGTATAATTATTGAGTTGGGGCAAACAAATATCATAGAAAAGGATGTTAACGAAAATTGTCACAATTTAAAAAATTAAATTATACACAATTATTGGTTAAACCCTCCTTTAGAAGTATATTAGCGGTTTTATGATTGTAAATCTAATGCGAAAAGCGATAGAGGTACTAGGGTATTAAAGAAAATTATTTAAATCTTGTAACTTTTTCGGAACTTACCACGTATATTTATTTATTTCTACTTCCCGACGCAAAATTTCGAAAAAATTGCACTTTTTTATGTTTTTTTCGGAACTTACCACGTATATTTATTTATTTCTACTTCCCGACGGAACGTTTCGAAGAAATTGCACTCTTTGTTTGAACGGGATAGGACAATTTTATCCCGAAAAAAAAACATAAAAAAGTTACAATGTTTAACCGTAAAATGGAAAGTTTAAAATTACATATTTAAATCTTGAAAAAAAAATCGATTTGGATACCCGGTGAGGCTTAGAACTTGAGTTTTATTAGATGTACCCAGTTTTTGTGTAAAAATTCTTAAAAAAATTTTAGCTCAGAAAATAATGGTACTTGCCATACCACCAAAATACAAAAAGTCGTTTGCCTTTAAAACGACTCTTACGATTTTGATAAGAAAAATGTAAATAACTTTTTGAGGTAAGCTAAATATTTTGGTAAAAATTGTATTTTATTAAATACTAAAAGTTGGCATACCAAATTTTATTTTCAAAAATGTTATATGTACGCGTATAAGAAATTAATTTTTAAGAAAACTGCTCTAACGATTTTTGATCGAAGTTTAAAACAGGTGTGCCATAAGAAATATGTACAAAAAAATGAAGAGATTTTGTCAAAAAACTTCCAAAACACTTTTCCGTTATGCGATTTTTTTTGTGGAAAAGCGAAATATACGAAGTTTAATCAAAATCATTGATCTATTTTCGGGAACATTCATAGAAAACTCTTATTCGTTGTAAGGCTGATGAAATATGGTAAGTATAATGGTTATAGCGTTGAAATGTCACGTCAAAAGTATGGGGAACAATCCCCAGCCTGTTTAATTCTTCTTCTTCTTGGCTGACAAAATTAGAAACAAAACCTCGATAACCTTCTTATGTTTAAAACAAAAAAATACATGTTTCATCATTTGAATTCCAAATTCGTTTGAAGAGATTAAATAAATTTGTCTGCTATCATCTATCGTAAGACCTAAATGATCATCACAATATTGATTACATCTGGACATTTATCCAACCCAACCAAAGACTGATCTTCCAAGAAAACTAAATTTTTATCAATTCAATAACATAAGAAATACATAACTCCACAGCCGATCCCAAATAATTCGAATCCTTTAAGCTTAACAAAGGCTACCGCTCGGAGCTAAAAAATTACTGAAATTTTATTTTAATAAAATATTTTTATTTGCACTCCAATTCAAATATATATTCGTGTAGGTATGTATGTAAGTATATGAACAACAGAAATGCTGACATCAGCATTACGTGCGCTGAGATTATCAGTAATGTCGTTTTGGACAAAAAAATTAACTTCTTAAATCAACATTTATATAAGCTTCACCTCCTTCTACTTTGTGTTTCTTTGTAGACCAACATTTTATCAAGCATCATTTGGTTGATTGAGGTCAACGTCTTTAAGACCGGCAACATATCTACCTACTCAAAGCTTGATGTTAAAAAAATTCCATAGAGATCATGAATGTTGGTAAATAATATTATTTTAAATAGCATTTGGTACTTTACAGCGTTGCCAATTTGTTGTTTTAAATGTAAGTATACATGGATGTAAGTGATGTACACAAAGAACTGAAAATTGTGATTTTTGTATTTGGAGCTGATGGGGGCTCACGAGGCTAAAATGCTTTGCTGTGCGAATGAAAATTGCAGAGTTACTCAAATAATCTGCTACCTTTTATAAGTTCATCTAACAGACTGGATCTGCCTACAACTCAGCTAAACTGATTTGTTTAAATTTATTTTGCACCAGTAAAAAAGTGATGAATTCTTCAAATAATCTGCTGCAATTATTATCAATTTCACTGGTCGAATAGTGTAAATACTGCTGAACAAAAAGAAGAACGACATTTCCATTTAAGGCTGTCCCAAACCAACCCGAAATATTCGGCACGACAAGGAAACTTTAGGTTTTCAAAATAAATGTGTAGATGGCGATGAACGAGAGCACACACTGACGCGATGAGGAGTTTCATTAAAGGCGTTCCACACTAGCCCACTGTGTATTAATACATGTCAAAAAAGTGGGAACAAATCATGTGTGGAAACAAAATATGAAAGCCCAGCCTACACAACCCGACATTCTTTCCTACACGATTTGACATGTGTTAATACATGAATAATTTTAGGAATGGTTCTAATTCTATCCCACATTCTATCACACTTTTTTTTAGCTTACGGTAATGTATTAATACAAGCAAGTGTGGAAGCAAAATATGAAAAGTCATTTCATTCCCAAAAATTTGGCAGTCGCGTGGAATTCTTTCCCACTTTCAATTTGACATGTATTAATACACAGTGGGGTAGTGTGGAAGGGCTATTATTGTGCCGAATGTATCGCTTTGGCTTGACAGAGCCGTTTAATTTGTGTGAGTATGACCGCTTTCACACAAGGAAACTGAGTTGCCAGAAACTACCTAGTTTGTTGGCGAGAAGGGTGTGACGGGAGATTTTTTGTCTTCCTTTTACGCCCTTATCGCCTACAAACTCCCAGTTGCCGGCAACTCAGTTTCCTTGTGTGAAGGGGGTCCATGGGATTTATCGATTCGCGTTTTTTGTTAATAGGCTTCAATTTCAAGAAATTGTAAAAAATGGCAGCACTGGTACTTTTTAGTTGCAATTTGGTTTAGATTTATTGACACACTGTCTAGTCTTGACTGTTGTTAAACTTGACCTTTTTTAAATGTTGATGGAATTGCTTGTACCGGTAATTTATTAGTTAAGTTAAACAGTAATTTATTAGTAAAGTTATACAATGTATACAAATGTTTTAAAATTGTGTATTTTTGCAACGATGACTGACTGTTTGAAGTTTCAATTTAATGACATTAAATTGTTCCTTCAAGCTTAGAGTTATTATTATTTTTTAATGAAAACATACTTTTCTAATTACTATAATATTATTGAAAAGAAATTGAACTTAACAAAAATTGCGTCTTGACAAGGCTCTCACTGTCAACTGAAGAGTCCAAGTGAGAACGCCGGGACGAAACGCCAATTTGTAAGGACTAAAGGCCGTTAAAAGCTATTTTGAATCAGAAATTGATGTTTGTACTTATTACCATCATATCGGCCGCGTTCGGGTGGTAGGCAGATAAGGTATCTGAGATACGTTAATATCTCATGTTTTTGAACAACCAAAACCGTATACGTAACAATCTGTGAAAAAACAGCTGACAAAACAAAATACAAACAAAAAAAAAATTACTCAGCGGTGTCCTCAATTCGAAACTCGGTCTCGGTCCCAGTCTCATTGCAAATTGAATTAACCCGCATTTTATTATTATTTTTATATTTTCTTCAATTAGCAAACCAAACGACGCGGGCCAAAACAGATGACATGTGTAAGCTAATATCCAAACAGATGACATCAGCTGTTTTGTTCGTCAGCTGGTTTTTCCTTAGGTATTACAACAACACGAAGAAATCCAGATACCTTTGACGACCGAACGCGGCCGTCGTCACTTGAAAGTCAACATTTCTGCTATCCGATACCACAATCTGACATAATTATCTGTCATTGAAAAAAAAAAAAAAAAAAAAAAAACGGTAAAATTCAAAACCCCTCCTGAATAGCTTTAGGTGAATACATATATGTATGTACATAACATATGTATACTCAGTGACAGCAAATCAACTCATTGGCAATGTCAAAACCATACTTCCTCATCAATTTTTATGACCCAAACTATTCCCACTAATATGTTGATTTGCAAAAACTTTCTCACACTCTATTTGCGACCGGATTGTAACTGCGATGAGAAATCAACATGTTCTGTGAAGAAGCGCGCGCTTATTCAAACTCAAAAATCACAGTTATAGCTTTTTGTGTTGTACAGCCATTTGCATATTTTCCAGAAGATAGCTTAATAGACAAAATGGACCATAATGGCGAAAAATATATGAAATGGAAGCTCCATTGTTAAGTGTTTGTATACTAAAACTGCACGCGGCATTGAGAGTGTCATCTCATAAGATTTGAAATAAAACTTTATTGCGTCATCACCAGCCAGCGCAAAGTCAGTTAGTAGGAGAACCAAGAACGGAGGAAAAATAAGCTTGGTGGAGTTACGGTACGATATGGTACAAATAAACAATCTAACAAAAATAGTGACTGTTAGCGAGTGTGTTCCGGAGACTCACTCGTGTAATAAACAACAAAGACCAAGAGCGTGGGAAAATGTTTTCAATTCATTGCGATCCCAGGTCTATACTAATGCAATTAAGAGCCCCACAACTGGATAGAGTATAGCTTTAGGGTCCGAGCTCGGAGAGTCAGACATGAGTCACAGTAAACCATATAATGGGGGAGCGCACATATTACAACGCGTCGCGTCGTATCACGACACGCCGCCGCCGCTCGTTGGTCGCGGTGTGTCGGATTCATTCATCGCTTTGCGTATATTTAATCATTTATGGAAGGGGTAAAGGGAAGTTGTATTTTCATGGAGCATTTTGCAATTTCATGCACCTTCTTACATACCATATGCGCAGGATCTTTTGTCCCAGAGATCATAGAGTGCCTGGTAGGTAATGGTGGCCAAGTGTTCGTGTCGGGCTTTGTGAGATCTTTTTGAAGCAAAAATAACATGATCAGCAGACGTCGTCGGCCGCCGTACAGCACCACGGTGGTTATGTTTGTCGTTTATAAAAACAAAAAATAAAAACACGTAAGAACTTCCATGTTTTTCATAGTGACGACAGAAAAGATGCCAAATACGACGATGACGACAACGACGTCGAGAATAGCGATTAGACATTTTGATGATGCTGCTAAATCATGTCCCTTGAGGCTTGAACAAAACAAGGCGCCACAGAGTCCACCTTTCACTTTGCCGATTGACAGAAGAATTGCAGTTAATTGGCAGCGTTGAGCATAACGCCGCGCAGCTCCTCGCCGCGCCGGTCACAACCATGGTAAATTTTTTCTATTTTTGAAATATGTAAAAAATACAATAAATTGTATATGAAAAAGAAAGACTGATTCTGGAGGATAAGAAAAAAAAACAAATACCAGTCATCAGACACCGCTTTAATGAGTGTTTAATAGAGTGAAGAATTTTATGTTCTATGGACAAAATTATCAAAAGAAAAACATACAGGAACACCATCATGTTCACTGAAAATGTGACAGTTCTTTCTTTTCCATTCCATCGAACACATTTCTAGTAAGCCAGGGTGAAAAAAGTGTGCCCCTGTGCAGACATCAACTAAAGGATTTACAAAGGATTCGCAATTCTACCAAACTTCAGTGTTTACCAACCAACATTTTTAAGTTTTAAAAGCGTTAGATTTGACTGTTAGTTTTAAAACCAAGAAAGATAAAAGACTGATCGTTTCGGGAGATGTTCAGTTTCAACAACACAAACCTATCTCGATGTCTTGGGCAAAGCTCACAATCGGACTGCCTTTCAATCAACACAAACAAAGCCTTTGACATTGTTCACATTCGGGTGACTCCTCTGACTATTTTTTGACTTTACAAAAGGTAATGTTAAAAAAATCCAAAAATAAAAAAAAGCTCTTAAATTGTCGTTTTGTTTACGTTTTCTTTTCTGAAAAGTCAGTCGAATGTGAACACCTTCGTTGAAATCTTTTAGAATCTGTCAAAAGTGAAAACGATTTTTGATTTTGATTTTTCGTCCACCTTACAAAAAACACGCTTAGTATTTCCCCTATAAATAGATAAAATAATTGTCAATTTCATCAAAGTGAAGACTTAGACGTCTGTGAATAAAAGTGAGATAGCTATATTTTCTATTTTGTAAAAAGAGAAAATGCCATTTAGCCGATTTTCCAATCATGAGTTAAGCAATCAAAGGAATACATATGTTATAAAGGAATAGGATCCCATTTTTGTTTTATTCAAATAGTAAGTTACTATCTGAGATAGTCACTATTGAGAAATTGGTCCTTAGTAATTTTTAAAAATGAATATAAAATGGTGGTAAAAGTAGATTAATTGCCTTTCAAATTCTCGCATCGCATAGTTGTTTAAGTTATAATTCGAAATGTAACCCAAAATAAAAACATGGTGGCCTTAAGATGGCGGCTGAACTTTCACGTTTCGCTAACAAAATGAACTCATCACCAGATTTTTTGGGTTAATTGGTAAATAAATTGATAAGTATTAAAGCTGGTTTAGAGCGTTAAAAAAAGAAGATTTGCTACAATTATTTGCATAAATGTTTGTTCATAATTATCAAAACCAAATATATATTTTTTTCAAGTATGAAATATTTGTTTCGGATTGTTGACCCCTCTTCGTTTGTCGGGGGGATACTGCCGTAGCCCGAAGATGGAACACTGAGTCCGAAACGCGTCACTATATAATTATAAATTATTAATGTTGTGAAAGTATTAAAGCAAAAATCAGTATAATAAAACAAATTTCATTTTTAAATTTTAAACATTTTTAGTTTTATTTTATTTTATTTTATTGTATTTTATTTTATTTTATTTTATTTTATTTTATTTTATTTTATTTCAAAACCATCACACAACATGGAGACTAAACCACAAACAATAACAACAAAACATGTTTGCAAAAAATGTTTTATTATTTAAATGTTAATTCACAAACCAATTGACTCCACCTTAATTTTTGCAAAAGATAAAGTCACCTTATTTTCGATAATGTTGGAATTTTTTAATTAAAATAACTGCATGTCAAGATAATTTTTAACGTTATTTATTGTAGTTCAACATTTATTTCTTTGAAGGCTATGCATTTACATTTTTGCTGATAATTATAAAAAAAACCTCTTCCTTTTACTATAGGTACTATAATTGAGAAATGAAATGTAAACTAGTTTTAGTTCTTTATGGAAAATAAGCTAACAAATAAGTAAAAATAAAGACTTTTACAGTTACAGTACATAAGTGTGGAAGTTGTAACATATTTTCGAGGCATGAAATGAAATATTTTTCACAAGGATTATTAATAGACCATTATTTTGACATAGGGGTTTTGGTTATATTTTAACATGTCGTACTTAAAATAAATATAAATAAGTGTTCGTATAGATTTAATATCTTTGTATGATAAATATTTTAGTTTGGTAAATCTTCAATTGCATAAACCAACACTAGAAATCCACTTTGAAAATAAAAACAAAAGTATAGAATCATTTAACTTGCTAATGGAAATTATATTACGTATACGCCATGGTGTGCCTAACAAAACAAAATAATTTCTTTTCATTTCATTTACACAACAAAGAAAAAAATATTTCCTTTTTAATTTGCATTTTATTTCATATAAACGTACTTATTTATTAGGCTAGTGAGTAAATTATTTAGTAAGGAACAATTGCGTTCAACGTGTTTATTATTGAATATGTTTGTGTGCAACATAAGCTTCTTTAAACACACAAAGTACGCTCACATTCATCGATGCATTTCTGGTAATTTTTTAATATTTTTGGTTTGAAAAGTTTTATAAGAACATTTTATGAGAATAGTTAAATAAAAACTGTGCAAAGATAGGCGCAGGACATATTTAAATCGAAAAAAGAAGACGCTCAAGCCTTTCATATGACGGATCGAAAAATATTTTTAAATGTTGAAATACAGGTTTTTAAGAGTCATTTTTACATGCTCTTTTCGTCTAGACGTCCGTCGGTCGGTCTGTTTGCCTGTGCATTTGTGTGTCCTGATGTACATAGAGCTAGAACCTAAACGAATGGACCGATTTGCTCTAAACTTAGTGTGATGCGTTTTTATGTGAGGAGGAGAAATTCGAATTTTTGTTTTAGCTCATCTAGAACGGGTAGCTGCGATACAACGATTTTGCTCTTATCAAGTTAAGGTATAGCAAGTCTCCAATTTCGGTGACATTCAGTACCGATTTTCAAGTTCAATTCATGGAATATACTTAATTTAAGAATTAAGTATTAAATGATCTCCAAAATGAGACTATGTATTTGCATCATAAGATTTTTGAATTTTAGTGTATTTAAGTTGTGGACGACACAGCTTTATCAAATTGAGTTTTTGAAGGTTGACGTCAAGCTGTGTCGTCCACAGGTTTGAGCGGGAAGGAATTTTAGAACTCGGCTCGGACTGCGGTACCAAATAAGTCCCAAAAAAGCATAAAAATGCCACATCATACGATTTTGGAATTTCCGTTGTGGACAATACAGCTTGATGGACCTTATATGGTTGATATGGATAATGTAAAATTTCAAAAGTATTATTTACAAAACATGGATTTTAAAATGAAATAAATGTTGTTAGTTGCTTAAATTTCTGAGCCGTTTTAGCGTAACAAAAACGATGCCATTAATCAAAATCGTTGTAGCGTTTTAAAAAAACAAATTTTTATACATAAATATTTGAAAACATTTCCAAACGAAAAAAACTTAAATATCAATTAAAAGTTATTAATAAATTGTAGTATTTGAAAAACCGAATTTTCGAAAAATCAAAAAAAAAAAAAATATATTTTTTGAAAATTTTGATGTTCAGTATAATGTACTTTTACACTTTTAAGGAGATCACAAAACAAAATATTTTATTATTTTACATTCATTTTACGAGCACTAAATAAAGAACACCCACAATTTTGTTTAAATTCGTATGTGAACAAAATGATATAAAATTAAAAAAATGGAAACCCGTTATTGTCATAGAAAAAATTTGTAGCACAGATAGAAAGAGCTTACTAATCTTGTGTTTATAAAAAATCAAATCTGTTGCAGTTTGGCAAAGTTAGAACCAGTTGAAATCATAAAAACTTTTTATAAATCAAAAATAAAAGGAAGACGGGATAATAAGCTCTTATTTTTTCGATTTCAAATAACCTCAGGAACCGATTGAGTGTGCGACACCCTGTATAGAGACAATTTCTCCTGCTTACAGCATATTCATATTTATTGCTACCTCTCTTATAATTAAGTACTTGAAATCCTTTTATTTTGTACAATTTTAATTTGTTCTTAAAAAACACCTTTCTAATAAGCTTCATTAAAATAACCACACAAAAAATACCAGTGATTATATTCTAAATAATATTCGACAATTATTATTAAGTATACCTATAACTATTAAAAAAAAACGTATTAAATCTCGTGTATTCCTATAGTCAAAGGTTGTCTTGACTGTTCCAGTTATGCGCTCCATTACTTTGCCTTATGAAATAATTTATAGGTTTTTAATTGAAAATAACGTTCTCGAAGTCTTTAAATAAAATAGCTCAAACATTATACCAAGGTTCATCATACTCATTTCAAACAATTAAATTCGGTGTGAAACTAATTAGAAATAATAAAAAAAAAACAGGAAGCTAACTATGCACGAGTATTAGGTATAAGTATATGTACATACCTTCATTTGTGCATTTTTTTATATTTTCTAATAAAAACCGACGTTTTAATTATGAATGCATATCTTTACCTAATGATCGTTCTAAATATTTCACCTAGAAAAAATACTTTACCAAGTTCAAGCATCAGAATCGTCTATCGTGTCGAATAAAACATTGTTGCGATCATTTACATACATATGTATGTACATCTAATTATATATCTGAAAGCCTGCATCACGAGCATCATAATTATAATATGTGCATCCAGGGGTATTAAGACTCCTTGTGGGCTTTTGGCTAAAATAAATTATACATAATATATAATGCAGGCTTACATATGAATCAATTTTTATTTTGTTATTAAGAATTTTTAATGACTCTCAACAGATTTCATGAGAATTTCTCATTCATGTGAAATATTATGAAGGCTTAAACTTTTCAAGTAGTTATAGGTAGAGCGTAGAGGCATACCTACATAAATGGGATGAGAATGCAGTTACCTCTCTCGCAGAATGACTTCTCCTGTCGTTCCTGGCGATTAAGATAATTTATTAAGAACATTTGATGGGAATATACCTACTTTTCTTGATGGACGAAAAATGATGGCGGTGGTGACTCATTTGAAGGTTTCTAAGGTGTGTCGTTTGTCCTCTGTCTGTCTTATTTCTAACTGAAAAGTCAAAATGTTTTGACAAATGTTATTTTTATTTTAATTGACATTTAGTAGATATGATTTGATAAAGAGAGGAGCGATTTTATTTGATGTTCAACGACTTTGATCTTGTCAAAAGTGAGTCCATATTTGGAAAGGAGTTCCAGGAATATATTTTAACAAAAAAGAAAACTATAGGTTTGTTTAATGAATCTTTTCTGTACGGAAAAGAGCGGAATTATTGGTTATTGGGAACAGTTAAGTACATAAGTCCGTTAGCGTTCTTGTAAGAATCTACCTGAAACAACATTTTTCTAACAGATTCAGCACAATACTGTTCGCCTTCGCACATTTTGTGTAGTTTTGGGCAGTTTTTAACAGAAGAGATCGCTCATCAGTCCTGAGGCATATACCAGTATACCAGCCTTAAAAACAATACAACTTGTTTTGATCGGTTCGAAAGGTAATTTCTATACCAAACGAGATTTATCGATACCAAATGCATGCATTTTCGATAAGACAGCCCTTGATACCAAACTCTATCAAATGCTTTTGAAATATCGAAACTTATAATCTTACTTCACCAAAACGATGTACCTTAGGATTGGTTCACCAAACTGTTCGGTGCGACATACCATCACATCACCAGTAGACCTATTGCTACGAAGCACGTAGCAATAGGTCCATGAGAAGCTTTCGTCTTCAAGATATTTCTTGAACTGGAAAATTGATCAGCGTTTCCATGGACTTGGAAAGATAAGGGACGTACATAAATAGTGTAATTGCAATTGGCCGAAAGTTTAAAGTTCAAGAAGGTACCCCTTTATAAGGGACTGGCATAAAAATTTTGTTTTCCATTCACTCGGAAAGAGACCAGTTGTATAGGACATATGGAAAAGCTTATGCAGTGGCGTTGCCTTTTTAATTTAAACTAAACCATCACCAACCATCAACACCATCATTGTTATTTCGGCTATATTGCAGTCAGTTCGACTAGACTATAAAAGCTTTTTAGTTTAAATCTGTCATTTTTTATCATAGGTAATCATAACATTACAAAACAATAACTTCCATTTCGTACAAATGTTAGGTAGATACTAAGGTTAACCTGCTAGTGAGGTCATATTTTATGCTTATTTAAATCTACAAGTTCTTCAAAATTAGATATATGTATGCATGTATTGTGTCATTCAATGTCTTTAAAAGCTGCCGATGTTGACATGAATTAAAAAAAAAATAAAACAATATTCTCCTCTTCTACAAAATGATATACATATAAAAGTTGTTATGTCAAAAAGCCCAACCCAATTTACCTAACTATACCAACTTATCGATTTCCAAATGATTTATTCATCATGTTAATTATAATTATTATCCAATCAATTAACTTACCAATATACTAATGCGATGTAAATCCGCCTTAAACCTGTAAAAAAATTAAGAAAAAAAAAAACGAACAACATTTAGTGTGATATTTAATTTCCAAGAAGAAATAGATAATTTATTAACGTCAAATTAAATAACTTAATGCTGTGTAAAAGTATAAAGGTCTATCGTCTATGTTTAGGCTACGGCTATAAATCTCAATAAAGAACCCCCACTGAGAAGAAGAAAAAAGTTTAATCCCACAACACGACCAACCGCAACTAGTTGTTGTTGTTTTTTATTTTTAATTTTAACAGAATGGGTATAAGCTCTATATTTGTTAAAACATCTACAAAATCAGTTAGATCCGAGTGGAAAATCATTTTTCCATGTTCGCCATCACTGAAGGTGTTTAAACTTTTGTGACCAAAAAATTAAGTCATTTTTCCAACTTAATTTGTTATACCAACCTACCAAGTTAGGACTAATAGTTGTTGTCAAAGTTGGGCACACCAGAGTGACACTTCTTATAAAAGGCTCGTGACTTTAATGTTAAGTGTAGGCTTTTCTCTATTAAAAATTTTGGTTTATAACAAAATGTTTTTCTCGCCTGTGTGATGGAGGAGCAGCTATTTAAATGAAGTAATAAAAGCAAAAAGACATGGATATTTACTCAGTTTGGGTGGTAAGTGAAGTAGGTTGGTATACATATATTGTACGTGATATACTAGGCTCAGGTCGACTGGTCTGGAAGTGGAAGCTGGACCCACGCGCTTTAGGCTTTAAGAATATATGGTTTATAATAAGTCAAAGCTGTATGCATATTAAATTATTCAGATATGACAGATTCAATTTGTTTGATAACAGGGAATGGGGAGATTGAATAAATAACTCATTGAAAAATGGTTATGCAACACTGACAGTTTACACCAGTTGGTATCCCACCAAACGAAGTGCCTAAAAATAGAATGGCAGACAAAGCATGCATACATTGTTTGTAAAGTGTATTTTATTTACAGATCTTTAAAATAACCCGATTTCAATAGTTTTATTTGGCTTAAAAGTAATATGGCAATGAAAATGAATAAATGAAAACAAATCATTTGGGATTTTTAACAATATTGCTGATCAATTCTAAGTTTTACAATTACCTATAGATTTTTGAATTTTGTTATGAAATTACAACCTTATAAAATGATATCCAATGCTGGCACAACCATCAACCATCTTTGATTAGCAAAATGTGCATTTTATTTGCAAAAACCTGAATTTCATTTGCAAATAAGGAATTCATTTATTTGGCAAAAAAGTCAATTTAATCTGCAAAAAGGGAAAGTCAGTTTGAAAAATGATTTATTTAATTTGCAGAAGAGTGAATTTATTGTGCAAACATTACCGGAATTTTTGATTTTTGTTTAGCAAGGTCCATTTTGAGTTTATTTTTTCCATCATACATTATTATTTATAATGCCATATTTAAAGGCTCTAAAATTGACGATATAACAGAGGTGCACTTGGGCGTATACGCACTTTTTTTTAACTTTGCGGCCACAAAAAGGATTAGTATTACCCTTAAAATATTTGCACACAGTGCGAGCGTTCAGGAAATTGGAAAAGGGTTAAAAAGGAGATACCGATGAACATTTGTTTTGAATGTTCTGAATACTGTAATGAGAGGGAAACACAGAGCCAGGTAAAGCATTCCACATTCTTGTGGTACGACTAAAGAAAGAATCTCTTTACTTCACAGCACGTCCGAAGTTGGGCTCGAGGGTAAACTGATGGGCATTCCTAGAAGCGCGAGTCTTACGGTTGAATTGTTTAAGGGGAGGGATATCTGGCTATTTCACTAGAACACTGTTTATAAAAAAAACGGTAAAATTGAGAAAGACATGAAACATTACGGCGGTGTTCGAGAGATGTAATTGTTTCAGTTATAGATACTTCACCTATCATTTTTAAAGCTCTCTTTTGTATTCTGTCCAACAAGTTCAAGTGTGTTTTTGGAGCTCCTGCCCATGACATGAGAATTGTACTCAAGTTTTGGACGAATGAAGGCTTTCTACATCACAGCCAGATCAGAAGGGGAAACAAATTTCTTGCACCTACGGAGAAAACCTAAACACTTAGCAGCGTTTTTGGCGACATCAAACATGTAATCATTCCACAAAAGTTGGTCTGTGACATGTATACTGAGAACAGAGAGCTGTTTGGATTCCTCGATGCAAGTGCCATTCATGGATAGTGGTATTGGGAGTGGGTTTCGCTTTAACGACAGGAGACAGCATTGAGTTTTTGAAGCATTAAATTCTACGCGGTTTTTGATTCCCCATTGAACAATGATATTAAGTTCAGAATTTAATGAGCTTATAACACGCTACCGTTCAAGTTCCACATCTGAAGGACATGGATGTGAATCTGTAAACGAATATGAAAAGCTGAGGGTACTGTCGTCAGCGAAACAGTTTAATGGATTAGAAGTTTCAGACAAAAAATCATTTATAAAAATAAGGAAAAAAGTCATTTATTTTGTGGATTTCAGACTTGAAACCGTCCAATACAACTTGTATTGAACGGTCCCAAAGGTAATTTCTAATCCAATGAAGAAGAGATTCATCGAAACCAAATGCGCACATTTTCGATAAAAGAGCTTGATGCTAAACTCTATCAAACGCTTTTGAAATATCAAGTTCAATAATCTTACTTTCTCCAAAACGATGTAAAGATTTTTTCCAGTGTTCGGTGAGATATACCATCAAATCACTAGTGGACCGTTACCGTACTGCCGGTCATAAAGAAGCTTTCGTTCCTCGAGATATTTCTTGACGTAACTAACGTAACTGCAATTGGTCGATAGTTAGACGGTAAAGAAGATATGCCTTTTTTAGGGACAGGCTGGACAAATGCTGATGATTTTTATCCACTCGGAAGGAGACCAGTAGAGAAGAACAGATGGAAAAGCTTACGCAGTGGTTTTTCCAGCATTGAAGAACACCTCTTCAGAACAATGGGAGGGATACTATCCGGGCCAGCGGATTTGTGTACGTCGAGATCTTTTAGAACTCTAGCAACTGGACGAGTGCGAAAGAAGATTTGTCCCATAAAATCGTTTACGCTCTCAAGTACAGGCGGAGTTCTATCACTTGCTGGCAGCGTCGAATTAACAGCAAACTGTGGTGCAAGCAAATTGGATTTATCTTGCGAGCTGACAGTAGGTGTGTCGTTGAAGACCAGCGTTGGAACCGAAGACGAAGTAGTTCAGTTATCTTTGGGTTTGATAGATTTCACCCTATTCGTGATAAAATTTCTCATTCCACAAAGAATGAAGTTTGTAATCATATATGCACTGGCGTGTATGTCACTTTCGAGGAAGCATAGTGAGTGACCAGTTAAAGCCCTTGAAAAAATGATTGAGACCGTCCCAGTTGGCTTTCTCGTATTGCCAAAAGGTTCTCTTTGAAATTTTTTCTTTAACTGTGATTTTATTTATATAGAATGTATATATGTAGATTCATAGAATTTTTCAACAAAATTACTACAAAATACATATTATTAAACAAAATCGAAAACATTTATGTATATGCACGCTAGGTTGGTTTATGTCTTGTAAGCCAAAATTGAACGGTAGGAGGCACTGAGGTCAATGTTTCTACAAAATCTTCTACATATTTGAAAACAATCGGTCGTACTGATATGGCTTATTTTTTTTTTTTAATATTGCTTATATGAAGCTGAATTATAATGAAGTAGGAGTTAAAAGTTTTCCAAAAAACTGTAAATTCGTTAAAAGCTGAAAGTGCTTTTTTTATTGGATTTTTGTATAAACTCGCAACCATAACTTCTAATGATGAATATGCGTAGTTTTTTTAATCATTCATTTGCATGGTCTTTGAGACGCGTCTCTCAGCACCCGTTTTGAAAATATTTGCTATAATCCGAATAAATTGGAATTCAACTTTCTTCATCGAAGTTGCAGCTAACGTTGTTGGAAAAGGATCGATCGGCTCATTCAGATTTAGTACCCAAGTTGATTTTTTTCATGAATTAAACAAGACCACCGTCGTCGGTGCGGTGGTATGATGTCATAATCGGGAAGGAGCTTAAAAGTCCACCATAATTTTCACCACACAAAAAATGTCCTTACTTCGAAAAAATTTGACAAAGCTGAATTTCGGTGGATAGCTTCATTTTAAAGTCCTTAACACTTCTTAAAATGTATCCTAAGTTTTGGAGTGGGGCAAAACATTTTAGGGGGGAGAGGGGGTAAAATTCAGTTTTTTGTCCAAATTCATTTGAAAAAAAGTAAAATTATAAGACCAAAAATTTGTAGGTACCTTCAACTTTTTTCAAAAGAACTTTTAGCTTTTGAGTAATTTGGAAAAAAACCTTAATTTTACTCCCTAAGTGTGTTAAGGACGGAGTGTTAAGGACGTTAAAATCAGTAGTTAGAATCAGTAGATATGTTAAAAACAGATGTTAACAATAAGGCTCTATATCTCTATCTTATTTTATATATTATCTCTATATGTATGTATCTTAAGGTAAGATCACCCTAGTTTCACTAAATTTGGTGGTCTAACTCCGGAACTAACTTACTACGTTGATGTAGTACTTAAAAGCTGAAAGGATAAAAACTCTATTCGAATCATAATGTATGCGGTAGTCCGTGACAGGTAACATAAGTACAATGTAGCCACCTAATTAACAAAAAGATCTAATCGCGTAGAAAATTAAAAAAAAAAAAACATTTAAGTATAAATTAATTCAAATTCTAACCAGCTTGAATGGAAATTGGAGAATCTCTGCCAAAAAAAAAAAAACATGCATAATGATTAAAAAGGCTCAGCAATTTATTTAAATATGTAAATAACTACTTGAATGTTGATTTTCACCGGAACGTGTTTATTTTGTTAAGTTCTGCATATGTATATATGTACATTTTTTCTTTTCGAAGATTTATTAAAAGCCTCATAAGCTCAATTCTACCATTTCATTTGCCATCAATAAAATTTAGAAAAAAAAAACATGAATAAATATGTATCTTCGCTACTTTAGAAATCAAATACCAGAAGACAAAAAAATAGAAATAGAAATATAAAACATTCAAATTAATAGGTAAAAGTTTTAAAAGATGTCACAGACTTGTTTATGTTTATGTACCACCATCATTTATCGGACTATGAAACATGTTGATACAACAACAACTACTCTATCGCCACACAGCTTTAGCGCAAGGAAACATTTTCACTTACTTCTGATACCTTGTAGTATACAATGTGAAATTGAGCCCAAGCGAATTGGCTTTTGCAAGGAAGTCGGCTATTTGCAGATGAAATGAAGGAGCCATTTTGTGTTCAAAGAGGATATACAATACAATCTCTTATTCTCTATTGACTTGGTAATGATGATTTGTTGTTTAAAGAAAGACTTCGTATCATATGCGCTTCTTGTAATACTCTATCCCCAATCCGGGTTCGGTCAATTATAGTGATCAACAAATTGGAAACACTTTTATTTTTTACCCGATCAGATGTTGCAATTAAAACAAAATATACACAACAATCTTTATTCGAATTCAATCGGCTTTGCTTATATATTTGGGTATTAATTTATTCAAAAGTGAAAGTGAAGTTGCTCTTTGATTTGTTTCCAGTTTTTTTTGTTGAATATCTGCTTCACAAAATTGGGTGTTAAAAAGCAAGATTATTATGCACTATAAATGCACGCTCTCACGGATCGTTGTGGGCGCCACCTTTGCCGCCACTATATGCATCCGCCAAGCAGCCGAACGAGATTATACTAACTGATTTGGATGTTAATTAAGGTGCACAAATTATTTCATTGAGAAATTAAAATTATAACTAGGCAGAATTCATTGACTAACAAATAATAATGAAGGAGGGTCAGGAATTTGAATACCTTAATTTATTATGAAACACATAATATGTACCTATTTATATTTGGAAATTGGGATTTAAAGTCTTTGTATAACCCTCGTTCTGGGAATTTGAAGACTTTTTATAATGAAATCACTTTTCAATAAGAACTTCCAGTAGATATATAAGAGTTGATGCAATTTTATGAAGTGATTAAGGTATATCAGTAAATTTATTAGGCATTGTGTTGTTAATTTTACATTGGTTTTAGTTGTTTATAATAGGTATCTTCCCGTAATTTAAATTTATGTATTAATTCTTAACAAAAGTTCAAAGACATTTTCCTACTCTGACTCACTAAATTCATAGAAAATAGATGTCGTGAGAGAGTTCAAAATGTATACAACATTTGTTATGGGTGGGCAATAAGTTAGTAGGTATGATTGTATTTTAAAACTTATAATTTTAGAACGTTAGAATATTATAATAAGAAATACAATTTTGTGGGTGGTCTTCCAATAAGGGAAATATTCGTAGAAAATCACAGCGGAAAAATATTAATGTAGATTTTCTGCAACGAAAACGCCACTAGCACTGATTTAGAAATGACAGACAACTGGGTGTATCTTTTTACATTGAAAATTTAAAATAAAGCTATGCGCAAATCTACCCGATCGCGATAGTGGTGATCACGATAACAATTAAGAAGGCACCGGTTGGGGTAAGGAAAGGGATCACGCCCTTAAACGACAATGGTGCGTTTACCGCTCCTCAACCCGGTGATTATGCGCTGACAGATACTTCTCCTACACCTTAAAACCTGACCGACTAATCGAAGCAGCCACATACACCAACCACGGATCTATCAAACTTACCCTTCAGTCGTTGAATGGAGCCACTGCTCCTACGGGCCTGGTGGAGGAATGATGTACCCGGTGGGGGTAGAGGAAAAGCTCACGCCCTAAGAACACTACGGTGGGCTGGCCTTTCTTCTACCCGGTGATTGGGCCGACTGACACTCCTTCAATCACCTGTAGGCTAGTCTAGCAGAACTGAGCAGTCGCTTGCACCAACCACTGATCTATCAAACCCACCCACCAGACGTTGCATGGAGCCACTGCTCCTACGGGTCTCGTGCGGGGATAATCAATCTAGTGGGGGTAAAGGAAAGGAACACGCCCTCAAAAGACAATGGTGCGTAAACCTCTCCTCAACCCGGTGTTTATATGTCGACAGACACTCCTTCAATTAATTTCAAATCAATTACGACTTTTCAGGCTATAGCTTGTTAGAACTTCATCGCCTCCTTTTACGGGCTATGTCATAAGATTTATCATAGGTTTATATTTTATATGAGGATGAAAAATCCTTGGGTATCACACTGATCTAAGTGTGACGGACAAGACCAACTGTCAGCCCACTAACCTAGCCTTAACTAAGGCACCAGGTGGAACTGCTTTTTAAGGGACAATTTTTGATATACCACACTTGAACTACGAGTACAGCGCAGTGGCGCGTCAGGTCCCCTTTTTTACTAAAGCTGCGTTTAGACAATCAACGCAAATGGTCAAAGTGTTGACTCACTAAAGTCAAAATGACGTCAAATTATTTCCCAAGTCTGTCAATTTGTGTGATCGTCAACGCAAAACACTAGAAGTGCTTTGATACTCACGGGACAGTTTTTTATATACTGCACTTGAACCAATTTTTGATATTCCGCACTTGAACTACGAGTACAGCGCAGCGGCGGCGGCGGCGCATCGGATCCCCTTTTTTACTAAAGCTGCGTTTAGACAATCAACGCAAATGGTCAAAGTGTTGACTAACTATAGTCAAAATGACGTCAAATTCTTTTCCAAGCCTTCATGTGATCGTCAACGCAAAACACCAGAAATGCTTTGACACTCGCGGCGTCACGAATCTTAAGGCCAACGCGTTTATTATTTTCGATAATCGTGTAATCACCCTATCCGTCATCAGCGTGTTGACTGTGATGGTCCATTGACATAGCAACTTTTCTGCCGTTTCAACTTAACATGCGTTAACTGTCAACTCAGCTTTCCAAGAAGTTTTTAAATCCATTGGATTGGGACTAGATATCATATATCCACTGTTTAAATATAGACTGTATAAGATCAACTTTCACAATCTCGATAAAAAAAATGTTTTCTGATTAAAATTCCGACTGATCAAAATATCGAAAAGAACGCCTAGATCCATTTTTTAAAATGTCGATTTTTAAAATGTCATCGTCAAAATGTAATCTTCTTTTTTACAATCAAGATTTCAACAGTGAAGATTTTGATTTGACAGTTTAACAGTCGACATATTCAGCAGATTATTAGGGATTTTTGGTTTAGTGAATGTCATTGACAAGGACGTGTTTGATTATATTATGGTTTAATCAAAATGGCGACTGTTAAAAGGTTGTATTAAATTTTTCTTCTGGCTGATGGTTTCGTATCGGCTTTTTTTGTAGAGATTGTGAAAGTTGATCTTAAAGAGTCGATATTTTAAAAGTCGACGTATAGTACCCAATTCTAAATTTTCTTGCCAAAAACATCGAAAAGTCGACTTGACTTTTTTCAAGACAGTCTCGACATTTTGTAGTTATTTTTTAAGTCGATACGAAATTTGACGACATTTTTGTAGTAACGACATAATATATTTGATATAATATTTTGGACTGTCACCAGGACCGTACAAATTGAATAGCAATCAATTTGTGTTATCAAAATCTCAATATGTTTGTTTTCCTTTTTTAAATTACCTACCGTAACCCCAGCAGCAGCAATTCCACAAGGGCAATATTGCCCGGTATATAAAAGAAAGTTATTGATCTCCATCGTAGAGTGAATAAATTTAGACGTTTCGCCTTTTTGGGCGATTAACGAGGCAGTTAATTGCTTTAAATATTGCCAGTAAAGCCGTTGGGTAACAGAAGAATTATGATTAAAAAAGTAGCAAGTACAAAATTTAAATTATTTGGCCGTCAAATTTGGTCGATTTAAAAAAAAAATTACGACAATCGGTTTTCTTTGTCAAAATATTGGTGCTTTATTTCGAAATATCTCGTGAAATCGATTTGGTCACCTTTAAAAAACCAAAAATTTTTCCTGAAAAGTGGCAATTGGTAACCCTTAAATTTGAACCCAATGTGCCCCTACTGAAGACATATGCAGTAACTCGGAAAATAAAAGAGATATTGAACAGAATGAAACTGAACTTTTTTTTTGAAAATGTACTTTAATAAATCTTTTTTTTTTAATTAGCTTGAATTGAAACATAACCGCAAAAAGTGCTTTAAATTAAAAACAGTTCTTTTCTATTTTCTACCTGGAACATGTCAAAAATCAGAACTGATGAGATAATTAACATCTAATTCTCAATCCACTGTGCCAACAAAATCTTTCCTTTCCTTCTATTCCTTCTAACTAGTGCCGTGCATTGCATTTAAACGACCTAAGGTCTTACAGGCTAATAGTTAAAATTATATATTATATATGTGATCCTTATTTTCTCGTGCCCAACACCGTGATTTATGAGGTATCTAGCCAGTTCAGGTATCTCAGAAACCTAAAAGCAGTTTCTCGCTAGCATAGTAACAAAACAGAGACATTTTTTTTTGGATTCGACAGTCTTTCTTTTTTTTTGCAAAACTAATCAATTTTTAAAAATAGAACGGAGATTGCTTTGGAGAAAATCTGGAGTTAAATGTGAAATCTCTGATATCTCCAGAAACGAGTGCCTCTTATTGATCTTTGAATATAATCAAACGCTCATGTCAATTTGTCAGTTAAATTATAACTTCCATTGTACCTTAATATGCACCAAGCTCCGCCAGTATTAGGTAATAAATCCTTTTTGCTCCCGCAGGGCATACTTATAACATTAAGACCAAGTTCGCACTTTTGCTCACACCAAATAGCAATCAATTTCAATCAGAGCGAAAATTGTTAAAACCCCCGAAACAATTTTCTTACACACCAATAACAATAAATTATACTGGCAAAAAATTATTAACTGGTGAACTTCCTTAGATAGTGGCGCCACCTACGCCAAGCCGCGTCGCGTCATCGTCGTTTTGTTGTTGTTGTGCAATGACGTCGACGTATGCCAACTATATCGTCGTGGAGTGTCTCCTTTCGCTTACGTAATTTCTTCACATTTAACAGTCCAATGATTTCGTTTTAAATGCCAATTAGTGAGTTGATCAGCCACCAGATGGAGTAAGGGAGAGAGAGAGAGCTCGCATTTGTATTATAATCGTAGTCAGATCCATTCGAGACGGATCATAGCCAATGAAGTGTTCCTCTCTGACACCGTTAAATTGAATCTACCACATCGAAGATTTGCTGCAACAAAATACAAAATTGTCTCTGCTTTCCTGTAAATAAAGTTCTGCGCAAGCAGCAAAAGACGAAGTCGATATTGACTCGCGTCGAGTTACTTTCAAAGATGCCTACAGGATAGATGAAATGATGCTGATGATGCTCCGATGGTTTAGTAAGTTGTTTGTGTTTCATTACTTGCTAATGGTCGCCTTTGCTGATGCAACGTTATGGGTTCATTTAATTTTTCTCCATCAATGTGGAACTATTTAATAATAATAATAAAACCCACCACCAACTACAGTGTTGGTGCAGTTTCGAATGTTTAAAAAAGAGCTACTGCTGCTAATGATGATAATGTTGACAACGAAGTAATGTTGTAGACAATTTAGGGTTGCCATAACATACAATTTTATTGTAAGAAATTTTATAAAGTTTTATGAAAGGCCTAAAACAAAATTCGTAGTTAGTTTATTTGCCCGAATTTGTCCCCAATTATTATCTCACTTGATTCCAAACAAAATTCACAACATTTAAAAACTGACATAAGATACCTCTATATTTTTGACCGTTCAAAGTAATATCGACATTTTCGAAAAGGATTAAAAAGTAAAACATATAGGCCCTTAGTAATAAACGAATTTCTAGTCGAATTTATACTAAAGTCGAGTTTATTCCATACAAAAAAATCGAATCAGCAATCCCAGTTGCCTTAATTCTCGCTTGGGATGCGGTGTGAAATCTCAGAGATCTCATTTGTTGAACACACAAATTTTGAGTGAAATATAAAAACGATGATAGTTCGATATGGATCGAACTGCAGAACACAGATGCAAATAACGTTTTTATCTCCCAAATGAGGGATTGAAAATATAACAACAATGGTAACCCTGGTTCTTGGCGTTGATAATGATACAATGACGAAACCATCTATTTGCCATTGTTGTGACATTTTCCCAGAGCAATTACCATTCTTTTGCTCTCACTCCAATGTAGCTGTGAGCAGTTTTTTTTTGTTGTTGTTGTCGCTGCTGTTGACTCTTATGAAAGTGAGATAAATCAATGTTGGCATGGCATGTCAATACAATTTACATTGTTGCAACATGAAGCCAAAATGTTAAGATGCTAAATGTGTTTGCAGAATAAAAAAACGAAAAAAAAAACAACGGACGACAAACGACAATGTTATTCCCATCACACTTAGTCTGAACTTTTTTTTTGTAATTGCCTGTATAAGCATAAATGTCTGGGTTCCCGAAGTGGACTTAAACTTTAACTTGTTCTCGTGAGAGCGGAAGTGTAAGTAGTGGAGCCGGACAGGAATACATGGCAATTATTGATGTTTTGCGTGATAATTGCTGTAATGACGTGGATGGATTTGCAAATACGTAACAGCTTAAAGATTGATCAAAGTGCCAATGGGCAAAAAGGAATCGAAAGAATAATACAAATTTCATATCGAAAGTGCCATAGTAACATGATTATTTGCCCTTTTCGAACGCTTAGTAGGAGAGAATAAGCTGTTAGGTTGATGTAGTGAAATTTATCTTAAATTTTTTTGTGAATACGATTAACAACTCTTTATGCCAGTCATCCAATAAATATATACATTTATGTCTGGCCGCTTTACACAAGAACAATAAAATGAAGTCGAACTATGTTTGCCTAAACAACAATTGCCTTAAATACAGTCTATTTTTTGTTTAATTCATTATCGATTTTTGTAGATAGCTGGTATAAAAAAGAATACAAAACCTGACTGGCCTACTTTACTCGTTTCAAAAATGAATGATTTTGGATTAAATAACATGATTAATTATATTTTACGTGTGGGTCTTAAATTCCTTATAAACTCAGGCTCTAGAATAGTTTAGACCAATCTGTAGATAAAATAATTCTTATCTCTTATTTGAGATAAATTAAATCAAATTAATCATATTACATTATTTTATTAGATCATTCTATATTTATACCAGTCACATAACTAATATTACTGTTGGTTAAAATATTACGTTTTTTGTGTTGTGTCTTTTTTTTTTTTTTTATAATTTGGTATAAATAAGACCAAGTGATTTATAGTACCGTTTATGCTTTATATCATTCAATTGCAAATACATAATCAAAAATTGGTTATAATATTTCAACAATGTTTGAACTAAGGTAGATGAAGATTTATTATACCATTTTATGTTTTATACCAGTCAGATGCACAAAACTAATAGTTAGTTAAAATTTAAAAACTATTAGAAGGCAATTAGCATCTACTTCAAATTCATACTATTCCTTAATATCTTATTGTTTTTTTTTGTAAATGCACAACCTCAAATAATGATGAAGATTTATGATTGACACAAAACTTTTAGAACTTGGATTGTTTTTTTTTTTTATAATTTGCACGCACTCAAGGGATTATGACTACCCTAGTTAAGATACGATGTCACACGGTGTGAGCGGTTAGGAGAAGTGGAGAGGATTTAATAGGAGATGTCGATGCACATTAGTCTTGAACTGTTGCACATCACAATGAGGGGGAAAGATCGAGGTAGGTAAAACATTCCACATTCGGGTTGTGCGACTAAAATTGGTATTCACTTAAAGTTGTCTGGGCAAAAATTGGTATATCCTAATATTAAGGTTGTAGTATGATATTACTAAACATTTGCCTAATTTTAAAACAGTTAACTAAAATTTTAAAATTTTAAATACTTTTTAACTAGTATCATACTAAACCAATTTCCTTCATAATCTCCAGCTGGACACGTCCAAATAAGTGCCAGCTCGAGCAAACATTTCACAAATACCTATATCTCATTTTGACATTTGTAAACGTCAAAGTGACATATGAACTAATTACGATGCTTAAAAGATAAAATTTAGTGACTTTATTTTAGTAAAACGTTAGGGGGCAATACGATCTCGTTTAAAGTTAGCTAAATACAATTTCTAACCTAGTATTAAACTAAAGATGATTTTACATCGTACTAAATCGAATAGAATTGTTCACCAATATCTTTTAATCCAAATAAAAATTCCACCGTAAGAGACGTAAGAAAAGAATCCAAGTAGGTGAAAACAATTATTGGTAATAAAGCTAATACCTAACTATATATCATTTCCCACCTGCCTTCGTGAGTGATCTTATTCTCATCTTCAATATAATTCTATTACGTACCGGAAATTATCATTTATCTTCCATCGACAATGTTTCTATATGATCCCACATCAAAATCCAACAGAAAATCAATAAAATGCAATATATCTCTTCACATAATATTGTCATCTTCCTCTGTTGAGAATTGCATCTTCTAAGAGATCTTTATAACGATCATTTCAGAGAGCAGACAAGCCCCCCTTTGATTTATATAAATGTGTGACAGACAAGTAATTAAATTCGATTTCATATAGTTTGTCAACTGTCATGCATTACTGTTCTATTAAGAAGCAACCTTTACGGCAAAAGCAAAGACCGGGAAAACCCCCACGCATCATGTCCAATATTATACAACATATCGCGCTAGCCTAGACAAAATAAATAAGTTTACTCTGTTCAATTTATAACCCGATGAAATACCCTGAATCCTCAATAGAAAACATATTATTTCCTATCATCGTCTTCTGCCTTCTTCGTTACAAGTCACAATTCACAAACTAATGTGGGCCATAGTTTTTTTTTTCGTCCCGGAACGTCACCATGAACATCAACATCATTATCATCGTCAATGTCTTTTGAGTCTCTGATCGCTGTCGAACAGTAGGGCAACCTACACGACTAAATGGGATCACATTTATCTAAGAATGAAGTGACACTTACTACACAAAATATACTTTTCTGTAACTTATAAACACAATGGGGCGTATTCATAGTCATTTTAGAACTGTGTCTAAGTTAAACATAGGTTTAGTTGAATTTTCGGACGTTGATTCTATTTTTTAGTTTATCATTTCAAAATATTTTAAGCTATTTGTGTAGTATAACAAGTTAATAATCTTATAAAAATATAAAACCAACAATTTTTAATTAAAATCGGACTGTATTCATTGAGCTAAAATTGTCTTAAACTGTAATTTAGTTAAACCTGGGTCTATCTGCGACTATGAATATGCCCCAATGTATTTAAACACTTGCATTAAGCACTTGCATTAACCATAAAACCTTCAAAGCCAGATTTTAATTTTTTAGTGTTGCACTAGTATGTATGACATCTGTCATATTTGTTCGCAAGATAGGCTTGTCCAATTTGAAATTCTTAAAGAAATGGTGATAGTACGAAACTGTGAAAATGTAAAGTGTTCAGAACAACATTTAAGTTAAAAAATAGTTAATTAATGTCCTGGAAACAGTATTGTTCTTAGAAAGATTTAAATAGGTATGTTTTTTCCAAAAATATCTTGAGTTAGATTCTTTTGTTTGAAATGATTTCAGATTTTTAGTTATTTTGTCCCACAGTTTTTTTTTGCCCCAATCACTCGGTCGCATAGTTTTCTTTTACGAGTCCAAATATCGTTGTCGCTGATGTTCATTAGAAATCATTTGAGCCACCCACGAGATTTTGTTTCAGAGTAGGTAACTGTGTGCAACACTTGAGCGTTGCGATAGCAGCAACAGCATCATACAGTGCCAAATGCTATTGAAGAGGCGTATACAGAAGCTACCAGTCAAGGAAATAAACAAAAAAAACTCCAACTGGATCTCCATTTCCAAAACCTACTACCGAATTCCATTATAGAAATGACTCTTAATCGTTTTCCGTGATTATTTAGCGAGTAACCATCATCATCAGATAAATAGATAAATAAGACTTATATAGGATATTTGTTTTGGGTGAATGTTGTTTGCGTACTTCTTCTATACTCTTGGTAGATATCCGGATGGATAGATCGCACAATGAACTCAAGCTCACTCAGATGATGGTTGATTTAGAGTTTCTTGACAGTTGATGTTGATTAGTCATAAAAAGATTTTTTAGCTTTTTTATGGTCGATTTTATCCAAATAAGAATGGCTATTTTGTTGTATTTGTATACGGTGTTGATTTCATTAAGATTCACAATAAAAAAATGGACCTATTAACATGATAATTGAAAATATAAAAAAAAAACAGCATTCGAAGGAATTTATTAATTCATAACGACTGTTTAAAAGCCATAAAATTGAACGTGTCACAGAATTTATAATTTAAATAATAAAAAAATATAGAAATGCAAATGATTTTATTATGTTTAAATTTTTTTTTTTTTGCTGTATTTTCTAGTTGGAATATTTATTTAAAAATAAACATTTTGCTAATTTAAGTGTTTTAATTTTCTTCTTTGACAAAATAACGATACAGTTCGTGATGAATCTTAACGATTTTAAAAAATTCTAATGGGATAACAAGGTTGAAATGTCTATAATTAATAATATAAATTTAATGCAACTGAAAAATTGTTATCATTTCATCGATTCCTATCATTTTTGACATAATCCTGTAAATGGTCTTATACTATGTTCTCACTGAACGAAATTAAACAATTTTGGTATAAAATCACATTTCGAAATGAGGTAATTTCAACCTCATTTGCATGAAATTAGGTTAAAAATTAGGTGAATGCATCCAGCGGGAATCAGTTTCAAAAGCTCTTAAAAGCTTTTGCATGAAAATATCAATATACACTATACCCAACAACATAAAACAGAAAGAGAAAACAACAAAAATAAACGGCTAACTGCCATTCCAAATTCAAAAATGAAATTGGCAAATTTGATAATAAAAACACTTTTTTGCCAAATTTGGAAATTACCTCATTTCGGCTCTAATGAAAACGTAGTATTACTCTACTCGCTGAAAGTTGCCCTGCCTACCTTACAGACGTGATGCACTCTTGCAGCTGCGGTAAAAAAAATCTCCCTATATTTTGTTATTAATTTCTTATTTGATTGACGCTGGCAGAAAAGAAGGGGCGGCAAAAATAGGCTCCGCTTCGGGCGGCATGCATAGAGCCACGCCACTATCTTCCCAGTTCGTTAGGTGTTTCTGCATCATTCATCTTCTACTGAAAAACATAATGCTACCAAAGGTACAAAAATAACCATTTTTCGAAAAAAAAATGTACCAAAAAATATATAGCCCTTTATACTGAACTGAGTTTTGTTTATCAAAAATGCAACGATTTTCCTTCAAAAGTAAATTTTATCTTCAAAAGTACTAGGCACAAGGATTTTAGAAAATCCATCCAGCTGTTTGAGCTGTAGGCTCACGGACCCGGACAGACAGAATTACGAGAACCACTTGTTTCTCCTTCCCTATCATCGTTATAGCAACTTTGATTAAAATATCGAGTTAAATTTTGTTTATGAATTCATCACTTGCCATTTAGTATATACCTATATGTACATATGCTGCATATAACAGACATACATTTATCTCAAGTAAAAACTTAATTACATTGTTGCTAAAGATTTTTCTATACCTAGTCTTAGCTGTCCAAATTCTTTTAAGTGCTTTTTTATGTTTAAAGTTCTGATAACCTTAACATTTCTTAAAACTCATTATTTGAAATAATATTTTTGGTGCTAAAACTAAGACTAGGTCCTTATATGGCTTCATCAAAACTGACCAGAACTTAAACCCTTTGCTATGGCGTAAAAATTTAAAATTACTGTGCCTAATAATTAAGTGTTTATGTGTGGTTGATATATTTATATGTATATGGTTAATCCAAACAAACAAATTAGCAGTGGGTGTTTTCATGAACAGTTTTTTTTATTTCATGGTTCAAAAATAGTTTAAGAAGGTCGTATCATCGTAGATTCATACACTATGGGAGTTATGTAGAAGATTGTAGCAATTTGTGCTACTAATGTTTTCTGCACTAAATCACGCCTGGAGTTGTTAGCATTACTAATTTTATATTTCAGCTAAAAATTCCAAAATGTTTGAATATATTAACTAAAATGTAGGTTGAAGATTACTTTGCCAAAATTGTCAATAAAGATAATAAAAAGCACCTACAATACTACATAGAAAAAAAAATTTTAACTAATTTGTTTAGGTAGACTATAAACTTTAAAATTTCTTGGAACAAACGTAGATCCAAATAAACAGGTAGTTTTTGGCCAGGCTGATAATATATATACTTTTAGGTACCTAGATCGCAACGTAATGGTATTGGGTTATTAAGTAAGAATCTCATCTAAATTTCATTTTTCTAAAAATTAAACTGTTGTCTAAGTTCAAGCTGAATTTTATATGGATAACATCCTTTCTTCTCCGATATTATTATGATTTTGTTAAACGATTGAGCTTTAATTCAAGCTTTAATCTTTGGATAGAAGTCACTAAAGTCGTGCTTCATTTTTTAGTGAAATTCAGAATAAGTAGTTCGAAAGTCAAAATCACGCAAATTACCAATAGTTAAAGTAGGTACTTACTTTTTAGGTATAATAAATGGGATACCAGGAATTTAAATTCAGGACCTTCATACTTCAGCCTTATATGGTATTTGGGTATATAAAACCTAAAAAACTAAGTATAGTAATATCATGAGCCAGATTTTCGTTACGCGATGTAGGCACGATTGGCGGCGCGTGTATTCTTTTTAAATTGACATACAAACTATAGCAAAGCTAGGCGTCCATCGATTTGAACCATAATAGTACCTACCTACTATAGATTTTATAAACAAAGCTTATATTCAGATCTTTCAATATCATCCGATTGATTTTATTCCACAAATAAATGCAAAAATATTCACAATCATTATTGTTGTGTTGTTCGTAATATTTTTTTGTACAAAATTGGAAAAAAAATCAAAATCAAATTTCATCATTGGTATTTTTATGCAAAAGGTTAACAACCGACTTAAGTCAATTCGCAAAATTTATCTTTCTCTCTCAAAAGCATAACATTAATTGGATTTCATTCAAACAATGATGCACATACAAACATACACTCCCTGCCACTTGTTTGAGGCCACTATTTTCATAAAAAAAATTTCTCGACAAAAACCTATAAGCAAAATTTTTCCTGAAAATTTTTGATACGTGTGAATAGGTATATATTTTTTTTGCAATAAAAAGGGATAAAGTTAAAGAGTTAACTTGGAAAATCCATAGAAATCTCCAAAATTATGTGAATGGACTACAAGAAATGGGTATAAAAAGTTGCGTCACTTGATTGAGGCCATTCCAAAAATTGCTTGGCAAAAGTTAACATCCCCGATTTTTTTCAAACAAAAGTATAAAATATTTAAGAAAGGAAAGAATGCTAAAGGGTCCGCCATCTTAGGTTTTTTTTTCAACTAGTGCTTATTTTGTGAATGGTAACACTTAGCTCATGTCTGATTTGACAGATAATTAGTTGTATCCTTCCGCTGAACGAATATGGTTGTGTATACGCTTGAACAACGCTGGGAAATATTGCAACATTACTTTGCCGATTTTGCCAAAAAAAATCATCTTTTCAGATGAAGCTCATTTTGATCTTGGCGGGTATGTAAACAAGCAAAATTGTCGCATTTGGGGCACAGAAAACCCGCACGCCTGTATTGAAATGCCGATACACCCAAAACTGTTTGGTGCGGATTTTGGTCCAGAGGCATAATTGGGCCATTTTTCTTCAACCGAGCAAGGAGTGGCCGTTACAGTCAATGGCGATCGTTATCGGGCCATGTTGAACGAATTTTTTTTCACAAAATTTAAAGAGGAGGATATTGGCAACATTTGGTTTCAACAGAACGGCGCTACGTGCCACACAGCCGAAACTACACTCGATGTTGATGATGCATTTTCAAAAAAAAAAAATTATTTTCGGACCCTTTATATTAAATTTCAAGTTAAAATGAGCTCTGGAAACACGTCGACAATAGCAGAAAGAGGATCAATAGATGCTTTAAAGAAACTGGGATTCTCAGGCCGAGAAAAAGCTGAAGTAAGACCATTGTCAACAACTATCTAGCAGACACTGAAAACTATGGAAAAAAACGAAAAGGACAAACAGTTGCGGTTATACAAAGCAACAACAATCCGAGGAAAGTGACTCATTCAGCGGCTAGCTTCAAATTCCACACTATCAGCGCCTAAAATAAGGTGAAAAAGTGGGGTATCAGTCAGTATTTCGACGGTTTCAAGGATTATTAAAACCAGTGGTAACATCAAGAGTATGAGAATCAAAAAGGAATCGGTTCTACGGCAGCTACACAAGGAACTACGGTACTACGGATGACTTTTGCCAGGGAGCATGTTGCCTGTAGCAACGCATGGAAAAATGTTGTTTTTTCAGATGAAAAAAAGTTTAATCTTGACGGACCCGATGGTTACAACTTTTATTTTCACGATTAAAGAAAAGAAGAACTTAGTTGGTCAAGACATCACAGTCATACATCAGGTGTTATGGTGTGGCGAGCTTTCACCTATTATGGAACAATTGAATTGGAGTTTAACACTACAACAATGAACGGAAATAGTTACAAATGCCTGCTGTAACGGATATTTCCAAAGCTAAAGAATGTTCTTGAACCTCTACCTTGTATATTCCAATAATACAACGCCCCTATCCAGGTTGCTAGAAGCTGGATTCAGTCGGAAAACGATAGACTTCTACCATAGCCACCCTATCCCCCGTACTCAAACATCATCGAAAACGTTTGGGCGTGGCTATCTCGAAAAGGTTGTGATACTGGTAGACAGTTTGGAGATAAGGACGTTTTGGTCGAAGCTAACTGCGTTGCCTGGAGCGGGAGCCAGATTTGACTGGATTATTCAAAAAAACTGTATGATTAAATTTCAAAACGTCTAATAGAGCTAATTTCAAAAAAAGGCGGGCATAACTGATTATTTATTGACAAAAACATAATACATTAATGTTTAAAAACAAAAAAAGTTCTTTTTTTATAAGATTTTTCAAGTGGCCTCAATCAAGTGACGCATTTTTTTATACCCATATTGCAGTCCATTCTTATAATTTGTGAAATTGAATTTCCAAGTTACCCCTTTAAATTTATACTTTTTTATTGCGAAATATAATTACCTACTCACACGTATCAAACATTTCCAGGAATAATATTTCCTACAGGTATTTATCGAGAAAAAACTTTTGTGAAAATAGTGGCCTCAAACAAGTGACAGGGAGTGTATGTACATACATACATATAAAAAAATATGTTTAAGATTTTGAATGATTTTTTTGTATTTGTTTTATTCAAAGCCAAACTTTTTGCGAAATCAGATTGCTAACCCATAAATTAAATCAAAAAATTATTATAATAAAAGAAAACCATACAAAAAATGAGATATACAAATTATTCAGCATAAAATATTATTCTTCTGACGGAATTTGCCCTGCGGTTAGATACGCCTTATGAACTGAGTATTGTGTTGTATTGTTGTTTATTAAAATTTGTAATTTATATTAGAAAGTCTATGCCAGAGTAGTGATTTTGTTTCTTGATGTTTTCTTATTTTTCTTTTGCAAACATAAATCATTATTTTTTTTTATTACATTAATGATAAAGTGCTTTACAAACTTCAATATGTTCGTAAGATAATTATCAATAATTTATGATCATTAGCATTAATTCGCACATTAATGTTATATATTTAGCATCAATTTATACTTTAATGGGTACTTATGAAAATAAAGCTACTTATACATCTTTACTTACTTAAATTAACATTGAAGTCGATTTTTCACTCATTCTTTGGTTCTTTCTATGAGTGAAATAAAAAACAAAACGTTAAAATGAGTCGCGTGAAGTGAAACCAATGTGAACATCGTCATGAATGAAAAAAGTTTAAAAAATGTCAAACTTTGTTCCGTTTTCTTAATTTTACTCGAATACTTTTGTATTGAGGCACTGATGCCCACACCAAAAGAAGTATTGCTTAAAAACAGTTTCCTTCATTTTAAGGAAATTTATTAAATTCATTAACTTCTTTTTTAAAACATTTGATCTTCTATAGAAAATTTTTTAAATTGTAGATATGTTTGTATATATGTACTGTACATAAATATATAGTTTTCACATTTTGACAGTTCATAAAAGTTTTATTTTTTACCAAACACAAATTTCCAGTCTTATTATTAACTGTAAAAAGATCTTTATTACGCTTGAATTTTTATAAATTTGATTATAGTTTTTTTGGTTATAGATTTCATTAAAATTCATCATTGAAACATAAATCAGTGAAACGATGGAATATTTTTTAACAAGTCGGTTATAGCAGTCATGAAATTTGTTTTCATTGAAAAATCCATTGCCCACACAAAAACCAACTTTGAGATTAGAGTTGATCATTGAAGGAAAAACTTACAGACGAGAACCAGGAAGAGAAAAGAACACGTATCATTGGCCTCGTTCACGTTGCACTGAGAGATGTTATCTCGAATACTCAAGTATCCGTATATGTTTGTGAACCACTAGAACCGGATATGTTAACTTAGCATTTGAAGTCAGCTGTTCTTGACACTTGTCTTCAGATAAGGGGGCAGTTATAGCTATCATTGAAAACCATCATTGAAAAAGTTAGCTGTTGATTTTGAGACCTTTCGAAAGCTTAATCATTGAATATTTTAATGCAGAATTTCTCCCCAAACAAAAAATTCATTTCGACCCATATCTTCCCGAAAACGTAACTTTTAAATTTTTCAATGATCACTGGTAAGGTAGTTCATCATTGAAAAAATAAAAGTCATTTTATGAGAAAAGTTCTGCCAAATTGAATTTTGTTTTACCTAGAAATAATTATTAAGTCAATTAGCTTAACTTTGGCATCAAAATAATCATTTATTTTTTCTTCAAAATCTCTCAAAATTGACAATTAATATTTTCAATGATGGTTTTCAATGATAGCTAGAACTGGCCCCTAACTGAGTATCCGAGAATTTTTGGGATAGGTTGAGATTTCTTTTTTGAGAACAGCTGTTTTATCATCGGCTGTTTTTTCTCAAGGGAGTACAACAACACAAACCAATCCGGATTGCTTGGAATTGGTTATTGAACGAGGCCATTGCATTGGAACAATTGTGTCCCACTTCTGGAAACAAAATGTCAGCTGTCCATTGAAAACAATTTTCATCATACAAAAAATAAAAGTGGCGCACAATTTTAAACAACTTATTATTAAGGGTTTAGTATTTCTAATTCTTTAGCAGTTTACTAAAATTTTCCAAATTTTAAATACTTTTTAACTTTAGTATCATACTAAACCAATTTCATTTAAAAACTTCAGCTGAACACGTCCAAAAAAGTGATAGCGCGTGCGAAAAATTCACAAACATACTTAATTTTGACATTTATAAACGTCAAAGTGTCATATGAATTTAGTACGATACTTAAAAGATAAAATAACCAATTGGTGATTTAAACTTTAGTATATATTAATAGTATGATGCTTAGCTTTTGTTTTAAATTAGCAAAATACAATTTTTAACCTAGTATCACACTAAAAATTATTTAACATCGTACTAAAACGACTAAAATTTTGCGCCAGTGATTTTATAACAAAGTGTTAAAGCAAACTAAATATTTAAATGTTTGCTTGCAAACAAAAATTATAAAAAAAATAAGTTTCATTTTGGTACCAAAACGCTTTTATTAATTTGCTTATCTGCAACAAAATTGAAAGACAAAATTTTCTATGATGGTTTTCAATGAAAGTTATAACTGGTGCCTAAGCTAGATTCTGAGATAACAAAATATGTACCGATAACCATATTTAAAATACAAACATATTACTATTAAGTCAATAAAACAATCATCGCTTTCAATTTTCTTCTCTTCATTTCAGTTTACTGAATATGACTTGAAACTTAGCAGGTTGTCAAAATTGAAAGTGAGTGTCAGAAATTTAAAATAGCTGTTTGAGTAACCGTCCGTCACAGTACATAAACACCTGAACACAGAACAAAAATATTGACATTTTCAAAGATAAAAGGGCACAGAAACCGCCATTTTCCTTAAATTTTTGAAGATACATTTTTTTGAAAAAAACTGAATAAAAATAAACACACTTATGTCATTTTCGATTGGATTTCGGAACAGTACTACTCCTTTTTGATTCCAATCGAATTATTTTGTGTTGTTCCAAGACTAATTTGCGAAAAATTATTTGTGTGTGAGTAAATTGACTGATATTTATGTATATTTTGCATTTTCAGACCGCATATACACACAGAAAAACAAACATTTTAAGAATGATGGATTTATTCTTCAGAGTTATTTAACAGTTCGAAGGTTTAAGCTTTAGTTGAAGTGTCTTAGTATAATTTGAGTGCTTACGTCTATAAATTGCGGAAACGAAAAATTGGCTTATTATCACACTTAAATTACCTTAGTGTCGAGATAAGTTCACTGTAATTTTACGCAAATCAGTCCAATTTTTTAATTTAAGAAAAAAATATGAATTCCTGTCAAACAAAAACTCATTATTACAAGCTGGCTCTTCCAAAGCATTCCAAAAGATATCCTGACAGTTTTATCATTTTCAGATCTATTTAAATAAAGAGGTCTTTTAAATGTATCTTGAATTGCACGGTATTAGTAAGAAGGAATAGAAGAATACAAAGAATAAGAATAAATGTTTGTTGGCACGCGGTAACGACAAAAATAGGTAATTTAGACTCAGAAATTGAACAGTTTAAAAATCAAGAGTCTTCTTGCCACTTTCTGACAGAATAGAACGAGAACACAGTAAAAGAGCCTCAGCGTGAATGGAAGACTTATGATTTAACTGATTAATGTCATTTATTTTCTAGGTGCACGATTTTTATCAAATTCCCCTAGAATAATAAAACTCAAAGTATCTTCATTCTGTGATTTGTATATAAGTGTCGGTTGACATCAACCAAAATATGCGTTTAAGAAGGTAATAATTGACAGCATCTAACTGATGAGCCAATCTATCATCATACTTGGGCGAAACGCCTGGAGTTGAATTCACTTGAGCTTTTAATTGAAGCAAAAATTTAAATGTGAAAAACAACATAGTTCCCTGTTTATTCAGTAATTAATACTAATTGACAAAAAATTAATGTGAATTTTGGAGTAAACATTTTTCCAAAAGTCGCTACTCTTTTTTAAATGCGTACTATATATTTGTATCGACTAAAGATTTCAAAATCATACACAAAAAAATATAACTTAACTTATTTGTAACATTATAAAATTTTACCTCGACCTTAAATATCACATACACCCCAATGTCGGGCCCAGTCTATAGCAACACCTATTATATTAGTTGCATAATATCTTATTCAAATGTTCAATAACCCATTCTTTTCCAAGGTTAAATCATCCAAATATGTTGATATGATATATAAACCTATTAGGCTTCAAAATAGTGTTGGTATGCCTTAGTTGGAAACTCGAACAAATTATTCTAAATTGGCAAAGCATCCCATCATGATAAAATTTGACTGACCTAAAGTAAATTGTAGCCATTCGAATAAACAATAATAATTACTTATAATGATCTCATATCCGCTACGGAAGCTTATACGTGATATGACTCATTTTCATATTCCCTCAAGGGCTTAGGTTCAAATCATTACCCTATATTCCATTTAAAAATAATTGCATACCAGTAAGGTAGGCATTTATGTAGAACAAAATAATTTCTATAAGCATCCGATGGTCAAGACGATTTTACAAGTTCATACTTATAAAAACGGAAGCAGAGGTAAGAAAAAACTAATCTCGAACTTGTTACTTGAAAAAATATGCTACACTCCTAACCTCAATGATTAGCCTCAATGACCATCGATCGTTAAGCAGAAATATCACCAAGAAAAATGCAAAATATAAAAGTGCAGTGCAATCCTTTGCCTTTCCATCCGCCAAGAAAATAAACAGGCACAGGCACAGGCACACCAACCACCAGTTTATCCGCCATTGAAAATGCAACTTCAACTGTGCAAAGCAAATGCAGTTTGCATCTTATCAAAATCGAAACGGCAATAAACTATCTTTTGTAAGCGCACAAGAAGCAAAGTGGCGGTGGGTAAGGTGGAGGAGTTGTAGTACTGGTATAGTGCTGGCTCTGGCTGGCTGGCTAGTGCAACACTCGTTCTGGGTAAAACACTAATAGAACTCTCGAGCTACATTAGTTGGCACGATTTTCAATTATTTTAGTTTTTATTTTTTTTTCAATTTTCTTATTTTTCTTCAAATAGCCCTGACAATAAGTTGTATAGTTATTGTATTTTCTAGATACATTTTTCCCATTCTCACGAAATACACATAAAATCTTTTAGGGTTTTTATATAGATACACTTACCATGTCGTAGAGAAAAATTCCAAAAATGAAAATCACAGTCAATCCGAAAAGAAAGCGAGTTTGTTATAGATCCAAAGGTTGTTTTTCTTTCCCAAAATTCAAATAAATACAAATTTTAACGGTCACTTAAGAAATTCAACGATTAAAAATTAAGATATTTCTTGCGTATTATCTGTTGGTGAATTTTATAAAAAAAAAAACACACACACAAAAAATTGCACACTCAAAGATTGAGAACACTTAAAAAAGATGAACTTCAAAAAAGCTAAGATAAGCTTATGTATTCACCAAGAACGCTGCAGGGAAAAGGCCAGAGACACACTTCTGACAGTTGAATGGAAATATTTCAATAATGAAAATGTTAAACACTTGATTTAAATTTTTTCACTCAAATAGTATTGAAAATCCGTGTGATTGTTTTATATGATTACTTTCAAAGGGAAAGAATTTGATAAAAATAAAAAATAAACTCGGATCTACATACATATGCGTGTGAAGTTCGTAAAATTAGTTTGTCTTTTTATATTTTAATTTAAGAATTAATTCAAAATTTTCGACGAAAGAAAATAACTTTTTGAGAGTGTGAGACTTCTCTTAGACGTTATACGAGTATGCTACCTTTCCGGTCTACCGCCAACAATTGACTGAATGGTCCAGAAAGTGGTACATGTTGGCTGCTTTGCTACTCCATCGCCGGGTTTTCGATTTGGAGTTAGCATAAGAGACTGGATTTTTTCTTGGTTACTAGTGGCATTGTGAAGTTTACTGCTGCTATATAATGGCATGGATGATGGTGGTGTTGTGAGGGTTGACACTTTTTTATTTACGTTTATTGCAGTAAAGTAAATGTTTTTTAAAACAAAACTTTTAATCAATTATGTTAAATATAGATTAAATTAAATGTATACAGAGAATGTATAATTTGTGTGGTAATTTTCTTAAATGAAAAAAATATTGCTAAATAAACGAAATAATAAACAAAACTAAACCATTGGCATGTGACTTTTCAATTAAATATACAATACGTATAATTTATCGCAGGTGGAGCTTGTGTGTGAAAAATATGTTTGTAATTGGAACAAATATTTCGAATTATTTTTAAAATGTCTTTTTTTATGAAACGATGAATGAATTCTGCCGATAGATGCGGCTAAGATTAAAAAAAGGGGATCAATCCCTCCATTCGACTGCAACTTAAGCTTATTAGGACTGAAATTGAATTGAAAAAATGTGTACTAAGTTGCCTACGGTAAATTTGGATTGGTTTGTGTTGTTGTAATCGCTTGAGAAAAAAACAGCTGATGATAAAACAGCTGTTATCAAAGAAGAAACTTCAACTTATCCCAAAAATTCTCGTATGCTCACTTAGAAAAAGGAATAAAGGAAGCGGTATGTGTTACGCGTACAGTAGAGTGGATCGTTTTCAACATTTTTTGCCAAATCACTTTGTGCAACTCATAGTTTATGCTTGATGGTTTTCTGAACTTATCCTCATCAATTAATTTGAGTCGCCCTTGGGAAAAACAAAATCGGGAAGCCATAGAAAATTGGTCGTTTTTTACAAAAAAAATATAAACCTACATATTAAGATTTAAGTTGGCACAAAATAATAACGGATTTTTGTAGAGGGACTAAAACCAAGTATTTTTTTCAGAGGTCTATCTGCTTCCGTATAGTTGGGAGGGGAATTTTTTAAAAAATACAAACGCCCCTGCATGAAAAATATCAAATTTTAAAGTTTTGACTTTGCCTCCACTTTAAACCCTACCGCTGTACAAAATTTCATGATTCTACGACAATCAGAATTGCTCCAAATAATTTATATCAATTCTATGAAAATGGGCGGATACCACGCCCCCTGAATGAAAAATCTCAAATTTTAAAATTTTGCCTTTGCCTTCACTTTAAGCCCTGACGCTGTATTTAGTTATTCTACGACAATCGAAAGTGCTCCAAATAATTTATGTCAATTCTATGAAAATGGGCGGTTACCACGCCCCTGAATAGAAAATCCTACCGCTGTGCGAAATTACAACATTCTACGATGTCGGGAAGTGCTCCATAATTTTGATGATCTGTCAGCGAGTGAGTGAGTGAGTCAGTCAGTCAGCTACGGTTTTTGCAATTTGTGCAGTCTTATGTCTCGGGAACCACTGAGGCTATGGAATTTGGTGAGTTGGCTAAGACTGGTCAGCTTAGCAAATGCTGCGAGTTTGAAGTTTCTAACTTTATTGGTACTGTAGTTAGAGGGGAGTCGAAAATCGCCTGAGTTTGATCCTGTAAAGAGGGTGTAGTGCCAGAACTTAGCTGGGCACTACCGTGTCCTTTGTTCATCTTGGACCCCATAACCATGTCTAGGGCCCTTAGCTATTTTGTTTAATATAGTTTTCAAGTTCTGGACTTTAATGGCAGTATTGCATACAAAAACCTCAACCACGGCATGCAAAGTTTTCATATCTGCATGTAAACAGTTAAGACTATAAAATAGTTAATGAAAATAAATCGTTAAAAAAAAAAATTTTAAAAAGAACGGAAACACTGATGATAAAGAATGATATATTTTTTGGAAGTTAGAAGTAAGTCCTTTTATTGAGTTTTTGAATCAAGTTATTTATGTTAATAGTTTTCGAAAAAAAATATTTTCAATCTCAAACTTGAAAAAATGAAATAAAATATGAATTGATTTTTTCTTTAAAAAATGTGGAATTGAGTTAGAAATTGGCTTAAATTCCTTAGTGGATAAGTGCTTCTATTAATTCTTAATCAAGCACTGAAAACCAGACGACTTTATTCAACAGGCAGTTAGGCTGCATAGCTTTCGCTCCGTCATTTATATTTATTTATGAATGTTTGAATGTTCAACAACCACTTGAGTGGGCTACCACCTTTGTATGAACATTCAAACATTCATAAATAAAAATAAATGACGGAGCGAAAGCTATGGACCCTAACTACGAGTGTGTTATCACACTTAAAACCCTATTGAATGAAATCAATTCTTGACCAGTGTCAAATCTTTCATACAATCTCCCACCTTAAAATATTGTCCAACGAATTGTTAGTTTGTAAATCGTTTACGAAGAAAATAGAAAGAACCCGCATGATCAACAACCAACTTGTGTGCGGCTAGTAAAAATGCTATTTGTCTCAATATGCAATTTATAGGGACAAAACCTTACCTACATTGGATGGGCATGATCAGGTGACCTCGGTGGCGCAATGCGTAGTGCATAGGCCTCAGAGGTAGCTGGTCTAGGTTCGATTCCAATTGATGAATTATTTGTAAACTTAAGTTGAACATAAAGACTAAGCACCACTGATAGGAATCTGATGATTGGTGTGGCAGCCATGAAATTGCAATAATTCCAGCCAAATACAATGGTAGTAGCCCACTCAAGTGGTAGTTGAACATTCAAACATTCAGAAGACTTTATGTTTTCTATTTTTTTAGAAAATCTTAAATCACGAAAAATACTAATTGTATTCAATAATTTTGTTTATAAAATTGGCCCTCCTGCCTATACTGAAAGCGATAGACCCCTCCCCCAATGATGAAAAATACTTGTATTTGGTCCCTCTACAAGAATCCGTTGTTTTTTTTGTCGCCAAATATTCCCACCCAAAATTCATAATATATCTATCATTTTTTGTGAAAAACTACAAATTTTCAATGGTTCCGATTTTGTTTTTCTCAAGGTCGACTCAAAATAATCGATGAGTATAAGTTGAGAAAACCATTGAGCATATACTATTAGTTGCACACAGTGATTTGGCAAAAAATGCTAAAAAAAAGTTGCATCACACCATTGAAAAATGTATGAATTTCAGGCTTCAAACAATTATGTCTATTTGTTTGAATGATAGCAATGACAGCTGAAAATAATTTAATTGGCAGTTTAATTTGCTGATAGGTATTTCATCCGGCCATGAAATGCTCCGAAATTCAATTACTAGATCAACCTTTGTACATATGTAAAACCTATAGTAATATAATGAGCCAGCTATTCGCTACGCGCTGTGGATACGTTTGCGGCGCGCCAACGTAAGCTTAAAACATTGAAACTGGGATATCAAAACTTTCATAAATACGTAATACCGATTTGTACAAAACTTGCAATTTAAAACCTCTATAAAACTAGTTTTGCTGTAAAATAAGATGGCTGTTAGTATTCGCAAAATGATATAACTTATTGAATTCCAAATATTTTCAAAACCTTTCTCAATAGGATCAAAGCTAAGTAGTGAACGATTTTTATGAAAAACTATAGAATGGGAACACTGTTGATCTGCCACCAATGTTGGTAATGTCGGTGTCGCAGCAGAACATAATATTTTTTTTTTCGTCAAAGCAAAAGCGATAGAGTGCAAAGTCGCGCAGGTTGTATCTATTTTTATTTTGTATTTTTATGTCTTTTTGATCGTGCAGATACTTTTACACCTCATTTTTGTTTTGTGCCATTTTTTCTATCTATTTATTTTTATAAACATACATGTGTACAGTATATACATATCTAAATAATAATTCTCTTTTGTATTCTTTTTGGAACAGAGCCAGGTATCACAGCCCGGTTTCCCTTCCCTGGCTTCTGAAAGACTGTAAAGTTGGATTTGGAAGTTGAAGTTATTGCAGTTATCTGACTGTCCAAAGTCAATTTCAACGAACAAAAATAATAAAGGTATAAAGAAAATTCTACTGGCTTCGGCGCGCTGGCTTGGTGGTATGACTGCTGTGGTGGAGGCGGCAGAGATATGGCGGTGGTGGGTCCCATGATGGTGTGGACGACGCGACGTCGACGACGACGACGACGTGCGCAATCCCGAATCCCCCCCAAAAAAATTAAAAGTCCCACATTCCCGGTTTAAAGTTGTTCAACCACTTTGTTGTTTCTTTTAAACCGTCCGTCGTTTTTGTTGTTATTATTATTTTTATTTGATGTTTTGTTTTTGTTGTTGTTATAATTGCTTTTCACGATTATCCTTTGCCGCCGATTTGCTGGTGAATTGGTTGGTGAGAGTCGTTGCTGCAAGTGCCTCTTCTTTTCAAAAAAAAAAAGATTGTATACCTACCTACCTACTCTTTGCGTCATCAGCTATCATTGGATAAACTTTGAGAGTGGACATGCTTTGGCAACCATGGTCTACCTCGAGTTTGGTTTTCAGGTTTGATGCAGGAGTATATGTGTGTTCTATTGAACGGATGTGTTTGCATGTTCCTTTGGAGTTGTTATGGTCTCCTGTGGGGATTATGTGGCTCTAAAAAGTTGTGGCAGAACCATAGGAAAATGTTGGTAAGTACTTTTTTCTTTTCGTTTTTTAGCAGTTAATTACTCCATTTACTATAAGAGTTTTATTTGCACCCTTGTAAGAGAATTCCTATCATATACATAGGTCCGAACCTGCACCGAAAGCTTTAGATCGAGTTTTAACCCAACGATTATGGCAAATGAACTTAGGTTCAACAAGGATTTAGGGTTTAGGAATGTGATATCCAATAGGTAATAGCCAATAACATATGATTTTTTTTTTTATTTATAAATTTATTTGGCTCAATGGCCATTAAAGGTTTAAGAATATTTTACATTTTAATTTATGTACATTTAATAAATTGTTCTAGGAATTTAAAAAATTTAATTAATAATTGATTTTACATATAGAGATATTTGATTTTTGAATTGATTTAGAGCCGAATTTTCAATCATCAGTTAATCTATCAGAGGAATATTCACTATAGCAACAGGAACAAATTTTTGTTTTATTCGAAGAATAAGTACTATCTGAGGTTTAACTGACTATTGAAAAATTGGCCCTTAAGTTATTAATATTTCTAATCTTTGTTGGAAGGTTGTTGTACGCTTGTAATCCCATGTAAAGTATGCGGGCTTGTGCTCTAGATGTTCTGGTTCGGATTATATTGAACTTCTCTACGTTTCTCAGATAATATTGTACTATTCTTCTTTCCGGTATACTGGATTGGAGATATTCAGGACACATATTGTGTTTTATTTTGAAGACGAAACCATTGCCATCATGTAGAGTCTTTGATTTATAGTAAGCCAATTTAGTGATTCAAGCATAGATGATATTGCTGTATAACGATCACACTTTAATATTGTTCGCATAGCTTTGTTTTGTAGTTTTTGTAATCTTGTTTTTTGTGAAATATTACAGACATATAAAATACTTGCACAATATTCGAAATGGGGCTTCACAGTTACGTTAACCACTTTTATTGCACTATTTTTTTTAAATGTTTTTTCGTGTTCTTCTAAGAACTCCTAATTTTTTGGCACTTTTTTGCATATGTGATCAATGTGTTCATTAAATGATAGCTTGTTATCAAGAACAACACCAAGGTATTTGATCGATGTGACTTCTTCTAACTGTGTATTGCTAATTCTAATGTTTATTTGTTGTAATGCTTAACCCTAGCCAGCAAATCTATTAATCCACATAAATCGTTAGGTTGAAACCTAAAATCAATGCTTAGCCATGGGTTAAGATTTGAATTAAACGATTTCGTGGATTATTTAGTTGGACAACCAGGGTGGTTTAAGTATTTTATAACATCTAGAATCCTGAACCGTTATTCCTGGTAATTTAACCGTTAAAATATTAATCCGTGATTCAAACCAACGGATCTTGGTGGACTAACTTTGGTTCAACTATAGTTCAGCGGTAAATATGTGTTAATAAACATATAACATGCTAACTCCATAGTTGAACCTCAGTTTAATCACCAAAATTGGAAATCAAAATCTTAAACCGTGTCTAATCAATTTTATCTGCAGATCAAGTTATTAACTCACCGATTTTGGTGGATCTACTGAGGTAGTTCAACAAACACTTAGTGTTCAAGTATATGATTGCTTATTCAGCCTTATCGGGAATAAAATCTCCCCCGTATGAGACTCTCCAATCATAAACAATGTTCGAAAAATGGGAAAAAACTCCAAAGAGAAAAGTAGATATCGTAAATCTATTTTCCGGGGGAAAATTAATGATGTTTCCCTGGAATATTGGTTTTGTTTTAACCGATCTATATTTCGTTTCTGATGTTTCTATACATTTTTAACACATTTTGGAACAAATAATTTACTTAACACTTTTGGGGTTTCCCCCCTCATAAAGTAACACAGTTTTGCACAGAGACAAAAATGTTTCTTTTTTTTACTTTTGAATATTTTTATGCGTTTCCATTACATGAGAATAGAATTTACGATGCAAATTAGGTCCTTATCACCACAAATATATCAAATATTATCACCACAGATATATCAAATATTTAATTTTATTTCATAAAATAATTTTCAAACTTTGACAGATAAATAATTTCAAAATACAAGTTCTCTCAGAGTATTTCGAAACTGATTCGCAGTTATTTCTGGGGGAGATTGATGATAGGAGTATTCGACTCCTGGGAAAAATGAAAATCCAGGGGAGAACAATCTTCCTCGGAATTGCCGATAAGGCTGATGATGACATACTTGAACCCTGAACCGTTAATCTGTCAGAAACGATCGATGGTTTAAATCTTGATCCGTGGATCAGCTTCGTATAATAGGTTAATACAAATCTCGTTGTTTGATTCTATACGCCAACTACATCTTTTGGTAATTTTTTCAGTACCTTTTATTTTATTATAATTTATTTATTTGTTTATTTAATCGGATCGAATTTTCAGCAACACCCCAAGGTTGACCACACAATCACAATGCGATCACCGTGCGTCGTCTCGGTTTCTTGAGACTAGAACGATACAAGAAAAATGTGGAAACGAGACGTTGTGATATTCCACACATTGCCTAAAGTACACAACAAAAAAAATTGACATTTTTTTCCGTTTTAGCCAAAAGAGCCAAAACTATTGTCATGCTACCATTAACTTTAAATGATGTGTTTTTCTCTTTGTCATAAAGAATTGTCAAATAACTGTCATAAGCATTCCGCACTTTTAGTTTTCCCAGAAATAATGAATTATAAGAGCTAATTCAAGGTGTACTGTGGCGTATGTGGAACATTCGATAGTAAGTTAGATTGTTTTATTCTTAAAAATAATTAATATGCATAGAATTTCGTACTCAAGAACGATTGTTTTAAGCTTAGAAAGATTGTTTTTTTAAGATACCCTTATTATATAACCCATTATTACTATAACTTGATTCTGAAAAAAATCAATCTATTGCAAAAGAAATTTCAAGATTAAAAATTTGTAATTGTTTTCAAGATTTTTAAATTTTACTTTTTGAAAAAATGTTTTTTTTTTTTTGTAATACAGTCTTTTCACATTAATTCCATATCCTTTTGCAAATCAAATTCAACCTTTCGCAAATAACAAGAGAAACGGGGCAGCATTTGAATTCGATTTGCAAAAAGTTGAATTTGATTTTTAATAGGTTGAATATAATTTGCGAAATGGTGAATCTCTTTTGTAAAAAGGTGAATTCTTTTTGCAAAAAATATTAAATTAATTTACTTTTTGATGTGAAAAGTCTGTACGAATAGATATATGGGTGATTCTACAAACTATAGAATAAATTGATGATCATTTCGGCATGACACTTCTTGAAGCAAATCGTGGTAAAAACTAACTCTAATTAAAACATTAGAACGTCCTTTCACAAACCACAAAGCGGCTAGTCAAAAAATATAAAATTATCAGTTTTATGGGCATTTTTTTTTTTGAATTAAGTGCTCAGGGTACTTACTGATATATACATAACTCAAAATATCGTATAATAAATTATGTTTTCTAACTAAAATTATAACTTATATAATGTTCATACAAAATACATAGTGAATCCTAAAGAAAAAATACATAGAAGTATCCAGTGTAATTGTTTAGGTACCTAACATTATATTTAGTTGTTTCTTATAAACAGTTATTAAAAACATGGTAAATAAATTGTTTTGGTGTTTAATAAAAACGTAATGAATTTAAAAAAGTGGCCTCAATTAAAAAAATTTTATCGAAAAATTGGCAGGGGACTGAGGTCTGGGGACTGAAAGTTTTCATATTTTTTACCCCAAAAATATAGTAATGTAATAGAGAAAACAAATATTTTATAATGTGGTTTCACTAGGCCTATACATGGGACTGAGAAACTGAGTGGACATTCCACGTTTTTTATCACAAATGTGTTTTTCAAAACTGAGAAAAATAACGGATGCTATGAACATTCACTGTTATTGTGTTGGCGAAACTTCACTATACCATATCTGAATCTTCGATCGGTATCGGTACCTTAGTTATCGAAATTTATGACTGTTTCAATCTGCCGAAAAGAAAGCCGAGGGACAAAGTTTAATGATTTTTGTTGTTATTGAAATTAATTAACATGACAAATTTGATTAATTCATAATAAAGATTTATTATTCAAGGTCATTTATTTGGTCTTCATTTTGGTGTGTAACCAACAGTAGAAGAACTGTTTTTTTTTTTTGTTCGCTTTAAAAACAAGCTGGGGACACGTCAGTGGGCTGAGAATTTGGCACTTTGAAGAATTTTTTAAAGTAATGAAAATGTATCAGATCTTAAAAATATTACCCATGTAAGTATCAACTAGATTGACTGTTGTAAAAAAAATCAGATTGATCGGTTGAATCGTTTTCAAAATATCAGCGTGGACGTAGAAAATTCTATCATATTTAGAAATCACCCATATACAAACTAGGTATTTATGTATTGAGACTAGTAAATACCGATGGCGGCGCTAGTGTCCATGGCCACTACCACGGACATTGACCATAGATAAATCATTATAAAGATGAGAATCCTCGGACATTGACCATAGATAAATCATTATAAAGATGAGAATCCTCGGACATTGACCATAGATAAATCATTATAAAGATACATGGACCATAAATAAATCATAATAAAGATGAGAATCCTCGGTTTATCCGTGCTAGCGGCCATTTTGTGTAGTTCATGAAATGTTCACCATGGGTCCCATGCTACCTGGTGTTTGTTTTTCGATAACCGCACAATTTTTTCTCAATGTTTCTCATGAACCCTTGTATACGTTTGAATATGTACCTACATTATGAACAATGTGGATTATTTAGTCAAGTTTTCAAAAATGCCCTTAAATTTTCTGTGGTGCTTGTTAAATTTGTGAGCCTTTAATTTTGTTCAACTAGGTATTAGTAAAAAATTTTTCAACCTTCTAAGAATTTTTTTTTTTTAATTTGAATTCCATAAACTCGTTATAATTTCTCAATTATAAAACTTAAGATAATTAAAACAACACACAATCTTTTATTAAGACATCAACAAATATCAGATGATAGTTCCAACATTGTCCCTATCTAAGAAATAATAAATAATTGATTCCTAAATTCAAATTTGATTATTTCAATTAGTTTACAAACTCTACTCCTGCAATCCTCATGATGACCAAACCGCAAATAGCAAATCGACAACCCACTCTCTCTCTCTCGCTCCCCTAATTAACCACAGTCTGAAGAAACCTCATTTGTTTGTACATACATACATACATATGTATATAATTTAAATAAATTCATTCATACCCATAGTTCTCTGAGCAAGCTACCAACTCAGCCAGCAGTGCCAAGCCTCAAACGTTGAGATCACCGCCAACGCAAAATCCCCAAGAAATTAAAATAAAACAAACAAAAAAATTAACCAGAAAGAAACTCAACCACCGCAGCGCAGGTCAACAAAAAAGAAAGAAACCCACAAAAAAAAAAGAATCCGATTCAATATACCTACTCGACTCGTAGGATTTCTATGGAACGAAAACACCCCAAGCAAGGTGTCCGATGATCGCCTTGGGTGCCTGGTGGTCCGCAATGTCTCTGATCGCAGGACAAAAACCTGGTTAGAGCAGGTTTTTGTGCTGACCGCCTTGTCACAGTTTGTTAATATTCTAAGCCACTTGTTCGATAGTGAGAGAGACTCGTAAGTCCAATGTCCAGTTGTAGCGGATTTGCTTGAATGGAACGAATAAAATATAATATGAACTTCTCTAGGTTATCACAGCTTTGAGAAGAATCAAATGAAGAAATAAAAACTAATGATTTATTGGTGAAAGAAGATGGGAAAAAATTACTCGTATATATACCTACCTACAACTGATGCTGGAAGAAAATTAAAAACTTAAAAATATTGAATGAATTTATATATTAGCCTTATTAATAAAAAATTATTCCTTTTTGGTGACATTTAGTTATTAATAAACGCAAATAAAACACGAACAAACTTTATTAATATACGCAAATCAATTATGAACAAACTTTAATAGTTAGTTTAAATGCGAAATCTTATATATAAAATAAAATTGAAGTCCATTCATGTGAATTAACTAATTCACAATAGTTGGTATATTAACGAGTAATTAAGTTAACACATAAAAGAAAAGAAACGTTAGTGATATTTACTTAGCCAACCAACAGAAAGTTTCGATAAGATGAGCAAGTGTGATTGTTCACATTTGGTGAGAGAGTGTGTGTTAAGTCTCAATAATATTAACTACTCTGTGTTGTCGTTGATTGTGGTAAAAATATAAGAAATTTTAATACGTTATTTAACTTTTGATCAATGTTTTAAATATTTTGTGAGTTAAGCCTAGTACTCAGTTCAAGTGTAAATGAAATTTCTATATAAAAGTGACACTTATTTTAAAGCGATGAAATTCATAACGAGAGCTGAGTACCCAAATGTGAGAGCGAAATATGAACCGGTTCAAAATTAATTTCATTTCATAATTTTCATTTCCTAACATACGACCACAAGCCTAGTACTCACCTCTGTGTGAAATGAAAAATAAAAGCGGTTTGAAATTCCCGTGAATAACCATTGTGAAACCATAATAAATTCTCCACGTGAATTTTCAGTCCTCAGTTATTAAATTTTTAGTACTCACTTTGAATGAAAAAATAATTGGATTTGTCTGACAGTTTTACAGAATCTTGAAATGCTTGAGAAGATTATTTTAATTGCATAGTTTGGTTTTTGTCTTGTCGGTAACACTTAATATTCAAAAATAAACGATCATAAAATCCAAAATAATTCTTAAGGCTTTTTTATTCAATTAATACAACTTTTATTTTAATTTATTGACAAATCTCACACTTCTATAATTTTTTCCTAGTGGTTGTACATTAGGAAATGAAAATTATGAAATGAAATTAATTTTGAAATGGTCCACATTTCGCTCTCACATTTTGGGTACTCAGCTCTCCATATGAATTTCATCGTTGTGAAATAGATGTCACTTTTATATAGAAATTTTCACTTGAACAGAGTACTAGGCTACAAGGAAAAAATAATAGAAGTGTGGAAAAGTGTGCCATTCGTCAATAAATTAAAATAAAAGTTGTAATAATTGAATAAAAAAACTTAAAGAATTATTTTGGATCTTATGATCGTTTATTTTTGAATATTAAGTCTTACTGACAAGCCAAAACCAAACTATGGGATTAAAAAAGTTTTCTCAAGCATTTCAAAATTCTGTAAAACTGTCAGACAAATCAAATTATTTTTTTCATTCAAAGTAAGTATTAAAAATTTTCAAACTGAGGACTGAAAAATAACGTGGACAATTAATTATGGTTTCACAATGCTTATTCACGTGAATTTCAACCCGTTTTTATTTTTCATTTCACTCAGAGGTGAGTACTAGGCTTTATAAGGTAAATAAACAGTTGTTATTAAATAGTGTTTTTTATGCAACATTCAATTTCAGAAAGAATATCTGCATGCGTTGAAGGAAAAAGGTATGTGAAATAAAATGCTCGATGTGATTTTCTTATCCTTTTTGTTAAAACATTCCGATCACAACACATTCAAAATTTCATACACGACAACAGGGGTGATACAACCCCACATCCAGGATCTTAAGCAGTAAAAATACGTTTAAGGACAATACAAAATTGTATTTATTTATAGTATAACACTTTCCATCCTTAAAAAAAAAATGAAAACAGAAAAGTATGGGCACCCCTTCCAGTTTCCAGTCTCTAGGACCTTCTGTTCTGACTTCGGAGGGTTTCCTGGGACTTTTGAATTTTAATATACGCGAAAGACAACATGGGGTTATTGGTCACCATCAGTGTATACCGTATTTCGTATACCGTCCAAACAACAGCCCTATGTGGACATGTCGTAAAAATAATTGATAAATAGGGGAGTGTCGCCAACAGTAAGACACTTTTTTTCCAAATGACTATATCTTAAAAAGTATACCGAGTAATTAGTTGATTTACATTACGTTAGATAGGTTGATTGTTTGTGCTGTTAATTGCATAATTAAAATGCAATTTACCTTTACCGATAAAATAATTTAAATCAAAATGGCCGAGTACCTCCTTTGTCTCACTGTTGGTAAACCTACTCCAACAGTGAGACAGTCCTTCCCCAACAGTGAGACATCTCCAACAAATATTTTAATAGAAAAAGTTTTGTTTGAGAAACATTTATATTTTATTATGCAATAAAGTCTTATGAATATAAATAACTAAATAAAATTAAAAAACGAAAATTAAAGTTACAAAATTTGTCTTCAGTGACAAATAAATAGATAATAAATAGATTATATAAGCCAATACTCTGTTTTATGAGCCAGTTTTTAAATCAAGTGAAATCTATCCATAGTTTTTGAAAACTCAACTTCCAAACTCAAAATTTGGGGAATAAACATAAACAAAATGTTTAAAGTGTAATTTTTCAAAACTTTAAGATTTTATATTATATTTTCTTTTTCTTAGCATTCGTTGCTCACATTAATTTTTAATCAGAAACCGAAAACAAAATGATTGTATGCCTTCTAGTTTTAGATAAAATTAAAAATTACCAAAACTACTATTTTAATTCAATTAATTTTTTTTTGCTTGAGTATTTTATATGGTCTTATTTTGATAGTAAGAATAGAATATGGATTAATTCTTACACAAATTGACTCTAAATTATCATACTTTCCCAACACCCAGCCTTACGGCGCGGCGTATAAACAGTAAGATATGTTTGGGGAGCATTCTGTCCCCCCTGCAACCCCCCTGCTTGGCCACAATATAGGATTTGGGGTATGTGCGAGGTTCGGTGTATGCAAAGTCTGCATTAGGCAGACATTTTAAAAGCGAGGTATGTATGGGGGGCATGCTGCCCCCCTGCAACCCCCCTGCTTGGGCTCACTATTGAATTTGGGGTACGTGCCAGGTTCGGTGTATGTCAAATTTCGTTTGCATTTATAGAACTTTTAATGTGTTCTCTGTTTCCAATGTCAACATTTATGATAAATATAAATGTATGAAAAGTAGTAAGTAGATCTAGTAATTTTCAATTTTCTCAAAAACTAGAGGACATAAAAGCTTTCGGTTTTATGTGTTCGATTCAGAATTGATATGAGCATTGACCACAAAAAGAAAATTTAGTTTTCCATTTCACAATTTTGAGCAAAATTGATCCAATCATTTCTTTTTGTGTTTTTTATCAAAAATTTGAGTTTAAATGCAAATTTTTTGAAAACTATTGACACAAATAATTTAATTTAAATGAAGGATTAAAGATCAAACTTTTGGCTTTTTAAACCTTAATTGTTTTGTATTTTAAGTATTGTCGTTGCTTTCTAATATTTGTTTTTCCATTTAAGTAGTTTTTATCAAAAAACGCCCCTACCTCCTAAACGGGGGGAGATAGAGCCCCCTCCCATAGTAAAAAATGCTTGTATTTGATCCTTCTACAAATATCCGTTATAAAATTCCGGCGCACAAGTTATCGTTCTCTCCCCAAAAAATCGGTTGCATTTTTCATAAAATAAAAATACAAAATTTAACGCACTTCAATTTGGTCAAATGTGATTCCAAAATGGATATTGGCTTGTTGCCGACTGGTGTGGCCGCAAAGAATCGGCTCTGGGATCGTAGGCACTGTCTCACTGATGGCAACGGGATTTTATCTCACTGTTGCTCAATCGCCGAAAATACGTAAACAAAATCAAAACAAATAAACTATGCATCGAAATGCCTCAAAATCTAGTTAATTGTTTTCTCTATAATATAAATTACACAATATATAAAACATTGATTGAAAAACGCACCTAGATATTATTGATGCACTTAAAATTTACTTTTGAGTGTTTCTTTTCCACTGCACGGCGGCGGCGGCGCGGCTTCTTCATTGAAAGTAAAGTAAACACAAACCTAACCAATCGGACGAACATCTGTTGTATAACCTACGACAACAAGCGCGACGAGTTCGTACATATTTCTTCGGAGTTATTCGGAATGTGTCAATGTTGGACGTTACTCACTGTTGGCGACGTTTCCCTACATAAAATGGCAGAATGAAATAAAAGGCGGAAACAAAGGTACAGCTTAAATAAAACTGCTCGGGGCGATGAAGCACCCCTGTTGTAATCCGAAGGCTAAAAAAGAAATGTATGCATAATTTATTTCTTAATAATGCCCGTGAAAGAGTTTCGTGATTTATAAATTATAAACCAACCTTTGTTTTGAAAAAAAAGCAAACTATTCAGTTAACAAAATGTTTAATTGGAGGTAGGTAATCAAAGAGCAGCTTAGATTGCAACAAATTTTGTTTTGTTAATGCTCTGGAAATGTTGTAGCATTCCAAATACAAATGAAATGGATTTATAGAGTTTAATTTCTCAATCATCATTCGTTCAATCTGCCAAAAAAATCTAAGTGATGGTTTTTAAATGCAATTGTCTTTATTTTGGCATAAGAAATACTGTCCCGAAAGTCCATTACGAAATCGTGTGCGCGTCAAAAGTTTTTCAAGGTTAAATGTCGAAAACATCAGTTTTTCGCATACAACTCGGAAACGGTAAATGCTATCGAAAATTGTTTCATGCAAAACTTGTAGATTATGCCATCCCAAAAAAAAAGTTATGAGAATATTTTTCTTACGATCCACCGTTCAGAAGATATCGACATTTCAAAAAACGTAAAATGTCAAAAATGGTCGTTTTTCACGTATAACTCCTAAACGGTTCAAATTTTTGAAAACACTTTCAATCAGCACAAGTTATCGAAAAAAAATCTTACATTCAGTTTAAAGACCATAATAATCTCTTCCAAAAAATGATGTCTCTTTTTTTCCATACGACTCATAAGTCACAACATATTGTGACTTCAATAATGTTAACTGCCAGAAAAAACGGTTTTTCGGATATATCTTTTAAACTGTAAGCTTAATTGAAAAATGGTGTTTAGAAAATGCATACATTTTGCATCTTTATATATGTAAATGTTTTACCTATTTTGAATGTCGCGTCAGGCTTCGGGCTTTGACAACATAAATATTTGATAGAATAAAGGATCTATTTCTTTAAATTAATTTCAAACCATAACCAAACCAAACAAAACCAAGAAAATGAACAGATGAGATGTCAGCTGGTAGCATAATCCAAACAAATCCGAAAATTTTTGGGATAGCTTTAGATTTCTTTTGATATCAGCTGTTTGGCTCGTCAGCTGGTTTTTCCTTAGGCATTACAACAACACGAACAAATCCAGATACCTTTGGTTACATGTCAGACCGCGGCCATTATCATGCACTCATGTAATCATGAGCGAGTGCGAGTAGATGTCAGAGTAGTAACGTACCTAAAACCTAGAGGGCATCTCATAAAGTTAAGAGATTTTTCATCGAAATAATATTTTGTTTTAATATTTATACCTACACAATACACATACTAGAAAAGTAGAAACAATACAAATTAATTAAGGCTGAATTTATTCACTATTGATCAACTTGCTGAAAACTACAAAGTTGGCCACCTTACAAGTTGACTTCAAATCCGTAGTTGAACTGAAAGTTGAAAAATGCTTTTATTCACTATTTCGACTCTGAACTCCAGAGTTGAAATTCAAAAGTTGACGCACCTGCAGTTTCTAAAATATCCTTGGCATATTTGTGACACATGAGTGACATGACGCACAAGACGCCATTTTCAACTTTTGTTTTGCATTAGAATTTTTCCGAATAATTGCAATGGATTTTTCATTTCATGTGAAGCGCGGAATCCATAGAATACCAAGCAAAATTGAAAGCTTTTATTTTTAAAGCAAATATATATCTAACAATAAGAGGTGAGTTTTCACACACTATAATTTGTTCCTACTATTTCGTTTTCCTAAAATGAAATTATGAAGGAAGAAACACAAATTGTTACAGAGATGAATAATGCAGGGTCCAACAGGAAAAGTCAAACAAAGATCAACAACTCCATGAAACGTAAGACCTGTAGTTACTGGTAAATGGAATCATGAATGGATCCATGTTCATGAGCATGTTTTTACACTTGTCCGGCGAAATCGTAGCCCACTACTTAAACATCACAAGACCAGCAAAACATTCCTTATATAACATGGAACACAATGCTGAAGTGACCTGTTTATTGAAATTGTACACCTGTTCTAATTTTTGGTCTGGGAAAGGCACCATTTTTATAAACAAATTTCAATTATAAAAAAAAATAAGAAACCAAAAAAACTCATGCGGTCCCCCATCTTAGTACTTACTCACCCAACAATGCTTTATTTCGGTGATCGGTCGAGAACTGAATATCATGAATAAATAGACAGAAATGAGAATATCCAAAGTTGATAAACTCTAGAGTAGAAAATCAAAACTTGAAAACGTCAATGTGGATAAAATGTGAAGTGAATAAAAACTATTTCTCAAGTTGACTGTTAAAATCCCAAAGTTATATTCAACTTTGAGTGAATAAATTAGTCCCAAAAGTCTGTATACAATCTCGCAACTTTGTAGATGTTGCAGAATCTGCGCATTCTCTCGTCTGCATTTGCACGACGACTTTTAAGTCATGCCTTTTTTTGAAATAAAATGAGTTGAAAGTCGTCGTGCAAAAGAAGATGCTGAAAATGGACTGAAAAGTACTTATCATAAACAGAACTTACTTTTTTCCATGTCTATCATCGTATAGTGCATATCTAATAAACTATTATATCAAAATATCATTTAATTAAAATGCAAAACTTACTTTATTTATGTACATACATTATATTGTGCGTTTAGTCAATATGTATTGCAAGTAAATAAAATAGTGTCCTTTAATTTCTATCAAGAAAACCTACATTGAAAAATAAAAATACTTTGGTATCAGATGTACCGGAGTGAATTCACTCTCTGTAACCTAAATTCATACTTAATCGAACACGTCCAAAGAACGTACTGACAAAACAGCTGTGAAGAATCAAACATTTTTATTTCTTTTGAAATGAAACAAAATATAGAATTGATTTCACAGGAAATTGATTTATTTTATTGTTTTTGGTAATGTAAAGAATTCTAATTTGATTCAATCAATACAACTATTAATATGTACATATGTGCTGGAATAATCAAAATGATAATACACAATTATGTATGCAATTTAGTTTGCAAAATCTCCATACGAAGTAGGTACTGGATGTTGAACCACAATAAAAAAAAACTCATCTAGATAATTTCCACTGCTGTTGTTGCATTTATTAATCGAGTCACTCAGATAAATAAAATATTTAGTTTTTTATTGACCCGGGGTTTAGACAAGCGAGTAGAACTAGTAGCATTTGTATCATAGTGTTAGTTTTATGGATGTATGTGTGACTAGAAGCTACTAGCTCTCTGCGCGTTTTGTCAACTAGTTTGATTTTTTTTTTAATTTTTCATACAGAAAAATATACAAATTAAGGAAACTATTATTTAGGGCTTTAAGGGAGCCAACCTTGCACTTCATTCTGACTAGATGAGCTTTGGTACTCTAAAAGTCCACATTCTAAATTTACTTTAAAGCAGTGTTGCCACGGTAAAAGCACTGGCAGACCGGAGATATAAGGGTTGCCTTCTGACCATGTTTTGACACGAAATTTCACATAAATTAGCCTATAAATCGGGAACCAGACATCGGTTGATATCGTGGAATGTCTTTTTGGATTAAGAATACTTCAAGCCATAGGGATATGTTAATTTTGTTACCTCTCCCCCACCCTTGTACGCGGGGGCAGCAAAATACCCTCGGCGGATAAGGTTTTTATTTGTCAGAAAATAATGGTTATAAAATGAATATTCGTAAAATTTTAAGATGAGCGTCGACGTAAAATTTCATAGTCTACAGCATATGCGAAGTCATAAAAATATCTGGGGCGAAAGGGTGTTTTTTTGAGTGAAAGGGAAAAGTGAATTACTATTACCAGTAAACCCCTTCCAAAACTGGTATGTCGATGAAAGTTGGTTGAAATGTTGTATTTCTTGTTAGAACCAAGACTTAAAAGGATCCATGCAAATATATTGATTCCAGGGGTGTTTTTTTAGGCGCAATCAAAATATGGGTTATAAACCCAACATTTTATTTGTATGTAATCGAGGTCCAAATATATAATATGGTACATGATTTTAAAGTATTTTTTAACGCTGAATCCATTTTAAGTAAAATTAAGACGATACAATCACCATTAAGAAAGTAATTGTCGTTTTATTGGAAATATTAATGTATTTTTTAAGTAGAGGAGATAAAACATTTTCTCTCAAAAACTGCCTTTGACAATAGATATTTGATTTATCTTTTTTTATTCTTGGTTACAATAAAGAACAAAACATACCTACCAACTTTCATCAACGTTCTGGTTCAGGGGGGGGGCTTACGGGGCATAGTTTTACATTTTTCTGTTTCACTCAAAAAGACACCCTTTAGCGCCAGATGTTTTTATGGACTCTTTTGATTCTTATTTCTTAAGAGAAATGAGACATCTGTGCCAAGTTTCGTCACCATACTATTGAAATTTGGTAATATTATGCTCGTTTCACTGAAAATTTAGTCATCATTTTATGAAAAGGTTATAACTTTTTCTAGGGAAATTATATTGAAATTATTTTGATTGCATAAGATTGGGAATTCAAAATTACCCTAAGGTCATATGCCATATGCTTAGATTATACCAAGACGAATATATAGGGGTTTGATATACTTCAACCTTCCACCTTCCCCTCCCCCCATTTTGAAAGCGTTTATAAAAAAAACTAATACATGGATAAAAATGGACTTCGCATATGCTGTAGAATATGAAATTCTACGTCGACGCTCATCTTAAAATTTTAGGAATATTCATTTTGTAACCATTATTTTCTGACAAACAAAAACCCTAATCCGCCGAGGGTATTTTGCTCCCCCGCGTACAAGGGTGGGGGAGGGGTAAAAAAATGAACATATCCCTATGGCTTCAAGTATTCTTAATCCAACGAGATATTCTACGATATCAACCAATGTCTGGTTCCAGATTTAAAGGCTAATTTATGTGAAATTTCGTGATAAAACATGGTCAGAAGGCAACCCTTATATCTCACCCGGGGTTTAGACAAGGGAGTAGAACTAGTAGCGTTTATGTGTGTTAGTGTATCTGAACACGAGAGAGCCAACTAGTAGCCCAAATAGTATAATATTTTTGCCTGCGAGTAGCCTGCCAGCTATCCTACTAGTGTAGTGTATTTTTTTCATTTATTTGTTTTGTTTCCATAGTTTCCATAATTTGTATATTTGTCTGTATGAAATACTAGTTGACAAAACGCGCAGAGAACTACTAGTCACACATACATTCATTAAACTTACACTATGACACAAATGCTACTAGTTCTACTCGTTTGTCTAAGCCCCGGGTCAGGTCTGCCAGTATTGCCACTGTGGAAACACTTCTTAAAAGTAAACTTAGGATGTGGACTATAAAGCTTATCTCGTCAGAATGAAGTGCAAGGTTTGACCTGAAATATGGCCTCAACGTCCTAACTATATGGAAACAAAACAAATAAATGAAAACAATTCACTATACTAGCAGGATAACTGTCAGGCTACTCGCAGGCAAAAATATTATACTATTTGGGCTACTAGTTGACTCTCTCGTGTTCAGAGACACTAATACACATAAACGCTACTAGTTCTACTCGCTCGTCTAAGCCCCGGGTGATACAAATTATTGAAAGAGTTTTTTTTTGAATAAGAAATATTAAATTGAATAAAAACTTTTGCACCCAAATAAAATCCAACCACAACAAAAATAAAATGAGAATTGTGAACTGTCAAAGCGAAACCAGAATAGAAAATAGATCTATTCGGGCGTTGGAGCTCGCGCTTACGATATTTACGATCTGAAGCGGCGCAACGCCTGAGGTAACATTTCGGTTTGTTTCATACAAATTCATTGTTTCTATTCAATATGTCAAAGTCGGAGCGACCTAACGCGTGATTGTGATTTGGCTATAACTATTGACGCGCACACAATTTCGTAATGGACTTTCGCGACAGTATTTCTTATGCCAAAATAAAGACAATTGCATTTAAAAACCTTCACTTGGATTTGTTTGGCAGAAAAAGTACAATTTGACTGGACTAATACCATTTAAACTGATTTTTATATTATTTATTGCCTAGAACTATGCTTCAAATATAAATATAACGGTCAAATTTTCCAAAATCAGAAATCATTGCGCACATATTGGAGTTCAAATATTTTTGTATGCTGAGATTAGAAATAGTTCGATCTAGCATTTAAAATTTGTTTCCATTAAATTTGGTAAGACCGTTAGAGAGAAAGGACAATCTGAGGTATAAAATGCATGCATCCGAAGTGCTTGACTGACTTTTAAGGTGTTCTTCAGTGTGAACTAATTAAAACAAGGTGTTTTCGCATTTAAGAGGGATTCACATTACTGGAAGTTTTTTTTTTCAGTCTTTCAACTGATCGAAACAACTTTCGAGAAGCACTTATGCAAGTGTTACTCTTTGAAGAGTAACATTGGCCGTAGTCAGCATTTACAAAAAAATTAAATGTTGCGAACTAAGTTTTTAAATTGCTTTATTTTAGTTACCTGTACCGTACATCTCTTGTAAAACATTCAAGTAATATTGCATTTCTAAAATTATCACAAATAATTTTTTATAAAGCAACAAATAAGAGGAGAAATAATTGTTTACGGTTTAAGCGATTTTTATTAAATTTTGTATCTATAAAATACTCAAAACAATTGCAATAAAACTACGTTTGGAAGTTATATATTTCGTTAACCAAGTGTAGGTTTTAAATTATATCGAGTTATTTATATTTTACAATTGTATACAGTTCATTGTACTAAAATAATGAAATTCTCATATTTTATAATCTAATTGATATATGGAAATGATAAGTACCTCAGGGGACACCCCTCGTTCCCGAACCCGTGTAAGCCTTTAAAATCGAGAAAAATTTGAAAATCTACCGATTTTTGCGGTTTTTAGCCATTTATCGTTAAAAAGGGCATGTTTTTAAATTTAATGGGCAGTAGTAACTTGTGCTATTTTATTATTAGCATCCCTAGAGAACCAAATGAAATCGTTTAAAGTCGGTGAAACCAGTTTTGATACGCGAATTTCTTGATCATTTTTTGACTTTGAAAACAAACTTGTTTTTTTCACCTAAAAACGGCCGCGGGGGGAAGTACCATTTTTTCAAAAATTTCCGAGACATAAAAATACTACTGTAAGTATCATTTATAAGATCTCACGATACTCATTTTGAATACCTTACAAAAAATTTAAGAGACACCTACTTGTTAAATATGCTTTTAAATTGTTCTAATTGTTTGTAAACTTGTAGTTTCCTGGTACAAAACTCAAAAGCGTTGAGTTTTTCAAACGAGTTAACAATTATTATTTGTTAAATATTTTGTACACTACTTTTAATAAACTAAGATGTCTAGCAGACGTTAGACCCCGCTGTAGATGTCTGGCAATAGTGTTAAAAAAAAAAATTTGAAACCGTTCCCTATAGTCCAGGAAAATATGATAGTCACTTCCAAAAAATTCCGACAAAGCAGAATTTTTACGTTTTAAACATTTTTAAAAACATTTCAAAAAAGTACCCTAAATTTTGAGTGGTGGAGTGCATATTTTAAATACTCTAAAGAGTAGGTATAGATAAAGTGCACAGTACTTTAAAATTGTTTCTTTTTTTTAGTTTTTATTATGAAAATATGAGATAGATACAGTTATTTTTATAAAATAGTACTTTATGGTTGTAATATTATATAGCATTTATATAATTCTATGCAAAAAAATGAAATAAAATTAAATGTTTAATTTCTTTAATTTCATTATGGATGGACTTGAAATGATTATTTTATTTTTCCTAAAATATTTACTTTGGATTGTTCTCAGTTAATTTTAATTAAATTTTATGATCATTTGTTTTCATATTTTTGTTTTGTTACATTTCTTGTTTTTCTCTCACATTAAGGTACACAGATACATATATAAATATATAAAATTTGATCGTTCTTAATTACTAAGATTTGTTCAAAGAGTATTCAATAATTATTTATGATTTGCAAATAGACAAAGTATCCAAAAGGAATAAAGCTCCATTGATGACCATCAAGGATCCAGCAGCAAGAGCCTTATGTTTGTTGTTCTTGCCGAAAATTTCAGTAGCATCATGCCATTCTTCAATGACCAAAGCACCAGATACGAAGAAAAGAATGCATCCGATGAGTGAGAACAGAGCATTGATGCGCTTCTCAATTACTGAATTCAAAATGTGTCCTATGCATAAATATAAAATATAAGTTAAATGAAAGTTAATATAAATTTTAATATTTTTATTACCAACTAGCAAAACTGCACAAATAACAGTGTATCCAGCAATTGTGCCATAAACAATGAGTGGTCTACCAGAAAGAACGACAAGTTCTGAAAAAATAACACATGCAATGCAAATTCCCTGGAAAGAAAATAAAAACAAAATTTAGCATATAATAAATAAATAATAAATATAAAACAGTTTTAAATAAATGTTAAATAATAAATATTGTAATTGTATTTTTTTTTTTTTTTTGTTGGATTCATACATGTAGGTACTTCATTTTTGAAAATAAGATATGTATCTAAAAGAAATAAGGCCCCATTTATAATAATTGAAATCGAGCCTGAAGCCATTAAAGCAAATCTATCTAGAGCCTTACAACAAACAGCCCATTGGTCAATTATAACAGCTCCGGTCGAAATGTTAAGAACACATCCTCCCAGACATAATAGTAGATCAATGCATTTGTCAAGTGATGCACCAGGCATATAACCATTATTAGTTAAAGACGGAATTTTTTTAATGTAAATTTATGTAATTAATTTATGTTCTTTTTTTTGTATTTACCAATTATTAAGGCAGTACAAATTATAGTGTACCCAGTAAATGTTCCAGAAACTAGCATTGCCTGGCTTGAATATGATAAATCACTTACTGAATAAAACGACTTATGAAACACACACGGGCACAATGATTTACAAGACAGGACCCAGCGGGAAAAATTGAAAAATTCATTGAGGAAAGATCAGCTTTTTCCTTGAGGAATGGCAGCTGCACCGTCCACTTTTCAGCTGATTCCTTTGATGAAATTAACATGGGCATGTCCTAGGCGGGAAGCACAAGCTGAAAATCCGATGCAAATTTGCCAACGAAATCACTACTTCGTTGGAAGGTGTTTATTCACCGACCCAGATGATGAAAAACATGATGGTTGCATGATCTGTGAATTCACTACATAAATGTATGTGGTTTATTCATCAGTTCAATGTTTTCGATGAAAATGGTAATGAAAATTCAATTATCAAATCACAAGATTAGTGGTAGTTGTTTATTCAGCAATTATAGTTAATTCAATATGAAAAATGTGAAGAAAATTAAATAAATAGTGAATTCATTACTCTGTTGTGTATGTGTTGTGAATTTGTGATTGGTTAATTAAAATAAAATATAGAATTAAAACTTTAAATTTAATTAAAGTGAAATCACTAGGTCAGTGGTTGTTGGTTAATCACCACTTCATATGCAAAATGGTGATTAACCAACAACCTGAAATACTTTGAGACAATCTGAGATTTCCTCATTTTAATAGAAATTCACAAGTCCTCTTATAATATTTACTGTCAGTAGACAATGTCAACACAGAGAACACAAAAAAATATCAACTTCCCAGCGAGAAATATCGTCCCCAATGAATTTTATAGCTGAATTCTTCAATCAATTCACTAGCCAAATAATAAAAGGAAACGTCATGCAATGATTTAGTGAGTGAAGAGTCATGCGAGGTTTCCTCAGTTCATAGATTTGAACCCACTTTTTGCTTTGTGTTTAGAAAACAACCCTTTCTGTCGTTGAATTAAAAATTGCTTTTGATATGGGAAATTATAAGATGAAAAAACTGTTGAAAAGTCATGTAGAAGTTCATCAGTTCATCGTCTATGTCCACTCATATGCTTTGTAAAGTGTGCACCGCCATTGTGTGTTTTGATAGAAGTTGATTTTTGTTTGTGTTCTCTGTGTTGACATTGTCTACTGACAGTAAATATTATAAGAGGACTTATGAATTTCCATTTAAAAGAGGCAATCTCAGATTTTCTCAAAGTATTTCAGTTTTTTTGGTTAATCACCACTTCATATGCGATCACTGACCTAGTGATTTAACTTTAATTTAAAGTTTTAATTCTATATTTCATTTTAATTAACCAATCACAAATTCAAAACACATATACAACAGAATAATGAATTCACTATTTATTTAATTTTCTTCACATTTTTCATATTGAATTAACTAATTGCTGAATAAACAACTACCTACTTTTATATCTTGTGATTTGATAATTGAATTTTCATTACCATTTTCATAGAAAATATTGAACTGATGAATAAACCACATACATTTATGCAGTGAATTCATAGATTATGCAACCACCATGTTTTTCATCATCTGGGTCGGTGAATAAACAACTTCCAACGAAGTAGTGATTTCGTTGGCGAATTCGCATCGGATTTTCAGCATGTGCTTCCCGCCTAGGACATGCCCATGTTAATTTCATCAAAGGAATCAGCTGAAAAGTGGACGGTGCAGCTGCCATTCCTCAAGGAAAAAGCTGATTTTTCCTCAATGAATTTTTGAATTTTTCCCGCTGGGGAGGGACACTGTTTTTATGAAAAAAACAGTTTTCTTATTACAAGAAGCCAAGAAGAAGAAGAAGAAGTAGAAAAAGAAAAAGAAGAAGACGAAGACGAAGAAGTAGAAGGGGAAGAATAAGAAAAAGAAGAAGGAAAAGAAGAAGCAGAAGAAGAAGAATAAGAAGAAAAAGAAGAAGAAGAAGAAGAGGAAGAAGAAGAAGAAGAAGAAGAAGAAGAGAAAGACAATAAGAAAAAAAAGTACTAGAAGAAAAAGTACTAGAAGAAAAAGTACTAGAAGTAGAAGAAGAAGGCTGTTATCACGCCTCCTAAATGAATAACTTCAAATAAATTTGTTTTCTTTTGCATGCACAACAAGGCCTTTGGATTGTGTAAATGTATAAATGTGTACTCATTTTATCGACTTTTTTATGTAACACAAAAGTATATATTTTGTCTATACTGAAAGTTAGTAAACAAATATTCCACATACGCCCGAGTGTACGAGTTCTATATTAACGATAGTAATGAAAACGATAGATAACTAAAAAAAATGTCAATTCTTTGTTTATTTTTGTTTGATTTTTTTTTATTCGTGTCATCAGTCAAAATATGTCAATTAACTCATCCATTAAAAATCTTTAATTCCATTGAACGAAGTTCTAAGACGCTTCAACGATGTGTTAATTATAATTGTCATTTTTTGTTGTTGATAAATTAATGTAGACTTTTGTAAGTAGATAAGACACATACTTAAACAAAATCATTTTGACTAAAATAATACTTCTACATACATAGTATCTATATGCAAAAAATAGCACTTGTTTAGCTTCCTTTGGAAAAATCCCTAATATATTATGGGTCATTTCCGATAAAACAAACAAATATTATATTTTTATAATTGATAACATTTACCACAACATAAACAAGTTAGACTGATAAGCATAAAGTCAATGAAAAACCTACTTGTTAACGGAAGCACTCCCAAATAAAAACAAATACCTATAATTGATTTTAGTGAAATAAATGGAGGATTTTTTTTTAAATATGATAACAATATCTTTGGGCATAGTCTTTTTTAAGGAGTGCTAGTTATTAATGTCAACTTCAAAATTTATTTATGTATGTATGTGCCTTCCTAAAACACCCAGAACTCATAAATCATCAATCAATTGTATTAACTTCCTACAGGTAGTATAGGAAAGATGGAAAATTAAATATGGGTAAGTGGGAACAAATTAATTCATGAAATTTTATTGCTGGTATCGACGCAGAATTTCATCCTGTACAACACATCCCAAATCAAATAGAAAGAATTAGAGTAAAAGTATTTGAAGTAAAATAAAGGCGATTTATTTTGTGACGTAATTGTTAAGTTCGAATAAAGGAAATACGTTTTATTTACGAACCCTAGGCAAAATATTACAGTATGCATGAAAAATATAAAAATATGCACTTGTAAAGATACTTTGGTCTTAAAGGGTATATAAATGTTGTGAGAAAAAACATGCATTTGCATGGAAATCTGAGACCTAAATGAGAGGCTTGTAATAGAAGTGGTTTTTTCCAAACCCGTAGGAAGTAAATGAAAATTATTAAGTCGGGGGGGCTAAACAGTTTACATGTTCAATAGAACAACAACTATGGCCCTTTGAGTCACGCAAATTTTCAGGGTTTAAATTAGGCGCAGGGTCAAAAGTCCACAGGCCAAAAGTCCATAATGGACTTTTGTCCCACTTAGGTAGGCCAGAAGTCCACAATCGTATTGTGGAGATCTGACCCACTCAAGTGGGTCAAAAGTCCACAAAAAGAAGGGTCAATATTCCCTAATTTTAGAAAGAAAGTGGGTCATAAGTTCACAATAATTTCATATTATAATATTGAAAAAAGCAGAACAATTGAGAATTATTTATTTATTTATTTTGTTAAGAATAAAATTAAAGCACACCAACTGACAACATAGGCGCCTTCCTGGCGACTGAGCATATCTTCCCAAAGCGGAGCGACGGAGTCGCTTGAGCGGGACAGAGGACCCGAAAAGGGAGTTAAAATCCTTAAAGCCGCGAAGCGGGCCACCCAAAATACTGTTTAGTACAAAAAAAGCTTTAATAACAGATCGACTGACAACATAGGCGCCTGCCAGATAACTGGACATACCCTAAGCGAAGCGACGGAGTCGCGTGAGCGGGACAGAGGACCCGAAAAGGGAGTTAAAATCCTTAAACCCGCGAAGTGGGCCATCCAAAGCAGTCTTGTTAAAGAAAACTATCTATACAGTGATCCACTGAATTGGGTCAGAAATCCACAATTAATAGGCCAGAAGTCCACAAGATTTTTGTATGGACTTTTGGCCCATCGGAGTGGGTCAAAAGTTCACAATTTAAGTTTATAATTTATGGACTTTTGACCCACAGAAGTGGGACAAAAGTCCATTATGGACTTTTGGCCAGTGGACTTTTGACCCTGCGCCTTAAATTAAGCAGTTGACAGTTTCTTACTAAGCCCGATGGCGTTTTATTCGTCCAATTCTTCTGAGCTTACGAAAAACACGTCTAATTCTTCACTTTAAAGGCCGGAATGGTTTGACAGTTAAACAGTTTAAACCATATGCTCCGAAAAAACGTATAATATGTTCAATTAACATGATCTAGCGCAACGCGAAATCGCGGTGACAATTTCTCTGGTGAGTGACAACTTCTCTATACTCGTAAGTTGTTGTCGTTGAATGAGTGTCTCAATAAGTTTATGGTTTGCGTGGTCTGTGTTAAGTATATACAATAAACAACCCACATTAATAATATTAAGTAATAACCACTGATACCATGCTGCAGGTTAAACGTAACAACCAAGCCAGCATTAAATATCAAACAACATTATGGGTTCAACGATTGACCTACAATTTTGTAGCAATGAGCAATGACATCAATTTCTACAACAAAGCGCTGAGCATTATTATAATATAGTTACTTTTTCTAGTTGAAAGTCGCCTTGCTTCGTATGTTTTAGAAATTTTTTGAATTTTTGCTTATACATACAGATTCAAAGAGTTTTTGGCTGCCTTGGATTAATGAATGCAAATTTTGTTTGAGTGCCCATTGTGGAATGATCTTTAAATCCTCGTTTGTCATTTCCACTGCACTGCCAGCCGAGTTTAATTGGCAACTCAATATTATTGAATGTCATCAGCAAACATGTGGATACTCTAATGTTTTGTTATTTTAGTGGATTTGTTCATGTATAATGAGAACAGTAAACGCCTAAAAATGGAGCCCTGAGGAACTCTGGAAGCTACTCTAAGAGCAGCAGGTGCCTTGTTATCCACAGCTTATACATATTATACATACATTGCTGGCGAACATACAAGAAAATCGAAAACTGTCCAGTAGCTTCTTTCATAGATAAGAGTTGTTCGCCGTAAAACACGCATTGAGACACTTTCATAAATTAAAAAAAAGGCTATTCTCTAATTAGAGCTTGGTTTTTTTTTTTAATTACATAATATAAAGTTACATGATATATTTTTACAAGTTGGGCCAACAGTAAAGTCGTAATGACAAGGTGGGCCAAAAGTTATGACAAAAAATGTGATAATGGCTTCTCTGGTTTACTGTTCATTTCAATCCAAAAAATTTCAAGTTAATATAAACAAAATTGAATTGACAGAACTTTGGACTTAAATGCACAGAAAATTAAAAAAACAAGAGTAGTAAATGAAAAGAAATATTTCATGTATAAAATTAATTTTGCCTCACCCTAACGCTTTAGATGCTATAATATAGAGATCTTAGGGCTTTTGTTTTGCTTATTTAATCTATAAGAAAATTAAATCGCGCATTTTACTAACTCATTTATTTATTACAATCTCATACTTAAAAGAAATTCTATGTCAAATTTCCTCTTCACAGACCAAAAGTTACTTTCTTAAAAGAATACTAATTACAAAACAAGAAATTATTATAATTTATAAAAGGTCACAATCATAATTAAAGAAAAATAATTAACTTTTCAAAATGTGTCATCAGTGAATTTCAAGGATTATTTTTTTTTAAATTTATATTAATCAAAACGTGCTTTGACTTCAAAAAATATCTCCCTGTGTAGAACAATAAAATAAAACACTTAAGGTGTGTTTGTTTGTATTTCCAAGATTCCGATCGATGACAAATTCAGATTTAAGATGTAGAATAAATAAATTAAAATTCTTTAATTGCGTTTATAGTATTTATATTGAAGCCTAATTGTTTACCAAAGCGTAAATTGCGTTCCTTTTTTTCCTTTAAAACAGGTAAACATTGTGCATTTTTATCTACGATTAAATCGAAATTCTTATGTATGTATGTATGTATGTATACAAAAGAAAAGAGCAACATGGGATTTTTTTTTGTGAGCGGAAAAATTAGTTTATTCAATCAAATCAAATTTAATGCAATTTCCAAATTTAATTCACCCTTTTCAAAATTAAATTCACCCTTTTCCAAATTGAATTCAAACATTTTGCAAAATAAGTAGGTACTTGGTTTGCACAAGTCGAATTTGGTTCCCTAAAAGATGAATTTTATTTATTAAAGAGTTGATTTTTAAAAGGGTGAATTCGATTGGCATATGGATCAATTTGATTTGCAAAAGTCTATGTTTAATGTGAAAAGAAAACATCAGAAAAATAAAGTATTTTTTTTTTTTGTTTTTTCAAAAAACATCAAAACGTCGGTTTTCATTAAAAGTAAGGCTGAGTTCCAAAAAGTTTTGATGCGACAGCAATACTCTATTGATGTGCATCTGCTACGCAAATATGCTGCTTTGGGTTTGTAAACAGTTTCACGTTTGAGTTTTGGAACCTATGACTTTGCATCAAACGCGCATCTGATGCATTCCGGAACTCAGCCTTACTTTAATAATTACAGACACGAAGCTAAATCAAATTCGTTAAAGCCATATTTTTGATATATTTTGAAAAATTAGAATTCATTACATGGCAGCTACTTGTGATAGATGAGCTAGAACATAAATTTAAATTTGCTCCCTACCGAATTAAGTAAATCTGCTACAATTTGTAGTAAATTTTAAGCAAATTAGCTTAAGCATTTATTCTCTATGTCAGTGAACAGTGATCGGACAGAACGACGAAAGTTATGACGAAATCCACCTTGTTTAACTCCTCCATCACCATTAAAACCAATACTTCCCCTTAATAGTCCATTAGAGCAAGTAAAAAATTAAGAACCTACACGTAATGAAAAAAATCGGTGGGGATCTAGGTCTATCTTTCCCATTAAGTCGGGAGAGAAATTTTCCAAATAAATTTAATTTATAAAAAAAAACTATTGGTCAAAAAAAACGGCACCATGTAACACTATTATGCGTTATATTTTTTAAAAGCTTAAAATTCACTCTTTCATATTATTTTAAAATCAATATATTTTAGTGAATTGTTTTTGAAAAATTATTCTTCAAACTTCCCTTCCCACCTTAACGGAGTGAAATGGACTCTCTCTTCTCTAGGACTTTTTTTTTAACTTGACCCAGCTCTAGCTTTTTGTCGAATTTAATGCAACTCGCCGTGTAAAATACCTAATTGATATATGCATTAGGGTGGTGCTATAAAGGTCATTGTCTTATTTTGAATGAAGCACCCCCTTATTTGTTCTAAATAAACAAACACAAATCCAGTAAAATTTTAGCTCATTATGTTAACGTTAACCCGGCCCCCAAGACGTCTGAAGTTTTATATGGGAAATCCCTTGTATTTTTGTAAATTCAAATTTGAAAAATCTTAACTTTGGTAATGATTGAAAAAAAAAATTGAATTTTGGAACACATGTAGTCACTTTTGTCATATTTATAAAAATGTATCAGAAAAAAATGTTCAACAGTCATTTCACTACTTATAGCCATTTAAACAAAAATATCTTTCTTTATTAAATTTTAAACATGTCAAACGTTACTACATGTGTGCAAAAATTCAATTTTGTTTATCAATCATTACTAAAGTTATGAATTTTTAAAGTTGGATGTACAAAAAATACATGGGTTTTCCCATATAAAATTTCCGACATCTTGGGGGCCGGGTTAACGTTAATAAAATGATCTTAAATTTTACAGGATTTTTTTTTTTATTATTTAGAACAAATTAGGGGGGTGCGTCATTCAAAATAAGACAATGACCTTTATTAGGACCACCCTAATATGCCTACAACACAAACCTACATATACATTAGTGATGATTTATGTAGGCAAGGTAATGTTATCATAAATATTTCATTAGGCAAAATAAAATAAAGAAGTACAAAAATTAGATAAATTACTTTATATCGACACACGTCACCATCGATAAATAAACGAAGGCTGCTTTCACACAAGGAAACTGAGTTTCCGGCAACTGGGAGTTTGTAGGCGTAAAGGGCGTAAGGGGAATTGACAAAATTTCCCCTCACACCCTTCTCGCCAACAAACTCGCTAGTTTCCAGCAACTCAGTTGCCTTCTGTGAAAGCGGTCTGAGCGGTCATCAAAATCATTTTAAATTCTCGATTTCATTTAAATTCTAAGAAATTGCATCAAATGTATGCACATAATATTTATTTAGAACTCTTTTTATCACCAAGCTAGCTGTTTGTTTTAATTTTTGTTTACATCTTTCAATTTGTCATGAATGTACAATTGATATAAAAAGTGTAGTTACTCATTTGCCTATTTGGTGGGAAAAACAACAATAATAAATAATCTATCTAGATTGTTAATATCTTGAAGAAATTAAACATTTGCCATTTAATTAAAATGTCGGGCCTTTCGTATCGTTGTCACTGATAATGGATAAGAACAAGGCAATTGTGAAATAATTATGAAGTCACTTTTAATCATGATCATGACTTAATAATTGAGTCAATACAGTTAAACACAAAGCAAAACTAAATGCAAAAAACCGTATAGTTTGTCTCTGGGTTATTGGATGATATGAATAAAACAGAGCACGTACTCAAATCATAGCAAGGTAATCCATAGGAATCATCCATAATTTTGCACCAAGCTAGAATAAAGTTTAGATAATAACAAATCCACGAATCCACGAAAAGAAATATAAAAAATGATTTTGTTCTCTGATTTGTTTTGAATATAAAATAATTTATTTTTGTAAAATTTTGGAACACAATATTGTTGGTTCTCATTGAAAGTATAGAAATGTACATACGTAAGTAAAATAAAAAATAATAAAATCCCAAAACTGAGACAATTTAAAAATAAAACGCAAAAACCCTATTTCCGCTCAGTAAATTTGTTTTGGCCAAAACTTCAAATGCCATCACTTTCGAAGGTACGAAGTTTAATCGTTCCAGATGACCTAGGATACAAATTTGAATTTCTCATCTAGGGAATAACACAAAAATGCTGTACATCAGTACATCCGATTTGGTTCTCGCTCAATCTTTAAGGGATGTACAGACGACCGATCGACGCGCAGACCGACAGACCTCCTGTCGTAAACCACTTTATTGGACTTCTCCCACAGTCATAGTGCCCGATTACACGATTCGTTTTTTCGGTTGTTTCGTCTTTTTGATAGATTGGGTGAGGGGAGTAGAAATGTAGAGGGAAGGAAGTAACGAAAGCAGGAATGAAAATTTCAAGACTTTTTCTGGTTGAACTTTGACGTTTCTGATTTGGCAACTACAATGCTCCTCGATGTAAGCAAAAAACGATTTGAACAAAAATTAGTGAATGGGAAAATTGTTTTTCGTAATTGAATATACCTAATATACGAGAATATTTGAGAAAGAAGTGATTACAAAATATTTGTATTTATTACTACTGATTATTTCCACACAAAACAACCCCAAATTCCATGAACGTCAAAATAACGAAAGGAAGAACGTCCGTATTTTCGCGAACCATGTAATCATGATCGTTCGTGCCTGTCAAAAAGACAGGACAGATTATAGTGTTTTCCATTGGTAAAATAAATCAATTTATTTTGACTTGGATCTGTCAAAATACAAAAGATGACAATTTTCGTGTTCCATTGGGCAGATAATTATTGATTTATTTTTTGATTTACAATCAATTTTGCAGTTATAAATTTGTCGGCGCAGATTTTCCTCACTCTCTCTCTTCTAATTTCCGAATATACGGAATTCATAAATAAGCAACAGCATGACTTAAATCAAGTGTGCTACATATACAAATTGTTGGTAAGTACAGTCAAAGGCAAACAAAAAAAAAAAATTATTAAAAATGTTGATTCGAAAATTAACCATTACTTATGTACTTATTGAAGTTGCACGTGAATTTAAATTTAATTTTTTGCCATGAAGTCTTTAAAAACTTTCCTAGTTGTGTACCCACATACATTATATACATAAACATCACACACTGCGACTGCGAGTGGCGAGTATAAGACACCTACATAAACAAAACGAGTGTCTGTCGGCAAAGAATCTAAATTCGAGGTTAGATCATCGCATTTTAAATTAAAAAAATTGAATGAAAAAGCAAACAAAGTCATTGTAGCTAGTAGTAGTAGGTACTTACATACATACATACAAATATGTATACATACTATTATGTGTAGGTACATATGCTATTTTAACATTTTATTTGAAAATTAAAATTAATTATTTATTCGATTTAAATATTTAGATATAACCGCAAAAATAAAATAAAAACAAAGATCCATATATGTAGGTTATCTAGAAAAAAAAAAAAATTACCACAATAACAACACCGACCGGCTGGAATCTATTTTAAGGTGTTTAACGGTGTGTTTTGCTTTATTTATTTTTGCTTTAAACTTAAGATGCTTTATTTTGGTTTTATTTATTGAATATTAATCTGAGTGATTCATAACATTGCGAAAGAAAATTAAGAGAAGGCTGATTAAACTGCAAAATATCAAATTCATGTACCCACTAGGTAGTTGTAGTTTTATAGGTCAAGATTGATCATGGCTATGAAAGCAACAAAACGGCTGTTGTTTACTTTTTTATTTTTTTTAAGAGAAAATGAAGTTTTGGTCTTATTATTACTTAATAATTTCTTGTTTTGTAGGCCATAGGTCAATCATAATTAAAGAACTTATTACCTAATCTTATTTTTCTTATGTTTTTTTAATGAAAATTATTAAAAATTGTTTTATCAATCCTTCTGTTTTGTGTTTAGGTACCTAATTTGAATTTAAATTGTTTCTTAAAAAAAAATCAATTAGGTAGCTATAGATTTTTTTCTGAGTTTTCGACGCTCACCATTTCCTTAAGCGGGGTACCTACACATTACCAAATCTATTTGACGTCATATCAAAGAATTTTGCTAACAACTTGTTTGTCTAACAGAGTGTACAAATATTTGAACGAACAGATTTGATGTGAAAAAAAGGGTTCTCAAGCTCAGAAATGTCAGATCACTTAGCTCATAAGATAAGATGTTCTAATAACACTTAATCGATAATTTTAACTTTTAAATCGATGAATCATAGTTCTATTAAGAGAGGGTTCGGAAGACTATTTAACTAATTTAAAATAGGCAACCCCATAATTGTTCGTTATATTTTGCCAAGCCCCATAGTTTGAACTAAGTTTAAATCTCTTAGCCTTTTCACACCAATATGTGGTTTTTGCCAAAATATTGGTTTTGGAGTAAAATAAACGTCAACATAACAAAAGGAAGTACGTATGTAGGTAGGTATTTATTCGAACCATGTAATCATGAACGTTCGTGCCTGTCAAAAAGACGAAACGTACCGTATAATCAGACTCTTAGTGCCCGATTACACGATTCGTTTTTTTGGTTGTTTTGTCTTTCGTCTTTTTGACATTGGATGAGGGGAAAGCAGGAATGAAAATTTAAAGACTTTCTGGTAGAACTTTGACGTTTCTGATTTGGCAACCACAATGTCCCGGTCTACATTGAACGATTTTTCCAGTGCCGATCTTTTGTTCGTAGGTGAAGGGAGTGAAAAGTGAGGGGTAGGGATCAAATCGTTTGTATCACAAAACTCAAACGATTTTCCAGTCTGTTTATGTTCTCTTTCGCCCTCTTTCCAGTTTTGTGTGTGTGTTCGGTTGCAGTGTGCCATTGGGTTGATGGTGTGAGTGAATATCAATGCAAAATGAAGAGCACAGAAATAAAAAAATGAAGAAGACATGGAAAACACCTCATGGAAAAAATCGTTCTGTGTGTACATTTCACACGATTTCTGGAAAAATCTTCGTGGAAATATCGGGCAATGTAGATCGGGACAATGCTCCCTGGTTATTCGTTAATGAAGCTGGTACAACTGTTACGGTGTTATGACCGAAATTGGAAGATTATTGCGATGCGGACGATGTTTATTTTCAACAAGACGGCGGCGGCGGCGCTTTGTGCCACACAAGCAACGAAAAAATCGCAATGTTGCAAGAAAAGTTTCCTGATCGTGTTATTTCTCGAAGAGGTGATCACAATTCGCCACCGAGATCTTGTGATTTAACGACTTTAGACTTTTTTCTTTGGAGCCACGTGAAAGATAAGGTTTATGCCAATGCTTCACAATCGATCAAGACCTTAAAGATGGAATTCATGAAGCTATCGAAAACATATAGCCGCAAATGTGTGAATTGGTCATGGAAAATTTCATGAAAAGAATATTGTGCTGCAACCGTAGCGTATGGCAGCTATTTGGCTGATGTCGTTTTCCATTATTAATGGCATCTTCCTCTTTACAATGAAATAAACATCCATTGATTTCTATAACACTCGTTTTTTGTAATATAAAAATGAATCTTCTTATTGGAAAACGCTATAGAACTGTCTCCTGGGCACTGGAGCTAATGTCAAATTCAACGAAAACTATGCCGTTTTCCTTTGGACTTCCGGAAGCGTCCGGAAGTCTTCTGAAACCATTCCATTGGCACACAAAATAGGCTTATGACGATTCTGAGAAGAGAAGTTTGATTCTTGATTTCAAATCAGAATCCACTTGAGAAGCACTAATACATTCAAACTCAAACGTCAAAACAATCTGCAATGTACTTAATGTTTTTTTTAAGTTTGGATTTTAATTTAATTTGCATCCAAAATCTAAATTTTTGGTAAATTCTAATAAACAAATTTAGAAAAAAATTAACAAAAAATATTATTTGGATGTTCGGAGTTGATACACTCGTGTTTTACATTTTACTTTTTGTGTGGTAGCAAATAATTTTTATTTGACGATTCACCTATATAGATACCAAACCCCAGAATTGAGTGGAAGCATCTTCGACTGTTCCATTGGATTTCAGAATGAGTGAAACCTTGAATGAAACCAATGAAAAACAGGAACTGTCAAAAGGAGAGTCCAACCATATTCTACTCAAGTGAAATGAATCATCTTTCTCTTTTCTTCGTTCATACTTCACCCAGATGTGAGTTTTTCCTATTTGAGTTGAACTTGTGAGTGCTCTTTCCTTCCAAAGGCAATAGTTAACGAACCTAAACAAAAACCAGCTAACCGCAATTTATTATCGACGACGCATTTTCAGATTTCCTTGTATTCGCTTGTTTTTGTCTGACCACTTCAATGCCCTTCCGACAACTATAATTTCAGGTTAACAAAAAAATTGTATTTCCATATTAAAATTAATATTCAAAATTCTAACAAATCTGTCCTTCTTATACCTTCTAAGTCATTTTAAGCCCCCTTGCAATTATTTGTAAAAAAAAAAACATTTTATTAAAATTGCTATCTAGATTCTAGTTAGTCGTTTAAGTTTTAACATTTTAATTGGACACACCTAAGACCTAAACCTTAGACAACAAATAAACAAGACGTCCATCAGAATACAACATCATTATCGAAATTTGTCATTGTTTAAATGGTAGGGTTATAGCAATTAAGAAGCATAGGGAAAAAAGGGGGACATAACCGGAAAAGACATTAATCATTCAATGAATTCCATTATGGTCTTTTCAAAGACAAAACTAGATAATCGTTGCCACAATGTGTTTAATTTTATTTTTAAAATTTTAACAAAATTTCGGAATGTTTCATGTTTTTGTGACCAGATGATGATGACAGTACGAGCATGATATATATGACGCAATATCTTTGTATTCTGATAAAATTTAAAAGAAGAGCGTGTGGGATTTCTTAACATCGCGTGCCTCACAAATAGGTCACACACATTTAGTAATTTAATTTTTGTTTGTTAATTATTAAAATCTTTTTGAGGTGTTTTATACATTTGTATTTTTGTATAAAACAAAGGTTTATATTTTTGTTTTGCATGAGGGATTTAGTTTGGGAAGGGTTCCCTTCAACTTCCTTTATTGTAAAGTTTTTCTGACGTAACTTATACAATTCAATTAAAAGTTTAAGTGACCTAACCTCCAGAAATGCGTTTCACCCAGGTATGAAGAATGACAAAAAGCTCATCAGTTATATGCTGTCATGCCCTTTTAAAACGCAAATTATGATTGATGTTTACCGACTATTATACAAAAAGAAGATACTGTTAATTAAATTGTTCTACATACATTACGGGGTAATCCCAAAGTCACTTTACAATAAAAACAAAAAAAAACATAGCTATTTTTGCTTTAAATTGGAAAAAACTTACAATAAAAATCAAAACAAGCACTCTAGCTTTGAAAGTGGATTTTCTTTGGACTGTAGGTGCAAACCGTATCCACATTTAAAATGTCTTCGACTATTGCACATCAGGCAAAAAACGTTTTTAGTGCTGCAGAATCACTTTCCCAAATAATACTAAACATAGGTACTTAAATTCCTTTTATGTATAACCTTCAACAAAAACTCAACACTTTCAACCCTACAATCATCACATGAATACAAACAAATCGTTGAAAATATTAAGTGCACATACCTCAATTCCAACCGGTTTAAGTTAATTAAATGATGATTTTTGATTATGAGCTATGACTTTAAAATTCACAATCTCAACAATCACAATTTTCGATAAAGTTATTTAACAAGCCAACACAGCTTCCTAACCGGCTTAAATTCGAACAAATAATAAAAAAAAATGTATGTCTTGTCCATTAAAATATTTTCAGTTTCTTGCATAATGAAGTTAACTTCTTGAAAAGTTAGTTAAAGGTATATAAAACTTTACTTTCAAACTTAATCATCACAGTTGACGGTGCGGATACATTGATTAGACTTACATATTTGAAAAAACGGCTAGTTGTATCTATAAGGTCGCCATTCCATTTGGTCCAGATTTTATCATGATAAAACAAATTGAATCACAATGACAACAGTGTTACATACATAGGTACCTGCTCTACTCATGTCGTTTTGTTCCCTTGTTACATTAAGGGCATACTCATGCAACGAGATAATTTTCCGCTTTGCATGAAAATATAATTTCCCGCAAGATGTTTACATGAACACCCGCTTTAAAATACTTATGTACGTTAACGTGGGAAAATGATCAAATTATACGTCAAAAATGTCTTATCCCAGTGTATCAGGTTTATTTCCGCGCTTTCCGCATCAAGTTCGTGAGATTAAATTATCTGTTTTGCAGAATTCTTTTTCCCATACAAATTTTGACAGTTCATTTCTACCGAAATAAAATTATCAGGTTTACCAGGTTTATCTGGGCTTTACGCCGTTGCATGAATACCCCTATTATTATTATTATTATTATTATTCAATATATTCGTAGACTTTTTTCTTCACTTTAAATAACCATACTGGTCAGATTAACAAACTTATTCTTGGAAGAAAGTGCTAGGAGTAATACATTTGAAAATCCTAAACCAAAAACTGTTGTTTTCGTCATACATGTACAGTACATACATATTTTCACATGTAAATTCAATCCGGATCGGCTTTGGCAAAAATAAAATGCATCTTTTAATCAAGTTTAAATTAAAGCCTTCCTTGTGAAGTGAAAAATCGTCTGTGGAGAAAGTGACCTTGTGTCATTTCTCGCTGTTAGGTTTGGTTAGGTTGAACTGACACACTTAGACCATAAGTACCGTCTGGAAGCTTTAGGAGGGGAGAGGTAGTAGCGCCGGACAGCATCATTGCCGTACCGCCGTGCGGAGGGGGAGGGAGGGGTAGAAAAGGAGAGGAAGGGTGCAGGGAAGTTGAAGCGCCCTTTGGTTTCAGGACTCATCTGGAGAGTTAATCTCGAGACTCATTGACCTTACTCAGCTTCTACAACTCGACAAGTTTGACGCTCAGGTAGAGCTGTTACACAAGTGTAAATGCGTAAAGAACATTTGACGTTTGAAACCACAAGCACAAGTCCACAATGACGTTGATCACTTTGGACGATTGGACTGACACCTCCGAATTTACAAAAGAAAACGTAAAAAAAATTTACAAATTTTTATTTTTTTCAAAAATTTACTACTCTTTTCTCCTTTTAACCATGAAGTGGGAGTGATATAAATTCCAGAGAAGTCAAAAATAGTCCAATGTGAACAGCGTCAATGATCCACTTACACGATTCGTTTCTTGTTCGGTTCGTATTTCTTCTTCTTGACAGATTGGACGAGAAGTTTGACGTTTCTGATTTTAAAACCAATGGTGATGTTAGCAAAAAAACGATGTAAACAAAATTATTGAAATCAAATGTCTAGCATAAAACTGTCAACTCAAAGCCTCCAACATATTCTCCCACATTTATCTAAGGAATTGATCCACAGCTCGTGAACAAAAACTCACAAATGAACAAAAAAAAAAAATTTGTAAGGGTTCACAACGTGAATCACAATTATTTAGTACCTACGCTTAAACGCTTACAGCCCTCTATTCATAAACGCATAATAGAGTCAAAACACTTATAGGTAGATATTTATGTTTCCACTAAACGAAATTGAGTAGTTTTGGAATATTTTGCCTAAATCATCTTCAAAACTGGACAATTTTCAGTATAACTTCAAATTCAATGAAATTGTGTTCAAAATTGCGTTTTATAACAGTTTATGCAAGTGTTTACTCATTCGATTTTTATATAAGAAATACCTTAACAAATTCGGAATTCCTACGGTACGTGAGTCCACAATAAAACAAATGCTTTTCAACTTATGTCAGTTTGACAGTTTGTCTGTAACCTCAACTCGACCCAGCAAAAAAACAACTTAGAGCTTCTTCATGGCGAGCTAAGGGCGACACTGGGTAACAAAAACCACATCATTTGCGAGCCAGGGTCCGAGTTTAGGATTTTTTTTCAAGAAACGTATACGCTAGTTCCCAAAAGATCCACCTTGGGATTAGACCACCAACTTGGAAAATCAGCCACTATTGACATTTCGGATTTTTTGGGCTTTGCCTATACCCATTATGGCTATATCAGATATCACATGTTGAAAAAGGCCAACATCTTAAAAAACCTATACCTACTGCCATCAGTAATTTACCAAATTAAAAAAAAATAAACGTTCTGAATTCCGTGAATGGAAATGTGTAAACATAAACGTTTGTTTCTGAATACCTATGCATTAATTATTTAAAAACAAATCAACATTAGGGTGGTCAGCATTTTGACATTAATCAGAGGCAAAAACTACACAGATTAAAGTCTATAGGATTGTTCAGTGAGGTTTTTTCAGATTAGAACAGAACAGAACAGAGTAGAACAGAAACGTCAGACAAGATAGAACAGGCAGCTGTCTGATAGATGTAATTGTCAAACAAAAAATCGAGTTTGGTGAATAAGCAAGAAATACTTTTTATTTAAAACAATTAGAAATAGTATTTATTTAACTACACAATTTAATTTAATTTAATTTATGTTGTTTTTTAAATATTTATTTGTTTGTTTCCAAAGTAAAAGCACAAAGAGCCACGAAATTTGTTAAAAAATATCAACTTGCAAGTCACAGCAGCTGATTTTGACAGTTGTCACAAACCTGTTCTAAGTTGTTCTACCTAAAAAGTAAGAACAGAAAATCCTGTTCCAAACTGTTCGAAACAGCCTCACTGAACAGCAAATCAGAACAGTTTAGAACAGAAAATTCTCATTGAACAGCAAAACCTTGTACTTTTCTGTTCTAAACTGTTCCAAACTGTTTGGAACAACGTCACTGAACAAAGCTTATGTGAAGCAAACGTAACGTAATCAAATCAACAAATTCCATTGTTCGATTGCTTGTATGACATTTTATTAAAATTGGTTAAGCCGTTTTTGAGAAGAAATCTTTTTTTAGTGTCTGTTGCCTATCTCGCTTTGATTTTAAAATAAGACATACGAGTTTTTCTTTTATAATTTCCAGGAAGCAGTTAAATGCTAATGTCCCATTAGTAGTTACTTCTAATTATTAATCCTCATTTAAATATTCGAATTATTAAACAATTCATACGGACCATCGGAGGTAACTTTGAGTTAGTTTGTTATTAAATAATTTAATTCACATTGTAGGTACAATGTCTAACCCATGCACGAAACTATACGCGTTAAATATAAGGTCTTTCCTATGATGTCATGGTGATGTTGCTCATTTTTTTATTCATTTAGGTAGGTACGCAGAATTTGAATTTGTTTCGCTTCAAAAAGCAAGCTAACCCCTCTCTAAAATTACTATACTACAGACATAACGTTTGTATGCATTAAATTGTAATTCAGATCAGGAAAATTCGAATATGCGTCGCGTTCTCGCGTTTCTTTTAAGCAAGAAAAGCAGTCATTCTTTTTTTTATTTTTCTTATAGCAGTTCTCCTGGACTAACAACATTTCAACGGCAATAATAAAAACAACAAGCACAACAAAATCCAACGAACATCCGATGACATCATTTGGTAACACGACAACTTCAATACAAATTCTATTATCTAAAACTTGTTCTCTTCTAGCAGCACCAACAATCCCAAATACGAAATCCGTAATTTAATCCAAAAAAGGTTTGGGAAAATAAGAAGAAGAAGATAAAAACAACACAACACTTTATTTTTTTGTTTGGTATTGGTGTTATTGTGTATATATTTGGAATATCTAACAATACATGAACAAAATTGATTTATTCGTAGGTAAATGTAAGTATTTCTTATAAGAAAAGCAAGAAAATCTTCAGATACTAATAAAGATACATTAAAATAATGTATGTATGTATGTATATAGATACATTTTGAAAGAAGAAAAAACACAGGTGGCTAAATTATAAACAAATAATAAATCCTTCATATACACAAATTCAAATTCTATAAAACATAAATAGTTAAAAGAAAAACAACAATTTAAAGGAGATACGCGTATACAAAAAAAAATATTGAACTAAAAACATTTTTGTTTAAAGTAAGCTTTAGAAAAAAAATCAAATTAAAATTACTTACCAATTCGATGACTTTCAAGAGAAAACGATTGTTCAACTCCATTTTTATTATTTTATTTGTTTACACAAGAACTTATTAAAATTCAAAAAAAAACCACAGTTAATTTAAGTTGTTCACCGGCCAAAAGTTTTCTGGTAACTAAAGTACTGAATTTTTTATGGCGGCAAAGAAGTAAGCAAATATTTTAATACTATAAAAACAATGTAAATCTTCATATATACATACATATACACCATTAGGCATCTGATAAAACAAATCCAGCAACAAGTTGCTGAGAATATAAGACTTGCGTAGTTTTCTTTTGATGGACAACGCACAGTGGGGCCTGAATGGTTTGAAAGTTAGTATAATGAATAAAATATAAAAGATATAAGTTTTATGTGAAGTATTGAAGCTTTAATTTTTGTCCAGATAGAATTCGAAAAAAAGTGCTTAAAGTGTATTCTAATCTTTTGTTTCGAGAACAAAAGTCGGGCAGGTTTTCTTCTCAGTCTTTGGTGGGGGTTGGCAATTACCGTCTTTCCAAATTTTTTGTCAGAAATGCCACTGATAAAAAATTTGGAAAATCACTATTTTTCAAACTCCCACCCCCCATCAAGAGCTTAGAAAAAGACCTGCCAGACTTCTGTATTCGACACCACGGTATATGCTTTATATGATATAAATCATTATTCACATATTTTGGCGAAACGTGTAGGTACTCCCAAAATTAGCTATCGGCTCTTGTACTATTAGTTTGAAGAAAATTGATTCAGTCGTTTAACCTGATAAAGCCCACGCAACTGACACACAGAATATTTTCGCCTTCCATATCATCGTAAATATCAATGTTCCTTAAGGTACATTGCAAGTTAAAACTATTAAAGGAAATACAACAAGTTGGCTTTTAAATCCAACTAGTATCGTCAGTGGCCGAATATTTGGCCAGCAAAAAAAAAAAAAAACAATTCATGGATGCATTATGGATTCTCTTTTTACTCAATACAAAATTCATGAAAATTTAGTTTGGGAAAAACATTTAGTTTTTTTTTTACATCCCCTAATCCCTAATCTAAAGACATACAAAAAGAAAACAAATTCACGGATACGTTGATTCATCCAGCATTCGTTAAAATTTCCTCCCGTTAGTTAAGTTATTTTCTTTTTTTTTTAATTACCTTTTCAGTAGTAAACCTACAATTCATCTAATGGAAACAATGCAGTACTTTTTTTCTTAGTTTAACCAATTTTTGTCTTAAATGTATGTACATATATGTATATGAATTTCTGAACTGAAATTCGATTTAACGTACACTCTGGCGTAAACGTACTTTTTCTTGCGATCATTTTAATTTGCAAATTAAATTGTATTCTTTTGAAATAAATAAAAAAATGGGCACGACTGGATCGACTTGCTCTTGTAGCTAACAACTTTCACGTCGCTATAAATTGATGATGGACAAGTACATAGATATAGGTTCCAAAATATTATGATAGCATTAAAAAATAAATTAAATAAATTATTACTATAAATAACTATAAATTTTATATTTTAATGGCTTTGAGAGTAAGAGCCAAAATCAAGTATGCTATCTGATCTGTGTGATAAATATGAATTAATGAAAAAAAAAAAAATAAAAATCGTTGGATCGGTTTTCAAAAATAAAATCTAGTACGCCAACAATTAGTATTACGATTTTACACAAAATAAAAAAAAAAAATCATTTGCCCGTTTTCAAGATACGGAATTTTCAAAAAGAAAATCATTTTTTTTTAAGAATCAAAAATTTTATTTTTTGAAAATTTTTATATGCAAAATTATTTGAATTGTGAAGGAGCTCTTGTTTAAAAATTTTGGTTGAGATCGGAGTCAACGATAAATTTGAAAACAAGGCACCGTTATTAACTGTTCTTGGTAAAATTGGTTTTCATCGAAATATTCACCATACTTTAAATAGTAAACGCACATCTTTTTATCAAAATTCTTGCAGCCGTTTTCGAGAAAATGTATTTTTTTCTTAACGGTTTTTCAACATTTGTATGGAAGGCGCCATTATTTTTTAATTAAGATGATTTTTTCAAATATTCTACAAAATAATAGAAAACTATCTTACACCTACTTTTGAAAATTTTAACCACAGTTCACAGTTATGTTTATATTTTTTACTTACTTTCGTATATTCTTTTACTTATATTCTCTACTTAATTTATTTGAATTTTTTTTAACAAAATCCTCGGACCCGTTTTTGAGAAAAATATTATTTTCCTTTTTGGCGAAAACAAATTGTATGGCAGGTACCGTTATTTTTGATCCTAAAAAAATTTAAAAAGATGTCTGGGCATATAAGTCAAAAAATACTATATACCAAGTTTGAAGAAAATCCCCCCACCCGTTTAGGCTGTACGGGCGAGGACAGACAGACTAGATAGAATTGCGGCACCCACTATTTTTGCGTTCTCTATCTTCGCAATTTTAGGGAAAATTATTCTCTCGAGTTCGATTTTTTTACGAATACATAACTTACCATGAAGTACCTATATCGCAAGTCAAAATATGAAAATATGTTTCCGCTTAGTAAGTTAGATAGGGACGAACAGAATTTAGTTAATTTCTTGTTTATTTACGTTTTTAACAGTAGTCTGTCTTGAGCAAACATTATACCCCTACTTTTTGTGCCTTCATATTAAAAAAAAAATAAACAAAACCCTTTATTAATTTTTGGATTGTTCCCCACAATTAAAGCCAGAACCACACTGGTCTCGTGTGATGTGGAGCCGTGTGCCGCTTTCATTCCATATAAGGGACACAACACACGAAAAAAAAGTAGTTCCACCGATCCCTGACAATTAAGAGGTAGAGTGTTTAGGTTGATGCGTACTGATTTTTTTGATATGTTTAAGGGGATGGTTGTATTTATTTTATTTGAAACTTGCCAGACACATACAAAGGAGGGGTTAGTTCAGTTCAGTCTCAAAGCTGTTAAAATAATCATGACATCTACGTTGTAGTTTAAGAACTGACTTATATATTTTCATTGTGCAACTATTTACCGATATTTCAGGATGACTTTTACAGTGAAGTCCTAAATCAGCCAGGCACTAACAAATTTCCATCTTAAATTCCACGCACGATCATTTTGATAACTTGTGTGTATAAGTTGTCAGTTTGAAGTTAGCCCACACTATAGGTGTGTAGAAACTCTTAAAAACAAAGCCTTGGTACTTACTCTGATACTCACCTTTTCTTCAATAACATAAACAAAAGATTTGAAAGGGTTTTGATTTTTAAGGATAACCTACTGTACATCGACATTTATGTATGTATACAAACGTACATATTTCTTATAAAAGTTATTTTTGACGAAAATGTACAAAAATGTAATTTTCTCTACTTGACGGTAAACTATAAATTCTAATTTTTCAACAAAATTACAAATCAATAAATTTCATCATCTCCCAAAATGTCAGTCTTTTTTTTAACCAACCCCTTAAAATGATAAAAATCATTTATCTAAAAGTCCATTTAATGCTTTAACGGCTAAATACAGACATAATTTTTGATTTCTCCACATTTGAAAGAACGTTATATAATTCATTTAATTCCCTTGAGTATGTACGAAGAAAAGTTAACCGTTAGCTTTTTCTAAACGTATTAATATATACAATATACATATGTACCTCTGTATGTAGATACTTAATTTTTGTATTTACATATTTTTACTGATTTATCACAATTCAATGTCTTTATTCAAATTTAGTTAACCCGGTTTTAAAGAATCTTGCCCCAATGTATAAGTTGATAAATGTTTGGTTTTGTTTAACATTTATTAATGAATGAATCAATAGATAAGAGGTTCGGGGAAGCAGAAATGTTGAAAAAAATCGTGGAAACAACAATGTTTATAGTAGTCGAGAAAGTATAGTGTTGCATGAATGATTCCTTTGGTCAATTTTAATTCACTGGGGGTGAGCCCAGTTCTTACTATTTCTTGTTCACTTGAAAAATATGATGAATTTTTTTAAGGAGCAGCAATTTTCTGAGAAATTGACTTAAGAAAACAAATTATTCTCCCCTATTGTGAGTTTCACCCGGAAAACATTTTGCCCAAAAATGTTTTATTCGCTCGGACTTTTAAAAGCTATTGCGAGTTTCACCCTCCATTTTACAACAAAAGTTTGGCCTCGTTCACCACCAAAAATTAAATGGAAATCTTGCTGTAAATGACATGACATTTCACACGAAAAAAATGCCGTACGGGAATTTTTTCAAACATGGAACATTTTACTTTGTATATTGTTATTAACAAAAAAAAAAAAACTTAAAATTTTGTGATTGATTTTTTTGAAATTAAAGTTTTACTTTGAACTGGGAGCCAATTCTCGATCTGTGAAGCTGTTACAAAAAGTTACAAAACTTTAAACGTTAAAATTTCGATTCTGGATGAGTGTGAAAAAGTGAAATAAAATGTCAAAACTTCGTAATTTTTATCAAGATTTGACATTTAATATCACTTTTAAACACTCATCCAGAATAGAGTTATTAGCGTGTGAAGTTTTGGAAAATTTATCACTTCACAGATCGAGAATTGAACCCCTGGCCGCCCAATTTTTTTTTTTTACTAAAAATGTTTTAAAAAGTTATTGTTCAAAATTTTGTTTGCACGTTGGAATTTTTTTTTATCGATGTTTTTAAATAATATCTACTCGTTTATACGTTTACAATTTTGAAATTCAACATTAGCCAATTGAATTGCGAACAGCCGTGCATTTGACTTTTATTAAATCATAAAAAAATTGAAAATCGTTATTTAAGCTTGTTTTAACCATTTTCTATTCAATAACATAAAAAAAAAAACATTACAGAACCATACAGTGTCAATGTCTAGTTACCGCTGCATTATTATAGTTGTTAACTGCAACCTCAATCTTGTATGACCTAGCCGTACATTTTATACCAGCAAAAATCCAACAAGCATGGACATTTTTGTTAAGCCCGTTTTTCGGTTCTCAAAAAACATGAACGTGCAGCTACTTCTGAAGTACCTGTGAGATTCAAGTATGTGCCCGCTGCTAAACCGTCAATTTCAAACGTTTCCATTTTCTAATCTATCTAAGTGTCTATTTTTTAAAAAGCAAAAGTTATAAAAAATAACTTAAACTACGATGGTAGAGAAGTCAAAAAAAGTGATTTTCTGCATGACTTCTGTCGGTCTGTTTTTTCTTTCTGTGCATCTGTAGCTTGGTTAAGGTGTCCGTTGTATCCCAAACAATTTTTTTTTTTGGAATTAGACACCCTCTAAATGGAAAGTTTAGACCTCGAAAGCTTTACTTTTCCCAAACAAATTTGTATGGTTCGTCTCCTTTCGTCTTTTATTTTTGATGTGTAACATCTTCGATCTCTATAGGGTGTAATTTTATGAAATATGGCGACTTACAAAAGAAACTCCGTCTTTGAGCGTTAAAAAGCGTTAAATTTTGAAAATTTTTACAATTTTCATGTATGTATGTATGTAGTATGCAAATGTTTATGATAAATGATTTTGTTAATTCTTATCTTCTTAACGGGTGGGTTAAGAAACTTGAATTGTTCATATATGGTGGTTATTATTGTTCCAGATATTTGATGGCAAATTTTAACTCCTAACTTACTGCTATGCGGAGCTGGCTACAGTCAGAGCGCCTACAGCTATCAAACCATTTACACTTCAGTGCGTTTATCGATTCATTTGTTTTTTAAATAACATTCATTTTGATACCTAACTTCTCACCTGTTTTGATTTTTAAAACTTAAGTTTATTTCTTAAAAAGTGAAATCCTCATAATTTAATGGTTAACAAACAGCGTGACTACAGTTTGAAGTGGTGAAACCTCAGTTTTAATCTAAACAAATCAAACATGATGATGGTATTTCTGAGAGGAACGAGAAGTTAAAACACAATTCTCTTTGTATATAATTTTCCAAATTCGAATTTTAGCATTTGTTCTGTCTGAAAAAGTTCTTGAGCGAATTATTTCATTTTGCCAATTAATTTCACTATAATTTTCGACCACATTTTGCACTTCTTTTTATATTCAAAAATTAAAGCAACATTTTGGTGCTTCTAGTTCCAACATTTTATTTTAGGTTCCTTGGCAAAATACAGAACATTTATTTTTATTTACTTTTAGGTCCAGTTTTCCAGCGCGAGATCGTCAGAGTCTCGAAGCTAAACTCGAGTTAACTCTTTGAAATTCATGAGTTAACTTGAGTTTAACTTTAATCTTGTCGTACTGAAAAACTATACCGTACTATATTTTCACTTATAAAAATCATACAAAATCGTTTCGAATATTTAAATAATTATTAAAAAAAAAATCGTAAAAATTGTACCATTCCAACGAAATAAGGACACGCATTCATGAATCATTTATCCTTCAATGTAAAAATTGCATCGAATCCAAATAAGGCTCCGTCAACAATCGCCAATGAAGCCTTCACCATTGCCAAATCTCGAGTCCTTGTTCGAAATGAATATTCCCAGGCTTCGAATAATAAAACCCCGGATGTTACGAACAAACAGCAACCGATGACACTGAAGAAGATGTCGATCCGTTTGTGAATAGGAGCACGCATAAGAATTCCTTAGAATTACAAAAATAAATTCAATTAAAATTAATCCTTCAATTAGTTTCAAATTGTTAAATATTTTTTTTTCTAAATAATTATGCAACCAACCCGCGAATATTCCAAGGACAATTAAAATATATCCACAAAACGTACCGGTAGCTAGAAAGGACGTTATTATGTCACCATCGTTAAAACTATAAAAATGCAAAACTAGACAAGCGATAGCAAAGGCTAGTTCTAGGAATTTAACAGCGTTTAAATGGGCTTTACGGTCTTCGTTGGCCATTTAAAAACCGGGGGTGTTTTTTTTTTTTTGTATTAATTTTAATCGAATAAAAATTGATCTGCTTTCTGCAGCAGTAACTAATTTAATGAAGATGAGACAATCGCCTGTTTGTTTTTGACCAGCCAGACTAAACGTAGACAGACAGGAGCATCACTAATTTATTTTCTTCATCCAACAAATAACAAAAAAACCAAGAGGAAGGAAATGCGTTTCTTTTGCTAGCAAGAGATGATCGAGAACCACTTTAACCGCCTACGACAGTTCAACAAGTACTATTGCCATTTTGAGAGATCACTCGCGCTCATCATGGGGTGCTTCGATGCTCCGAAGTCCGAGTTGAATCTCAGAAATGAATGAATGAGTTTCATCCCAATTTGCAAAAAAAGAAAATAATTAATTACAACTAAGAGGTACAGTAGTTGAGTATGCTGAAACCGGGTTATGAGAACTAAGTGCAGCACATCATCAGATGCCCCATGTAGGTCGAACAGGGGTAAGGCGTGTACAAAGCTTTGTATAAGTGTGTTCCTATTGGAATTTAAACAAAAAGATTGCTCCCTTATGAATATGTCATTCACCAGTTATATAGTTATGTATGTATGTATGTTGACGACTATTTCTTTGTTTGATTTCTTGTTCCGTTAGTGGTGTGGTGCATTTAAACGCGATTTAGATACGTACACGTACAAATATGTATGTATGAAGGTATATCTAGAGTTTTTAAAGGCCACTTGGGGGTGTGTAATTAAAAACAGTGCGGTTGGTTAAAAAGTGACCGGCAATACCTGCTAAAATAATCTTTACAAACTAATTCTTTCGTACATTTTTGTCACCCTGAAATAAAACGATTGGGCTTTAGAGCATCATGTGTGAAGTCATTTACCTACTAATATGTAGGTACCTTATAGATAGGCAATTGCTTAATATTTGCCAAAAACTTTCATATCAATCATTATCTTTCACGCCCACCGCAGCGCCGTCCAAATTATTTATATGAAAGTTTTTGACATTTTCTTTCACTTTTTCGTAGAACTGCAATCGAAATACATGAACATTTTTTTCTTTTCACATTTAAACAGAACATGAATTAGGTCCCTACGATCAGCATCTAAAAATATGACTTAGGGCCAGGTTGTTCACAATGGGTAAAATACTGCTTTCACAGACTCCTGTTAGCTATGTATGTAAATAACGGTATAAACAGGCGAGATATACCTTTACTTAATTAAAACCTGTGAAATTCGTATCACAAATTCAACTCACTGTGAGCAAGCTGGTCCTTACAAAGTGAAATATGGACTATGGAATATTGAATAAACGAGAACAAAATTTGGTCAACAAACTACCAGTTGCAATACTCATGGATTTAAATATTAACTGTGAACAAAATGGCCTTTAGTAAGAAAATTATCATGATGATTTTCAGAAATCACCCTTACTACGTTTTCATTAGAGCCGAAATGCGGCGGCGGTAATTTCAGAAATTACAAAAAATGTGTTTTCATTAGGTCTATTCCCAACCTTGACCAAAACTGCCAATTATTGTCAACAATTGTTGTCAAAATCCTGTTCCACACTTCACAAATTTGGTAGATTTGGGCAGAAGAGAGCGCTCACGAGAGAGACAATTTCCGCTACTGACAAATCCTGCCTAAGAAATTTGTTTGGGCAGAAATTGTTCTGTTAGTCTATCAAATGCAGGTTGAGGTAGGTACGTTACGTTGTATACTTAATTTACTATTGTTGTTAGAGTCATCGGTTTGCTTCGCGTTGGAATGAAAAAGGTTAAATCAATTTAAGGAATATTTGTAGTGAAATTGTGTGGTAAAAATGTTTGAATCTAATTTCATTTTGAACTTGGTTTGGCAGGCAAGCGTTTGTTTTTGTTGTTTCATACAAGTTTTTCAGAGCTTTTGAAATTGATTCCCGCTGGATGCATCACCTAATTTCGAATCTAATTTCAAGTAAATTTGGTTGCATTTAGCTCATTATCAAACGAGAATTTGTATGATATATACGGTAATTTGGATCTAATTTGGAAATTTGCAACGGATTCACCTCATTTGACCCAATGAAAACGTATTAGAGCCAGTTTTTTCAAAGTGGTTTAAATTGAATATGTGTATTTCACAGGCGCTATGAAATTAAAGCTTATCAACAAAATTCGACTACTGATTAGGGATATCCATAGTTAACAACTCAAACTTTGAAATTTTTGAAAACAAAAATTGTTCAACAAACACATTAATACGACGATTTATCAGTTCCAATAATAATGGATTTAAGATGATTAGCTGAGAACAAACTGTTTTTTTTTTAATTTTGATTTAATTCGCATATTCTGAAATCATGGTCATCTTTTAGTGGCCGCTACTGTGCAAATACATTTTTCTTTATTTTCTTGTGTTCCTGTGCCTGTGGCATCCGTATTAAGGCGGACATAATTTTTCTATTCATGTGGATTTAGATCGTCATTATTTATAGACAAACGTCACTAGATGTTTTGTTGTTAGGATGATTTTGTTTACTCTTCACATTATCGTATTATATCATAGAATAGAGCAAAAGGTAACCATTGATTAGGTGAATTCCGTTTGTATTTGGCTCTGAACGAAATTTACAATGTTGTCGATATTATTAAAATGTTTTTTTTTTATAAATAGGTCAAGCTTTTATGGCGAGGCTTTAAAACACAACATGTAAGTATTTACGTACTCCTATGCTATAGGTATGTATATTTCTAATGAAACATTTACATAATTAGTCTAGTGCATTTATAAAATGTTATATACATAGGTGACCCAGCCGTTTGTAACACCTCCATTCCATAGAGAGTTGATCGAAGATCATAAATCTGATTTTTCGAATTCGCGAAATCTACTACTGTTTGGCCACCATCTTGGATTTTACTTTTATCTCGGTTCATATTAATTGTGCAAAAAAGCACGTGAGACTAATCTTGTGAAAGAGTGTTTTTTGTCAAGGGGTGGGGGAATGGTAAGCTCGGCATTATACCATAAACCCCATACACAAATAAAAGTCATATTTATGAAGGCATCTTTTTCGACCTCACGGTACATGGATGAAACTTTAATCACAGGAAGATTGAGGGCCAAAAAAAAAAAACCTCACTCTTAGGCACCTATTATGAATCACGAGTCGCAAGAAATATTAGGCGAATCTGACTTTTGGCACTACTGTTTATGGCTCACCTAACTGTATTCGGCTAAAAAGTCCAAAATGTGTTAAAATGAGATGTTGCTCTATACGAACGTCGCAGTTTGCTATTCTTAAAACCACGACATATGTGATTTTAAAAACATTCGACTTCAGTCGAACGTTCGACTCGCGAGTCATAATAGGGCCCTTAAACTCCGGGTCACAGGCTTAGGTCTTATTTTCTTAAAACATTAAATATAAGGACCTAATCGATCGAATCGCAGTGGCAGACTGTTGTATTTGTATTATGGTCATAAATCTTTCTGTATGACCAAGATATGTAGGTAGGTAGGTAGAAATGGCGGCCATGGGCCAGCCTGCTCAAAGCCTACTTAGCGCTGAAGTGCGCCGTTTTGATATCTTAACTCGCTAGAACCAGTGGATGGAATTAAGCTGGGAGGTTGTGTGCATATCCTCAGGATATCGCCCATATTGATTTGAATTTATAACAGAATTGAAAAGATTTTATTGTTTGTGGAATGACTGTGTAGCTTTTAGCACAATCATCAGAAAGCGGATCACTCGCACTCAACCAGAACAGCACCCGCACCATCCACAGTTTGTCCAACTAAGCAGTTTATTGGCTGGCACTGGAGGGGCCACTGACCCGATCAAATGATCATCCGGCCACAGTGCACCATGAACCCCCGCCAAAACCCCAGTCCGCTAGCTCGCGATCATAGGGAATCGACGCATATTTTGTCGCGTTGACCAAAGTTTCAACCAAAAGCTAGCAAAGGATGTACTTACGCCAAAATCTTAATATTTTGGGGACTGAAAGATTAATGGCCACTTAATACTCCGATTCGACCGATTACTTACTTACTTTACTTTTGATGGCGCTCACAGCCCAGGATGGGCTTCGGCCTCAACTAACAAGCCCTTCCAGCCAGCTCTGTCCCTAGCTAGCCGCTTCCAGTTGCGCACACCGAGTGCTTTGATGTCGTCATTCACTTGATTGCGCCACCTGTTACGGGTTCTTCCTCTGCTGCGTACCCCATCGGGGTTGCATTCGAAGACTCGTCGGGCAGGTGCGTTGCTGTCCATACGCTCCACGTGCCCCAGCCATCTAAGCCGCTGTATTTTCAGCTTTTTGACCAGGTCAACGTCGCTGTATAGCCCGTATAGCTCGTCGTTGAATCTTCTCCTCCATACTCCTTCGATACACACCGGACCGAAAATCACACGAAGAATCTTCCTCTCAAAGCACCCTAGCAGATTTTTATCCGAATCTTTCAGTGTCCATGCTTCTGACCCATAAAGCAGGACCGGGATGATTAGGGTTTTGTATAAAGTCTCCTTGGTTCTCTGAGAGAGGGCCTTACTACTTAAATGCCTTCTTAGACCGAAGAAACAGCGGTTGGCAAGAGTAATTCTTCGCTTGATCTCTGCACTGATGTCATTCTGCGATGTAATAGTGGAGCCCAGGTAGACAAAGTCCTTGACAACTTCGAAGTTATATCTGTCCATCGTGATATTTTGCCCGAGTCGACGATGTTGAGATTCCTCTCTCGATGACAGCATATACTTCGTCTTGTCCTCATTAACCGCCAATCCCATTCTAGCCGCCTCCGATTCAATGCTCGCAAATGCCCCTGCCACAGCTCGCTTCGTTCTGCCGACAATGTCTATGTCATCCGCATATGCAAGCAATTGAACGGACTTTTGATAGATTGTACCGCTGGTGTTGACATGTGCGTTGCGTACAATGGCTTCAAGAACGATGTTGAATAGGTTGCATGATAACGCGTCGCCTTGCCTCAATCCTTTCTCAACATCAAAGGAATCGGTGGTGTTCTTACCAATTTTGACGGAGCAGCGAGATTTCTCCATCGTCATCCTGCACAAGCGGACGAGTTTGGCAGGGATGCCGAGACTCGACATGGCTCTGTATAATTCGTCCCTTTTCACGCTATCATACGCGACTTTAAAATCGATAAAAAGGTGGTGTGTATCGATCTGGAATTCCCGGGATTTTTCTAAAATCTGTCGGAGTGTGAACATTTGATCGACGGTTGACTTGCCTGGCCTAAAACCGCACTGATAAGGGCCGATCAGATCGTTGACAAAAGGTTTTAAGCGGTCACACAGGATGGCCGACAAGATTTTATAAGCGACGTTTAGGAGACTAATTCCTCTGTAGTTGGTACATTTCAGAACATCTCCCTTTTTATGGATGGGGCACACTATACCGAGGTTCCATTCATCGGGCATACTTTCCTCCGACCAAATTTTGCAGATGAGCTGGTGTATGCTCCTAGCCAATTCATCTCCCGCTGATTTAAATAGTTCGGCTTGTAAGCCATCCGCACCTGCAGCCTTGTACGACTTAAGTTTGGATATCGCCAGCCGAACTTCGGTTAGGTCGGGTGGACGGAACTCTTGGCCATCATCGTCCAAGTTGAATGGAGCGTTCTGCCTATTAGCGGCATCTTGGCTGTCTTCGCCATTAAGCAGTCTAGAGAAGTGTTCTTTCCAGATCCTCAGCACTGACTGTGTGTCTACTACCATATTCCCACTCTCATCTCGGCAGGCTTCCGTTCTAGCCTTGAATCCTTGGGTGGATCGCTTCACCCTCTGATAAAATTTTCGAACATCTCCCCTACCGCTACAACCCTCAATAGACTCTACCGCCCGCTTCTCGTGCTCTCTCTTTTTCCTCCTGAGAAGTCGGCGTTCCTCTTTTCGTTTCAGCCCGTAGAGCTCCCGGGCCACTCTCTCAGCAGCTCTTGTTCGAGTCTGCAGCATTGCCTGGTAGGCCTCGTCCTTAGCTGCATGCGCTAGCCGGCACTCCTCATCGAACCAGGGGTTTCGTTGTATTCGCCTAGTGAAACCCAGCACATCAGAGGCGGCACTTCTAATGGCTTGTTGACAGTGTTCCCACTGGTCCTCTGCACTTGATGCTGGTAGCGGACCTCCTGAGAGATTAAGAGTTACGTGGTCTGCAAAAGTTCTGGCAGTCTCTTGCGATTTAAGCTTCTCGACATCGAATCTTTTCACAGCATCTGCTCTGCGTTGTCGCGTCATGGATATCCGCATACGTAGTCTAGCTACCACCAGGTAGTGATCCGAGTCAATGTTGGCCCCTCGGAACGTTCGGACGTCCAAGATACTGGAAGCATGTCTCGCGTCTATCGCAACGTGGTCGATTTGGTTGACGGTTACTTGATCACGCGACCGCCAAGTCCCCTTGTGTATATTGAGGTGTGGGAAGTAGGTGCTTGAGATGATGACATTTCGCCCCGCCGCAAAGTCTGCCAGCCTGTGTCCGTTGCCGGAAGTTTCGTCGTGTAGGCTGTGTCCTCCGACTATCGAACCAAAGATGCCCTCCTTTCCGAATCTTGCGTTGAAGTCACCAAGAATGATCTTCACGTCGTACTTCGGGCACATATCATACGTTGTCTCCAAGAGATCGTAGAATGCTTCTTTGGTTGAGTCTTCTCTCCTTTCATGGGGGGCGTGAACACAAATCAGCGAAATGTTCTTAAATTTGCCTTTGATGCGGATTGTGACCAGGCGCTCGCTTACACTTCGGAAGCCCAAGACTTCTTGCCTAAGTCTTCCCCTTATCACAAAACCACAACCCAAGAGCCGCTGACCCTGTTCCTTCAAGCGCCCGCCGTAGTAGATGTCACACGTTTTCAGTCTCCGTACGCCCTCTCCATCCCATCGCACTTCCTGGATGGCTGTTACGTCAGCCTTTAGCCTGTCCAGGTTCTCCACTAATTGTTCGGCTGCACGTGTTCTGTATAAGGACAGGACGTTCCACGTGCAGATCCGAAATTCATTGTCCTTGTTTCGTTTGCTGGGGTCGTCAACTTTAAAATCATCCATATCCGAGGCTTGTTGTTGTTTCGGAACAACTTTTTTTTACGTGGTAGGGAAGTTACCCCGACGCACAACCCCCGACCCGGAGGACCAGACCCTTCGTATAACTCCAAGGGTAGGGAGCCGGATAAACCGCTCCTTATAGGCCTGAGCTACAAATATGTCGTAGTAGCCCATATAAGGTGTTCACTAAGTAGTTCAACCTAACTGGAACTGTAGACGCCACCGTTGATTCCATCTAGAGAATTCGTCCGCTGCCGCCTCGATGAAAGGAGAAGTGCCTTAGTGGGAACATCCTCCCCCCCCTCTCTCGTTGGCTGTCCCCAACAGCTTTCCACGGGGATTTAAACCCCGTCTCCAGCTGAGGTACTAGACACCCGATGTTCACCACGTGGAGGTGAGAGTAGGAGTTGGTAGACAGAGGTGGATTTTGAGAAAAACCTGTGGACGCTTGTGTCCTCTTGAATGCACATAACTACCCTTTTGAATCGACCGATTAGGCTCTTATTTTAATGTTTAAAAAATGTTAGCCCTAAGCCTCTGACCCGAAGTGTTGAGCTGGACATACACAACTGAACCAACGAGCCGAACCAAAATTTCCCGTGAGTGGGAAAACTCAAATGGTTTTGTTTGGTTTGGACGAACATTTTGGATTTTCAGCCAGTCCAATCCACGAACACACGGCTCTGTCGTGTGTGGGGAATCAGCAAGCCGAGCAGTTCTGTTTGCTTCCAACTTTCCAGTCGCCGCACCGTCACTAAATAATAAAATCCCACTTTCTCACTCTATCTAATTAAATTGTAGAAATACAATTTTCACCAAAAACATCTAACTGTCTCATTCTCTTTTTTTCTCATGTATTTTGTAATGTTCAATATAAAACACAAAATTCAGATTTTTAGAATTTTCTTGGTTTCTGATTGGGCTACTGTCATAAGTTTAGTTCAGTCGCCTTGTTCTTTCTGAATTGAACGGACCACTGACGTTTTTTTGTTGGGACAAGAACCAAACTGCCAAAATTGGTTCGGATCGGCCGTGTATGGCACCCAAATTTGGACCGTGGCCAAAAAAACCGAAGCCAAATGGCTCCGAGCTGATTTTTTAGTTTATTTGTACGTTATTTATTTTTTATTAGTTGATACAAAATTACTCTTTTCTGTCCATAAAGCAAAAGAAAACATAAAACTATTAAAAAACTAATAAATACAAAAAAATTAGAAAAGTTAAAATATGAAAAAATCTAATTTCATACAATATTCCCTGATTCACTGTGTACCACTTTCAATTGATCCGCTGTGTACCATGTTGTCTTTAAAAAAAAACATGTTAATATTTTATAAACTATTTCACCAAAGTAAACAAATCAACAAAAAATATTAAGTCTATGCAGCCAAAAGTACATATATTTAACCCAAATGAAGTTACAACACACACTTTTTTAACCAAATCGAAAACAAAATAGAAACAAATTTACTTTCCGAGTCCGAAAACACAAACACAAGAGGAAAACCAATTTCGAAAACAGGATCGAGCCGACTGTGATGTGAGAGGAAGTAAAAATGTGTTCTTTTCTCTTTTTCAGATTCATTTTAAAATAAAAAGTGACAGCATAAGAGCAAATGATTCACTGTGTACCCTGATCCACTGTCGACACCTTTACCCTAACTAATACTTAACAAAAAAAATTAGTACTGAATATTTAATACATTTTTCATTTTTAGATACATACATACATACCTACATGAAATCCTCTAACAACAATAGGATAGGCTGAAAAAAAGTTTTTGTTTTTTTTGTAAATACCAGTGGCAAGATCAATGCCATAGACTCGGCATAGCGGTGAAATATTTCAGGAGACCATCAAAAAATGTTTGGCGGGTTCATGAAAAATTCAAAAACAGTCGAATGCCAAGTGAACACGAGTGACTTTATAATAACATCGTGCAAAACATTGTGCTATCACTATTTTTCATTCTGACAACAAACCAATAGAATATGAAACTGATACTGGTCGGAGACGATTTGACTGGACTAAATAAATAAATAAATTGGGCGGCGCAACGGCTCGTGAAGAACCAAGGCCTAGTGACTCACAACTCGCAACCATTCCTGTGTGCGCATGTCGACAGGAATGGAAGGGGCCTACAATTTTATGCCGAATCCGAAGGGCTAGACGAGAAGCACTTATTCATGACAAGTGATACCTACTCTTGGAGGACTTTTGTCAATTTCTCACAAGAAGCAAAAAAAACTTTTTAGTTTTTAGGTTGACTGAACTATAAAGGCTCTCCCAAACCAATGCGGACCATTCGTTGCGGCGAAGAAACATTCGCTTGTCAAAATTTATTTACATGGTGATATATGAGAGTGCCCACACCAACGCGGCGAAGAAACATATGAATTGATTTTGACTGACGAATGTTTCTTCGCCGCAACGAATGTTTCGCATTGGATTGGGAGAGCCTAATACTACGTTTTCAATGGAGCCGAAATGAGGTAATATCCAAATTAGCTCATTTGGAACGTCAAATTTGTATAGGAAATGACGTTCCAAATGAGCTAATATCGAAATTACCTCATTTCGGCTCCAATGAAAACGTAGTATTAAGCCTGATCCACACCTGTGCCGTGTGTTGTGTTGTGGAGTCGTGTCTCGCTGTCATTCCATATATTTTATGCGCCGCACTGCAACACAACACACGAGACAAATATGGTTCTACGCATATGAAATACATTGTAGCGATATCGACACACGACTCCACAACACAACACACGACACAGATGTGGATCAGGCTTTAATACTACGTTTTCACTGGGCCAAATGAGGTAATTTCGTTGCAAATTTCCAAATCAGATCCGAAATTACCTCATTTCCCATACAAATTCTCGTTCTCAAATGAGCTAATTTCAACGAAATTTGCACGAAATAAGGTTCGAAATAAGGTAAATTCATCCATCAGCAGTCGATTAAAAAAGCTTTAAGGTTAGAACGCACTAGGCGGAACTGCACTGCAGCGGAACTGGGATTAAAAATAATTTGTATGAGATTTTATAAAGTTCAGTTGCCGCTTAGTGCGATATAGCTCATACAATTTCATACAAATAATGTTTTGCCGCGTCGTGAAGTGTAGTTCCGCAGTAGTTGTGTGCGGTCTAACCTTTAAAAAGCTCTTACATGCAAATGTCAAAACACAAAGAGAAAACAACAAAAACAAACGTTTAACCGCCATTCCAAATTCAAAATGAAATGAGATGTCAAACGAAATTAGCAAATTTGATAATGAAAACACTTTTTTGCCAAATTCCGAAATTACCTCATTTCGGCTCTAACCCGGAGGCTACACAAGCCAGTATTGGCTTACAAGTTACAATACATTCTACTAACACATACAAACCTGAGCAACTTGCTCGTCAACTGGCTTGCCATTCTGGAAGGCAGTTGGGAAGCCAATAGAGAAGACAGTGGCCTCGTTCAGACTTTTATACAAAGCGATATAGATAGCTTTTCGTTGAAAATTTAATGAAAATTAAATATTCTTTCTACCACAACTTTTAATGAGAGGAGGAACCAAGAAATTTAAACATTTTAAAAATAGGCAACTACTGTCAAATATGATTGAAGGATGGCTATAATTATGCTGAATTATACAGAATCTTTTAAAAATGCAAATTTTTTGAGTATATTTGTTTGCTTGGGAAAAATGAGAGTTTTGGGTCGACATTTGGAACATTCTGGTAACGATTTGTCAAGCCATAGAATGTAAAATTAAATTGAAAGATTGCTACGGAGATGATGCATTGAAAAACTTAAAGATATCTGAATTTTTTGTGATTAATTTTTTTGCGCTGGAAAAGGAGATTTTAGCGCCGAACGAAATATTCCTCGTACGACATAATTTAGTTTCTTACCTATCTGTCAACGTATGAACTGTCAAATTCCATTCAAGGATGGCTACCATGGACCCATGAATGAAAGAATACAAGATTACGCCACTTAGTACGTTTTTGGAGACAAAACGTAACAACAGATGTGACAGTCAAAATTTGTAAAGAGATGATTTTTTGTTCGCGAATTGTTTTATGATTAATATAGTTTTTCATTTTAAAAACAAAAATATTACCGAAATTGTTATTCAATTGTTTTAAATTATATTAATAGTCAAAGTATGAAGCAAAAATTGAGAATGCAATGAAAAAAATCAAATATCAGATATATTTTCTTCTTGAATTATTATTTTTATTGTTGTTTTTATATCATCAAAATAATGGTAAAAAAATCACTTAAATAACAAGTTTAAGTAACTTAAAGTTTTCGCGCCCCTATATCTCATACAAATTATACCAAAGTTTAGTCTTTTTTGTCTCCACTTGAGTCACGAAGCGTGTTGAAAATTACAATAACAAAGCGAAAAATCCGAAGTGTCGTAATCTTGTATTCTTTCATTCATGCCATATACGTAGTAGACTCTACAGCCGATAAGAAGCTAAAGTAGAATCCTACTGTGGATAAATTATTGGCGTTTATTCGAGCCTCTATTCTACTTTAGCTTTTTATCGGCGGTAGAGCTACTAGCAATGTTGTTTATGTAATGCATCTAAAATCGTACTGTACTATGGATGTCTTTTGCAATAAAACACGCCTAATGTATTTCATATGCGATATAGATCAGGCTTAGGCTCTCCCAAAAAACCGAAAGATAATTTTGTTGTTATTTATCATTGTGTATCTGTCATTTTTGTTATAGTTGCGAACGTTCCGCGCCGATTTCGCGTTGGTTTTGAAATCCTTTAAGCCGGATACAGACTTGTCTCTTGTGTTGTCACTGATATTGCCGTTCTGCTTTCTCATATATGGCGCTAGGCTAATGGTGGATTTACATGTATCTGCATTTGGTTTCTGCACAAAAAAGGGATGCTAAATACAAAATGTATATTTGTTAGATAGAGAGAAAAGATCAAAATGCAGAAGAACTTCATTTCTGCATTATAGAAAAGTGCCATAATGCAGAAATGAAGACGAACATGTTCATCTTCTTGATGGTTCTCTTTCACTCGCTCGGATTTTTTGTATACATCTGTCCTGTTCTACTTTTCTGCGTTATGCAGACGAAGATACATGTAAATGGCTTTAAAAAAAAATAGGTTTATACCGGATTTACACGACTGGCAAAGTTGCCAATATTTTTGCCAAAAAAATGGTAAAATAATGGCAGAAATAATTTGTTTATGACATGCATTTACACGAGTTCAAATAAAGGCAGATTTTAAAATACAGGCAACATAACATAAAAGAATGAGCAAGTTCATTCTTATCTAGAATGGCATAATTTCGGAAAATGGCGTCAGTAAAGTGTTTACACATAGTCATATTAATGCCAGCATTTTATGCCAAATTATCTCTGCCATTTTATTTTGGCAAAAATATTGCCAGTATTTTGACCGTTTACATGATGAAAAGAAAAATGGCTATAATTTGACAGATTTAATGGCATTTTGCCATTCGTGTAAATGCAGCATTAGATATAACTTTTGATTTTAATTTTGTATGTAAAATTTTATACAATAATCGATGTAATCAGATGATAAGAGGAACTCATAACCAAAAATGTGATCTACTACAATCAATTTTCGGATAAAAAATCTACTCTGCAAAGTGTCAAAACAAAAATTTCTCTGCTACACCTAACCATATTTTAATTTTCATATATCATATCATTATACGTAGTTTCACAGTTTAATTTGTCTAGTGTGCATTTTTAAGAACTTAAATTGAAATTATTCTAGAAAAATCTTGAATAAAATTTTTCTCAAAAAAACAAATAATGGACATGGAATCACCAACAGCTGCATCTGCAACATCAAACGATGTCGAGGGTCAACAATTGTTCCGCGAAATCAATCCAGATGATCCCAATCCTGAAGCAACGGTAATCGAATCGGCGTGTATGCAATGCTTCGAGACTGGTACCACCAAGCTGCTCTTGACCAAGATTCCATTCTACAAAGAAGTCGTATTGATGTCGTTCAAGTGCCCTCATTGCCATTTCGAGAACAATGAGGTGCAATCGGCCATGGAAATCCAGAAACAAGGCGTTCATATAACCCTCACAGTGCGTGGAGTTGAAGATCTGAATCGCAAAATAGTTCGCTCAGATCACACGTCAACACTTATTCCTGGAATCGATCTGGAGATTCCTGCCAAGACACAAAAAGGTGAGATAACCACTGTAGAAGGAATCTTTGACCGTACAATACGAGGGCTAAGTCAGGACCAAGCCAAACGCTACATAGAGAACCCTGAAATTGCTAAGTCGATAGACGTGTATATTGAGCGTTTGAAGGCTTTCAAGGAGACATTCCCATACAAAATTATTCTGGAAGACATCTCTGGCAATGCATTCGTAGAGAATCCTGTAGCTCCAGCCGATGATCCTTACTGCAAGTCAAAGCATTTCGACAGGACTACCGAGCAAAACAACCTTCTCGGTATGTATGAACCGGCGGAGGAAGAGCCCAAGGACCAACATCTGCTCAAACCAATTGTCGAAGGATCGTGGCCAATCGAAGAGCTCCACGGAGAAGTCTTCCAGTTCAATACGTTCTGCAATTCTTGCAAAGCACCTTGTGAGACAAACATGAAACTTACGAATATACCACATTTCAAGGAAGTGGTAATCATGGCCACGGTCTGCGACAATTGCGGCTGTAAGACTAACGAGGTAAAGTCTGGCGGAGGAATCGAAGAACAGGGAATCAAAATAGTCCTCAAGATCGATAGTGATGCGGATCTTTCTCGGGATGTTCTCAAATCCGAAACATGTCAACTTGAAATTCCCGAAATCGAATGCCAAGTTGGAGCATCAGCCTTGGGCGGAAGATTCACAACCGTCGAGGGCATCTTTGCGGCTATAAAATCCCAACTAGAGGGCGATGGCATACTATTCCACGACTCGGCCGATCCAGAAACAAAAAATCGCCTCGAGACATTCGTTCAGAAGTTTGATGAAATTGTTGCTTTGAAAATTCCAGCCACATTAATTCTGGACGATCCGGCTGGTAATAGTTATGTTCAGAGTTTGGTCGACGAGGGAACGGATCCTAAGATGACGGTAACTCGTTACGATAGGTCCTTCGATCAAAACGAAGACTTGGGATTGAACGATATTAAAACGGAAAATTATTAAAGGTCATTAAGGGGCATTGCCGTTGGAACAGAGAATAGAATGATAATGCATTTGCATATTTTTTTAGATTTGTTTTTTTTTTCTTTTAAGAATTCCTATACACAAAGTTTTCGATATTTATGTATGTATATAAAAGATATTTTTTTTTTATTAAACGAGGAATAAAGTTTTTATTTTTTGTGTAAAATTCTATGGATTTGTTTCTTGTTTTCATTGACGAAAAGATTCAACAAGTTTCACAGAAACGTCAAAGGAAAACACGATATCGTTTTCCTTTGTCTATCGATTTTGAATTTGATGTCCTCGAATTTCCTCATACCTATGCGTTATATCAAATTCGATTTTAGAACTTGAACCGGAACGGACCGGTACTCAAAAACAACACTAGCTGGCTTGTGATAGGAATCGTGAGGTTAACCATTTTAAATGCATCACAACTTGAAGCCCTCGAATCCCTGATAATATGGTGTTGACACACGTCCCCGAAATGGGTTTTTTCTTGCGTTTTTAGGAAACGACTTGAATAGTCGTATGCAAAAGCCCTTTACTCTGAGTGCGAATGTGCAAGGCAGACGTCTAAGTGGCCCAAAACCCTTGACATACGCGATTTAAATCACGGATTTTGTATAGAAATTCTAAGATAACTGATTTATCCCACTAAAATGTATCGCAATCTGAATACTAAAGGCTTTTTGAGTCCACCCGTCAGCTAGAAGATGCGATATAAATCACGAATTTTAGAGGAAACCACATGTAATAAATCTTTTTTTTATCCTAAAACAAAGAACGAGTGAGAAAAAAAAATATTTTTTTTTCTCGATCTGTGAAGCTGTAAAGTAATAAATTTTCCAAAACTTCAAACGTTAATATTTCGATTCTGGGTGAGTGTGAAAAAGTGAAATAAAATGTCAAAAATTCTTAATTTTTTTATCAAGTTTTGACATATAATATCACTTTTACACACTCATCCAGAATCGAATTATTAAGGTGTTAAGTTTTGGAAAATTTATCACTTCACAGCTTCACAGATCGAGAATTGACCCCTAGAACTCGATTTGTGTAAATTAATGTCTTTACATGAAATTTTTTTAGGATGGATTCTAAAACCTCCACACTTTCTTTTAAACTTCAGATATTGAGGTTACGCATAATTGTTTTACTCTACAGGGTTTCCCACATCCACGCAGACGAAAAAATTGGTTCCTGAGGTAATTTTTATTCGGAAAACTTAAAAGAGATAATTTTATCGGTTTCTTTTAGACTTGTAACGATTTTTATGATTTTCGGTCTCATTTCCTTTTAACTGGTTCCAATTTTGCCATACTTCAAACGATTTTTGAATTAATTTATTGACCCAACTGTCAACAGTTTTTACCCGCGCTACAATTTTGTTCGAAAGTGGTTAACGGTTTTCCCGTAATTTATTATCAAACTGATTTTTGGCATTTAAAGTTTATCTCAAAGTCCCTTTTGATGGTGTTCACATTGGACAGATTCTTCATTAGAAGAAGAAATAGAGGAAGAGGTATTTTTTCACTTATACAGTGTACGTGAATTAAGCAATTTTTGTCTCCCAGAACTGCCAAATCGTTAGCGTGTAATAGAAAATAACAAAAAAAAAATGATACAAGTTAAAACACAAATTAATATACCAATTACTTCGAAAAAACAAATATTTTAAAGTGAATTAATTAGACATTGTGGTGATATTCCAATAAATTAAAAAAAATACATGAAGTGCGTTGTTCAGTGGTGTAAAAATTATATTTAATTATAATTGAAAATTAACATATTAAAAATGGATTAAGTTTTAATTAAAGGCAAAAATATTAATATTTAGTTGAAAATGTGTACATAATTGTTTCGTTAAAATTTAATTGCAAACAGTAGTGTATGTGCATATATAGGCGCTTGTAAGGCGCAACTATCTATTAAGCGCCCTTTTCATGAGGAAATTATTTTATTATTAAATCGATATTGTACGTTTTAAGTTAGTAATAAAATATCTATTTGTTTCGTTGTCAACTTATTACTTCATGTTTCAATGTTAATTTGTCTTTTCAGTAAGGTGTCTATCAGTTCATGTTCGGTTGTTAATGGCTCATGTTTAAAGTTTAATCCATTATAAATAATATGTTGTTCGATAGTTAATTAATCTACATAAATACAAACAGTTAACAGCACTTGCCTTGCGAAAAATATAATAAAACTCACTTGTGAGAGGAAATGCTCTTACTGTCTTTTTAATAATAATAGAGTTTCAGCAACCATCTCGGATTAAGCCAAGAGTACCTATCTCTACGCTGCAGAGATTAGGCCCTATATTTTCCCTAGACCGCGATAAAAAAAACTCAATTTATGAGGTATAAAAAATCTTTAAAATTATAACGAAATAAATACATTTTTGATTAACTATTTTTCAAATAACAAAAAGTTTATATTTAAAAACATTGATACTTAGCTCAGACTTCAACTCAGTTGGTAGGCTATTGAACAAATTAAGTCCCGAATGCATAGCAGAATTCTGGGTACTGCTTCTGATGCATCTGTTTGGTCTTAAGTCCTCGTTGTTTCGCAAGCTATAAGGCTGTATTTCACCAACATTAACTATAAAAGATTGCAGATAGTCCGGAACCAAATTGTTTTTCATTTTAAAAATTAACATCATTGCACTGTTCTTTAGTCTTTGGTCCACATTCATCCAATTTAAGGCATTTAACATCACTCTTATCGGTGTATAAATATTCACTTTTAGTATGATTCTCATTGCTTTGTTCTGAAGTACTTGGAGCCGATTTATTATTTCACGTTGACAAGCATACAATAAAGTCGAACAATAGTTAAAATGAAGTAACACAATGGCATTATAAAGCAGTAACGAACTTTCAAATGTTAAATCACGCCTGATTCTTCTTAAAAACCCAACCTTTTTTTTGCGATTTTTGCACACACATTCTTTCCATGTTCTTTAAAATTCAAGTTTGAAAATAAAATTGCACCAAGGTATTTAAAACTGTTAACACACTCAATAATATCTCCATCCATACATATAGTTATTGGTTCAACCACTCTGAACTTCATGCACTTTGTCTTTTTCACATTTAATTTCATTTTATTCATTTGAAGCCATTTATTTATACTAATTTAGTCTGCATTCATACAATCAAGCAACATTTTTGAATTCTTACCACTTACTATATAAATCAAGGCATCATCCGCAAACAGCTTACAATATTTCAACACACATTTTACATCGTTTATATATAAAAGAAAAAGCAACACTCCCAAAACAGAACCCTGGGGGACACCAAGGTCTACGCTTAGTGGACTAGAAACTGAACTGCCAACTTTTGTTCTCTGCGTCCTTCCTGTTAAATATGGACTGAACCAATTCAATTCCTTGCCTCGTATTCCATACATTTCTAATTTTTGCAGCAATATAATTCTGTCAATCGTTTCAAACGCACGCTTAAAATCCAAAAACACTTAGCTCTATTGTGATTTCCGCGCGAAAGAAAATTCGCACGGAAAATTTACATTTCACTCTTCCCTTATTGTGAGTTTCGGGCGAAAAATGTTCCCTATTCGTAAAAATTCCCTTATGGGCACTATTGACATCATTTTTTTCGTCTGAAATATGTCCTGTCATTTACAGCAAGATTTCCATTTAATTATTGGTGGCGACCGGGCCAAACTTGTTGTCAAATGGAGGGTGAAACTCGCAATAGCTTTTAAAAATCCGGGCGAACAAAACATTTTCGGGCGAAATGTTTTCCGGGTGAAACCACAATAGGGCTGATTGCTATCACTGAATTATTACAATCAATCTATCTTCTCCATTCACACAACAACCAATTTAAAGCTGTTTCACCAGAATGACCCTTTCTGAATCCAGATTGTTCTTGTATCAAAATCCTATTTCCTTCAATATAGGCTTGTAGCTGACTTGCTACCAACCGCTCTATGATTTATTCCAATGTTGGCAACATATTAACTGGGCGAAATTCCTCGCATTTGGTCGTATTCGCCACTTTTTTAACCGGTATGACTATTGACTCTTTCCAATTATCTGGAAATATTCCAGCACATAAAGAATTGTTTACAATTTTAACAACACCGGGCCAATGATTTAGTTTTTTTTACCAAAGAAACCATTGACTCTATACTTGCATATTGAAATATAAAAACACTATCTATCCGCAAATTCGGGGCAACATATTGTTGAATGGGAATAGATTTATTTATATCATTTACACTTTCAACAAAATAATAATTGAACTTATTTGCTATTTGCACTTCTTCACTAAACGTCTCTTGACCAAACTTAACCGAAATAATATCTTTGCTTTTGTTGTTCTTAAATATTAAAGATTTGATCATTTTCCAGGTCCCAATTTGGTTACCACTGTATGTCTGAATTTGCCGACGAATATGCTGGTTTTTAGCTTCCATAACCGCCCTTTTATAATTATTTCGTGTTATTTTATGTCGTTGCCATAAAGTTATATCATTGCTGTAAATTGCTGATCTAAACTCAGCAATTTTTTGCTGCTTCATCCTCCACAGTTCGCGATTATACCACTGACAATCCACATTTACACTCATTACCCTTTCAATTGTCATCGCCTCACATGCCAATTCAATTTTACTACTAAATTGTGTTATAAGATCACTTAAGTTCTCCATTATGATATAATTCAGAAAAGTCCATATCATTCAAAAGTCTATCAAATTTGGGTTTAGAGTATTTTAAAATTTTTCTTTTCTGCTTGACTTATTAATAGCTGTTACACTCGACTTCCACTCTTACCGTTTCATGGTCAGATATTTTAAAGTTTTTATCCACACACGCAATAAACTCCTCTCTTTGATCATTTTTTACTATAACGTAATCAATTAGTGTTCTTGAGTTTTCTGTAATTCTTGTTGGCTCATAAGTTGAATGTCACTTTAATCAATTATTAACTCTAACATTTTCTTTTCGTTATTATCATTCGCCAATAAATCAATATTAAAGTCACCAATCACTACAATACTATTCTCATTTTCCAAACGCTCCGCGTACCATCTTCCTTTTTCGTTTTTTTTTTCACACAATTTAACAACGCACTCAATGTTTTTTTTTTTGGTTGTTGCTAGATAACCACAATGTCTATTTTATTCACTTGAAAAGGTTTGTTTTTTCAGTTTTTAGTTTTTTTTATATAAATGCGTTTTTATTTGTAACACTTTTTTATTGTTCTTTTTTAAAATCACACTAGCGATTTGACATTTCAGAGTGACAAAAATTGCTTCACACACCTACTCTTTCTTTTCCTAAGAACACCACTAAAACAACTTCGGAAAATAACAAAAACTATTCTGATGGGGCCCTAGTGAATTGCCGTCAAAGAGTACTCCGTCCCTGCTGTAATGCATTTGTGTTTGTAAGATCTCACACCATTTTAAAAACTGCTTCACTTTTTTCCAAGAAGGGCAGTTCCTCTATTTCTTCTTCTAAGACGGTGTTCACATTGGACTGACTCCTCCGAATTAATTAAATTTACTACTGTTCTCCCTTTATGACTATGAAGTGGGAGTCAGATAAATTTCAGAGAAGTCAAAAATAGTCGGAAGAGTCGGTCCAATGTGAACACCGTCTAAGGACTCTTCCGACTATTTTTGACTTCTCTGAAATTTGTCTCCCACTTAATAGTTAGACAGGGAGAAAATTAGTAATTTTTTAAAAAATTAAAAATTTGTGAATTTTTGTTGACGTTCTCTTTTGTAAATTAGGAGGAGTTAGTCCAATGTGAACACCGTCTTTCACACAGGGAAACTAGTTACTGGAGATGTTTTTTGTCCATGGACCTAGTAGATATAATAGGTTCATGTTCTCGTAGGCTTGCAAGGCCTTTTTAGTTAAAAAGCATATTCTTCAAAAATTGCTTTAATCACTATTGGTCTATCCAGTAATGTAACGTAGATTGTTGACGAATCTTAAGGACAAATTCCATTTTTAAAAATTTGTTAAAATAAACTTTATAGCAAAATAACAAAAAAAAAAACATCCAAAAAGGTTTGGGATAAGAACATAAGCCCTATTCTCAATTTTGGTTTAGTTTTTTAATTATTCTATTAGATATTCTGTTATTCTGAGATCTCCGAGATAATAGGCCTGTTACTTTACTTTAAATTTTTGTCATTTTCTGTTCATTTGAGGGATTTTGAGTCAAAATACGGGAATGGATTTTGACGGGAAATCACACAGAAAATAACAGAAATTTAAAGTAAAGGAACTGAAAAATTTGTCAGTTTTCGATAAAAAAATATAGCGTAGACAAGTATAAAATTTTCCCTAAGGCTAGGCGCATATTGAGACGCGTCCAACGCGTGTGACCTGACAAGTGTCGCACGACACGATTTTAGAAACGTGTCATGCCGTTCTCCGCATATTGATTCGCGTGTCTCGTGTCAAAATACATATCAATTGAAGCAAAAATCGTCTGACATATTGATAATTGAAATAAACAAGTAATTTCTAAAAAAGCAAACTGTATTTTATTTTCAAACCCAACGACAGTTTTTATTTTATTTTTTGACGAAAAAAAAATCAAACACGCGCCGGTCTTGCTAGGAAAACTGTGTTTCGATCGAAACAGAGATATCGGGGATTTTACTCCGTCAAAAGCTCCACAAATTTTTTTCCTCAGTATTTTGACAGCCAAACTGAGATTTTTTGCTAAAGCGGGCCATTCACGTTCAAACAGTCGTTAGAACGGTCCGACGAACTTTAGTCGTATACGACAGGTTCTACCGTGAATATCCTTGTCGTACATCGGACCGTGCGACTATCGACAGGTCAGAAGTCCGTTGAAAACTTCTACGAACCTTACGACACGACCGAAACGGTCGTATTGTGAAGGGCAAAATATGAGACCTCCGTACGACCGAACTATTCAGTCTACGAATATTCGTCAAATTGTATGTACGTTTCTAGGAGACAAAATAAATAAGCAAAAATATGGAAGGAACTAATGAAAAAAAAATTGTTGAAGAATTTATTTTCCTTTACGAAAAACATTAACATAAAATTTGGTTATGTATCTACATAGTACTTAAAACGACTCGTCAAAAAAAAAAAAAACAAAGAACAAATTAAATTGAAATTACTTTTAAATAATCTTTTTTTAATGCATTGTATATAGCCCAACAGGTTTTCGGAATAATCTTTCCAATGAGCTGACGTGAAACTCGGTATGAAGTTTTCAAATCTTCATAAATTCTTCCTGTGGCTAAAAACCGTAGTTATTGCTAAACGGGTTTCTGCACTTATAGCATCCCTCATTAAGGTGTCTTGTTTTGTTATTTGACTTCTTATTGTATCCAATAGTTTCTATAGCAAGAGCATCATTTCTTTTTTTTTCTGTTCATAATTAGTCGAAAATAACGACTGTCCGTTCAACCAAGTCGCAATGTTTGTGCGTAATTTCGACCGTCGTTGCGACAGTTCGATTGAAAGTTTGCGACTGTCTCAACGTGAATGGCCCGTTTAAGGAATCCTGTTCAGGCAACTGAGATTGCTGAGGCCCTCCGATATCTCCCTTTCCTAAACACGCCTACTGTCTCGCACGATTTGCGGAAAACGCGCGTCTGGTCGTGTCGTGCCGGTCTATAAATATGCGTCGCTCTATGTATTTATATTGTTTACAAAAACTCGCGCTGTGCTGTGTCGCGTTACTCGTGTCGAACGCGCTTCAATATGCGCCTATCCTAAATGTGATTTTCTGTTCAAGAAATTTCCTTGGACAGAAAATCACAGCACAACCAAATGTCATTTTGAGAGTAAAAGAGATTTTTGAGAAAATTTTATATTTGCTCTTCAAAATTTGACAATTTGTGTGTTTCTGTTGACAAAGGAAAGGATCGAACCTAAAATAATTGCTCATGTTAAAAAGCTGGGACTACTGTTTTTGAACAATTTTCCCTAGATAAACCTAAATAAAAAGGGGTCATAAATTCAATATCCATTTTATTTTGTTAGTTGTTTTTTTTTTGTTGCGGATTAGATATTTGGATACACTACACATACATATTTTTACTTCTGTTGTGGATACAAAAATCCGAACTTAGGATTCCACAATCATAAACATCTACATTTCTACTGCGCTTTTAAATATTATATAAATTCTTATTTTATTTATTTTATTCTCATCGTTTGATCATAAATTTAAAAAAATAAACAAAAAAAATTTTTTTTTATGAAAATTAAATTTAATCGAAGATTAACAGGTTTTAATGAGAATAATGTTTTTTTTTATAACAGTCAATTGAAGTAATCAATAGAAAAACTTAAAATACCGTGTCCTACACGTATAAAATTATTTGAAATAGTCGAGAATTTGTTTTATAAATGAAAAAAAAAAAAAAAACTTAAAGCTAACTTCTTAAAAATATTTCCTTCGTTTTTACCAAAACAAAATGAAATACAAAATACTTAGTTAAGCTCTTGCATTGGATCGTGCATTTGATCAGTATTCACAATTGGTGTGAAAGTCTCACAGGGATTTGAGTGGTTACTATTCGAAGAGCTTTCACTTGAACAACTAAGACGACGCTTCTTTGTTTTTGACAGCTTACCAAACATGGCCTCTTCCTCCATCAAGTCAATTGCATTGAAATTATACTTCAGCCATGAGAACTTTGTTGCATCTTTCAATAATCTTGGCCATGGCATGTACAAATCTTTAACCAATCGAACCACCACATTTAATCCACGAATTTCGTGTGTTACCTTCTCGGGTTGAACATATCCCAACAAATTAAGTATCAGCACATTCGTCTCGCCATTCACTGTAGCAACGTATATAACACATTGTGGATGAACCTCTAAGTGATAGTCGTCAATGTCGGGAGCATTAATCACTAAATAAATCATACACATTGTTTCGTGCCAGAGGGTTGAGGGACGCTTGTGAAGAGCTTTTAGTGGCGGTGGCGTTAAACTTACATCATCATTTCGATATTTTTCTTTGTCATTTTTTGTATCTTGAGCGTATTCAGTAATGTCTACTATTTTTGGTTCCTCAACGGCATCATATTCATTAATATCTTCATTTTTCGGTTCCTCCTCATGAATCTCTTCTATCATCGGCCTTGATAAGTTCAGAAGTTCTTCTTCATCTTCTTCGTCCATTTGTTGCTTTACACGATCAAGAAAACTCTGGAAATCGTACGGATACTGCTCTTGGTAGTCGAAATTCTCGAAATCAACTTCAGTTTCGAGTTCCAGAAAATGCTTGGTGTCCTCGTTGTAGCTTGCAAGTCCATTTTCCACAAGAAGTTTATTTATTTGTATGTCCTTCTTGTCAGTGAAACATTCATATAGGATAATCTCATAGTAACGGCTACCGAACCCTTCATCGTTGTGAGACAATTTTTTTACAGCATAAGCCAAATGCACACTGTCATCGATTTGAATGAAATTTTCAATCTCTTCACTATTACACTCTACGTTGATTCCAGTTAATTTACAACAAATCGCCTGGAATGGTATATATTCAATTATTGATTTGCTGCTAGATCGAAGTTTTTCAAGCGGAATATTGCGCAGCAATCCGATATCACAAAAAAATACTCTCGCCTTAACACAACCCTCATCGGAGTCAACTATTAAACGCTGAATTTTAGCTCGATGATAAAGTTCGTCGTGTGGGGCAAGACAATTCTGCAATGGGTGTGGATCATTGAGAGGTGTTTTTTTCTCGTTTCGTATGTGTTCTTCTAAATCTCTCATATCATCCTCCTTGTTCAACAAACGCAAGAAAAACATACTCGGATTACTCAGTTCCATAATCCTTGCTTGCGAGAGTTCATCCAGTTCGATCGACGACCATTCCTCTCTGGGTTTTGGGAATTTCTTAATTTTTGATGCCACAGGAGTGGTAGTGGTCATCGATGAATCAAATTGATTTGATGATAGAACTTGCGGCAGTATCTCATCGTATAAGCTAATATTTTTGTCTTCTGAAGAAGCTGTTGAGAACTCGAGTAAGTTTTCTTCCTCTTCGGGCCTTTTTATTGTTGTTATTCCCGGTATCGGCTTCAGCAAATTATTCTCCATTGCAGTTTGTTTTATCGAATGCATTTGTCCATCGTCCAATGCAAAACCCCTGCCCAGCAGTGATCTGCGAACATTTATTCTCAGAGCATAGCCATTTATAGCATGAAGTTGTTCCATTAGTACAACATTGTTCACCCAAATGATATCCATTAGAACGAAATTGATAGTAGCTTGGAGTACATCGTTGCTGGTGACATCAGTGACGATCCATTTCTTGACAGTGCGAATGCTTTTGGAGTCCCAAACGCGCTCTTTGTCGAATGGCACCACGCCAGATAAACGAATGTCGATTGCCTGGGCGGGAAAAACTTTAAACTCTTCCGGCATTACAAGAAGGTCAAGTGATTTGCACATTATGATTTTTCCCGAATCAATAAGTTTGACTTTTACATTCACAAGTTTTACTATACTTTCATAGAGAATCGGCGGCACTTCAAGTAAACGACAACGATGATAGTTATCTCCATCCTTGTACATGCAAATATCATTCACCCTGGGAGGCCAATGAATAACGCGAGCTTCTTCATTGATGAAATGCATAGACATCTTTAATGAAAATGTTGCATACTCATTAGAACGCCTCACCTCTTCCCAGCTCCCTTGCTCCTTGTGGGCCAAGATTCTTGCAATGTAGTGAGTTGGTGAGATGACTTCGAGTATTTTCAAACGTATTTCACCATTTTTAGGAATTCCTTGAGCTGGTCCATCGTACTTTGTCAATTGATGACGATAAGAACATCTATTGCCTTCATCACAAGAACCGAATTCAAGAATTTTCGGACACATAAGCACACCTTGCTCGACTCTCAACTCCTCCCGCTCAGCGGTAACCTTTGCTGATACATTCAAAATATCAGGATGGATGTGCTTCAATTGGTTGTGATTCTTCATGAATTCGATCAATCGGGGTAGCTGGAGATTATTGTGCTCGTCAAGGAGAATCAGTGATTTTGGAACTTTGGTTGGCTTTTCAAAGTCGTTAATAAGCAAGTTCTCATAGTTGTCGAGAAAAAGCGAGAAACGAAAATTGAATTTTGTCCATGACGTTGGCATTGAATAATGTATTAAAGTCCAGATATTTTGAAGCATCAATTCAGGCAGAACATTGTCACTGGTGATAAGGATTTGATGGCATACCATCTGGAATAAAATTAAGGTTATGCGAACACTATTGAATTAGTAAAATGTTTGTTGTATATGTATGTTAAGTATTATTAATAATAAAAATTGATCACACAAAACATACATTTATTAATAATTGTTGTCTCGGCAGACGTATTTCTGCGGTGGGTGGCGCAGAGTTTGATTTCTTAATTTTTTGTGGTAAGATCATACAAAAAAACACAGTAACCGTCTTTATTATTTTTATCATTAAAACGACACAATGAAAATATTTAGCCCTAAATAGAAGGATTTAAAATATAAATAGCTATCTTAGTTTTGAAAAATATTAATCCATAAAATCCTATCTCATGTTCTTGATTATATTGACTCATCAACACAACTTCCAATACAAAAATTAAAACAATACATCACTCACCTTCTCCTTCCACTCGGTGATCATATCGGCACTGTCAGCAGGCATTTGATCCGTATAAACCATACACATGTACCCAGATTCGCGCAAACATCTCTCAACCTCCAGTACTTCATCGCTTGAATTACAGAGAACTACACATCGCTCCAACTGATATGAACACTTGTCCAAACATTTCATCACACAAGACATCTTTTCTGAGCTACTTTGCAATTTGATTGAAACTTTAGCCTTAGCATAGACTGCAGCTTCCAAATAATCTGCAATGCACAACAGAGGTTGATTACCAATTCTCAGAAAATTAATGAACCGTCGAGTCCAAGTCTTTGAAGTGACAACCAGTTGAAGTGGAATCTTATCATCTTCCAGAACCGGTGAAACTAGCTTGTATAGAGTTTCATCAAATTCGGGATTCTCATGCATTATACTGTCCAAACCATCGATAACTAAAGTCTGTACACGACGTATGTTCAGCAAGTTTTCCTTCTCGTTAGCTTCGAGCAAGCGCTGAAGACACGGTGGTGTAATCACAAGCACCCCACACCCATTGTGCAATTCGATTTTAACTTCTTCGGTATTGCGATAGCCATATGCTGGAACAATACTAATCTTAGGCGTTGTACTAGCTAATATACGTCGACAATGACGAGCAATACTCTCAACCTGAACCGAAGATGGTGCGATTATAATTACAGCTGGACCGTATGTCTGAGGAATGCTTTTTGAATCTATGCGAAAACTCAACATGCTACAAACCGGAGGCAAATAACACCAAGTTTTACCAGTTCTATTTGTGTTGATCACACAAAAGCAATTGCCACGAACCAGATGCGACCAGGCGTAGGCTTGAATACGATACATTTTTGTCAATCGCATGTGCTCCATTTCTTGATGGATTTCAGCTGAAAATAGGGCATTTTTCATGCGCTCAATTGGTCTGACATTGTTTTTGCTGTGAGCCAATACAAGATGTTGAACGAAATTTGTTTTTAGAGTAGCTTCACCAGCGACTTCGGGTAGATTGTACTTAGTTTGATAAGATTGAAGATAGGAATTAGCTAGACCTCGAAGGTATTCCTTTTGATTTAATATTTTAGGAGAATGCATGGTTGGTTCTGGCTTTTTCTTATCAGAGATGGACTTTTCATCATCAACTGGTGTAGAACACGGAGATGGCAAAAGTGACATAATCGATGAGTTTCCTGACTGGACAGCTTCATTTTGATTATCATTGCTATGAATTGATGATGCGGTCTGCGGAAGTGATTTTGGCTTATCTGTTTGGATTTCTTGATAATTTGGAAGATTTTTGTTTATGAGCGATTGTTCACTGAAGCAAATTGATTTTGTTTGAGCTTTGATTTTATCTAGCGAACCTGAAGACATCGAAGATTCAGAAGCTTCGTAACTATGATCTGCGTCTTTTACAACTTTTTCCACACATGATTCTTCTTTCTTTTCTATTTTTTGAAATGATGACGACGAAATCGATGATGAATAACCATCCATGGCAATTTTCTTCGACAAAGTAAAGAACTTTTCGATTTTCTTAGTGTTTGTATTAAGAGTTTTTGTATCAATTGATTCTTCACTTGTTGTATTACTAGTCTCGAGAAGTTTTTCCCTGGAAGTGTCTTTCACCGAATTCATTTGGTTCATTTCTTTTAGAAAAGAATCCGACGACGCAGACTTATCTAAAGTTTCGTCAATTTGAGGCGGACTTGATTCAACCAATTTTGAAATAATATCGTATTCTTTCAAAATTTCTTCTTTTACAGTTGGTGCTTTGCAAAGGATTGTCGACATATCAGTCAAAGCTTCTGGGACAGCCGAATTTATTTGGTCAATTTCTTTCAAAAACGAGTCCGATAAAAGAGACTGAACCATAGTTGTATCATTTCGAGGAGGACTTAAGTCAATTAATTTAACATTCGGTTCATTGAATATCAACATGTCAGTGACAACTTCTGGTGTTATTGCCGATGCACAATCAGAGTCATTAAGCGATGAATCTAAAAGATGTTTCTCGACACTTTGTTCTGTTCGTATCTTCATTTTCTGACATTCTGAATCGGTATTGTTTATCTCATTATTTTTCATTGGGGAGTCAAAACTGCTATCGTTGAAGGATAAATCAAGTAGTGTTCTTCCCTCTTTTATATTTTTTTTTGCACAACCGCTATCATTTGAATTTGAATTAAAAAGAGATCTCTCGGCTTTTAAAGCGTTCCTGTTTTCTTTTTTCTTTGCTGGTGACGTGACATCGCCGAAATTCGATTCTAATAAACTTTCATCGTCATTTTTCTTGCGTTCTTTCCGAGACCTAGTAAGCCGAAAAAAATCTTCCTCAATATCTTCAGTACGCCGAGAAATGTCGTTACCGGTCATTGCTTCGTATTCTTGAGCATCATAATTCGAATGAATATTATCGTTGATAGTTGTTTTCTTTGTATGCCAATGATTGACTTCATCGCGGCGTTTAACTAATTTTGTTACGTTAAATCCAGCTGGGACCATTGTCATATTTTTAAAAGGATCTTCATTTACCTAAAAAAAAAAAAATTTATAATCCAAATGAAATTGATTTAACAAAAACAAAGTAATAATAATTTCACTTGCAATTTTTCGAATTTCGTCAGCGGTTTTTTGTGTGTCTTTTGGCTTCAATTCGGCGTCGTCGGTAGTCAATGTTTCTTGGAATGTTTCATTAGGCTTTATATCGGAGTTTGTGGCATATTGACGGAAACCTTTTGACTGTAAATAGATTTTTTTGTCGATTAAATTCAATATTAAGATTCTTAAATTTTTTTAGTATGTATATAACTTACAAAATCGAGTCTACTAAATTTTGCACTATGTAAAGGCATTTTGTATCCGACATGTTTTTTGCTTTTTTTTGTTGGTGTTGGATCAGGATGTATGCCAAGTAAGTCAGAGTTATTAAATTGAGATCGCTGCTGTAATATCTGCAATTGAACAAAAATATTGTGAAATAATTCGGGATTATTAGTGTTTTTCGTGTGTAAATGAATGAAGACGGAGATCGTTTTTTTTTAAAGGAAAAGTCCATCTCTTAACGCCTAAATTTCCAACAACAGATGGCGAGACAAATGTACGTTCACCAAATGTACGTTTAGGATTAAATGCGTGTGGGTCGCAGCAAACTCCATAAAAATGGAAGAATTTTTTAAAATTAATTTTTGTATTGCATGTTTCTTATGTGCTTACACATTTGTATTCATATAATTTTGTACAAAAAAACTTTCGTACGTGGGTGGAAAGGATTTTCCTTTTTTGGGTCGTCTGTTCCCCTCGCACAACTCCGTTTCTTTGCTTAAGGTAAGTCAAGTCAAAAGGCGTCGTTAGTTTAAAGTACAATTGAAAAGCTATTTTCAGGTGCAAACTTAAATTGTTTATAATAGACCGAGAGCCTACAGCTATTTTTAGGTGTGGGCGATAGCAAAAAAGCCTCGTATTTTAAGATAGCTCGATACTATCATATGCAAATATGAATGTCTTGCCTTTGTACGTAATGCTGCATTGAAAACACATTTTTTTAAAGCCCAGGTATTAAATTTGGAAACTTCAAAGTTATATTCAATTAAAAAGCTGAGCGCCCTAGACATGAATATGGGGTTCAAGACCTTTTCTATCTGCAAGACACACTCAAAGATTGAAGCTTTGAGTTTGTCTTGCAGCCAATTTGCTCTACGGAAAATATCTTAGACCCCATAGCCATGTCCAGAGCACTCAGCTCTTTTATTAATATGATTTTTAGGTTCCTACACTGCATTTTAAATGCAGTATTGCATACAAAGGCCCCAACTCCGACATGCAAGACATTCATTTTTGCATATAAATAGTATGGACCGTAGGGGTGTCCGATAAAATTTTGTTGTCAGATATTCAAAGTGGGTATCGTGGATCTTGTATTTCTACGTATTAAATTTTTTTAAATATGATACTTCCAGACCCCACGGTCATTTTTTATGTAAAAAGCAGTTTTTTTTTTTTTTTTTTGAAAGTCAAAAATTGATCAAGAGATTCGCGTCTTGAACGGGGTTTCACCGACTAAAAATGATTTGTTTTGGTTTTTAAGGACTATAATAATGGGGTTTACCACGATATCTAAAAACTAATAATCCAGAAAACAAAAATCCCGAAAGTAAAATTCTTGAAAAAAAAAATCTAGAATTGAAAAAATCACGAAAACAAAAATCTAGAAAGCACAATCTCGAACTGCAAATATTTAGAAAAAAAAATCTAGAATAATATATTAATTGTTGAGACAATGAATGGTTACAATTCGCGCGCGTAATTTGTAACCATTCATTGTCTCAACAATTAATATTAATTCTAGATTAGGAAAGTCTCCTTAAAAGAATCAGGGGTGGAATCGCGTAAGGCGATAGTTGATTGTTGATCATCAAAATAAATGCTTTTGCTCCACGTAAGGTGATTATCAAATTGACTATCACTTTTTTGCTATGGTTTGTGGGTGACAGCTATTTAGGTGTCACTTTCATATATTTTGCTTAATATTTTTGAGAAAGATAAAATGTGTTAGCTTAAGCTCCGCCATAAATCGATAGTAAAATTAAAAAAAGTTATCAAAGTTAAAATAATATATAAGTGAACAGTAATGTTTGTATATGCTCATATATAGGCACTCCAAAGTAAATTTTCTATGCGCCGAACTGAACGACATTACAAAAACTTACATTAATTTTAAACGAGTTTAGCATCGTACTATCCCCTTACATTTTACTTAAGTTAAAATCACCAACTCTTTATTTTATCTTTTTAGTATCGTACTTAATCCATTTGAGAAATTTACTTCAGGTATAGGATGGACCCGAATGTTCCAGGTTCGAGGCCTGCTGGTACCCAACCATTTTTTTCTTTTTTTTTTATCATAATATAATTAATTTACAACGCATAAAAACAATTATTGTGTTCATCAAATTCAAACCCGACAAATGTTCTGCTTTTTTTAATATCACTTTACGCAGAATAAAGAAAAGTTGATAATCAAAATTGATTATCAAAACAGCGACAGTCAACTATCGCCTTAGCCGATTCCACGCCAGTACACTGCACATGCACCCACCCAACTATACAAGTAGATGACTAAATTTAGTGTTGCCAGGGACGTTCTCTTATAAAAACGAAAGTTTTCTTATAATAAAAAAAGTGCAATGAAAGTAAATGAAATCGTAACAAACAAACACAAAACAGAGTTGAGTCCTGGCATAGGAGGCTCAAGGTTTTAGTTGGATGGCCACATGTTGGACTTCATAAATTAATTGAAGTTTTGGCTATTTCGTCAATTCAAGTTAATTGTGTGGTTCAAAAAATTCAGGTTGGTCAAGAAACTAAGGTAAGTAGGGAGTATTAAAAAAAAAGAAAACAAATCTTAAAAATACTGGACGAAAAGAAGAAAAAGGTTATGTAAGCTAACTTAAGAACCTTGCATATAACTCCAGTTTATAGAAGTTATAAAGTTATTATATAGTTAGAGTTATTTGTTTAATTTTATTATATTTTGACACTTTTCCTTTGTTTTGAATAATTATTGTACTTTTTTGATATTTGTTATGTTGTGGTACGGGCATACAATTATACATTATATACATACATATCCATTTCATTTTAATCTTTTTTGACCAGAAAAATAAATTATTTCATAAATTGAACATATTATGCATTTAAACTATTCGAATGAATTTTTTTTCTAGATATACACCCCTATTGCGATTGTGAATTACTTATTGATAGTTGATAAAATTGAATAAATGAAATTTTGCATTTTAGATACAATTTATTCAAAAACTTATCAACAATTCATCGATTTTTGCCAATTTTCTTGTAATTAACGACGGCCTGTATCTTTCTCAATGACCAAAACCTGTAGCAGTTGACCACTGAAAATTCCAAACCAATCGGTTGATTTTGAAGCTGTTTTCGATTATTAAGGCTTACACGGGTTCGGGAACGAGCAAGTAGGACTCCTTTTAGAAATAATTTTGTGAGCTGAGCTCAAATTCTTAATCCATCAAATCAATAATGCATTTTCCGCCATCGGCTCCAATTTTTGAGATATTACAGTCTGAAAATGGAATAAAACCATTTTTTTTCCCTATTTTTCAGATTTTGTCACAATTCGAAATGCTTTCGTTCAAAAAAAAAAATGCATTGATTCATTAAAGTACTGCATTACGACTCATGCGCATGGATGAATCGGTGCATTTTTTTTTTTTTTTAAGAACCATTTCGAATTCCAACATAATCTCAAAATTAGGGGAAACAAATTATTATACATATACTCCATTTTAAGACTGGAATATCTCAAAAACTAGAGACGATGGCGGAAAATGCACAACGGATTTCAGTTCAGCAGTTTCTGAACCCGTGTATGTCGTTAAAATTGAGAAAAGCCTAAAAATAAATCTATTTTTTGTGGATTTTCAGCAATTTATCGAGTAAAAAAGGCGTATTTTGTAATGGGCAGTAACTTGGGTTTTTAAATTATTTTTATTAGCATCCCTAGAGAACCAAAACAAATGTTTTTAAGTCTGTGAAACCAAGTTTGATACGCGAATTTCTTGATCATTTTTTGACTTTGGAAAAAAACGTGATTTTTATATAGTCTGGAGGTCTGGAGGTACCATTTTTTTAAATTTCCGAGACGTAGAAATACTTGTGTGGGTATCCTCTAAAAGATCCACCTTACCAAATTTGAATGTCTGACAAAAAAAATTCGACACCCCTAATGGAACAATCATGAAAACAGCATGAATTTTTGCTTTCCCTCACACGAACAAATTGCTGCGGTTGTTGTTAATTGTAATTCCTGAAGTAAAAATTTAAATTTTCCAAATTGATGATGGTAAGGGGTAGAACAAAACATGAAAACTGAACATTTTGGACTTTTACAAATGTTGCTTAAAAATTCGAAGTAACGGTAAGTTTTATAAGATCTATATTTCGGAGTTTTAAACTAGCACAGCCATGAAATAATTATTAATCATCAAAATCGACCAAGTTCTTGGGTGTTTTTTTAAAAAAAGCAGCAATTTGGAACTGTGTCATTCGGATTTTTGTCATTTTATATTTTCTAAAGAGGATTTTATATTTCCTAGATAATGTTTTTGTGATGTCACAACATAATGTACATATCTATATACATTTTCAAGCTATTATGCCCCATAGCAATTTCTACCTTGTTTTTATAAATTGATCAACTGCGACAAAAAATAATTGAGTAAAATTATTCGTATCCTTCTACTTTACCTGTAATAATTTTGACCATAAAATATTTAACAACTATTTATTACCTTGTTTCTCTTGTTTATCAAACTCTGAGCATGCACTGATACTTTTGACCCTGTTTGTGATCTGGACTCAGTTTTATCATCCAAAGTGTGCATATCAGTTTGTGTATTACTTGACTCTAATATATTTTCAATTTGTTGACAATAGGTTTCTTTAATCTGCAAAAAGATATGATATACTCTTTTTTTTAGTTTTTCTTTTTTTAGAATTTTATTACCTTCATTAGTTTTTGTTTCCGTTTTGAAATTGTTGACGATGCATGACTGCCATGATCGCTGTTATTTGCACTCAAACATTCTGCAACGGGTAGTTGAGGTTGTAAAACCTTTGCATTTTTCTGAAAAAAAAAAAAAATTAAAACAATATCAGTAACAAAATTTTTTGATGAATACAATTTCATACCATTTTGCAATTTTCAAGAAATTCGTCAGTTCCAGTTTCACTTTGGGCTTTCAAATTTAATTGATCCATTTGTTTTTGGAGAATTATTTCGTTTTCCTGAGCCTCCACTGTCTTTGAATGCTGTTATAAGCGAATTATACAAAAAAGAATTCTTTTATTAATAACATTCTAAAAAATAAGAATTATTTATTTAAACTTAATTAAACTGGTTTCGGTTAGACAAGTTTTTTTTTTCCAAATTTCATTTCCAGATACCTTTCGCTTTACTTGTGCTATTAAAAACAAAAGTCTGGCAGTGTTTTTTGTCAGTCTTTGGCAGGTGTTTCAATATAGTGATAATACTCTGTCTAACAAAAAAATCAGTATATGACTTATAGGGAAATTTTTTTAAATACACTGGTGCCTGTTGCTAATCGCATGACACTCTACTGCAGAAATTACCACTGAAATACAAAAAAGAACTACAATGAATAGAATAACCACTACTATTGAAACGTTGATGTACATCGTTGAGGCTCATTCATTGTGCTTGTAAAGGAGCTTTGAGGAGTTTGAGGATTTGGAAGTTTACACTTGCTGTTTGTTTTAAATTTTTTTTTTTATGTAATCAGTTAAAATGCCAACACACAATGTTGGCTATTTTCCTTTTGGATATATTGCTATATCATGAAGTTAAGTTCGCTGAGGTAATATTGTTTTTGTGCTGTATATATAAGCATCAAAAATGGCTTTAAGTTCTTCTATACCTACACATTAGGATTATACCTAATCTTTAGATCTAACATACAATATTTAGTTGATGATTTAACTTCGGAAAAAATTCTTTAGCTCTCCTTTTTTTAATAATTTCTATAATTTCTTGGGTTAGTGTGGAAGGGTATTTTTCGAAGAAGCGAGGGGCAGTCAATGTTAACAACCGAAAGCTGGTACGCAACTCGACGACGTTATTATTCAGTTATTCAGTTATTATTGAAGATCTAAACCGAATAAATCAATAAATAAGAAACGTTGAAGTTTTTTTTTTTTCATCCAGGACCAAGTATTTAAATACAAATGCAGATAAGATCAGCCGTGCAGTTTTTTAATTTAAAAAGTTTGTAAATTATTATTAAATCTGCAAAATGCAAACAAATCTGTACCTATGGCAACACTAATCACACCTCACCACCAAAAAAAAAAAACAAAATCCGGTCACAAGAGCAGTCTATGACTTTTTTCAATTATTCATCTATTATTTGTTTGTGTTTTTTCAAATAATAAATCTCAAATGCTTAACAAGATTTTGCTTGAGGTTAAACTCAATAATGTACTATTGATAGTAGTAGTAAGGATTAGCGTGGTTGCTACGGGGAATGAGGGTTCGAGAGGGAGCACGAGAAACGACTACCAAAATGGAGCAAGCGCGTAAATTACCCACTCCCAGTTCGGGGAGGTATTGAAAATAAACAATAAAGGACTCAATGTCCAAAGCCCTTTAATTAGAATGAGTACTCTTTAAAACCTTAACAAGGACCAATGCAGGGGCAAGTCTCCAGCAAAGAAAAACTCGAATCGAGCACGCTCTGTTTGACCCGGTCTTTATAGTACGGGAGACGACCTTAGGTTTACCTAATTCATCGCGACTGTGGCTCATAGCTTTAGTCTTAACATTAACAAAACCTAATGTATAATGTGTAGTGTTTTTATAAACGAGGTATCAAATAAAAGCATAGACTGCCCTCTTTACAGGACCAGTAGTCGGACAGACTTTTGTGGTTTGTTGCGAGGCCGACCACTTTTGTAAAAACAACTATTTTTTGCATTTAAGTGGTAAAGATATGTTCCAGTATATATGAAATAGTTTTAGTTGTCCACGTGTTAAACTCAAAGGATACAAAAATAGCTGTTTTGAAAAATGTGGTTCTTATAATCAGTGCTCTAGTGAAATAGCCAGTCGCATTCCTCCCCTTAACAATTCAACAGTAATATTCGAGCTTCTAGGAATGTCCATCAGTTTACCCTCGAGCCCAACTTCGGACGTACTTTTAAGTATAGATTCTTTCTTTAGTCGCACTACAAGAAGTCGTATGCTTTACCCGGCACTATTTTTCCCGTGCCATTTTGATATTCCGAGGTTCAAAACCAATGTCCATCGGTTTCTCCTCTTAAATCCTTTCATATTTTCCTAACGCTCGCACTGTGTTTAAACATTTTTAGGGTAGTAAAAACACATTTTGTTGGCGCTTAATACAAAAAAAAATGCCCCTGAGATTTGTCGACGGAGCTTACATAGCCCGAGTTTTCTTTGTTTATGTAATCGTGTATGATTGAGAAATACAGTCGACTGTATCGAAAATTATTCGTTACCGAGAAAATCCAAAAATAAAGCTTTCATTGGATGTACTGTTGATAACGTTTTTATTTTAAATATGTCATATATAAAACTTTTTAAACGAATCTACAAATAACATACTGTAAAAAAAATAATTTTATAAACTATGCCTATACAAGGTACATATATACATATATGTATATACAAAATTAATTATGTAGTTATTTTACTTACTGCTTTCTTAAGCTCCATTAACATTTTTATTCTGGCCGATCTGCCACTCAGCACACTATTTGATTGGCTTTTCTCATCCTTATCTATTGTTTTCTCTGGATTCATCGCAAATGTCCCTGGTGCCGGCACAGGGGGAAGTTTTTTGCCTTCGTACATTTTTCGCCTGTTCTCGTGGACCTTTCCAGCGAATTTCATCACCGTCTCTTCGTCAGCGACTGCCTCAATATTGTTCTTAACGCTAACTGAATCATCAAACTCAATGTCTGTGGCATCGAAGGCTGATTTGACAGGGAATGTTATCTCTTCAGATTGTTCATTTTTGTCATTGAGATTCTGATTGCGCTTGCACCAATCCATGACCTTCTGTTTGGAGAATAGATCGCAAGAAGATTCTGACATTGACCCAGACAAATCGAACTTTCCCATTTCGATGTTTAACGAGTTAAGTTTGTTCTCGATTATCTTGATGTCACGACTGTTGGTCTCCCAGCAAGGAATTCGGTGTGTTTGCATTGTTGCTAATTTGTCACGGAAGCCCTCCTCACACCTGATAGCATTATTCAACTTTACCAAATAATCGCTGACAAAGAAAGCCGACCCTGCATGCGTAATCACTTTCATATCGCCAAAATGTTGTTTTTCATGTTGATCGATTTGGAAGGATTCAATAAATGATATTGAGGCAGCATCGTTTAAGAGTTTTTCGAGCATATCAACGCAACGTTGGGACCATGCTGGTTTGGCTACGATCTGGCTGGTGGTTGTAATAAAATCAAAGTCCAGTTCAGCTGGAATCACATCAGCAATACCGCCAATACAAATGTGGCCAGTTTGTCTATGATGCGATTCGGGCATTTGTCGAATGTATGACATTTTGGTTTGGAATGGGAATCCATAATCCAGGGCCCATACAATGTACTCGTCTTGGGCTTTTGTGAATTTGACGATGTGCATAACACGAGCACGAATGAATTTGTTCCAAGAGACAAAAGCAATGCCCACAATCTCTCCGACATGTGGTCGATGCGCTCGCAGAGCGGCACTTTGTTTGGCCATGTACAAAAGCTGAACGGAATCTTCAATGCGTTTTGATTCGATAAAGTCTGGATTTTGACCGTCGACTTTCTGGTACCAAAATAATTGAGGATTTATAAAATGTGTTATAGAAATGAACTCTTCTTTGTCCATTTTTTTTTTCTGTTTTGGTCGTTTTAACGTTTAAGAATTATAGCTTATGAAGCTATGCAGGTGATAAAATTAATAATTATAAACAATACAAATAGATTTAAACCACTTACCCTAGACTTTAGCTTGTTGCACTCAAAAATGTGAAAAATGCTTTGCTGTTGATTTTTTTACCGGTGCAAATTTGTATGAAATTTGATGTGAAATCAAAACAAATGCAAAAGCTAGTTGGGAAACGGGAAACTGGCGAATGCGATGGCACGCGTTGCAGCAAAAACCAAAGAAAGAAGTCAACATTTTGAAAGTGATACCAGTCTAATTATATTTACCAGATATCTAAAAAGTGTTATTTGTGGTTTCCATTGGTCAAAAAAATAAATTTTGATCTCATTAACAGATTTTATCTGCGCTGGATGTTCGAACTGTTCGAAAATGGAAGGAAAGTATGGTCTAATGTGAACCAGACCAGTCAATATACATAAATCTGGAAAAAGCTTTCAAAAATCCTTTCATACGCAAAATTTTATTCCTGGGGACGGGGAGTTGACTCGACCCGCAAGTACTTTAGTGCGGATTTGAAATGACAAAATTTAAGTTAACTACACTTTTGACAAAAACAAAATAATTTTTGTTTGTGTTTTATAAATTTTAAAATCGAATTCAAAATATAAAGGTCAGAACTTTGAAAAAAAAAAAAATAAAAATAAAACAAAACCAAAATTCATAACAAAAAATTTTAATTATTCAGCTTTTCAGAAATAATTCTCAACAATTTCATTTTATTATTTTGTAAGTATAATTAATTATTGACAGCAAACGTGTTGACAAATATCAAAAATGTAGATCTGCCAGCGGAAACTAGACAGGGATGTGTGTCACCCATTATGGTATCGTCAATACCATAGGATCTGAACTGTAGTATGTAAACCCCATGTGTGTCCTTAGTATAATTTACACGTCAGAACAATTTTAGTATGATTTTTTGCAAGCATTGTTCTTTAGCGAGCATTTTAATTTCTTAAGCCTTAACTACATAGACCTACTTTTGTACAAAAGTACAAAAGTAAGGCAGTTCCGCTGATGTCAAGTGCGGTTTTATCATCAAATTTTCCCATTGCCTTCAATAATGCCAATGCAGCCAAAGCTTAAGCCTAGTATTGGATATCTTCTCCAATATATTAAATAAACTGACACAGTCGTTTAAGGATAATGATAATTTATTTATACTTAAAATGATCTCAACAAATAATCTATCGATAGTCTGGATTCTGGAATGTTCTATATTTTGTTAATTCACGATTTCGATTAAAGCATCTCTGCCAGCTGGCTTGTTCGTTTTTCGAATGTGTGGTATTGCCAGCATGAATGTTTTTGGTCCCGTCCTAAAGCGTTGCCAGCACTTCAATATACAACATTCCTCCCCACCTAGATTTCGACCTCATATTCTTGAAAGTGACCAGGAACTCGTCTTGCACGCACTGGTCTCTTGCGGTTTGGTGTCTCCATCTTTACCACTTCATCACTTGGGAACCCAGATAATGTAGGCGTTCCCGTGATTCGTTCAGTTTCACCATCAGGCTCGGGTGAAGTTCCTTCATCATTTTCAGTCTCTACAGCAGTAGAAAAATCACTCGAGACCTGGGGATTATATAAAGAAAAAGAATTACGATCTGTTAATATTACCCTTGGAGCAGCTCCATCGACGTAGCGCTTTCGTAGTTGGTTTATATGCCGCGTCCCACTTCTACCATCAGCCACCATCACTCGGTATGTCACTGGAGCGATGACTTCCACTACAGTTCCTTCTAGCCATTTTTCTCCTCGGCCGTAGTTTCGCACGTATACCAAATCACCAACCACGAACGCCCTCTGCTTCCTTGCGCTTTCTTCACTTTGTTTCTTCGTCATATCTTCCAACGCAAATGGATGTATCTTATCCAACAACGATCTCAGCTTCCTTCCCATTAACATCTCGGATGGGGTCTTACCCGTTGAGGCGTGTACTGTGGTGTGTTGGCGAAACAAAAATCGCTGAAGCTTCAACTGCATATCGCCCTCAGTCAACGTTACTAAAACCTTCTTCGTATATTGTACCATCCGTTCGGCCTGGCCATTACTCGCTGGATGATATGGCGATGAAGTACGGGATTTAATCATGTTATTCTTGTAGAATTGCTTAATCTCCTCCGATACAAATGCAGCACCATTGTCCGATATGATTAAATCCGGTATACCATGTGTCGCAAACATAGTTCTTAAATGTTTTATCACTTCTGCTGATGACTGTCTACTCACACAAACAACCTCTTACCACTTTGACATCGCGTCCACAACTAGTAAAAATGTGTAGCCTTTAAATGGTCCAGCAAAATCCAAATGAAGCGTCAACCATGGATTTGTTGGTTTCTCAAATAACTGTAGAGGCGCTTTCGGTGGATTATTCCGATGTACTTGACATGTAACACACTTGCTTACACATGCCTCTATATCCGTATTCAGATTTGGCCACCAACAATAACTCCTCGCATTCATCTTCATTGCTACTATTCCAGGATGATTAGCGTGTAACAAATTTAACATCGCCTGGCGTCCTTCATCTGGTACTACCACTCTATTTCCCCAAAGTAAGCAGTTCTTATGAAGCGATAACTCTGTACTTCGTGTTATGTACGGTTTAAATTTCTCATCCACCTTGGACGTCGGCCATCCATGTAGTACCCAATACATAACTTTGTTTAAACTTTCATCTCTTTTTGTCATATCCTGTATTTTCTCAGCAGTAATCCGATAATCGGAAACTTCAAGTAGCAATACATCAGCAGGAGGAGTTTGTTCATCTTCAACACTAGGCAATGGTAACCGACTCAGACCATCAGCGTTTCCATGGTTTGCACCCTTTCTGTACCGCAATTCGTAGTCATATCCACCTAATCGCAGACACCAACGCAACATCCTTGGCGAAACCATTAATGGTATTGGTTTGCTGCTACCTAAAATACCCAACAACGGCTTATGATCAGAATAAATAATGAATTCACGCCCTGCCAAATACTGGTGAAAGTATTTAACACCATTGATAATCGACAGCGCTTCACGATCAATTTGGGCATAATTTCGTTCAGCTTTCCCTAATGTGCGTGAATGGTATGCCACTGGACGTTCTTCACCATTCACCAGTTGTGACAACACAGCTCCCACACCATACGGTGATGCATCACAACTCAAAACAAGCGTTTTCCCTTCATCATAGTGTACTAGTAGTTTATCTGATTGTAGCATCTGCTTAAGTTGTTCAAAAGCTGTTGAATGTTGCACACTCCAAACCCATTTCGCATTGTTATCCAATAACCTATGCAGGGGCTCTGCCACCGTAGCTTTTTGTTTTATAAAACTATTATAAAAATTTAACATACCCAAAAAAGATTGTAGCTCTGACTTGTTTTTGGGTTTTGGTGCATCCTGAATAGCCTTGTACCGTTCGTTAGTAGGTTTGATTCCAGCTGCCGTCACTTTAAATCCCAAAAACTCCAAATTCGTTACACCAAATTCACATTTGTCTCTCTTCACCGTCAGCCCTGCTTTGCTCAACCGCCTTAAAACCTCATGTAGCCTCTCCAGATGATCTGCTTCGTTTTTCCCCGTAATAATAATATCATCAATATACGCACCGACTCCTTTTACACCAGCGAGAATTTTATCCATTGTGCATTGAAAATGAATTGGGGCACATGCCACTCCAAATGGCATTCGTCTTACTTTGATTAGTCCTTTATAAGTATTCAATGTCAAAATATCTGCTGATGCATCACTCACCTTCAGTTGTTGATACGCATGTGATAGATCTAATTTACTATACACTTTGCCTTGCCCTACTAGTGCTAGCATTTCCTTAATCGGAGGAATCGGATAGGAATTCTTTTTTATAACTCTGTTTACCGTGCTTCGATAGTCTCCACACAAACGGATAGTACCATCTCTTTTCCGCACTGGCACCACTGGTGTACCCCACTCCGAATACGTCACTGGTTCTAGTATTTGTTCCTTAATCATACGATCTATTTCCTTTTCCACTGCTGGCTTTATAGCAAAAGGAACTTGTCTGTATTTTAAAAATACTGGCTTAGCATCTTCCGTCAATTCTATGTTTACTTCAGGACCTTTATACGCACCCAAACCATCACTAAAAACTTCTGGATACGTCATAGCCACTTGGTCAATGTTTTTATAAGCGTCAATTTTCTGTACCCCCTGCACAGAAATTTTCAAATCATCGAACCAATTTCGACCCAGCAGATTCGAACCTCTCTCAGCAGCAACAACAACAGGCAACCTACAAGCAACTCCCTTAAACTCAACATCCACCAAGGCCTCTCCGAGCAATTTCACACGATCGGAATTCCATGTGGTCAGCATCATCTTAGACGGTTTTAAGTTTTCTGGACAACTTTTTATTCTTTTCCACGTCTCCGCATTAACAATTGTGCACGTCGCACCTGAATCCACCTCCATCATCACTGCTACACCATTCAGTCTAAGATCTGCCATAATTTTACCTTTCTTAGCACCAGAACCACCCACCATGGCTATCGTTTGTAGAGTGAAAACCGACTCGTCCGAGTCATCCGACTCAATTATGTTCGTCTTTCCTTTAACAGCTTTTGTCGTACTTGTTTTGGTGCCCTGAGATGTCTTCTTATCGGACTTCTTTTTGAGACAAGCTCTGGCAATATGTCCGGTCTTCCTACAAAAGTAGCATTTGGCCTCCTTGAATCGACATTCCGTTCCTCGATGAGCCTCTCCACAATGGTAGCATTTCGGATACACCTGCTCATCCTTCTTCGCATTATTTACTACGAATACTTCTTCTTTAACCGCAACATTAGCTCGAACCTCAGCCACATTCATTCCAGCCGTCTCCGCAGCCACACACAATTCCATTGCTCTTTTGAATGTGAGCTTTTCTTCCGCAAATAACCGCCTCTGAACGCTCTCATCGTAGATACCGCATACTATGCGATCACGTAACATCTTGTCAAGTTCACTAAAATTACAGTGTATACTCAATCTTCGTAGGTCGTTGACGAATTCTGCAATTGTTTCTCCTTTCCTCTGGATTCTGCGATGGAAGTTGTACCTTTCAACAATTTCGTTAGGTGCAGGATCAAAATACTCGGAAAGTTTCTGGCACATCTCAGAAAACGAGTAATCCCGTGGACCCTTCGGTGTCAGTAATGAAATAAGCACTTCGTAGCCCGCATCCCCAAATTGCACCAAGAACATGGCTCTCTTCTTAGTTTCGTCCAAGATGTCATTTGCTTCAAAAAAAAATTGCAGCCGTTGCAAATAACTCGCCCATGATAATCTAATATCAAATGGGCCAACCTGCCCAATCATGTTCGACGTACCCACACCAGCAGCAGCAGCAGCAGAAGAATTTACACTGTTTTGCGGTGGATCTGTTAAGCTCATCCCCGTGCCAAAACAAAACACAACAAAGATGAAAACAGAAGATTCTAGATTTTGTCTTACCCACAAACAGCAACAGCGAACTATATATATAGACCAGCGTGCTACGCCCAATTTAAATTGATGCACGTTTCCTTAGCAACAACGTTCTCCAACGTGAATTCGTTCCTCGTCGCCAATTTGTATTGGATAGTCCCGATCTACATTGCCCGATATTTCCACGAAGATTTTTCCAGAAATCGTGTGAAATGTACACACAGAACGATTTTTTCCATGAGATTTTTTCCTTGTCTTCTTCATTTTTTAAATTCTGTGCTCTTCATTTTGCATTGATATTCACTCACACCATAAACCCAATGGCACACTGACACCGAACACACACAAAAAACTGGAAAGAGGGCGAAAGAGAACATAAACAGACTGGAAAAATCGTTCGAGTTTTGTGGTACAAACGATTTGATCCCTACCCCTCACTTTTCACTCCCTTCACCAACGAACAAAAGATCGGCACTGGAAAAATCGTTCAATGTAGACCGGGACATATCTTCTCCAATATATTAAATAAACTGACACAGTCGTTTAAGGATAATGATAATTTATTTATACTTAAAATGATCTCAACAAATAATCTATCGATAGTCTGGATTCTGGAATGTTCTATATTTTGTTAATTCACGATTTCAATTAAAGCATCTCTGCCAGCTGGCTTGTTCGTTTTTTAAATGTGTGGTATTGCCAGCATGAATGTTTTTGGTCCCGTCCTAAAGCGTCGCCAGCACTTCAATATACAACAAGTTCGTTTTTGTATAAGGTGGTCATAATTTTCGTGTTCTGTGGAAGCCCTGATAGGAATATTCACAAAACTACTTGAGTTGTTATCTGCCAAAGAGTAGATCATAATTTTTAAGAGAGTACTTTATTTTGTAGTTTTGGAAAGTAAACGAACAGACATATGCCACAAATTGGAAATATATACTTTACACGCGTACAATGATTTACCAGCTGCAATGTTTATTAGTTAAAGATGATTAGCTGTCACCAAACTGGAATTTAAAAAAAAATCCTTAAAAAAATCATTATGGTACTGCGATAGCTGACGCTGCTACTGATTCAATCTGTTTCACCCCTTTATATTTAAGTGTTAACTTTAAATTAGACAAAAGGCATCACTTTTTTATAAGAACGCTCAAATGTCAATAAAAAGATAAAAGTAAAAATAAACACCAATTTTTTAATTTCATTCTTATATATTTCATTTGTATTTGTATTCTAATTAAACCGAAATATATCAACATTTAATCAATATATCCAATTGTTGTAAGGATAGTTATAAATTCAGGGCAATCTATGCATCAACTTCAATAGCTAATTAAGGAGAAAATGGGCCGACAGTCTCAAACGTGTAGAGTTTGCACTAAGAGGTCCAAGGATTTTGTCGATTTAGAAGCAATCTACGTGCGAAAGCCGCAGATAACGTATCTCGAGGTTTATAACATTTGCACCCAGTTGAGTGCGGATGTTGATGATGAACTGCCAAGTTGTCTTTGTACCTCTTGTAGAAATGACCTTAAGTCGTCATATAAATTTATCGAAAAGGCCAGGGAAACAGATAAGAGGCTAAGAGAAAAACTAGGTGTCCATCGGAACACAAGGAAAAGCTGTAGAATAGAAAAAGTAGAAGGCAGCCAGAGTACTAGTAAGTTAAAGACGAAGTCAATTTCATATCCAGATCCTCACTGCTCAGATGATGCTGAACCTGATTTTGAAGAGGTCAAGCCTGAGTTCATCAACTGCACAAAGGATCCTTTGGAGGATTCTGATCTAGAGGTGGGTGAGAGTCTAGGAATTATGCATTTACTTATGCTATTTACTATCCGTTTTAGGTTAATGAAAAGTCTGAAGATGAAATGGATTGGGTACCTGATGCTGATGATATGGAATCAGATGGCTTTGCTGAGGCAAACGCTGCAACTGAAGATGATGATGATGAAGATGATAAACCACTCAAACAGCTTATAGAAAAACGTAAGGTTGAGGAAATATAAAAAGCACTGTTCGTTTTAACAACTTTGATTTTTTTAGAAAAATCTAAACCTGCAACAGTAGAACCTGATAAGCTTAATTCAAATAATAATCCCGATTACGATTCATCGGACGTCTTCAATGACCTCCCAGAGCAAGTAGACAATGACTCGTCGCAAGACGATGATGATGTCTTTAAAGATAAAATGGTAGAGATTGTCCCAGATCCCCCAACAACCCAAGAAGCGCAGATATTCCCACAAGGTATATCAAATGAGTAACGAGAACATTCTCTCAGTGTTTTAAGTATGGTTTTCTATTCCAGGTCGCTATATGTGTAAAATTTGCAAGAAAACCTATTTTACCGCAGAAGGACTTAAAGCCCACATGAACGTACATATGCCCAAGAAGATAAAAGCTAAGCGCATCCGAGGCCCGAATAAAAAAAAATCGAAAACTAAAAAGAAGAAAAAGAATACAAGTGATCAGGAAGATGATGAAGAGGATGATGAGGCCTTAAAAGAGAAAGACAGCAAGGAGGATGAGACTGAAAATAAGAAAGAGGCAAATAATGAAGTCTCTAATGAAGTTGGAGCAACGACAACTGAATCGACGGATGTGAAAAAGAAACGCAAAATTAAACCACCCAAACCGAAAAAGATGTTCCCCTGTAGCGTATGCGGCAAGCATATGATATCTGCCTCAAAACTGCGTTATCACATGGTTATGCACACTGGCGAAAAGGACTTTTTGTGTACTATGTGCCGTAAGTCTTGTTGTTTATTAATATGGCTTTTGACCGTCAAAGTAAGTTCGTGCGAAATTGAAAGCGACTGTTCTTTGGGCATGCAAATTAAAAAAAAAAATCCAAACTTAACATTTTGGAATTAATCTTAAAAGCTAAGCATTTTTCTCTTTTTTTTCTAGCAAAAGCCTACTCGACCATCTATGCATTGAAACATCATATGCGCACTCACACTGGCGAAAGACCATACGAGTGCAAGTTTTGTGGCGATAAATTTACCCGACCAACCACACTTAAATCACATATGCGTCGCCATACAGGAGAACGGCCCTATGGCTGTGATATTTGTGGAAAACGCTTTATTCAACACTCTTCGATGACCACACACATGAAACTCAACCATATGGCAAAAACCATTGGCTGTCCGCACTGTGATAAAAAATACGCCCGCCAAACCGACCTGAACACCCATCTGCTTAGCCATACGGGCGATAAGCCTTTTTCGTGTTCGATTTGTCCAAGTCGATTTATTCGACAGGCCAATCTTAACAAACACATGAATCAACATCATTTGGCAAAGAATAAAACACCGAAGAATCAATCGGGTAGGCAACAAGTGTTACAACTGAAGACTGATGAACCATTTGTGGAACAATCTATGTCACAGGAAGTAAACAGCAGCCAGACGATAGAACAAACCAGCGAATATGTCCAACAGAGTATTGACAATGTTGTGGGACAAACAACCGTTGAGTTTGTTGGACAACCCAACAATTGTAAAATGCATTCTGCCACCGGGAACAGTCAGGTGTCTGAACAAAAGATCAATACGACTGCCGCCGGATCAGTGGTGGATCAGTTTGACGGACAATTAATGCAACAGAAAATATCTGCCTCAACAACTTCAAGTAACAACTTTGGTGGCCATGTTGTGGAGCAAAAAGTAAATTTTGGCATAACAACAAACAACCAATACACCGTGGTTCAGCAAAGACAACAAGAACCAAACATGTCGCCTTTACCTAAATTGGTTAGTGTTAGGTCTTTAGCACGGCCAATACAGAAGGCGCGAGGTGGTCAGGAAACAACTTCAACTGCATCTGGCAGCGATGAAAGCAATAGTAGTAATCGTTTTCTACCACCAGCTCCTCTGTCCTCACCAACAACTGCATCATCACAGATGAGACATCAGCAGCAAATGCAGCAGCAAAATAATATGCTACCACCACAACCGCAGCAACAACAACGTTTGGCAAACAATGAGAACAGTATGCCAATTAGTATGAATATTGCTGGAATTCCCGGGGGTATTCCGACGCATAGTATGTTGGGTGGCAGTGGTGGAAGTGTTAATATAGGGCAGCACGGACAAATGGGGTAAGTAAAATTTATTGTTGGCCGTTATGCTAGTGTGCTTTAACTTTCAATTCGACATAAGTGGATCGCATCAAATTGTTGACCTAAGCTAAATGAATTTCTTTTTACTTAGAAAACCATTATTAGTGTTTGTTTCATATCTATCAAATCTTCCCCTTTTTTAGTTACCGCCGGTGTGCCCTTAGTCAGCCATCTTGATCCTCTTTTGTTCAATCTTTGAATCAAGGAAATTGAAAGGGTCATCAAACATTCTTCCATCTCACTCTACGCCGATGATATCAATCACTTTTTCACACACACACATTAAAACTCCTCCCCGTCTCTACCTTCTTCATAATCAACCCATTCCCACTGATCATAACATCCTTTGTTCACTCACTCCAAGAATACGCCTCTCAAATTTGGTCCCCTTACCAAAATATTCATATCTCCAGAATCGAGAGCTTTTAACGTCGTTTCCTTCGCTTCGCTCTTTGAGGTCCATCCTGGAACAATCTTTTAATCCTACCTCCATATTGGACCGCCTGAAAATAATCAACTTGAACTCACTGAAAAAAAGTAGGAAAATATCAGACATTCCTCTCATTCATTGACTCCTTTCTGACATCACTACATCTCTTTTAACACTAATCCACCGAACCTGTTATGGTTTCAACGAAAATATTTCTCATATGCTGAGAAGTGTTGATTCGAACTTGGACTGTTTCGACTATTACCTCAATACTCCTTCCTTAAAACTGTCCCACCCCAATTTAAGGTTAAGTTCCTAGTTTTTTAAGTTATTAAGAATTAGAATTATTGTAGTAGCCCGTAGCGTAATGGTTAGTGCGTTCAACTGTCACGCTGGAGGTCTGGGATCGCTTCCCAGCCTCGTCCACCTAAAAACTAAAAAAAATTTTTCAGGGTTACTGCCTCTTGCGAGGAATCGACAAATCCTCCAAGAGTATCACTTGTCACGAATAAGTGCTTCCCGTCTTCTCGTCTAGCCGTTCGGATTCGGCATAAAATTGTAGGTCCCTTCCATTTCTGTCGACAGGCGCACACAGGAATGGTTGCGAGTTGTTAGTCACTAGGCCCTGGTTCTACACGAGCCGTTGTGCCACCCGATTTTAAGAATTAGCTGGTACTAAGCCGAAAAAATGGAGAAAATGGAGATTTTCCCCCGGGAAAATAAATTAACCTAAATTGGATTCATTAGTATAGACATACAAAGCTGATGGCTAGTTTGCGAAAACTTCAGGAAAAGCATTATATTTCCAATCTTTAAAAAAGGAAGTGCAGAAGATGCTAGCAACTACCGAGGAGTATCCTTTTTAAATACAGGAATGAAAATCTTATCTGCAATACTTCTCAATCGTTTAAGAAATTGGATAACATATAATAACTTTTTAAGTGAATTTAAAACTGGTTTTCGCAAAGAGTATTCCACGGTGGATAACATTTTTTTACTAACAAGCATAGCTAAGACATACTCTGGATAATGGAAAGAAACTATACGCTTTTTTTTGTGGATTTCAAGGCTGCTTTCGATTCGATAGATAGAAATGCTCTCTTCCTTAAACTTAGCAATTAAAGAGTTTCAACGAAATTCCTGAAAATATTACAAAGTATGTATGAACAAAACCAAGCGGATGGGAACCAATTGTCTTACTGGTTTAATACCAAGATGGTCGTCAAGCAAGGATGCCTACTGAGCCCTTTACTCTTCTCAATTTTTCTTAATGACATCACTGCCTTTCTCCCAGGAGGCATTGTTTTCAACGGAATGAATATCAAATGTCTAATGTGAGCTGACGATATCGCCCTACTGGCTGAAACGCCAAATATGATGCAACTCATGGCCCACATATAACATCAATATTGCTGCAAATGGAATTTAAAAGTAAATACCAATAAATCAAAAATAATGGTGTTCAGAAATGGCACTGGTCGATACGCTAGGGAAGATAAATGGACGTGGGAAGGCGGCGAGGAACTCGGAAAGGTTAAGGAATACAAGTACCTAGGCGTAATCTTGACTCCCAAACTTTCACTTGTAAAGCACTTCAAAGCCAAACTCCATGATGCTAAGATGGCCATCAGCTGCAACTGGAAGGACTTCTTAGCAATAATGTGTTATGCGGCGCAGGTCTGGGGACTTTTCCAATATGATGACGTAGAAAAACTATTGAGATACTTCCTTAAAAAAAATTTTCGTCTGCCAGAAAATACACCGACGTACATGCTTTATTTGGAGACCGGACTTCCTCCTCTCTATTTGTACACATTAAAACTTCAAAATTTACAACGCAAAACTCAATTCTTTGGCGAGTGGTCAAGATTGTGCTTGGAACATAACGTGCAATTAGGCAGCGACAACCCCGAAACATGGGAAAAATCGTTGGATACCCTATGGATTACTATCAAGGAAACGAAGTTTGAACTCTTCCATGAAAGCGCAATGCAAAGTGAGTCCAGGACATATATCGAACGCTGAAGCATAACTCATGAAACAATTATTTTCACGACAACAACACTATAGATACTATTTCTACAATATTCAAAGCGAGAGAAGAGCTTTTGTACCTAAATTATATGCCCCATCGAAGTGACCGAACCTCCTGATGTACATTGTGTAACCTACATGCAGCAGAGGATGTGGCACATTTTATCGGAACCTGTCCCATTCTTAATGCCATTAGTCTAGCCCACTGGGGCAAAATCAGTCTTACTACGGACGACTTGAAAATTATTTTAAACGGAGACAGCTGGCCAACTCTAGTGAATTACATTAAAATTGCCTGGAAATATCGTATTCAAATAATAAACGAAATTTTCTGATTAACTCTTAAATTATCTGCGAGCTATTATTATGTTATATGTATGACTTTTTCTTTTCTATGTTTTAAATTAAACATTATATTTTTGTAACGGCTGACGGCTAACGTTATGCTCTATTTGTGAACTATGTATCGAAATGAAATGAAAAATATTGAATAAAGATCACATCCCAACTAAAACTAGCTAAACATAGCTGATAGCTTCTGATGGACCAACAACTTAAATTATCTTAAATTTTCAATCAAAGTAGTTCATCGAAAAGGGTCGTAAACAAAATGATTTTTGATGTATTATCTTGTAACGGATTGGTAATTTATTTTAAATTGGGTAAGGGATAGACGAAAATTCCAAAATTAATTACAAAGGCTAACAAAAAACTCACATTTTCATATTGAAACCAAGAATATTTTTGCAAAGGTTTTATTCCGTCAATATAGCGAGGCCGGATCGCTTAAGACTAAAATGATTGTTCGTTTGAACGATCGTCGTTTCCACTATTGCTCTCTCTTTAATTTCATATATGTGTGTATACATACAGCTATAGTCAAAATCACGAACGTTCAATCGAACAATCGTTTTAGTCTTACGCGATCTGGGCCCTGGTATTTCAAGTTTAGGACGTTATGTGTGATTCTTCCTGTTCATTCGATTCGATAATTTTTCTAAACAGAAATGTATCTCATTTAATTGCAGGTCCGTTGAGCATTTAAAAGGCATTCATCCTCCAGTTGATAACTTAACAAACTTGCTAGGACAAGTAATAGATCCCGAACGTATTGGCCGTTCAGTAGAAGAAATAATCCCGTGGACTTGGTCAAATACTTCATAAAAAAATATACAGAAAACTTTTTTAAGTTTTTGCTTTTAATTTCAAAAATATTGTTTATTTTGTTTTGTTAAAAAAATTAATTGATTGATATACATAAATAAATAAATTTAATTTTTTTATGAGAAGAATTATCATTATAAAAAAAAAAGAAAAAATTGCATACAACATAATGATGTTAATCTAGTGGCTTGTTTTTTTTTTCAACGAAAACAAATTTAATGTAAGAAATTTATTTTTAAGCAATACAAAAAAAAAAAATGCAATGTATGTCATTATAATGGAAAAATGTAGCTTAAAAAACTTATATATTTTTTTTACATCAAAGTGCAACTAAACGTTTAAACGTAGTAATTTAGGAAAGAACAAAATTTAATATTCAAAATTATTATAACATGTGTGAATTTTGCAAGGTAAATTTTATTTTAAAACTTATAAAAAAAAAAAATAATATAAATAAATCTATATAAACTGATCTTTGATTTCTGTTTGTGTTTCTTAAAACATTCCTCAACTTTTGGTTCAACTCACAGAGTTGATCATAGAGGTAATATACGTTCTCTATGGAGTTCATGATACTCATCATTATATTATAATGACCATGTGTTTGTTTAAGACTCTTGCGGTTGAACAATGTTTTTATTGCGTTTCTGGGACATGTCTGTTTTACTATACACACTTTGGTAAACAATTGGCATTCCTGTAAAATTAATATTATTAATTAACAACATATATAAATTTTTAACGGCTACATGAAATTTGGCTCCAATGAAAAATGGCTCCAAACGAAAAATGAAAAATAGCCCAAAATTTGTTTTTTTTTCATAATGAAAAATGGCCCCATTTTCAAAATGGAAAAATGGCCCCAATCTTGAAAAATGTCGCCAAACAAAAAATGTAAAATTGCCCGAAAATAAGTATAAGAAGCAAAGACAACAGAAAAATTACAGTCGTACAAAAAGAGTTTTGCATCGATTTTGGAGAGCCTTAAAAGTACCTTGCCTGTCCGCTTCGCGGGTTCAAATTTTTTTGCAAAGTTGTTTTGCAAAAGTATTTTGGTTTAAGAATAAAAGTTTGGGGTCATTTTTCATAACGAAATTTCACACCAAAATTAGAAATAAAAAAAGGAGCCAAAACCATGAAAAATGGCCCCAATTTACAAATTTTAAATTGTTTTTTGTTTTTGTTGTTTCCCATATACATTTTTGGGGCCATTTTTAACTTCCCATTGGTAGTTATTGTAATCGGTGCGATTTGTCGAATTGAAAATTTTGACATATCTTCACGTTTTGGGGTCTCTTGAATCAGAATTCGTCGTTTTTAGCAAGATGTCTGTATCTGTGTATGTACGTACGTTCGGGGTACTTTTTTCGTCCACCATGTCTCGAGAATGAATAAAGATATCGACCTCGGATAAATTTTATTTTACAGATAATATTGTGATAACGTGGTAACAAATTCAATAAACCGTTTTTTTTACTACAGCAATTTAAAAAGGAGCTGTAAAATGTCATTTATCTGGAATACCTCGAGAACGGGATAAGATATTCACTTCAGACACTTTTTTTTTAAACTAAGAAAAACAGTTGAAAAATAATTTTCGTCTCAAATATTTCAAGAACAAAAAGTGATTCCGAACCCAGTCTATTTTTTTTACACATAATGACACAACTGATAATTTTTTTTTAAAAAAATTCAATAAACTGTTTTTTTTAGAGCAAAAAAACTGGAACAAAAACTATTAAAAATTCTTAACAAATTTGTTCCAACTCAAATATTTTGAAAAACGAACAATGATATCGGTTTCAAAATTCTACCAAAAATATATACTTATTCCACCTTAATGTTATGTAATTTTGAGATTTTTAAAACCACCCTTAAAAAAAGCTGAATATCAAAATGTTGCAAGAAACAACTTTTCAAAAATGTTTTAATTCGAAAAACTCTTACACTCAAAATCGCTACAAAATCGAAATTTAGCATATGAAACTTATATTCTTTAAAACCATGTTTTTTTTTTTTGTTTTAAGTACACTACCCTGATTTTCGTATTTTTTAGCCAATAGTCTGTTTTGAAATAATTGGCTTAAATAATTAATACCTACCTCTATACCAAGAAGAGTTGGGAAAAAAAGTACAAAATATAGGCACATATATGTCACATTTTGCCCTCTATCTCTATATCTAAACCTACCTATATACTGATTATCCAAAAACCCAAAGTTATGACACTATATAATATATACTCTATCATCCACCACTTAGGCGCCAGTTATAGCGATAATTAAAAACCATCAGTAAAAGTTGAAACAGGTGAAAACTGGAATTTTTTACGTACGGGCGGTTATAGCAATCAGTAAAATTATATCAGTAAATTAATGTCAAACCGACAGCCGCAATCTTTTATTTATTTTTAATGATGCAAAATGCTTCAGTAATTTTTTTACTGATGAATGGAACAGTAAAAAATGGAACATAGAAAACTGAAACGAAATGTTCCATTTTTTGTGAACTGGCAATCAGCTGTTCAGTAAAACGAATTTCCATCAGTAAACTAAATAAATACTTTTTTTAGAAAAATTATTCATCCTTGGGATTATTTTTTGGCAGAAAAAATATTTTTATTGATTTGCCATCGATTCGTACCATTTTAATGTTTCAATTCTTTTTTTAACACAGCAAATTATCCAAAAGAAAATTTTTACTGATGGTTTTTAATTATCGCTATAAGCTTTCATTGAAAACCATCATTGAAAATTTTGTCTTTCAATTTTGAAGCACTTAAACAAATAAAACTGATGGCGTTTTGGTACCAAAATGATGGTTGTCAGTTATATAATTTTTTTAGTGAAAAAAATGTTTAGTTTTCTTTACAACTTTCATATAAAATCATTTTTTGTTTTTCAATTATGAAAATCGTTTTCAATGAACAGCTGATATTTTGTTCCCAAGTGGAACACATTCGTTCCAATGAAATGTATTCCTTTCTCTTCCTGTTCTCGTCTGTCAGTTTTTCGTTTAATGATCGACTTTAACCTCAAAGTTGTTTTTTGTATGGGGAATGGAATTTTCAATGAAATAAAATTTCATGATAGCTATAACCGACTTGTCAGAAAATATTCCACTGTTTCACTGATTTGTGTTTCAATGATGGATTTCAATGAAAGCTTTAACTGGCGCCTTAGGTAAACATGTATATGGTTTTCAAGTGCACCAATGGGTAGTTATTAGTGTGGGTCGACCCCAGACTCATTTTTCATTTTATGTTTGGGGCCATATTTCATTGGGCCAAATCTCATGTAAGCTATTTTTAACTATATGCCATTTTTAACTATATGTCTGCAAGATCTAAGGTTTTTTAAATGCAATGCGCGGCACTAGTTAGAAGGAATAGATTGAAAAAAATTAGTGGCACGAAACTCAACCATTCTGTGGACATTTTTCTTTTTACAAATTAAGGCCTCTTTCACACAAGGAAACTGAGTTGCCAGCAACAGGAAGTTTGTAGGCAAGAAGGGCAAGAAGTAAGGGGTCAACGGTCAATGTTTGAAGATGTTAGATAAATGGTATATGGAAAAAATCTCTGACAATTTTGTTTCTTTGTGTGAAAGGTAAAAGCCAATTAAAGAAAAACGTGGCTTTGTGCGCAGTGGATATAACGAAAAACACTCCACTAAAAATGACAAATTTCGTCGGTTCGAAAAAAACAACACATCATTATCTGTTAAAATATTAAAACTTCACAGGAGAAGAGCTCAAAATTATTGAAGTAACCTAATTTTTTCAAGCGAATATTTTTTTTTACACAAAAATGTGAATTTATTTCAAACATTTTAAATATTTGAAATTGGAACAGTTTTCAAATCGGCACTATCTGATTAAGCGAAAGCGTAAAGTTTTGAGCGAAAAGGGTTCAATCTGTTTATCTCACTGAGAGTTTAACTCCCCACTTTTTTATAATGAGCTCAAAATAAAATGAGAGTACAGATGGAGATGGAGGAAGTAGGATATTTCAGTGATCAAGTATGTCTCATAATAAAATCAGAGCTGTGATCAAACTCAGAGCTTATGTACTCGACTTGTTCAGTTTTCTGTGGTTTTTTCGGTTTCTCTCGAATAATTTAACTCACCCATTATGCTTCTCCTTCATATGAATATCAAGAGTCTTCCGACTGCAGCATTTACTATGACAAATCACGCACTTATATTTGGCTTCATGATGAACAAGCAGTTCTTTTTTTGCAAACCTATGCTTGCAAATTTTACAACAAAAAGGTCTAATTTTGTTTTGCTTTCTAATATTGTGTGTCTCCAGGTTAGTTTTATTGGAGAGGTCTTGCTTGAAATCAGAGGAAGAAACCTGTTGAGGTACTTGAGAATTAGCAGCCACAAATATCGGTGAGGCTTTTTGCATCGACTGGCGGTTATGTGTTCTTTCGTGTGAATGAAGATCTTCAAAAGAACCAAAGAGCTTGCCTATATAACAAGTTATTTTTGATTAGATAAAATGTTTGAACTAAAAATTGTGTACTCACTGCATGTCAAACACACGAATCTTTTGCCAGTAGCAGATGTTTTCTTTTGTGACGAAGCATTGTCTTCTTCTATAAAATTTAACACACAATTATCAATCTTATGAGCATTTTAAAATCTGCATCAATACAAACCAACAACACAGCATTCTTCATCTTCATCAATTAATATTGGATCAAGTTTGGATTCATCAGCAATTGAGACTGTGCATTCTAATTCACCAATATATGGCTCCTGGGTTGCATCCTCTTTTATAAAATCATTGGGATTATGATTTATTTTGGATTTAGTCTCAAAATATACTTCAACATCTCTTAATTGGGTATAAAAACATTTGACCTCGATCAAGGATTTATAACATTTGCGGCAGATGATTTTTGATGATCCTTGTAAGAGCTCAAGTTTGAAATGTAATATATTGCAGAGGAAGTTTGTTAGGGTTTCTGTGAGCCTGGCGCCTTCTTCTAGATTTGACAGGCATGTTAAGCACAACGAACTTAAAGTGGACATTGTTTTGAGTAATAATTGCTCTTATTTTAATGGATATTTTAAGATTTCTTGTAATATTTAAATCAACTACTAGGATTTATTTATTTTAAAATCGTCAACATTTCATGTTTTTGATACGCGATAATGTCAAATACTTGGCCAGTTCAGTTTTCAGTATCTATCTTTAGGTATGTTTAGCAACTTGGTGAAAATACTTGTTTTTTTTTGTGTAATTAATGCCGGATTTACACGAATGACAAAAGTGTCATAAAATCTGTCATTATAATGACAAAATCAATTAATTTATGGCATGCATTTACACGCAGACAATATAATAATGACTGTTTTAGATAATGACAATTTTGTCATAAAAGAATGAGCAAGTTCATTCTTTCTTCCGACTTGTCATAATTTTGAGAATGGTGTCATTGTGCGTTTACACGATGTCATTTTTATGACAATTTTTATGACTAGTTTGGCATGTCATTATTTTTATGACAAAAATTATGACAAATATGAAAACCATTTACACGAAAATGACAAGAAAATGGCAGAAATAATGACATTTTGTCATTCGTGTAAGTCCGGCATAAAAGGCTCTCCCATAACAACGCGAAACCCGAGCGAAACTTTCGCAACGATAAGAAATCTGTCAGATACACAGTAGGTACACACTATATAAAAACTATCGTCAATGAATGTTTTGGAGGGCCTCAGCCATGCTAGCTTAAAAACAATTTTCGTATGAATTAAAATTCGTGCAAATCTTCTTAGTTCAAAATTCTCTCCGCTTGTCAAAATATATTTGCATAAGTATAAATGGGTTCGCTCACACCAACGCAAAGTGCTTGTCTGTATACATATATAAACTACTGTTATTTATTTTTCGAATCGAGATACCTATAAAATACAAATAGAGTTTGTCCAAAACCAACGAAATCAGAACAAAACATTTGCAACGTTATGAAATTGATAGTAACATACAGCAAATGTTTTGCGTTTGTTTTGGAGGGCCTATGTCGCTTTTCACACAAGGAAACTGAGCTGCCAGGAATTTTTACGAGTATGACGTAAGGGGAAGGAAACAAATTTTCCCTCACACCCTTCTCGCTTACAAACTAGATAGTTTTTGGGAACTCAGTTTCCTTGTGCGAAAGCAGAGTATATTTATATATAGCAAAACTACATTATATTTAAATAAAAGTAGAAGTGTATTTTTTGCGGCCATAAGGCTTGCTGCCCACTAGGCAACTTAAAGTTGCTCGCCCCAGCAACTTTTTGTTGCTCCCGATCCAATTACACTGAAAGTTACCGGCTACAAAGTTGCCTAGTGCGCGCTCTCCCATATAACTCAATGTAATTGGATCGGAAGCAACACAAAAGTTGCTGGGACGAGCAACTTTAAGTTGCCTAGTGGGCGGCAAACCTAAAACCTGATCCACATCTGTGTCGTGTCCCAACTAACAAACTCCCATAGGACTCTCACAAGAAGCAAATTTAGCTGTTCAAATGCTCTAACAGCACTTCCAGAGCAAGTCTTAAAGCTCGTCACTTCGAGAATTAGCTCTAGTTGCCAGGCCCGTAGCCAGCATTTTGTTTCGAAGGGGGGGGCCTTGCCTTGAAGAATAACGTGCAATTTTATAAACCAAGAATTTAAAACTATGAATATAATAATTTTTTTTATTAATTTTTTTAAATGAACAAAGATAGATTCAATTATTTCAAAGTTGTTACAAATAATTTTTTTTTGGTTCAACAACAAGTTTTAAGATATGACAGAGAATGCCAACTGCCGGAGGAGTGGAGGGATTTTCTTCAAACTTGGTACATATTATTTTTGGACTAAAATGCCCAGACGTTTTTTATTTTTATTTTTTTTTTGTTTTTAGGACCACTTGATCAACGGACCCACAAACGGATCCAAAACGATTCCAAATCAGATCAAATTAGTAGGTATGCAAATTAAGCCGGAACCACGCCTGTCTCGTGTGTTGTGATGTGGAGTCGTGTGTCGCTATCGCCACAATGTATTTCATATCCGTAGAACCATATTTGTCTCGTGTGTTGTGTTGCAGTGTAGCTCATAAAATATATGGAATGACAGCGACACACGCACCACAACACAACACACGAGAACCCGAGTCAACTGTGGATCCGGCTTTAGAATCACCTCGAAGCCATTATTTAAGGTTAGACCGCACTAGGCGGAACTGCACTGCAGCGGAACTGCGATTCAAAATAATTTGTATGAAATTGTATGAAGCTCAGTTGCCGTATAGTGCGATATAGCTCATACAATTTCATACAAATAATGTTTTGCCGCGTCGTGAAGTGTAGTTCCGCTGCAGTTGTGTGCGGTCTAACCTTTAATGTGAGTGTATTGTGACATTGTGAGAGAGAGACCCTTCAAGCAAGCGAGCTCGTTTTCGGTCCGCAAACGTATCAAACAACGTATGGACGACTTCGCATTCGGATCCAAATACGGATCGAAAAACTGCGTTTTGCGGCTCAAATTAGTATGGAAATTAGAATCACCATGGAGCCATTATGTGAATGTATTGTGAGAGACAGAGTTTTTCAATTCACCAGACTCGGAGAACCGAAACCAAATGGAATCTAAAACGGTTCCAAAAAAATGAATGAATTGAGGCATACCATCTATTCCAGTTTCTCCATTGCCTACAAAAATAAAACAAACAGATTTTTTTTTTTCATTTCAAGAGTTTTTTTTATCTATCATTCATAAAAGGTTTTCTAAAGACTATTTTTATAAATTTGCCTATTATTATAAATTTACATTTAATAAATAGAAACTTGCATTTCTGATTGGAAATTTTTAAAAGTTTTAACAAGAAAAGAGATAACACAGCAACCGTCTTTGCCACGATACCTACAAAACTGAACTAAATAAAAAGTGGTGGAAATTAAGGCAAAATGATTGTATACTTCGCATATACTCTCTCTATTTCTCGATGCTTGAAAAAAAAACTCTCGATTCTCGTTCTTTTTACATGCGTACACAGAAAATTTGTTATTGTGTGTGAGACACTCATTTTTTTTGGAGTCCCAAGTGAACCGAGAAATTTGGGTCCATGACTTTGCTTGAAGGGGAGGGAGATTTTTCCAATTCGCCGTACTTCGAGAACCGAAACCAAATGGAATCCAAAACGGTTCCAAATGGCATGAATGAATCGAGGCGTACCCAAATGTATTAAGGCTCTCCCAAACCAATGCGAAAAACATTCGTTGCGGCGAAGAAACATTCGCATGTCAAAATTTATTTACATGGTGATATATGAGAGTGCCCACACCACTGCGGCGGAGAATTAATTTTGACTGACGAATGTTTTTTCGCCGCACCGAATGTTTCGCATTGGTTTGGGAGAGCCTTTAAAAATAAACTTCCCTTTCTATTCGACAAAAAAAAAAACAAAAAACAAACAAACAGAGATTTTTTCATTTCAAAACTTTTTATTTATCATTCATAAAAGTTTTCTAAATACTATTTTACACTAATAAACATAACATATTTCCACAATTATGCATATAATAAACGGTAAACTTGTATTTTTGATTGGAAATTTCTTTAAGTTTTTACAAGAAAAAAAAGATAAAAATGCAATCATCTTCGCCGCGCTACCTACAAAACTGAAGTAAAAAAAAAGTGGTGGAAGCCCCCCCCCCCCCCAGAATAATTTGTAATTAAAATTTAATATAAAGAGTTTAAGCTTAAGCTACGTGCCTGCTAGTTGCGCATTTAGAGTAATTTTAGAGCTCTCATACAGGGAATTCTTTCACACTAAGAGCAAATTTCTGTTCGTAATCAGCTCGTTTCAGGGACTTAGTAGATTTTAAGCTATTTAATTATGCATTTTTTATCCACTAAGGAGCACCTTTGACAGCTTTTTGTTGGTATAAGTGTGCATAATACAATCGAAGAATAGGATATAATAGTTGCAGAACATATTTTATGTTTGTGTGATGGATTATTTTATTTGAAGTATTTATAAGTATTGTAAAACTTTATTAATGTCGTTTTCGATTGGATTTCGGAGCAGTACTACTGCTTTTTGATTCCAATCGAATTATTTTCTGTTGTTCCAAGACTAATTTGCGAAAAATTATTTGTGTGTGAGTAAATTGACTGATATTTATGTATATTTTGCATTTTCAGACCGCATATACACACAGAAAAACAAACATTTTAAGAATGATGGATTTATTCTTCAGAGTTATTTAACAGTTCGAAGGTTTTAGCTTTAGTTAAAGTGTCTTAGTATAATTTGAGTGTTTACGTCTATAAATTGCGGAAACGAAAAATTGGCTTATTATCACACTTAAATTACCTTGTTGTCGAGTTAATTTCACTGTAATTTTACGCAAATCAGTCCATTTTTTAATTTAAGAAAAAAATATGAATTCCTGTCAAACAAAAACTCATTATTAAAAGCTGGCTCTTCCAAAGCATTCCAAAAGATATCCTGACAGTTTTATCATTTTCAGATCTATTTGAATAAAGAGGTCTTTTAAATGTATCTTGAATTGCACGGTCTTAGTAAGAAGGAATAGAAAAATACAAAAATGTTTGTTGGCACGCGGTAACGACAAAAATAGGTATTTTAGACTCAGAAATTGAACAGTATAAAAATCAAGAGTCTTCTTGCCACTTTCTGACAGAATAGAACGAGATCACAGTAAAAGAGCCTCAGCGTGAACGGAAGACTTATGATTTAACTGATTAATGTCATTTATTTTCTAGGTGCACGAATTTAATCAAATTCCCCTAGAATAATAAAACTCAAAGTATCTTCACTCTGTGATTTGTATATAAGAGTCGGTTGACATCGACCAAAATTTGCGTTTAAGAAGGTAATGAATGACAGCATTATTTTATTTGAAGTATTTATAAGTATTGTAAAACTTTATTAATGTCGTTTTCGATTGGATTTCGGAACAGTACTACTCCTTTTTGATTCCAATCGAATTATATTCTGTTGTTCCAAAACTAATTTGTGAAAAATTATGTGAGTGTGAGTAAATTGTCTGATATTTATGTATATTTTGCATTTTCAGTCGAGTAAAATTAATTTGACAAGTTATCCGATGAAAGAGTTTATATTCATATGTGTGTTCCAGGTCTACTGCTTTATTAATTCCGGAACAGAAAAATACTCCGAAAACATTACTCGGAACAGCCAATCCGAGTAAGCGGAGTCAAAAAGGAGTAACTCCGAACCTCCAACCGTAAACGACATAAGTGCGTAATGTCAACAAGAATTCATTTTTTATATTCGAACAGAATAAGGGAATTATTATATTTTTCGGTAAAATAATTGTGAAATTTAAGTGCGTGTTTTGTTTTATCACAAATGTATTGAAGGTACTTCGCGAAATTACAACGTGCTTCCGGAATTATAAATATTACGCTAAGATTTTGAAAAATTTTAATCTGAACAAACCAAAAAAATCTTGAGAACTATTGTCTGTTATTAATAAAATATTTTGTTTAAAAATTAAAAAAATTGTTGTGTTTTTTAATCGAAAATAAAGGAGACCTTTTCTTTTCAAAATTGAGAACAAAATTGGTTAATCGAATCATTTTTCTTTTCATCGCCATATTTTTATAAGGGTAAAAGTTTCTTTTCCATAGAGCTGCAATAGCGCTTCAGAGCTGTAATAACGTTATTTCAGAGCTAGTAGCCACAAGGTGACAGATTTGCTTTCAGTGCTTTATATAAAATAGGGTGTTTTAGAAAATAAAAGAAAGAGTTTATATTCTGCACAGCAAATAACTAGTATATTTTTATTTAAAGAGTAAGTGTCCCTGAGATGCACTTTGAACTTAACGAGCAAGTTTTTTTTTGTGATTCAGCTTTAGTTAAATTTCGATAAGTTTTAAAGCTTTCTTAGGGAATAGAAAAAATAATAAATAATTGTAATTAATACAACTTCTTTCTCTTTTATAGGGAAATTAATCTAAGCCGTGTTTTTTGAGAGAGTGAATAGCAACTCAGCAAAATATTTACGTGTAAAACTTTTACTAAGTTGCTAGTCACTCTCTCAAAAAACACGGCTTTATTTATTTTCGACTCATGGCTATTTTTTTTTTTGTTTCTTGTTGAATTAATTTTGTTGAATTTATATAAGTTTGTAACACCCTACAAAATCAGTGGTGGTTTTACAATAGCTCTGTAAATGTTTTTTTTTTGACACTTTACAATGCGCATGAGTAATATTTTTATTATGTACCATTTGTGTGAAAGTATTAGTATTCGGCTCTATACGCACTTTTTGTTTGGTTCTATTAGAGCTTTGTTTCGACGTTTTGGTAGGCGCATGCGTTAATATTTTGTCCATGTGTTGTTGAAAGCTCTATAATAACTCGTTGAGCGCTGATGTTTAGACAATGCTCTATTATGAATTTTATAAACTCCAGTAAGGAGCATATATTTTTGAATCTTGAGACGTTATTAGTTGCTAGAGCTGAAACCATTCCAGAACATCTGTTATAGAGCACAATTTTTAAAAGAAATAAAGAAAGCTGTATTATAAACTCTTACGGAGCTATAGCCTTAGATTACACTATATTAGAGCTGTAGAAGAGCAGTTTTGCTTCAACTAGCTCCAACAATGTTACTTGAGCTGTTTTATCCCATATCTATACTTAAGAATTAACATCTTGTTAGGAAATTAATTTGATCTCATAACCTCTTTAAAATGAAAAAATGTGAAAAACGCAATTTTAAATCACAAATCAGAAAAACATTAATTTAAAAAACAATGGTCGTTCATTTTTTTTGGTTTATACAAAATATTTTCATTCGTTGGCTCAGATATTTTGACGTTTCATATAAACTATCGATAACAAAATAGTAATTTGAGCTGGCAGTACTTTTTCGGAACTACTCCTTTTTGACTCCGCTTACTCCAAAATAATTCGATTAGCTGTTCCGAGTAATGTTTTCGGAGTATTTTTCTGTTCTGGAATTAATAAAGGAGTAGACCCGGAACACACATATACATATAAACCCTTTCATCGGATTATTTGGCAAATTAATTTTACTCGACTGAACATGCAAAATATACATACACATAAATGTCAGACAATTTACGCACACACACATAAATATTTCACAAATTAGTCTCGGAACAATAGAAAATAATTCAATTGGTATCAAAAAGGAGTAGTACTGTTCCGAAATCCAATCGAAAACGACATATGTATAAACACTTTACTGTCGCCATTTTCCGAAATTATGCCATTCTAGATAAGAATGAACTTGCTCCTTCTTTTATGGCATGTTGCCAGTATTTTGAAATCTGCCATTATTTGAACTCGTGTAAATGCATGTCATAAAAAAATTATTTCTGCCATTATTTTACCATTTTTTTGGCAGAATTAATATGACTATTGTCGTTTTCGGTTGGAGGTTCGGAGTTACTCCTTTTTGACTCCGCTTACTTCAAAACAATTCGATTTGCTGTTCCGAGTAATGTTTTTGGAGTATTTTTCTGTTCCGGAATTAATAAAGGAGTAGACCCGGAACACACATATACATATAAACCCTTTCATCGGATTATCTGTCAAATTAATTTTACTCGACTCAACGTGCAAAATATACATAAATATCAGACAATTTATGCACACACACATAAATTTTTCACAAATTAGTCTCGGAACAATTGAAAATAATTCGATTGGAATCAAAAAGGAGCAGTACTGTTCCGAAATCCAATCGAAAACGACATAAAGTTAAGAACCGATAATTATCTGGACTTAGCTAAGTTTATATGGACTTCAGTTGTTTTTGTATTTTACATGTAAATTCCTTAGTTCAGATGTTGTTTTTTTCGTCAAATTCTATCTGAATTTGTAAAAAAACACGGCTAATAATTTAAGTAATTCGAAGAAACTCAGTTACAGCAAACCTTTAAAAACCTTTTGGTTAAAGAGGAATTTGCTCAAAATGTTCAATATAATAATCAATAGTTGGTTTACAATTTTTTATAATTTTTCTTGTAAAAATTGGCATTCGTATAAGAAGTGGCGTGGAAGTCGGCGGATTTTTTTAAGAATAAAGATAATAATAGAACAATTTTTAATTAATATGAGAAGAAAATTTCACGCGTTCAACTATTGCAATTAATAAAATAATTTAAATATTCTATAAGGAAATTTGCTTTTAACACCAAAATTTCAGCACTGGGAACACGACTTTTTTTTTAAATTACAATCTCTCCGAACATTCAAACCAAAAAAGCGTGTAAAACCAACTTTGAAAAGCTTTATAAGTCAAACTTGTTAGCGGAAAATTATTTTATTTGCTGTTTTTGAAGCTGCGTTTATATTTCCTATTATAAATTAAAAACAAAACTTTAAAAATAAAACATCGAAAATAGTATTTTTGCCACGAAATTTGCCTTTTTGGACCATAGTGCACCGTTTATCGTTTGCTTACAATTCTGTCAAATCTAAGTCCTAAAAAAACATTTGAGATCTCATAAGAAGTTTTATAGTTCTTTAGTTCTTTTAGCAAATCTTATTTAAAACGTTAATATAATTAAGTACTCATAAAGATGTTAATAGAAGAGTTAGTGTCTCATCAGCAGCAGCCATATTTAAATATACAAACAGAGTTTTCTGAATATTTTGAGGGTTACCATAATTTAAAAAATTATAATTTCAAAACTGATCAAAACTCAATTTTTCAAGGCGCAAAATAGAAATCTATTTTTCAAACATCAAAATTGCGTTTCCATATCTCAACTAAATGAGAATTTACGCAATAGATGGCTACGATGTCAATGGAAATTTACATTTTAGATTAGAAATGACTTTCAAATAAATTTGTTCCCATTCCCGGTTTCATATTAAATTCCACTTTAATTTAAAGTAATAGCCCGTAGCGCAATAATTAGTGCGTTAGACTGTCACGCTGGAGGTCTGGGTTTGCTTCCCAGCCTTGTCCACCTAAAAAACTAAAAAGTTTTGTTAAGGGCTACTGCCTCTTGCGAGGAATTGACAAATCCTCCAAGAGTATCACTTGTCACGAATAAGTGCTTCTCGTCTAGCCGTTCGGATTTGGCATACAATTGTAGGTCCCTTCCATTCCTGTCGACAGGCGCACACAGGAATGGTTGCGAGTTGTAAGTCACTAGGCCCTGGTTCTTCACGAGCCGTTGTTGTGCCACCTTATTTATATTAATTTCAAAAAATAAAATTGAAATCAAATTCATCGCTATTTATAAACAATAATGGCTCATTGTCTGAATTTGAATTTTATTTTCTTCCAAAATATTACCATGGTAACCTTTCTCCTTATTAAAATTATAAATTAAATAATTTAAATATGCATTATTTTGAAGGCAAAATGTTCAAATTAGTAGATAACATTTCAACCGCATGTATTTTTTGGTTCCCTTACCTGTCAAAAACAATATAATGCATCGCCTTTACGAGTATAATTAATAGACTTAAGAAATAAATACAACACAAGTCCATTATTTTTTTGACATATTACATTATGTATACACACAAAAACCCCTTGAATTAGTCTAGTTAAGCTCTTGGAGCATCTTATAAGAGGCAAAATGTTACTTGGGGTGTTGTGTTCTGGAGTCGTGTGTCGTTATCGCTACAATGTATTTCAAATGCGTAGAACCGTATTTGTCTCGTGTGTTGTGTTGCAGTGTGGCCCATAAAATATATGGAATGACAGCGACACACGACTCCACAACACAACACACGACACAGATGTGGATCAGGCTTAAGCTTTGAGTATATGTATATGGTAATATGGTATATGGTAATTATGTCTACATGTAAAGGTTAGACCGCACACAACTGCAGCGGAACTACACTTCACGACGACGCAAAATATTATTTGTATGAAATTGTATGAGCTATATCGCACTAAGCGGCAACTGAACTTCATACAATTTCATACAAATTATTTTGAAGCGCAGTTCCGCCTATTGCGGTCTGACCTTAATAGTAAATTTTGTTTATTTTATTTAATTTACTGAGCAACGTAAACTTTATGATTTTACACCACATATATAATTCAATTGAACAAATTGACGAAAAGCCAAACGTAAACAATAGCCAGAGAAATGTCAAATCTTCCTAGTGTGTGTGCAAGTCGGTGTAAATCTTTCTAAAATAAAAGATTTGATTTGTTTAGAAATTTTGATCTTTTCGTCTAAACAAATCAAATTTCCCCTTCACAGATTTGATTTTTTTTTTGTTGAAAGGAAATCCACATTAATTAACAGGCACAAACAAAAAACAACACGATGTAGTACCACCTCAAGGGAATGCCATGTACCCAAACAGACCTGCTTTTTGAAAATAGAAATTTCATGTAGCTAAACACACATTTTAATCAGCAAACAGAACTTTTGCAATCTGTCAAAATTGACAAACCAAATTATCAACAACAACAAAACCAATTGCATTTTTCAAGTTTCAACTACTTTAACAAATTTTGTAAATCAAAAAATGAATAAATTTGATATAACTTGTCGAACTTGTAATTCTATTAGATCAAATTTAGTTAATCTTTATTCAAATTTACCCACAAATGATACCATCAAGCTTTATGAAGTTCTTTGCTCAGTTTGTCCATCACTATCAATCCAGAACAGTGACAAACTTCCTCAGAAGATTTGTTTCTTCTGCTCCAAACAATTGGAAATAGCTTATAAATTTCAACTCCAATGTAAGAAATCCGATGAAGAATTATCAAAAATTGTAACAGATACAATTAAAGAAGAAGTTCCGCAGGCAAAAGAAGAAGTCGATGGGCAGTATTCAGAAAATGAACAAACAGAAACCAACGATGAAATGTAAGTTATTTGTTAGTTCAATTTCCTTTTTTGCAGTACAAAATTTCTTCATAGGTCAGGCCCAGAAGAAGTTTTTGAAGATACAGCGACAGTGATTGGAAGTCCCGAATTCTTAGATGATGACGATGAAGAAATGGAAATTATTCAACCAGATCAAGTTACAGTCGAAGAGACTTTAGCGCCCGATGAAAATATCGTAGAAGCATCTTTTGATTGTAATTTCTGTGCCAAGAAGTATTTAACTTCCAATGGCCTGGCTATGCACATGAAACTAGCTCACAAATATCGTAAACCCGAACGAATTGAAACATTTGAATGCAAGTACTGCAATCAGGTTTTTGAAAGTAAAAATGAACAAAAAGATCACTCTCGTTTGGAGCACAAAAACGATTCGAAAAGTGAATTCACTTGTTACATTTGCCAAAAGAAATTTCTAGGAAAAAACAAGTTAGATCATCATTTAATTTACCATGAAAAGAATCAGTTTCAATGCCTGGTAGAGGACTGCAAAAGGACGTTTAATATCAAATATAAGTAAGGCTGAAACTTAGTTGTACTTATTGTAGTACTCAGAGGATTTGTTTTCTTGTGTTGCAGGGTAACTGATCATCTGAAGCGCTTCCATGGAATTCTTCTTAACGCAAGTCAATTAAAAGCATTAAAGCCAATAGCGATTAAACAACTATAACTACACTTTTTAATTGCAAATAACAAAATTTGACATTGGTTGTTGTTTAAAAGTTCTCCATTATTTACACACGAGTCATATTTTGCTGTTCGATTCACAACGGTTATTTTATTTATTATTTATAACTAATGGAGGTATTTATTTTTATAAGATTACAGCTGTAACATAAACAAATTGTCAGCTTTTCTATTCAATAACCGACCATCAACCGCATTTTACTATTGATCTGGTGCTATCAGATCTGAGCAGGGGCCTATTTCACAGGCTACTTCATCGGCTTCATCGGCTTCATCTACTTTTATAATTTAAATCCTACAACTAATTCATCTTATGATGTCCTTAAAGAACTTGGTTTTAAAAGTTGATGTAATTATGAATGATGTAAAACCGTAACACAAAAATACCAAACCATCCCAGTTCTCAATTTTGACTTATTACCAACTTTGTTTTAGTTAACTTAAGGGTTGTTCACAGCTAATCAACTTTAATGCATGATTATTGGTACTTCTGGAACAGTCGAATTTATTTGTTGAATAATTTTTTTTTTTCTTATCAAAAATCGAAACTGAGTTTGTAATCATGGATATCGTAAGCAGCCATTCGGTTGATTAGCGTTAGTTACTGTGAACAAACTGGGCCTTTTGGCCTTCTTGAACAAATTGAGATTAAATTGAATTCCAGGGATAATGTTTCTCTTTTCTATCTCTCTGATTTGAAACATTCCCTGGAGTTTTTTTTAAACAATCTTCGAATATGAGGACAAGTACTACAGGAAGAAATACGCGTCTACATGCCGTATTCCGCAATTTGTACTCCTATTCGAACCATAGAGAAAAGAACAAAAAAAGACGGAGAAAAAACTCGTTGTTCCTAATGTGGATTTCCTTTCAACAAAAAAATCAATCAAATCTGTGAGGGGGAAATTTGATTTGTTTAGAAGAAAAGATGAAATTTTCTAAACAAATCAAATCTTTTATTTTAGAAAGATTAACACCGACTTGCACACACACTAGGAAGATTTGACATTTCTCTGGCTATTGTTTACGTTTGGATTTTCAATCAATTTGTTCAATTGAATTATATCCGTGATGTATAAGTATAAAGTTCACGTTGTTAAGTAAATAAAATAAAATAAAAAAATTTTACTATATGTACATTATGTAAATATAATTACAATAATTTTCCATTTTCAAAAACAAATTAAAGAATTGTGCGTTCGGGCCTATTAAATTGCACACGCATACAATCACATAAACAAATTAATTTTTTTTGCGTATTCCTTACAACACAAAAAAAGATTTGATCTCCAATCGTTGAAAGGAAATCGACATAAGTAATAAAAGAATTTAAAGTCGAATTTATCATAAATACAAGTTTAACAAAAAAAAAATCGAATCAGTTACATTCGACTCTCAATTATTCGTTTACTACTTACAGCCCTGTTCTTATAAATCGCATTGTAAAATGGTATTTATTAAGCGCTGCTGTTTTAAGTTTGCTTTCGGGATGTCCAAAATCCAAACTACAATCCAATCCACAATTGGATTAGATGTACATGGATTAATTCTAGCCATTGGCATAATCCTGTCATCATTGTTCATGGTCATGTTACCCCCGCCAGTACATACGTTTTGACCATCATGCTTATCATGCCGCCTCCACTGGCCATGAACGATGTCAATAATCAAATCTACAATCCATTCCACAATCTGGGGTGGAATCGACTAAGGTGATACATATGTGACAAGTGATAGTCATTATCGAAAAAATTCCGTCTGCATAACAAGTGATAATCATCATTTTGTGATTATTTTCTGTGATAGCTCAATAGCTGTCACAGAAAATAGTCATTCCTTACGCAGACGCAATTTGTCGATAATGACTATCACTTATCACATATAACCCTAGCCGATTCCACCCGATTTGTATGGATATGTCACTCTTTGGATATGGATTTTTGCGAATCCATCGCATTTTTTTTAGACATGTTCCATAGTCCTGCCATCGTTCAAGGCCTGTGGAGGCGGTATGAAAAAGAAAAAGTTGCTCTGTCTAAACTGCAGTCTAACAGCAGCCCTAAAATTGGGTACAAATCTTCCAAATGATGGAGTTTTGGCTTCACTTGGACAATGACACATACGTCAAAAAAATTTTTTTGTGATTGGGTGCTTGTCGTAAATTTTTTATTTGAAAAGTGCAAAGATTTCAACAAAAACGTCGCAATTTGCAATTTGCAAATTTACAAAACATAAACTTTATTACCATTTCATATTATATATATAAGCATGAATCGATTCAAAGAAATTTGTATTTTGTTGATGTTATGCACATTAAGCATAGCTCGAAAACATCACCTTGAAGTTCGGGTAGGTTTTTCGTTCAAGAATTTTTTTTATTATTTATTTAAGCCACGCAATAAATAAATTTCAATTTTTTCAACATCCTATATAAAATTGCAGGAAGATACACGACGATATATCGCATTGAGTACATTTGGTTTCTACCAAAGTGGTATTCTTGATGTGAAACTGAGTAATTTCGTCATATCCCAGGAGGATGAAAATGATTTGGTAACACAATGAACCCTACTCTCACTTTGTATAGCAATTGAAAGTTATTTTTTTTTGTTGTCGTTTTAGTTTGGACTTTCCTTGGACAAGACAACCGTTGATGCTATGAATCCTTATTTAGATTCACATCAAAACAAATGCATTCTCGATGAACCAGCTTCGGCACAACGAAGTGGACCAATTGTTTTCTTCTTGATGGATCTTAAAAATCTCAAGTAAGAAAAAAAAAAAATTCACAGTGATTTTGTTGTGATCATTTAAATTGTATTCACAGAGTTAAGGTGACATGTTCAACTGACTGGAAGAACTTGCATATTTACAAAGATCGATCACAGCTTCCGGCAATGCGAGCAAAGAGACAATCCAAAGTTAGTGATTCTGCATTGTTTATGCAGAGACGAAAGAAAAGAGATTCTGAACCACGAGAAGAAAATTCTCAAGTAATTCCAATTGAGAATAAGGGAATTTGCAATGACCTTACTTTGCCACTAACAAGGACTCTAGTTGGTAATCAGAACTACTACAATACATCGGTAAGAAAATAATTTAATAACCAGCAATCTAATGAATGCCAGTTTTTGGCCTGGGGGCTAAGATGGAACTGAAAAAATCTTGAGCATTGTTGTAGATTCACTCGGTATTAACGACCCAATGTACTCGAGATGTTCATAACATTCTAGGCTACATTGACATCTTTGTATATCTCTTAAAGTTTACGGTTATCTTCCTTAATGCACACAGGACCAAATATTCATAGGAGAATTTTCTCATTCAAAAAAGTCCTGTATCATCTCTGCTTTTCTGCTTAACGTTCAAAACTCAAAATTGTAAAGTACGACTAGCAGCATAAGAGAAAACGCGAACGTGCAACTCCTACCCCTACTAAATAGTTCAATCAATCACTACTTTACCGATAATCGCCCACTATAGGCAACTTTTTCATCACCATTTGAGTTTATAATTCCAAGAATCTAATTGCTTTTCACTCAATAATCTTTTTATAATAATTTTTGCATAACCTTGTTGTTTTCAAGGTTTAAATGAATTCAAAAATAACTTACATTAATATTTTAGAGGCACATTCTAAGTAATTTTCCGTTCCCTTGCGGAAAAGGGCAGAAAGCAGGATGCCTAATATGGCTAAGATGCACACTTTGGCACAATGCTACCCCTTCAGCCTTTTAAATTGAGCATCAGCAAGTCAGCGTATTGCTAAGTTAATTGTACTTGAACAAGAATGCCCACAGAATCAGCACAACAAGAGGCTGCCCGCTCGGATGGATTTTTCAACTGAGCTAAGTAGCAAGGTAGAGTTGACAGGCGAAACGACGAACTACACTCTTAAGGCTCTCCCAAACCAATGCGGAACATTCGTTGCGGCGAAAAAACATTCGCATGTCAAAATTTATTTACATGGTGATATATGAGAGTGCCCACACCAACGCGGTGGAGAAACATATGAAATAATTTTGACTGACGAATGTTTCTTCGCCGCAACGAATGTTTCGCATTGGTTTGGGAGAGCCTTTAAGCAAACACAATTAAGCAAACACAATGAAGGGACTCGGGCAGGTATCTTTGAGCTAAGAACAAAACTATCTGTACTGATCGGGCAGTCTACCAGCATGTTCCAGGCCAAAGTAAAGAAGTGAAGAACGAAATATTTAAAGGGCCTACCGAAACCAAAACATTGCCATTATTTCAAAAAGCCAAGCCGCACTCAAAGCGCTAAGCTTCTATGTCATTAGCGCAAAACTCAAACTTTAAATTAACTTGGCAAGAATAACAATGTCACACTCTATAAGGTACCGGGTGACGTGGGTATTAATGGAAATGAGGAGGCAGACTCCTTAGCCAAAATAACATCAACAAACCTCTTAACAGAGCCTTAGCCCTATTAGACCAAGAGCCCACAAAAAGAGCTCTCCAAAAAAAAAAAAAAAAATCGATTAAGGTTCGCTTAAAAACCTAATATCTTGAGTTCTATTGGTCGGATTGCCAAGATTATGACGTTTGGGCTTAAAGTAAATGACAGAGCATCACATAATATATTTTTGAAATTTATTGAAGTGTCAATGCCTCTGACAAAATAAACTGGAAATCGCTATTTTGAAACCCTCACCCCTTCCAAAGGCTGAAAAAGAAACCTGCCAGACGGTGGTTTTTGATACCGCGATATATGCACCTACAAACCCTCATACTCATATTTTGGTTATCAATCCACTCCCAAAATTTGCTACCGGCTCTTAGACTATATTGCTTTTTAGTAGAAAATGTGATCAAAAACAAGATCAAATCAGAAGAGGAGGCAAACAGACCCAACATTTGGAAAGGACTGCCTATTTAGTATGTACAAACAACCAAGAACATTACAAAGCCATATCTTACAAATTGTAACGGCTCTTTTCACTTGACACTGCAAATTAAGAAGATATCTCAGTATTCGTGGCTTAGTGAGCAGTGCAACTTGTAGATTCTGCAATATTCATGAGGAAACACCCGACCACATATTAGGCAAACGTCATGTACTTGTATATCAAGGACACATATAGGGAAATCACAAGACAAAGGAGAGGAGTTTATCCTCACTACAAAAACTGCAAAAAAATACTAAATTTGGAAGATAAGTTATAGAGTGAGCAATCTCGTTCAGGTCTAGATAGGGGAACAATAGATTTATAGGTCGCAGTGCATCCCCAAACCACAAACCAAACTAATTCATTCATTGAAGCTAATTTTTTAAACGCGATATATTCCATAAACTTTATATGTATACGAAAAATTCAAAGATCTTTTCTAAATTTTTCAAATTTTCAGTTTTCAATGTTTGTAGCATCTCCACATGAAGAAGGGCTATACAACTTGTATTTCCACGCCTGCCCAAACTACCATACTAGCAAGGAAATGTCTTTTAACGTAAGAGAAATTGTTATTGTTTTCTTTCACTATAAAAATAATTTAATATATTAATTGATTCAGGTCGATATTGAGGAGAACAACAATGGAAATTTCCTTTCAGCTGGTGAGATGCCCTTGCCGGCTCTTTACTTTATGATGAGTCTTTTGTTCTTTTTATCGGGACTGTTTTGGGTGTTTATATTGAAAAAAAGCAAGTAAGTTTGTCGTTTAAGATACCGATGTTAATGACAATTGATTTTTCTGACTTAACTTATTTTCCCGGCACAGGCATTCTGTTTTTAAAATCCATTACATTATGGCTGTTTTGGTTTTCTTGAAGTCACTGTCATTGATATTCCATGCGATTAACTATCACTTCATCGAAATCAGAGGTGAACATGTGGAGACATGGGCCATTCTCTACTATGTTACTCATTTGTAAGTAGTGTACTAGGATGGTTTAAACAAAATTGAATATACAGCACTCTGAGGAAATATAACATTTTTCTAGATTGAAAGGTGCAGTTCTTTTCATAACTATTCTATTGATTGGAACCGGTTGGACGTTCATCAAGCATATCTTGAATGACAAGGACAAGAAAATCTTTATGATTGTGATTCCTTTACAAGTGAGTAATTTATTTATTATGTAGATTTGAATTAACAAATAATGAAAATATTTTTTTTTTGTCAGATACTTGCAAACGTTGCTGAAATCATCATTGCTGAAAGTGAAGAAAGTGATGTTGAGTATCGCACCTGGCGAGATATTTTCATTTTAGTCGATTTACTCTGCTGTGGAGCAATTCTATTCCCTGTAGTTTGGTCAATTCGACATTTGCACGAAGCATCAGCTACTGATGGCAAGGCTGCTATAAATCTACGAAAGCTAAAGCTATTCCGCCAATTCTACATCATGATCGTTTGCTACATCTACTTCACTCGAATTATTGTGTATCTATTAAAGATTACAGTTGCATTCCAATATGCATGGCTAGATGAGATGTTCCACGAAATGGCAACTTATGTGTTCTTTGTTTTGACCGGTTATAAATTCCGACCAGCATCGTCACATCCATATTTTAGTGTATCCGATGAGGACGATGATGACGAGGTTGAAGTTCTGACAGAGTCGGGTCTTACGGCAGGCCTTCACAAGACAAAAGCTTTAAATCGAAATGCACCACCAACTACAACAATAGTCGAGGGTAATGACGAAGAGAGAGAGAATCTTATAAGCAAACGTGAATCAAGTCATGAATATGATTAAATTATATAAACAAAAAAAGTAGTTTTAAAGAATTCGAAGAAACTCAGATTTAGATGATTATTAAATATTGTGCTTTAAAAATAATTTTAGGCATTACAGAGACTGAGTTAAGTTTTGTTCCCCTTGTTTTTGTTTGTATTTCTTGAGTTTTGTTTTCATAGAGAAAGGTTTTGGTTTGATTTTTGTTTGTGAGAATTACACTTCCATCTGATGTATGATTTTGATTTGAAATTAATTCAAGCTTCAGTTTAAGTACTCGAGAAACAAAAGTTTCTCCGTGCTGTAGGATCGCTGTCGTTGAAGGAAAAAAAAAAACAGCTAATTTAATTTTTCTAGACTTATAGCTTATTTTGTTTATATTCTTCTTGTAAGGCTCGTTTCACACACATTCGGTTTCATTCGGTTCGGTCTCTATTCGGTTTGTATTCGGCTGTGCCTGATATGTGTGAAACGATAAAACGACAAAAATAAAAACCTAATACAAACCGTAGAGCACCGTCTTATCGTTTCACACATATCAGGCACAGCCAAATAGAGACCGAACCAAATGAAGCCTAAGGCTCGTTTCACACACATTCGGTTCGGTCTCTATTCGGTTTGTATTCGGCTGTGCCTGATATGTGTGAAACGATAAAACGGCAAAAATAAAAACCTAATAGAAACCGAAGAGCACCGTTTTATCTTTTCACACATATCAGGCACAGCCCAATACAAACCGAATAGAGACCGAACCGAATGAAACCGAATGTGTGTGAAACGAGCCTAACAGGCGCTGGTTCTGTAATTATTAGAGCCGTTTTTTTATCATTTCATAGTATTACATTTTTCACTTTGATTTAACGCAAGATAAAAACAAATAAGATTAATAAATATTTCTTAGTCATTCAATGAAAACTCCGAAAGTTCATTTTTCCCTAAACTCGCAAATGTACACCTCGTAAGTACGCCATAGTTAACCAAATTTCCAAATCTAAGTTCTCTTAAAGCTTCCTATGTTGCTCTTTTTCCAAGTTAAACAAAACTGAAATCCAAACATTTTCAAATACTTGCCAATACAAAATCCCTGATAAATGCAAGTATAACAAAAAAATACTCTAGGGAGTTTTCGCTAATTATTGACGAAGATTAGATTTGTTTTTCGTATAAAATGACAAAAAGAAAAATAATTATAAAGAGAAATAGAATAAAATAAAAAAATCGAGTCCATTTTGTGAGCAATTTCGTTTTAATTAAAATTAAATAAAATCAAAATATACAATATTATGTCTAGTAGAGTAATGCATCGTAGTAATAAAATAATAAACTCTTTTATTAAACAAAATTGCATTTAAAAAATCACTTATTTTTTTTTTTAGATGAACATTGACATATATTTGGTCTTTAATTTTAACAAACCATATTTAATATTAGATTTTAAAGAGAAAACAAAAATTGACCAAGGTAATGATTACAATCTTTTTTACACACTAAATTTGCATTGTAATTAGAATCAAAAACAGCTACATACATTTTAAATAGCTTGGAAACTTAATTATTTATTGAAGAAAATAAAAAAAAAATTGACGACAAAATTACAAACTGTGTTTATTATTTATGTGCTGTGGTAGTTTTAAAAATTTCAATCAAACTTCGATTTAAATTTGGGCATAAATTGAATGAAAAATATCATGTATGTTGTTATGGATCCAACTGCCTGAAATTGAAAAAAAATATATTTTTAAATTCAAATCATTTATACAGTTTTTTAGTTTTTGTTTGTAAAGCAAATCTATAAATAGCCTTAAATAAATTTGTTGGTACAATTTTCTAAAGAAGTATGTAACCGATTTCGATAAATTTTATATGATTTATGACCTTCTTGCAAACACTAGGGTGTGTATAATACACATGAGACATGCACTTACACACTGTGGGTCAAATTTGATTTACATTGCAGATCACTGTGCATTTTTAGATCACTGTGCATTTTAGCCGAATATAGTGTGGTGAATATGCCCATTTATGCAAACAACGACATATTTTATTCTTTATAACAGAATAAATTAGTAATGAGTTCAGCGCCATCTATGGACAAAAGATTGACTAATATTATCCAATGCCTAAACCACTCTATCATTATCCAATACCTAAACCACTCGCATCGTTATCCAATACCCAAACCATGGAACTGCTATAATTTGTAATTGGTCGAAAGCTTTTGAGCTACTTGTGGAGGAGAAATGCATTCTAGCACATATATATATATAATACACCGCCACAAGTCCGAAGACCTCAGTTTAATTTTGGAAGTGAACGAATAAACGTCGGTGTAAAATAGTGAATTAAGAGTTGTGATTGTTATACTAAAAGTATTGGAATTAAAGTATTTGAAGTGAAATAAAGGTGTTTTTTTTTTGTTAAGTAATTGTTGTTGCGAACCCTTGGCTAAAATATTACAATAGTTAGGTGAGCCATAAACGGTAGAGCCAAGTCATATTCAACAAATATTTCTTGCGACTCGCGATTCATATTTTTGGTACCTAAACAATTTTCAAACAAATTGTTTGACTCTAGAGTGAGTCGTTGTAAGATGTTTGTTCGTCTAATTTCGGCCATTGGGCGATACTATTGTGGTGAATATGCCCATTTATGCAAGCAACGACATCTTTTATTCTTCTATAACAGAATAAATTAGTAGCGCCATCTTTGGACAAAAGATTAACTAATGTTATCCAATACCTAAACCACTCTCATGTTATCCAATACCTAAACCACTGAAACTGCTATAATTAATTGAACGAAAGCTTTACCACTGAAACTGCTATAATTGATTGAACTAAAGCTTTACCACTGAAACTGCTATAATTAATTGAACGAAAGCTTTTGAGAGCTTTTGAGCTACTTGTGGAGACTTGTGGAGGAGAAGCAAATTCCAGCATATTCCAGAAGCCCTAGAAGATTCTAGTAGCTTTTTCTCGGATATAAATACACGGCCACCAGTCCGAAGACCTCAGTTTAATTTTGGAAGTGAACGAATAAACGTCGGTGTAAAATAGTGAATTAAGAGTTGTGCTTGTTATAATAAAAGTATTGGAATTAAAATATTTGAAGTGAAATAAAGGTGTTTTATTTTGTCAAGTAATTGTTGTTCAGTTTGAATAAAAGAAATAAGTTTTATTGGCGAACCCTTGGCTAAAATATTACAATACATATGTACAATATGTACATATTTACCTAAGTGGTGTTTGGTAGAGAGTAGTGTGGTTTTAAAATCTCAAAATTTTACAACATTTAGATGGTACAGGTATACATTTTTGGTAAGAATTTGAAATCGATGCCATTGTTTTTTTTTAATATTTGCGTTAAAAAACATTTGTTAAGAATTTTAAATAGTTTTTTGTCTAGTTTTTTTGCTCTAAAAAAAAATATTTATTGATTTAAAAAAAAAAATTACCAGTTGTTGACGACTACGTCATTTTATGTTAAAAAAAAATAGACTGGGTTCGGAACCATTTTTGGTTCTTGAAATATTTGAGACGAAAATTATTTTTGAACTGTTTTTCTTAGTTTAAAAAAAGTGTCTGTTGATTTTTTTTTTAATATTTTACCATTTGGTATTGTCTTATTATGTGTAAAATAAATTAAGTCTGAAGTGAATATCTTATTCCGTTCACAAGATATTCCAGATAAATGACATTTAAATTGCTGAAGAAAAAAAACGGTTCATTGAGTTTGTTAAAAAACCTTTTCAGCACGTTATGAAAATATTCAGCCCTATCATAGTATCCGATCGGAACGCATCGAAACGAACGATCGAAATTTTTATCATAAAAATGAAAAATAAAAAATCAGTCGGAGTCGGAGAAATTTACGTTCCGATCGGATACTATGATAGGGCATATTATCTGTAAAATAAAATTTATCCGAGGTCGATATCTTTATGCGTTCTCGAGATTTGGTGGACGAAAAAAGTACCCCCAACGTACATACACACATATAGACATGTTGTTAAAAAACGACGGATTCTGGTTCTAGAGACCTCAAAGCATGAAGATATGTCAAAATTTTCAATTCGACAAATCGCACCAATTACAATAACTTCCAATGGGAAGTTAATAATTAAGACAATCACTATAATTAGAAGCTAGTGACCATTAGATATATATCGACAAAGTTTCTGTAAAAATCAATCAGTCCCAAACATGAAACTAAAAATGTTTGGAAAATTAGCTGCTGCTCTAACTTTTAAAGCATCAGCGGTCTGACGTATTCGGTCCAAATTTGATGTGAAGCATTCCTTATAATTCCCCAGAGAAGAAATAACCAGCCCTATTGTAAGTTCCGCTTGAAAGAAAATCAGCTCGGAAAAATTACACTCTTCCCTTATTGTGAGTTTCCTCCCCCGAGAGTTTGACCTTGACGTTGGTGGGGGAGCTTATATGGGGTTCTCCAGCAATCCAGCTGCTGAACCAAACTAACTAACAAACTCAAAACTATGAAATAATTATGGAAAGTACGACCAAAACGAATAAACCATGGGTACGGATATGTGCCAAAACGTCGGCAGAAGTCACGGCTGCCAGCGCGGGCTTGGCTCCTTCGTTAACCGAAGGAGATAAGTCGCCAGTGACAAAACTTTCCACACGTTAAATCGACGACGAACACATGAACATAAACGAAACTGACAAGACATTGACAGAGGTGGAAGAAGACCTTCTCGACCCCTTTGCGAACTTCGGAGTGAGAGATGGAACTAGTGTCGGAACAATGGGCATTGATGATATCAGTGATTGCTGTTCCGAGGCTAGCTCCAATATTTCAAGATTGTCTACCGCCTCGAGGCGGACCGCCAACAGTAAAAAGACAATCAAGCGACTTGGTTCAAGGAGGTGGATTGACCTGACGGAACTGGAACGGAAACGACTACAAAACACACAAGACTTTCTGCAACAGCAGCGTACAATGATGAACGGGTCTCACGCCTGTACATCAGAGGAGGTTTCTGTTGCGAAGGCCTTGGGCGTAAATCAGTTGATGGGACTACCCAACACTTACGAAGGGAAACCTCAACGGAAGGGAAAGGTGACTCCATCATCCGGACAATCGAAAGACATACATAAACCTAACCTAACCTAGTAGCCTGAAGCGTAATGGTTAGTGCGTTCGACTGTCACGCTGGAGGTCTTGGGTTCGCTTCCCAGCCTTGTCCACCTAAAAACTAAAAAAAGTTTTTTTCAGGGCTACTGCCTCTTGCGAGGAATTGACAAATCCTCCAAGAGTATCACTTGTCACGAATAAGTGCTTCTCGTCTAGCCGTTCGGATTCGGCATAAAATTGTAGGTCCCTTCCTTTCCTGTCGACAGGCGCACACAGGAATGGTTGCGAGTTGTTAGTCACTAGGCCCTGGTTCTTCATGAGCCGTTGTGCCACCCGATTTATACATAAACCTAAGCCAGGGGTATCGGAGCAATCAACCAGTCGTTGCAAGGAGCCTCACGCTCTTACGGGAATTGGAGAATAGACAAATTGACGTCCCCCTCGTTCAAGAACCCTGGTTAGCAGGAGGCAAAATTAGATAGTGAACACAAAAGAATCTATACTGTACAAAACTGCTCAGGTGGTAAGAAACAGTAGCATTAGTACACGTAGCTAAAAAACAGTTTAAAATTTTTAATTTAAAAAAAAAATATCTTTCTCTGATCACAAAATCATTGAATTTCTCATACCAGACACAATAGCCTCCAAGAAACCATTTAGAAACCTTCGTAATACGAACTGGGACACTTTCAATAGGGAATTAGAGACTAGGATTAACTCCTTAGAAAATAGTTCAATAATTGGACCTGAATCCTTAGATAGAGCCACCACAGAATTCACAGAAATTTTAAATAAGGCTTTTGAAAAAGGATGTCCCCTTAAACAGGTGAGGAAAGGCAATAATAAACCACCTTGGTGGACACACGAAATTGGCTTTATCAGAAAAGAAACAAGAAGACTTTTCAATACAGCCAAACGAACTAGAAATGGATTAGACTGGGAAGCATACAAAAAAATTCAAAGCTGAAACACAACGGGCGAAACGCAGCTCGTGGCAAACCTTCTGCACCCAAATTGAAGGAACAAACGAATCAGCAAGACTTAGAAAAATTCTAGCAAAAGAACCAGTCCCCCTAGGGTCGCTTAAAGACTCTAATGATCAATGGACTGAATCATGTGGAGAATCACTGGAGCTCCTTATCAAAACTCATTTCCCTGGTTGTAACTTTGATGTTAATAACACAGAAGATGCAGCACAAACGGAGCACCCGGTGCCACCAGATATTATAACGGAGGATAAAATAAACTGTGCGATAAACTCGTTTTCACCCTTCAAATCTCCGAGAACAGACGGCATCTTCCCCTTGATGTTACAGAAGAACACTAAACATGTCACCCAATATCTCAAGCGCTTCTTTGTAAGTAGCCTTAAGTGGGGATACATTCCCTTGGCATGGCGTGAAGTTAAAGTAGTCTTCATACCGAAAGCTGGAAAACCAAGCCACACGGAAGCCAAAGACTACAGACCCATTAGTCTAACATCGTTTGTTTTAAAAACCTTCGAACGACTAATAGATATACACATACGAAGTACTCCAAAACCGAATGTGTTGTCACCTGTCCAAAATGCTTACACGAAAGGAAAAAGTGTTGAAACAGCACTCCACAACTTAGTAGGCATAGTAGAAACAACACTCAAGAACAAAGAGTACACTCTAGCTGCTTTTCAAGACATTGAAGGAGCTTTCAACAATGTATGTACAAAATTATGCGATAAAAAGAGCACTTGTATACCTTGAAGTAGATAATTCCCTCATAAACTGGATTATCTGTATGTTAAAGTACAGATGGATTAACTCAGAACTAGGGGATGCACAGATCAAAGTATCCACATCTAGGGGGACTCCACAAGGAGGTGTTCTCTCACCGCTATATTGTGGATATTGGTTATGAACGAAATCCTGATCGAACTGGAACACAGCGGTGTCAAAGTAGTCGCATACGCAGACGACTAGGCGCTGTTAGCGACTGGTAAATTTCTTTCCACAACCAGTGAATAGATTAACTACGCTCTGTCGAAAGCTTGTAGCTGGACGAGGAAATGTGGACTCTCGGTCAACCCGCAAAAAACCGAACTGGTACTTTTTACTAACAAAAGGAAAATACCAGATTTTGTCCTACCATCAATAGAAGGAACCCAACTTAGTCTTTCAGAATATGCCAAATATCTGGCGTAATTCTTGAAAAAAAGCTAAACTGGGGTTTGAACATCAAAGAAAGAGCTAAGAAGGCCACGATCGCTTTTTACTCCTGCAACAGGATCTTTGGTAAGACCTGGGGTCCAAACCCTAAGATCATAATGTGGATGTACACGGCCATTATAAGACCGATCCTTACATATGGTGGCCTGGTTTGGTGGAGCGCGATGGACAAAGAAACTAATTGCAAATAGCTTAATAAAGTTCAAAGACTAGCGTGTATAGGAATTACAGGGGCAATGAGATCCACACACACTGCGGAAATGGAAACGATACTCAACCTAAAGCCCCAAGATATTGTACAAGAAACTGCGGCCTACAGTGCCCTAAGACTAAGCCAAACCAATAGCTGGAAAAGGAACTCTGTAGGTCACGCACAAACTATCAATACATTTACGGAAGGGTATGTATGCACAGACTACACAACACCCCGTACAGATTTTAAAAAACCGTTTTCTGTCTCCATTCCCACAAGAGAGGAATGGGATGCTGGGGGAACCGGTGGTAGAAATATACACATATGGATCGAAGATGGATACGGGTGTAGGTATGGGATTCTTCTCATAAACCCTCAATTTAGACAAATCTTATAGACTCCCCGATTACAGCAGTGTCTTCCAAGCGGAGGTTCTGGCAGTGATTAAGAGTGCAGAACAAATACTAATGATGGCGATACCACGGGCTGATATCACTTTTTACATTGACAGCCATGCAGCTATCAAGGCCATCTCTGCCATAGAAATAAAATTCAAACTGGTCTCATGCTGTCGTGAAGAGCTTAAAGTTCTTGCCACACAACACAACATCAGACTTTGTTGGGTCCCTGGACACTGTGGAATTGAAGGTAACAAAAAAGCAGATAAACTGGCAAGGACTGGTTCATCGTTAGATCCAAGCCTAACAGAATCCAGTGTTAAAATCCCACCCTGTGCCGTTAAACAGACGATTAGTAAGAAGATAGTGGAACTTACCAATGACAGATGGAACTCACTTGTAACTTGTACCACTAAAAAGAATCTGTGGCCAGGCTACAATTAGAGAAAAACAGACAAAATTATGAACCTGAAAAAGAGATCCCTGCATCTTCTGATAGGAATTATCACAGGACATAATCTCTTAGTGTATCATAAAAACAAAATGGGACTGAATACTGTAGACCTATGCAGAGGATGCGCAGACGAAGAAGAAGTGGAGGACACCCTTCACTACCTCGGTCACGGCACTCTGCAACATAAGGAAACAATTTTTGGGTAGCTATTTCTTCAACGATTAAGCAGAAATCTCGAAGTCAATAGATAAGAACAGCTTAAATTTAATGAACTTTATCAACGCCTCCAAATGGCTCGATACTCCATAAAATTTTATAGGTTATATATTTTAAAGAGATGGTCCAATCCATCGGGGTATCACAAGGGATCAACATTGATCTAAGTGTGACGGGAACAAGATCTACCGGCAGCCCATCAACCTAACCTAACCTAACCTACTGTGAGTTTCGGGCGAAAAATGTTCCCTGTTCGTAAAAATTCCCTTATTGGCACTATTGACAGCATTTTTTCCTGTGAAATATGTCATCTCATTCCATTTACAGAAAGTTTTCCGTTTGATTTTTGGTGACGAACAAGGACACACTTGTTGTAAAATGGAGGATGAAAATTGCAATAGCTTTCAAAAATCCGGGGGAACAAAACATTTTTGGGCGAAATGTTTTCCGGGTGAAACTTACAATAGGGCTGAATACAATTTTTCGTAGCTAATCTAGAACGGGTAGGAGCCATATAGAGCAAGAAAGCGCCGCTTAGTTAGAAAATGTAATTACCTTGGTAAGCATATATCCATCCATTGAAGCTATACCCAATCCATCAATTTTAATTTGTTGATGCAATAATTGTAAAGAGAAATTCTGAATCTGGAATGTTTTTTTTTTAAATAATTTTAAATTTTACATTTTTTATTATATATTTAACAAATTAGAATTACCTGAACAGAGGCCGCTATGTTGTCTGCGCTGTGCTTTAAATTGTGTACTCTGTATGAAATGTATTTAGCCTGTAAAATCAAATTCTTTTTTAATATGTAATCAAAAATAACGACGACTTTAAAAAATTAGTTTGTTTGAATCTTGATTAAGTAAGGGTGGTTAAATTTTAAGGGCCAATGTTGAATATGAAACACACCTAAACGTCAAGTTTTTTTCTGCATTTCATTTGACATTTCTCAATTTCAGACTAACTCAATTTGAACCATGGAAAGATACACAATCGAGCAACGCGTTAGTTATTCAGGCTTATTATGAAAATGGGTGATCAATTTTCGATAAAAATTATCTTAAGTGATGAGGCACATTTTCACATCAGTGGATTCGTCAATCCAAGAGTGATTGTCGAAAAACCACTGCACACACAAAGAGTGACTGTTTGGTGCGGTTTATGGTGTGGCGGCATCATCGGGCCGTATTTTTTGCAAAATGAGGCCGGTCAGGCCAGTTACTGTGAATGGTGTTCACTATCGTGAGACTTTTTATGGCCCGAATTGGAAGATATGGATGTGGACGATATGAGGTTTCAACAGGACGATGCCACTTGCCACACAGCTAACGAAACAATGGCTCTTTTGCGCGACAAATTCAATGGCCGTGTTATCTCACGTGGTGGCTATGTCAATTGGCCGCCAAGATCATGTGATTTCACACCGTTGGACTTCTTTCATTGGGGTTATTTGAAATAAAAGGTTTACGCCGATAAGCCAGCAATAATTCAAGAGCTAAAGAATGAGATAATGCAGCACATTAATGGCATAGAACCTCAAAATTCCTCAGCGTCATCGAAAATTTGGACCATCGGATGGAGGTGTGCCGCAGAGGTCGCGGCGGCCATTTTGCCAATATTTTGTTCCATACATAATTAAACCATACATAATTAAACCATACAAATATTATCATAATAAAAAGAAATGACAATAATTTCCTAAATAATTTGCCCTTAAAATTTAACCACCCTTTAGAAGCAGCTGGAGCCTGGGATAAAAGACAATTTTACTTATAAGGTAAAAAAATATGCCGAGTTCAAAAATTCCATTTGTTTTTGAATGATAATGTTTAGGATAGGCTTCGAGGATAGGGATTTCAAATTCAACCGTCTGGCAGGGTTATTTTTTCACCGGGGCTGGAGGCGGGAGGTTGAAAACCGTGATTTTTCAGATTTTGGTTTAGAGTACCTATATAACCACTTAAATATATATGTAAACTAAAGAGAACTACGCTTTCATCAAGAACTCCGGGGTCCCAGACGATTTAAGTGTCGCTCGACCCAGACAGACACCCCCCAAAAAAGGCAAAAAATCAGATTTTGGTTTGGAGTATATAACCACTTAAAAATATGTGTAAATTAAAGAGAACTACGCACTGATTAAGAATTTCGGGGTCCCAGACGATTTGAGTGTCGCCCGATCCAGACAGACGCCCTGCAAGGCCCATAGGGGCGAAAACAAACTTTCTATTTTGAAGGTATAACCATATAAATTATATATCGAGAAATCAGGAAAAATCTCCTCATTACAAATATATGTATTCCAGACGGTTAAAGTGCCGCCAAACCCTACCAAACGCCCTCCAAGGCCCATAGGGGCGAAAAATAACTTTTAATTTCGAAAGTATAACCCAGACCTGTATAATTTAAGCTTAAGTACAAGTACAATCGCTTGGTACTTAAAATTTTTAAGTACAAGTACAATTCCTCGGTACTTGTAATTGAAAATTTTAAGTACGAGTACCGAGGAATTGTACTTGTACTTAAATTCCACAAAGGAATTTAAAAAATTTGTAATAATTACTTTAGTAATTAAATACTGTACTTAAATACTTTTTCAAATACTTTTAATTCCTTAAGTACTTTTAATTCCTTTTGTTTTTCTTATATTTTTTTTTACAAAAGGAATTTAAAAGGAATTATAAGTACTAAAGGAATTAAAAGTATTTGAAAAAGTATTTAAGTACAGTATTTAATTACTAAAGTAATGAATGCAAATTTTGTAAATTCCTTTGTGGAATTTAAGTACAAGTACAATTCCTTACTTAAATTGTTTAAGTACAAGTACCGAGGAATTGTACTTGTAGTTACACCCCTATATTAATAAACGAAGCTATCTTTAACTCGTGGATTGGGAGTAAGATCTCTGCAACTTACGAGCAAGCTAAACCACCAAGGATGGTATATTTATTTGTCCTTGTTAATCCTTAGCTAAACTACCTTCCTTAGTGGTTTAGCTAGTTCGTAATTGGCAGAAATCATACTTCCAATCCGCGAGTTAAAGATAACTCGCCGCTAGCTTCGTTTATTGATATGGGGGACAACTTTTAAGTACCAAGGAATTGAACTTAAGTAGTATTTAAGTCACAATATATTTAATTACTTTACAGCTCTGGTATAACCATATAAATTTATATATCGAAAAATCAGCGAAAATCTCCTCATTACAATCATGAATGTCCCAGACGGTTAAAGTGTCGCCAAACCTATCCAGACGGCCTCCAAAAGCCCATAGGGGCGAAAACAAACTTTTGATTGGGAAGATATAACCAAATAATGATAAATCGCCTCATTACAAATATATAGGTCCCAGACGGTTGAAGTGTCGCCATACCTAGCCACAGACGACCTGCAAAGGCCACTCCCACCCAGATGCTCCAAAGTTTATAAAATTAAAGCCCACTATAGAGATGTTTGAAAAATCATTGGAGTGGGCTTTAATTTTATAAATTTCTGAGCATCTGGGTGGGAGTGGCAACTCTTAAAACATATAATAATATCATTTATATGGTTATAACTTCGAAATATAAAGTTTATTTTCTCCCCCTAAGGGCCCTGGAGGGCGTCTGGTTGGGTTTGGCGACATTTTAATCGTCTGGTACCTATATATTTGTAATGAGGAGATTTTTGCTGATTTTTGATATATCATTTATTTGGTTATATCTTCCAAATCAAAAGTTTGTTTGCGCCCCTATGGGCCTTTGGAAGCCGTCTGGCTAGGTATGGCGACACTTTAACCGTCTGGGACATTCAAATTTGTAATGAGGAGCAGGCGCGAACGCAGGGGGATTTTGGGAGTTCAACCCCCCTTCCCCCCGAAATGTATCAAATTAACTTCCTGACATAGGAATTCCAGTCTTAATTTCAGAGTTTCCAGTTTTCACAAGAGATAAAAGTTGAATGAAGAATTTCCCTAAAACGGCTTAACTAATTTTTATTAAATTTGTATGCAGTCGCCTCTGGAAAGTGTTAGCATTCCGTACCATTATTTTAAAAAAGAATATTATTTAATTTAAATAAAATTGTTTAAATAACAAGGTACATTTTGATAATAACTAAGAACGAGTTCGTACTTGTCTGACTAGCTTAAAAAATACATAAGAAATACATAATTAGTTTTTTGTCAATTAAAAAAAAAAATGCAAAATCTTGTGCTGTCTCAGGGTGGCAAGTAATGTTTTAATTCAGAGAAAATTATTGCTGTCCTTCAACCTTCAAGTCAAGATTTCGACTTTTCACGATAAAATATAATATTTAAAAACTTCTTAAATTTTTCAAAAATTGAATTGGAAATTTTTTCCTGCGTCCGCGCCTGATGAGGAGACTTTTGCTGATTTTTCGATATATGATTTATATGGTTATACCTTCGAAATCAAACGTTGTTTTTTGCCACTATGGGCCTTGGAGGGCGACTGTCTGGGTCGGGCGACAGACAAATCGTCTAGGACCCCGAAATTCTTGATGAGAGCGTAGTTCTCTTAAGTTTACATATATATTTAAGTGGTTATATACTCTAAACCAAAATCTGAAAAATCGCGGTTTTCAACCTCCAGCCCCGGAGAAAAAATAATCCTGGTTGAATTTGAAATCGTGGCCCTAGTACCTCAACATACATGTTCGCAAATTTTGGTTATACCTCCAAACCAAAAATTTGCTGTCAGCTCTCGGTCTACTATGTAAATTCTATTTATAGTCGATCAAACGATTTTTGTTTTTTAGAAATTATTAAAATTGACCTCTTGCTGAAGATTAAATATCTTATTGAGTTATTTTTATAGGCATACCTTTAGACTTTCAGTTCAAAATATGATAATAAATGTTTACCACTTACCGCATTCATACAACTTTTAGCCGTGAGCAAAAACATAGGTATTTCCAAAATCGCTGGCACCAATAAAAGATCCTCTGAAATTATATTATAAACAAAAGAAATTTATTAAACAGTTTTTCTTTTAATCAAAAAAAAAAACAACAAATTCAACCCACTATAAGCTAGCTGCGAGTTTTGCCATGACCAAACGAGCCAACCACAATTACCCAAAAGCCTAACATAACACTTAAAATAATTAGCTACAATTGCTAATCCATTAGCGTTCTTAAAACACCCAACCATTTTAAAAATATTTTCATAAGTCTTTTGTTTTGCCAAAATACTTTTATGAATAAATTCGTCATATTTCCCTTCAATTGCAAATCGAGTGTATTCAACAAGAAGTTGCAAATCTCTGTCAAGACTCTCGATTTCAACTGTGATCAGATCCATATAAAACATCAACTGCATTGATTTGAATCTTAAAAAATATGTGTAAGGAACGAACACTGACCAAAAAATGTTCACCCAGATGTCCATATTATCCAAAAAATTCACAATAATAATTATAACTGAACAAACTTGATTGAGCACAAAATATGCGTAAAATTTGAACAGAAACGTTTTGTACTCTCTGACTTGTGTCCAAAATGAAGCTGATATAAGTTGACGTCGTGAACTAAGCTCGATGTAATATTTCCAGAAATTTCGTTGGTTCTGCTTTTGAAATAATGGCTCTAAAGTACATATGTCGACACTTAATAAGACGGTGAAAATTTCAATCGAATCGACAAAAATTTCAAAACCATCGCCAGTTACCAGAAATAATTCATGCACTGTATAGAATGCGTAAGAGAATAAACTGAACAAAATTAGTATTATGATACTCCAAATTAACCACAATAGCTCCTGAATACGGGCTAATTTAGCCTTGCAACTAAGAGAAATCGGGGCAAAACAGAAAAATCGAAACAATTTGAAATGCCAACGGACAACCGCACAAAGTTGGTCTTCCATGACTGAAAAATTGTCAATATTAATTGTCTGTGGAATACACTGAATACTTAAGAGGTGAAAAATTTAATTGGAGAGTTAATTAGTTTAATTGCATTAAGTGCGTATATTCAAGCGTTTTTGTTATCTTTAAATAGTCATTAATCATTTGTAATCGTTATTTATAAATTTAAAACCCACAGATAAAGCAAAACTCTCTATTATTTTTTAAAAAATAAAATGCAGATTTCTATAGACCAACACGAAACATTCGCTGTTGACAACATTCTTTTCGCAGCGTGCGAATAGGTCGTTGGGTTCATTGGTAAATCGCATCGCTTTTTTTGTTGAGGTATCTTAGATCAAAGACAATAAATGAGTTTTCATACAGAACAAAATTTAGGTTTTGGAAGGCATTTCTTAAATAATTCCAGAATTCTGAATGGATTTTAGGATGTTTTTCAGTGATTGCAAGATTGACATGTAGATATACATTTATATTCTCCGAGGGCTTCCTTTCTAGCTGGGGCATTCACAAAGGAAAAGTTTTTAAGCCCTCTTTGGCCTCATTATCCTAACACCCTCGCCTCAACATAGGTCAGGTGAGGTAATGTCAACAAAAAAATGGGCACAACTGGGTCGCAAAAACTGGCTCTCGTAGCGTAACTTGGGCGTAGCTTAAAATTGACAATGTGCATATGTAGTGGTTCTATAACATTATGATATCATTAAAAAGTTTTAAAAAAAATTAAAAATATAAAATTATTTTTACTATAAATTTGTTTTTTTTTTAATAGCTAAAACAGATAAAGCTCAAAAAAAAGGTATGCCATCTGATTTGTTTGATAAATATAAATTTATGAAAAAAAAATTCAAGATCGTTAGAGCGGTTTTCTAAAAAAACATTTTTTTTTATATATAAACATTCTTGAACATTTTTAAAAATAAAATTTGGTATGCCAACTTTAAGAATTAAATAAAATATAATTTTACACAAACTTAAAAAAATATTCATTGACGCGTTTTCAAGATAAAAAAAATTCAATATTTTTTTTAAAATCCAAAAATTATTTTCTCGAAAAATTGTATACCTATTTACAATTGTTAAAATTATAAAGGACCTTCTACATAAAAAATTTGGTTGAAATCGGTGTAGCCGTTAACGGGAATTTGAAAACAAAAAAATCGGTTCTATGACAGGTAACGTTAATAACCGTTATATTTTTTTTTCTACCAAAATATTAACTGTAGTAATTATAGTAGCTCGTAATTTTTTTTTCAAAATCGTTAGAGTCGTTTTTGAAATAAATGTTTGTATATTGGTTGTATGGCAGGTACCGTTATTTTTTGAGCTTAATAAAAATTTCAATTTCCCCTCTAGGGAATCCCATAAGAACCTTTAGTCCAAAGTTTGAAGAAAATCGCTTCACCCGTTTAGGCTGCAGGTCAAGGTACAGACAGACAGACAGAATTGCGTGACCCACTTTTTTCGCGTTCTCTATCATCGTATAATTTTAGGAAAAATTATTATCTCGATTTGTTTTTTACACGAATCAAAAACTTGCCTTATACAACGTATATTGCAAGTAAAAATGGTGAGGTAAGAGACTGTTAGTACCAAAAATCGTGTTTTTCGCAATTTTGTAGGTTAAGTTTCACCACCAATTACATTTTCCCCACTATAATCATTAAGGCATCTGAAAATATTGATCTATGTACCTATGCTCAAACATAATTTGAATCTTAACACAACTTCCATTCCTCTTTGATAAATCTTAATTTAAAATGTGTTTGATTTTAATAAAAGTGGCTTTTTCGGAAGTTAGTTACTTATGGTGAGGTAAAGACTTAAAATAATTAAAATGACGATATTTTAAGAACATAACAATTATTTTTAATATACATAATATGTACATACATGGGTTTATTTTAAGTCTAAAAACTTAACAGGTTATTTTCTTGTTTTAGCTTTCCTTTTTAATTCATAACGGTTTTATCCATTTTTGGTCTCGTTTCTTTAAACTAGCTTTAACATTGCCAAACTGCAACCGATTTTTGAATTGTATTTTCCTATACAAGAGTTGGCAGTTTTTACTCGCCACTCGCAATTTATTATCAAATCCATTATGCTTACATTTTGTAGGTTGTTTTTTTTTCACAAAAAAAAGTCATTGATAACTTTTTCTATTTTATTATGAAAGTCCAATTTGCTCTTTTAAAATCACCTTATTTTTTTGTCAACTTAAAATTGTATTTGAAACTATTTACAAATAAATAAATTCAATAAAAAGCAAATCAGGAAGACATGGTTTTCGTCTTTGCCGCGTGTCGGTTACTGTGGTTTTCATATGATTTGTAAATCTATCAAAATTCAAAAATAATTAATCTTCTAAGCTTTGAACTTTAGAATCCGGACGATGATTTTGTCTGCTCACTATTCTTTTGTGTTCGTGAAATTTTTTTGAAGCTTTATAAATTCTAGAAAAAGTGTTTTTGCCTTCTTGCTCTAATCTTAAATAATTCATCACGAGAATTTTTGTTCATTCCTTGCTTTGAATCTTTATTTACATTTTGAAACTCGCGACTCAAAGCCGACTTTAATTGAACACCTGTAAATTATCGAAATGGAAAGCCGTGGCGCTTTTCAAATTGTTGGCATTACTTTTCAATGCTTTCATTTCATCCAGTTTGAATAATTCCTTAAGCTGCTAAACACTACTTCTGAGAACAAATACACTTCTCAAGAAACTTTGGCTGTCTGAAATATGCAGAGCACTTTTATAAATATTAATGCCTCGACTTACTCCCTTTGAAAGCACAGTACACAAATGTGTACTGGGCTTTGAAAGTATCTTGGGAAAATATTTCAAAAATATCGGACAATAAATAAGAAGAACTATTTGTTTTATAACAATAACTCACTGATTATAAAGCCAGTGTTTATAACTGACCAAGCGCAAAAGTAGCCATCCACAATTATCCGAACGTATCCTCTTAACAGATGAAACACCATTGACCAATTACATGCTTTGTGAAAATTTTCAGTCATATCATAAATCGATTGATAAATTCGTTGTTTCTCAACCAGCCGTCGTCGGACAAACTCTTCAAATTGTGGAAAAGTCTTAAAACGAAAATGCCTATTCGTAAACTCAACCAGTGTATCCAAATCCTTCTGAAGATACTCCACTTCCAAACGAATTAAATCCATATATAGCACATATTGAGCATTCCGAATGCCAATAACAATTATGAACGGCGTATACATAACCCAATACATAATCAATTGTAACGGCATTGTCGTATAAATAAGCCCATAAGCAAGATAGAATATAACATGGATTATAACTATTAAACTAAACTTTAAAATAAATGCCCAATGCTCAAGCAGTTGCTCCCAGCATGTCGTATTTTCAACCAAAGGAATTCTACCAGAACGTAGTTTTGTGTAAAAACACCAGAATTTGCGTTCATGAATTCGCGAAATCAGTGACTGTAATGCGGATACATTGAAAGAAATTAATGTTACCGAAACTTTCAAAGTATCATTAAACAAAGCAAATTTATCTTCGGTGTATAAAAACACAGAATAGTTCATATATACAGTTAGTATGAGTGCATTGTAAGCTGTCAGAACCAAAATCGACCACAAAAACAAGAGTCTGTTTTTGAGAGCATTGGGATTTGGATGAATAGTTATGGGACAAAATCCAAAAACTCGAAAAATATAAATGTGCCATAGCAATACTGAACCGATTTTGTGCTTCATTTGTTTTAATGCGAATTCAATGGATTCATCAAGCAAACTACAATTTATGTTGGTAATTACTTAAGAATTGTTCAATGGTAAGGATAAGGAATGATAATCAACTTTAAAACTAATTATTCAGGTCCCTTATTCTTTATGTTTTAAATAAACTTGATTACTTTTTTTTTGCAACGACAAATATTAATCTATGACAGCCTTACTCAATCATACAAATTAAACACTCGAAACCATTCTCGCAATGTGAGACAAAACGGAAAAATTGTTTTTATTTTGCGACTCGTTTGAAGGGGATGTAAAAGTTTATCCACACTGGGTAGAACAAAAATAATATATACATACAATTTTATGAACAAAAAAATCAATAAATAAAAAAAGTACGTATACGCCCGAGTGAACTGTAAATGTTTGTTTCTTCACCAGATCCAAGCAACGCTGAATATTTTCTGTTAGATCAAAAACATTCAAAAACTGAGTGGAACAAAGATTAAAGGCTCTCAACCAACGCGAAATCGGAGCGAAACAGGGGCCCTATTACGTAAAACGATTGGCCCTATTACGTAAAACGAAATTCTATCGTTATCGTTAAAATGCGATTATATAAAAAGATAATCGTTTTAGTTTAGCGATTCTCGTTTTTACTTACGATTGACATTTGGCAATCCAACATCTTTCGTTTTCGTTTATAGATTTATAATTGTGTCTGCTGTCTGTCGGTGATTTGTTTGTTTTTCTGCTGAGCTGGGTAAATGCAAATAAATAAACTGTGCGTGAAAATTAATATCGTTTTACTATTATTTATTTTATAGGCCGCCAAAACAATCAAAACAACGGAATTTGCTAATTGCTTTTATCAAAAGCAACCCAGGTGTTGCTAAAAGTTGATAAAGTTTATTTATTTCCTCAGGCAGAATTGGGAAATCTCATTGGATCTGAAGTTTTTCTTATTCGTCTTCTTGGCATTAAGGTTTCCTCCTCTTCGGATTCCTGATCAGTCATCAAAAATCGAAATGGAACAACATTTATACAAAATTATGAAATATCGTGGATTTTGTTTACTTAAATCAATTTTTGACTTAAATTTCATCTATGTATAACTTAAAATTTATCATATAATTTGTACTGTAACTGACCAGAGGTGATTATTTTCTGTGTGCACGAATTTAAATAAATTCCCTTACCCCTAGAATAATAAAATTCACAGCATCTTCTTGCTGTGATTTCTATAATAGACAGTAAAAATCGACATCTGTCTTAGTAGGGTATAACAGACTTACTGAGGAGCCCACTGTTATTAACAAACTTATTATTTTTAACAATTATTAACAAACTCACCGATTGGATTTCTATTATTATAAAATGACCACATACAAAAGTACGAGTCCACAATGATGCGGGTATATCCTCTCAACAAATGCATAACCATAGACCAATTGCAAGCTGTTTGAAAGCTCTGTGACATTTCAAAAATCATTTCATAAATTTTCTGTTGCTCGAGAATGCGCTTTCGTATAAACTCGTTAAATTGTGGGAAAGTTCTGTTTGGTTGTTCCCAGCAAGTAAATTCCACCAGAATACTCAACTCCAAGTCCAAAAATTCAATTTCCCTACGAATAAGATCCATGTACAGCACAAATTGTGTATTCCGAATAATTACAACAGAGGAGAACGGCAGAAACATAAACCAAAAATTTTCCATTCGTGCCTGCATACTGCCGTAGGTTGTTTTAAACACACAACATACTACAATGTTAATTGCAATCATGAACACTAATTTGTAAATCATTAGCTCATGTTCTCGGAATTGGCTGCAAAAGCTTTGGCTTTTAACCGTTGGATCTCGAAGGGAGCGCAATTTAGCATATAATCTCAAAAACTGTCTTTCATGGTCTCGCTTTATTAACGATTGAAAAGCCGACATATTCAATGACACCGAGGTAACACTGAGCTTCAAGCAATCATTAAAAGTTGAAAAGGCGTTTTCTAAATATAGAAAGTTGTCTCCAAATAAAAACACTAATATTAGACCAAGATTCAAAGATGTAATGACAAAAATAGTCCAGAGGAAGTAGAGTCGATTCTTATAGGAATTTTTTTGAATCTCAAATGGGCAGTAACCGAAAATTCGAAATAAATTTAACAGCCATCGTAGAACACAACCAATGTCGTCGTCCTTCATTTAAGTTCGTTAATGTTTACGTGCAGGACGTTGTAATACAAATAGGTAACTACTCTGGGACTTCAATGAAAATCATTCTTGCAATGTTTACCTTTGAAGTAAATTAATATTAACAAGATTAGATTTATTATCAGGATTCACTTGACTGACAACTTTAATTACCAAATTAATAATAAAACTACATAATGTTATTAAACTGTCATGCCCATCACTTTTATTATCACATTTACTTGCGATATAAACATAGGTACTAAAGTTTTCGATTCGTAAACAAAAATCGAACTCGAGATATTAATTTTTCTTTACATAACGATTAAGAGAACCCGAAAAAAGTGGGTCTCGCAATTCTGTCTGTCCTCGCCCCTAGAGCCTGGACAGATGGCTGGAGGGATTTTCTTAAGAAAACTTTTTCGCCAAAAAGGATTTTGTTAAAAAAAAATTCAAATTATTAATTTAATTTAATTTATTTATTTATTCATCAAGTAGATTGATATAGTATTATTTACAAATAAAATATAATCTTACAGACTAATTGAAACAGGTTAATAACTTTAACAATAAATTATAAATTTAAATAAATGCATTAACTAATGACCTAGTACCTAAACCACCAGTGTAGGAGTTAAGTAATAAATATATTAAATATGTTTTAAAAGAATGTCTACTTTGGTAGGAAAAGAAGTCAACATGATTACAAATGATATTACTTTCTCTAATGCAACGAGTTAGAGGCTCATTGAAACCATAGTTTACCCGATGATAGGATTCATGAAATAGAATACAGGACCGCGTTTGCCTATACGGTGCGTATATGTCAACTAAGGACAATAGTAGAGGACAATTTATATGAGATGTAATAACATCGCGTAAAAATACAATAAAAAATATACCGACGGCGAATATCGAGCGGTTGTAGCCCACGCAATTTACATCTGGTCTCATAAGAAGGCATTTCAATAAAACGATGTACTACGATTCGCGAAAATTTTCTCTGGACCTTTTCAATTCTTAAACAATGAGTTTTATAAAAAGGATTCCAAATTACTGAGCAGTATTCGAAGGAAGACCTTAAATAAGCATAGAATAGTGATCGAAGGGTAAATGGATCTATAAACTCTTTTGCGCTGCGAACCACAAATCCCAACATACTATTCGCTTTAGCAACCACAAAATCAATGTGGGAGGTGAAACTTAGTTTGGAATCGAATATTACACCAAGGTCTTTCTTTTCTCTAAGTTTAATAAGCTTTGTCTTGTTAATTTCATATTCAAAGTCGATTGGTCTAACACAACGAGAGAAAGATAAAGATTGACATTTGGAGACATTTAAAAATAGCTGGTTAGCAATGCACCATTCAGATAAGCACTCAAGATCACTTTGAAGTAAAAGGCAATCATCCAAAAATTTAATACTACGGAAAATTTGGATGTCATCCGCAAACATTAAACAGGGAGCATTGTTGATAAAAGTTGGTATGTCATTGATCAACAACAGGAACAGAAGGGGCCCCAAGTGACTGCCTTGAGGAACACCAGACGTTACATGAATTTTTTCAGAAAATAAGTCGTTAATGCGGACCAACTGTGTTCTACAAATGAGATACGATTCAAACCATTTTAAAATACTTGAATGGAAGCCAATGTATTCCATCTTTTTTATTAATATCAAATGATTGACCCTATCGAAAGCCTTCGAGAAGTCTGTAAATATAACATCCGTTTGAAAACCATTTTCAAGATTTCTAGTTATATGGTTACAAAAAATTGTTAGGTTTGTCGTAGTGAATCTACCAGCTATAAATCCATGTTAAGATGGCGAAATCATTTCTTTCAGAATAAAGGTTAGTTTTTCATAAACAATTTTCTCAAAAATCTTAGGAATGGTAGACAATTTACTTATGGGGCGGTAATTAGAAACATCTTGTTTGAAGCCGGATTTATGAATAGGAATAATATAGGAAATTTTCCAATCGTCAAGAAAAAGACCATTTTCAAGAGAAACAATGAACAGTAGAGTTAATTGCACTGAAAGAGCAACAGCACAGTTTTTCAACACAATTGGTGGAATGCCATCAGGTCCCGGTTGTTTATCATCATTGAGATCCCTTAAGGCTTGCTCAACATCTTTGCAACTTAAGTTTAAGCTGCCATAAATTGATGAAATTATCACTTTCATTAGATCAAACATTTTGAGGAACACATTGAGGGGAGGATACCGATTTTTTTGCTGTTTAATTTTCTCGAAAACAGTTAAGTTGAAATTTTTTAATTTTTTGTATGGTAAATCTTCTCAAAATTAAAAACATCATTTTATTTTTAAAATTAAGTGTAGATAAAATAATTTTGTATTATTTTGTAGAATACTTGAAAAAATCATGTTTCTAAATTCAGAAATAACGGTACCTTCCATGCAAATGTTGAAAACCCGTTAAGAAAAAACTTATTTTTCTCGACAACGACTCCAAGAATTTTGATAAAAAGATCTGTGTGGGATTAAATTAGTACATTGTACTTTTTAATTAGAAAACATTTTTGTTTTTGGGTTCTTATTAACAGTTTTTTTCCATAGAAATTAACCGATTAAAATTATATTTTGTATACAGATTTTAAAAGTGTAAATAATATAACATGTCGAAATTTTCAATTTACAGTTCTTTTGAACGAAAAAAAAAAATTAGTGGTGAGAAATTTTTTTTTAACATCTGGGGTGAAACGAAAAATATTTTCTTTTTTTTTCCCAAAACAATGTCACTGACATCTTCCCAATTGCAATGTTTTATTGGTAAGAACTTCAAGGCGTTTGAAGCCAGGAAAAATAACAGAGCTCTAAAATAATCTATTTTTATAAAAGAAGTTTGGTGTGTTTTTAAAATTATTCGTTTTTTTTTTATTATAAAAGTAAAAGTAGTAGCCCGTAGCGTAATGGTTAATGCGTTGTACAGTCGCTGGAGGTCTGGATTCACTTATCAGCCTCGTCCACATAAAAAAACTGAAACGTTTTTTTGATGTGTAAACATCTTAGCGCTAGGTATTAAGAAAAAAACAAACTCTCGGTATGGGTAAACTTGAAAGACAGAATGTAACTCACTCCACTTTACCGGAACATGGGAAGCCATTACATTTTTAACTAATGGATGCGAATGGTTCGTGCATTGAATAGAGTTAATTGAGTTAATGTGGTAAATGTCGGTAATGTGGTTGGGTATAGTAATACACCAACGAAGCCAACGGTTTGTGCATTAAATAGTGTCGGGAAAATTATCATTATCATATAATTGTGCAAAATGCAGTTTTTTAAGTCATGGTGCAACTGTTATGATTTTAAGTTTTTTTTTTTGGCTTTTTTGGTGACGACAACCGTGACGCTTAAACCGTTCAAAGTTGGAACTTTAGCTTTTTAGGTTTTGGGGGATATTTTTTTTTTGAACTTTTTCACAAAAAAAAAAAAAAAACAATTTTTTTCCAACCAAAATTAACAGTTTTACAAAAAAATATTAACTTTTTTACAAAAAAAAATAATCTTTTTTACAAAAAAAAAAATTTTTTTACTAAAAAAAATAACTTTTTTACAAAGAAAATTAACTTTTTAACAAAAAAAAAAAAAAATCAAAAAAAAAATTACTTTTTTACAAAAAAAAATTAACTGTTTTGCAAAAAATAATTAACTTTTTTGCAAAAAAAATTATCTTTTTAAAAAAAAAAAAATTAACTTTTTAACAAAAATAAATAACTGTTTTTACAAAAAATATTAACTTTTTTGCAAACTTAACTTTTTTACAAAAAGAATTAACTTTTTTACAAAATAAAAAAACATGTTTGCAGAAAAAAAAAAACATTTTCACATTAAAAAGTGATGAGAAATTATTAAGCTCCGGAAGCTCCTAAACGAAAAATCGGAAAAATACAGGTGATGTGTCGAAAGGTATGCCTTGAATAGGCCTAATATTTCTGGGGTTGCCACTTTTCTGGAAGTAAGATAGTAAATTAAAATCGAAAACCGCCTCAATGTCAGAAGAAAGGCCATAAATAGGTCTAAAATGGGTATGATTTTAAGAGTTGCCACATTCTCTAAAAGTACCTTTTTTGAAAGTGGAGGGTGAGGTTAGAAACAAAATTAAATACATATTTACGCTCAGCCCTGAATCACATGAAATACCATAACATGTTCGACGGGCGCCTTTGGCAACCTATCAGTTTACTATATACTGTATGCTATAGTATAAACTATATACTACACTGATGTTTACACATCATCCCCTTGAGTCCCGGTACTCACACATTTTTTTTTCAGGGCTACTGCCTCTTGCGAGGAATTCACAAACCCTCCAAAAGTATCACTTGTCATGAATAAGTGCTTCTCTTCTGGCCGTTCAGATTCGGCATAAAATTGTAGGTCCCTTCCATTCCTGTCGACACGCGCGAAAAGGAATGGTTGTGAGTTGTTAGTCGCCGTGGTTTATCACGAGCTGTTGCGCCACTCAATTTTCTATTATAAAAGTAATAAATTAACTCACCGATTGGATTTAAGTCTTGAATAAAAACCCATAAGCAAAAATATGCATCGACTACTATCCGTGTGTATCCTCGCAGCAAGTTAATCACCATCGACCAATTGCAGGCCATCTGAAAACTCTGACACATGTCATATATTGTTTGATAAATGTGTTGCTTCTCCACAATACGCCTTCGAATAAATTCGTTAAATTCCGGAAAGGATCTATTTGGCTGTTCCCATTCGGTAAACTCAACAAGATTTATTAAATCCTTGTCCAAGCACTCGATTTCAATTCGTATTAGATCCATGTAGAGCACAAATTGCGAATTACGCACAAATTCGGATATCATAAAAGGTGTAAACATACCCCAAAATAGTGCCAATTGTAATGGCATGTCCACATAAACTACTACAAACACTAAAGTGGATGTTATATGCAAAACAACCATAGGTACAAACTTCATTAGAAAGTTTCGATACTCTACGAGCTGGCTGTAAATGTTTTGTTGCATAATCCTGGGATCTCGATTCGATCGCAATTTAATATATAAAATCCAAAAACGTTGTTCATGTTTTCGCATCATTAAAGATTGCAAGGCAGAAACATTTAAGGCTAAAAAGTAAACACAGAGTTTTAAACAATCATTGAAAAAACCGAATGTATCTCCAACATAAAGAAATTTTTCTTTGAAAATGAAAAAAATCGTAAAACTTGTGTTAAAATATATTACAACCAACACCGTCCATAAAAGGAATAACCAATTCTTGTGGGTAGCGGGATGGTCCCGGATTGAAATTGGAAAGTAACCGAAAATACGAAATAAATATATGAGCCATTGCAAAACACATCCGATATCGTTGTTCGTGTGGTCTTTCATAAATAAAGCCGGTATATAACACGTACTGAGATGAGAGAACTAGGAACACCACAAGTCACAAGTGTCTTCTATCGGCATGACACGACAGCTCGTTACTAATTGACATACCATTAGTCTACTGCGACAAATTAATTTTAAACACAACATATAAACTCAAAGGTCCTTTTTAATAATTTCTATACTCTGTTTTTAATTATATCCCTCTATATAATTTCCACTTAATCTAATAGACAAATATTGTCCTTATATCATATTAATATTAATCTTTGCTGCTTATGTCTATACCAAATTAAAATAAAAGTACAACTGCTGAGTCGCACGTAATTGCACATGTACATGTACAACCCTAAGTGGTAGGTATTTTTTTAAAGAAAGTTTGTTTTTGAGCTCTGAAGTAACCCTGAAAAGGCCCAATGCGTTTTTTTGAAAAACCTGAACTCACCCTGTCGACACAATTCTGTGTTTTTTGAAACCCAGGGTTGCCCTGAACTTGCCCTAAAGTAGATTTAAGTATTTTGCTGGAGCGATTTAAGGAAACCAGTAAACTGTAAGACTGACATGAGTTGTGAAGCATTTGTTTTGTTGTGACTCAGATTCTGTAGGAAATTGTTTGTTTTTGATATAGAAATCGAAAGAATAAACTAATTTAGTTTAATAAATGCACTAACACCCCCTTAGTTGCACCTCACTTAATTGAACATCCCGCTTAATTGACCGATAAAATTGCTTTGGAAAATTATAATAGCTTTACATATAACGTATCTATAATTAGAATGTCTTTTTAAATGGTTAATTGAACCTCGCTTAATTGAATTACTCTCCTAACTGATCTTAAAAAAATGCATGTGAAAAACTAAAAACATTTACTGAAATACTAATCTTTACCTTTACCATTTGTTTTTTTTTTTTAACATCGTTACAAAATTATAGTGAGAACTTCTAATAATTACATCTTGATGTATGAAAAATGTCAAATCTTGATAGTGTGTGAGCGATTTGATGTGAAACCTAGCTTAAAACAGGTTTGAAATATAAAAATTGATTTGTTCAGAAAAAATCGCTGTTCGGAATTCGACACTGAACAAAACAATTTTTGCAAATAGCTTGTATTCAATCTTAGAGCACATTTGCGCATTAAAATAGTTTAGCAAAAAATTGACTCGATATTTTTAAATACGTCTCATTGTAGTGTTGCTGAAACTTATTTATTATTATTAACTTCCCATTGGAAGTTATTGTAATTGGTGCGATTTGTCGAATTGAAAATTTTGACATATCTTCACGTTTTGAGGTCTCTAGAATCAGAATTCGTCGTTTTTAGCAAGATGTCTGTATCTGTGTATGTACGTACGTTCGGGGTACTTTTTTCGTCCACCATGTCTCGAGAATGAATAAAGATATCGACCTCGGATAGATTTTATTTTAAAAAGGAGCTGAAAAATGTCATTTATCTGGAATATCTCGAGAACGGAATAAGATATTCACTTCAGACTAATTTTAATTTACACATAATTACACAATACCAAATTGGTAAATATTAAACAAATTCAACACACTTTTTTTTTTAACTAAGAAAAACAGTTGAAAAATAGTTTTCGTCTCAAATATTTCAAGAACAAAAAATGATTCCGAACCCAGTCTATTTTCTTTTTAAATATAATGACGTAGTCAACAACGGATATTTTCTAATAATTCAATAAACAGTTGTTTTTTAAGAGAAAAAAAACTGGAACAAAAACTATTAAATATCTTAACAAATGTTTTTCAACTCAAATATTTTGAAAAACAAAAAATAATATCGATTTCAAATTTCTACCAGAATATATATACCTATACCATCTTAAATTCAAAATGTTGCCAGAAAAACCTTTTCAAAAATGTTTTAATTCAAAAAATTCATACACTCAAAATCGCTACAAAACCGAAATTTTGCATATGACACTGAATTTTCCTTTTTATATTCTTTGAAACCATGTTTTACTCCCCTGATTTTTGGTATTTTTTTAAGTCAATAGTCTGTTTTTAAATAATTGGCTTAAATAATTAATACCTCAATACCGAGAAGAGTTAGGAAAAAAGTCTTATATATTAGATTCTTAGAATTTTGTAAGCTATTAACAAAAAATATATACAAATTTTACTATTATAAATAGCTAAAGTACAAAATATAGCTAATGTCACATTTTGCCCTGTATCTCTATATCTATACCTACCTATATACTGATTATCCAAAAACCCAAAGTTATTTTATTACATTATAAAATATATATGTTATTATATAATATATACTCTGCCACCCTAAGTGGTAAGTTACTAGAGTGGGCCGACCCCTCATTTTTTTTTTTTTTTTTTTTTTAAATAGATTTTGAAAATCGAAGGATGTATGGAGAAAAGGCGAATTCTAAATCGCATGCGTTTAGTTCTTTCATGAGAAATTTAAAAAAAATACCTTCAAGTTTTCGGCTATGACGACGACGCAGGCCATACGCTTAGTTTAAGAGCCGACAGCAAATTTTGGGAGTGGATGTATAACCAAAATTTGAGTATGAGAGTTTATAGGTGCATATTTTGTGATATCGAAAACAAAAGTCTGGCAGGTTTTTTGTTCAGCTTTTGGCAGGGATGGGGGTTGAAAATAGAGATTTTCTAAAATTCTTATCAGGCGTATTATTACTTCCATCAACTCTTTGAAAATACATTATGATGCTCTGTCATTTTCTCTAAGTCCAAACACCTTAATCTTTGTGATATGACTAGTAGAACTCAAGATATAAGCTTTTTAAAGGAACCTTAATTGACTTTTTTTGGAGACTTAGTTTTGTTGATTTTTTGCGGTTTATAAATCTCCAAGAAAAAACCGATAAGGCTCGCTTAAAAAGCTTATATCTTGAGTTCTATAAGTCACATCACCAAGATTAAGGTGTTTGGACTTAAGGAAAATGACAGAGCATCATAATGTATTTTCAAAAAATTTATAGAAGTGTCAATACCCCTGTTAAGAATTTAAGAAAATCTCTGTTTTCAATCTCCCACCCCCGCCAAAGTCTGAACAAAAAAACTGTAAGACTTATGATTTCGACATCACAAAATATGCACCTATTAACCCTAATACTCAGATTTTGGTTATACATCCACTCCCAAAATTTGCTGTCGGCTCTTGTACTAGCTGCATCGGACGATCAAAATATCAAACGTTAACAAATCAACAATGTGTCCTAATTATATTTTCGAAAAAGAAAGATATGTCGTATGCGAGATTACTGCAATTATGAAAACGTGAACTGAGTGTTAGTGCAATTCCATTAAGAAAAGAATATAAACCACTTATATCGCTCATTTGAATGGTTTGGTGTGTTCAAAACATGTTTCCTTCAAAATATTCTTTTTTTAGCTGGTTAAAACCTTTTAATTAGGTAGGTACCATTTAAATTGAAAGTAAAAACAATAATATATGAAGGCGAGTTATATCGTGGATTTCAATTGTTTGGCGTAACTCAAAACGTCTGTCAATTAAATTTTCCGACTCAGGGAGTGAAGCCCTATAAATTGATATACATTTCAAGAGATTTGTATTGAATATATATGTTATTATTTGTCACGTACATTTTATTTTTTTTTTGGGTCAAGATCTTTTGATTGGGATACATTTCAAGTGGTTTCCCTCCAAGTCCTCTTACTAAAAAAATAAAAGAAAAAATCCGCGATTTATTTCGCGACTTTCCAGCTGACACTATAAACTACTTTTTTTTATACATTAATACTCTGGTAGTCAAGACCTTCCGATTGCGATACATTTTGGTGGCTTACATCAATAATCTTAAAATTTCAATAAAAAATCCGCGACTTTAATCGCGTCTGTCGGGGGTTTTGGGGCCACTTCGACATCTGTCATGTACATATTCAAACTCAGGGGCTCAAGATCTTTTGTTTGTGATACATTTCAAGTGGTTTCCTTTTTGACAAAAAACGCCAAAAAAACGCCTTTTTAAGGGACGTCTGTCAGTGATTTCGGGGCCACTTAGACGTCTGTCACGTACATATTCACACTCAGGGAGTGCGTGACTAAAAGTTTTGACCAATTTCAGGTGGTTTCCCAAAAGCCTAATCAGGGAGTTGATGGCGTCAAGTTGTATTACATTTGAAATGGTTTCCCACCCGATTTCAATTTTCAGAAAAGTTGTACTTTTGATGCACTTTTACGTGGTAACGGGGCCACTACATGCTGGCAGACGAACGTATTCGTTATCACCTTCACCATGACTACCTATACTATTCAAATCTTTTGGTTTCCTTTCACGACCAAAATCTGCTGCCGGCTATTAGACTAAAACATACAAACATCCATTTTTATATATACATACATACGGTCACTCACGAAAGTCAACATATAGCTATGAAAAATGGTATATCAATGCTTATAGACAAAATTTCTATTTAATGATCTAGCTAAATAACAAGAAAGTGACATATTTTGTTGTTCAATTACTATCTTAAAAATAAATATTTATATCTCATTTAAAATAGCAAATGCATTTTAACAATGAACCCATATTAAGCACTTTTAAATTTTATATTTAGACTTTCGAGACTGACTGTACATAAGATTTCATTTTTAAAAATGAAATTTTAAATAATACTATACACAAAATTTACAAAACAATTTCAAGATATTGAATTTTCAAAAATATAATATTTATTTTCTTAAATCCAAAAATTATTTTTTTCGAAATCGGTAAAGCCTTTAACGAGAAATTTGAAACCCAAATAAATTGTATTAAAAAAATCATTAAAGTCGTTTTTGAGATAAATAATTGTTTGTATATTGGTTGTATTGCAGGTAAATTTATTCTTGAAGCTAAACAGATTTCTGTTTTCCCTCTTTAATTTCAACTTTAATTCCAAAGTTAAGATAAACTGACAGACAGATTTGAGAGACCCACTTTTTTCGCATTGTCTATCATCGTAATTTTAGGTAAAACTACTACCTATAGATTTTTGTATACGAATCCAAAACTTGTCCTATAGTATCTTTATAGCAAGTAAAAAAAAAAACAAAGATGAAGAAATAAATTTATAATTTGTTTTTCCATTTGTATTATTTGTATATTCGTTAATCTTGCCTACTAAAATTACACAAAGGTCAGCGATATATGTATAGGGTTCATATAAGTCAAAACATTCAAAACAAACAACTAGCAAAGCTCTTTCATGCCTCGCTACTTTTGACTCGCTTGTCTAAGCTACGGTTTAATCCACTTGATATTTAAAAATATTGGTCTAAATTAAATGTAATTATGTAGATAAGGGACTTATTCTTCAGAACAAAGAAAAGTTATTTAATTTATAAGAAGATAAGTATTTATAATGATAATGAACAAAATAATTCTTTTATTAGTATGGAGATGGAAATTATTAAAATTAAACAATACGAAAAATATGAAGAATATGTTTGGACCGTCTGTAATTAACTTACGTGGATTCTTGATAAAATATGCGCACACATCATTTGCCATCAGTGATTTCTGTTGGAATTAAATTGTTTATCACACACACACAACACTAATTCTTCCTCTTGTTTAATTTTTTTTTTGAATCTTGTTTGAATGTTTGTAGCACTGAATTGAGTTATTCTTTAAAATTTTAATGTTTAATACAAGGGCACGCTCCGAATTTTAAATTATGATACAAATTCACCTCAATCGTTAAATGACGTTATTTCAAGGGTGCAAGTACATATGTATTTTCAAACTATTTATAGTTTGTACACAAATTAATTGTACACAAATCCATATATTTCATTATGTGTATCAGCGTTACTTGAAATATCTGATCATATACGAACTGCTGTAAGTAATGACTTGTAAACTTTCTTTTTACCCTGTTGGACTTCTCAAAAGCCTTCGAAACGGTTGACCAGAAGCTCGTGTCAAAACTTAAAAGAGGCTTCAATTTTACCGATAGTCTTGTTAACTTGATACATTCTTATCTGTGCGAAAGAAGCAGCAAGGCTTTTTTGAGTGAACGTTCGAGATCACAAGTGGAAAATGTATTAAAGTTCCTCAGGGTTCTATATTAGACCTGCTTTTTACATTTTATATAAATGATTTTCCTCAACTCATTCAAGAAGCAAATATGTGTTACAAGAAAAATAAAGCTGAACGTCATCAGTTCAGCTTTATTTTTCTTGTAAGCTCGGCGGTTTAATTGAAGATGGTTTCTTGATGCTGCAAACTATTTTGGATTGGGCTGAAATAAACGGGTTGCAATTAAATACTAAAAAATCTAAATATTTACAAAAATAAACTTGATTTAAGCTACTTTCCAAATGTTTCCCTTGGCAATGTCCCAATCGAATACGTTAAAAAAAAACTTTAGATCTGGGGTGGAATCGACTAAGCTGAAAGTTGATTATCAAATTTTTGATTGTCGTTTTGACGATTACTTTCTCTATCTTTGTGTCTAAAATTGATAGAGACAGCTACATACATTAAAAACGACAATCAACAAAAACTTATAACCAACTCAGATTAGCCGATTCCACCCCTGGTTCAACAAAACGCTTTGATGGAATCATAATGTTGCGACCGTTATAGGATTTGAAACAAAATCAAAATAAAATTAAATAAATAAATTTATGTTCACTAGTGAGTCAAAAAATTCAAAAAATATTTTCGATTATTTTTTTAATTACGATCGATGCTAAATAAAAATGTTTAAACATACATACCTTCGAATTCAACTCCTTAAACTTTTGGTAATACGTTTCGTTTTCTCTTTCTGATATTCAGCTTCGTTTAGAATATTTTTCTTGAATGTACAATTTTTTTTGCACAATATTATGTTAGGTAACCAAGTCCGGAATTATGAGTGATTTGTTGTTGTTGATGTGGTATAGCAGACATGTTCCTTCCTTTTTTTAACGGTTTTGCCATCACTGTGGTACTGAATTTTAATTTCAAGATTCTAACAAGTGTGACGAAACTGGACGAAACAAATTCCCTTCACAACAAATTCAAATGCATTAATTTATTTTGTTTTTTGTAGTTCCTGAACAACATGTTTATTTATTAAATTTTTTGGGAATATTCTTATATGCCAAGATTACATTGTAATTAACCAATATAATAATAATAATAATAATAAAGATAATAATAAACATTTTCCAAAGAAATACAGAATTCGATACATTGGTACATTAATTATTATTTTTTTTTAATTTTTTTTTTACTTTGATTGAAGATTCTTAATTTTTTTTTTTTTAATTTTTATATTCAAAGTTAACCTATAATAAATTTTTACTTGGTTTAAAATGTGTGTGGTTATCGAAATTTAAATTATCTTCATTTAACTAGCATTTTTGTGTTTGAACACTACAACATAGTTTGTGTACTTCTTTCTTATTTTTATTCCACATTTTAGGAAATTTGTTATTGTTTTTTTTTTTTGTTTTCTCTAATTTGCGTTTTTTTTTCGTTCACATTTCACATAGGAATCAACTTGTTCTTTTTGTATTGCTTAAATCTGGATTTTTTCCAAAAAAAATAATTAAACTATACACTTTAAAAAAAATAAATACAAAATACTTTTTTCCAAAGTACATTATGTATATAAAGCAAAATTATATTCATTTTTATGTTACGTACGTATAAAAATAATAACTTCTTCTCCTTTTCTGAATTTTGGTTCTATAAATTCATTAGAAACTATTTAGCTTAACGAAAAATAGAATTAATAAAAAAAAAAAAATAATTAATCACTATTGGGCTGAATAGAATAAATAAAAATGTAATTTTTTTGTCTGTTCTTCGTTTTATCAATTCTTTACAGTTTTTTTTTAAGTGCACACAGTAAGCTTCAGCATATACATATGTACCTTGGGAAATAATTTTCGATTTTCTACATGAGTTGGTGATTGCATTGTGTTGAATTATATTGTTCCCAAGCAAAGTAGATTTCTCTATTTCTCTTTACATAAAACGTTGACGCTTACTGCTGTAGTGGCAAACATCCATTGTGTCGTCTAATGGACTTGCTGGACGTTTACAATGACGAGCAATTTCATTAGCTACAAATGCGAAGAGTTCGGGGCCTCTGTAAGAAAACATAAGACAGTTAAATTTATTACAATAATTAAGATACTACAATTCGCACCACTGAAATATAAAGAAATTCAAATCGCTTAAGAATGTATCAATTTTTTTTTCAAAGATGAATCAACATAGAAAACAATGCATGCAATAAATAATACAGAAAATTGATACGAGTAAATTTTATAAAATTTTCATTTTGAAATCTGTCAATTTGACATACATATGTCACTTTGACATCTGTAATTCTGATCGCTCAGAGATTTTTTTAAGTTGAAAAAACCTCACTTGAGCACTGAGATTTATTGCGGATGTTTCGGATATTTTTTTGTTTATTCATTTCTCTAGTATCTGGTAACGTTTCCTTTTTGGCTAGCTCATGAAAATGAGATTTAGAGGTCTCACTGAAAAAATACATGAGTAGGCGAAACACAAATTTTATTCGCCCATGTATTTTGACAGTAAGACCTTTGCGATCTCATTTTCCTGAAGTAGCCAGTTAAAGATTTCGAATATTAGTTTCCACTTTGAAAAATTTTAAAACAACTTACCTAGGTCTCAAAACTAGGGCTTCTTTAAATGTATGCAGATCAGTTGCAGGTTCTTCATTTGGAGTTGTTGAATTACTGGCTAAGCCACCTAGCATAAGTGCATTTGAACTTTGTTCTGGTTTTGGAGAACTACAGTTGATATATACAAAATGAAAAAAAAAAAAAAAACAAGGAACAATAATTTATAATAATTTATTTCAAATAAAAGAAATAAAATTAATTTTAATATTTTTAAGATGACCTTTCATCAAAACTCACCGACGTGTGGCATTCAATGGTGGTGGTGGTTTCCCAGCTAAATATGCTAAAAGATCAGCACGTCGTATAACACGGCGCTTTTTGCTTCGTGCCCAATCAACTAATTCCCTAGTGCGCCTTTGGTATCCGCTTTGCACACCTGCTTCACCGGTACGTTTAATTCCTTCACACGAATCTACGCCAAATATATAGAAAATATGAAACAAACATTTTAACTGTTTTATAAAATTTCAACGAATATCTATAATGCAATATTTTGTAACCTTTGTATAATGTAGTCACTGTACCAGCAGCAGTTTGAAATGGTAACCACAAAGCACCTGTATCATGATGATAAGCATTGTTTGAGCGTTCTGTAAGAAAAAAAATATTGATAATATTTTCATTTAAATTTTTTTGTTTACGAAAATAAATTAAAAACAAAATGAGACTAGCCCCAGGCTAGTTGATTATATAAATTAATTCATAAATCTTTGGCTGCTTTACGCTCTTCCAAAAACTGAAGTGAATTGACAAGCGAGTTGCTAATTTTCTGTGTGTACAAGCTATTTAGTACTCGCTCGTGTGGCATCAGGCTAAGACCGGTTTCTGATACATGACTTGTACATATTTAACAATCAAATAGTCAACAAAAAAACAGCCGTTTTGGGCTTGGATACATTTAATCAATATTTATTTTTATGGACCATCGCAATTAAAAAAAAAATTCAAGATATGGCTAGTTGCTGTATTTGCTGGTGGAATTATTTGTCCATATTTATATAAGTTTTTCGAGCGTTAAAAAAAAATAATGCTATTTTTGAAACTTTTGGGTTGTATGGATTAGTTCCTCTATTCGATAAAATTATTTAGCCGTACTAGAAACCAAATCGACCCCGGGTATTTTACAAAGTATGATATTTACCAATTATTAGCAGTTTTGTAAAAAGAAAACAAAAGTTAAATTTACATTTTTCCTGTAAAAAAAAAAACGCTTTAATTTACATGTACTACTGTCGTTTGTTTGTCTGATCAAAGTTTGAAAAGCTCTTTATGAACATACTTCCATTTTGAAGAAATTAACAAAAATCGAAACAAGTTACAAAATGGCGCTGCTTAAATCGTTCAATGGTGTTAAGATCAGTACTATTTTAAATGAATTCTGAAACCGAATTCTGAAATGAAGTTTAAACCAAAATTGGAGTTTTAACTTCCACTATGAAACTGAGGATATGAAGATTGAATTTCAGAAAAAAATCAATAACAGGTTCCACAAATCTATTCAAATTGGTTTTGACTAATGTTTGTATATATGCTGCATCAAATAAGTCTCCGTACAGCTTCAACTTTTTTGTTTGCTAAAATATTATTTTAAGTACTATTTACATTTGAGAGAATATGACTATAAATGAAAGAAATACTTTTAATTAAACAAAAAAAAATAAAAACTCACATTTTTATTTCGAAAAAATAAAACCAAAATTCATTCAATCCAACCCCTTTAAAATTCCTGAACAAAAAAGTCTCCGTACATCAATAGTATTTACCTACAGGGCGGTGATTCACCTAAAGGTCTTACAAAAAGTTAGAGCGCTTAGGTTGGAATCGAAACACTCAAAAACTCGTATAAGGAAGGGGGAGTCATTACCCCCCGTATAGGCAGGAGGGCCAATTATCAAAAAACAATGACATAAGACAGAAAAAAAAATTATAAAAAAGCAACGGTAACACGTACAACAACGTGTTATACTTTTTTGCAAACCCAGAAATCCCTTCTTTTGTACTATTTTTAAATAAAGTTGTTGTAGTGAACAGTTTTTGAAAAATTAATTTTCAAACTCAAAATTAAAAAAAAAATTAACACAAAAATGTCAAACTAATTTTTTTCAGAAGTTTTCTTTGTTAGGTACTATTTTTGTTTCCAAAATTCAATGCTCCAATTAATTCTCAGTCAACCGCTGAAAACCGGATGGCTCTAGGACTTTTACTTTTCAAAATACTAATCAAATTATGAGCCAACCAAGAAGAATCCGAATAAATGGTCATTTCTGCTTCGTTTTTTCTTGTTTTACTAAGAAGTTATAAAGCTTAAGTTGAAGTAATAAGTTTATTTTGAAAATTAAAAGTCCTAGAACCATCCGGTTTTCAGCGGTTGACTGAGAATCAATTGGAGCATTGAATTTTGGAAACAAAAATAGTACCTAACAAAGAAAACTTTTGAAAAAAATTAGTTTGAAATTTTTGTGTTCATTTTTTTTTCAAAATTTTATGTTTGAAAATTAATTTTTCGAAAACTGTTTAGCTATATTTAAAAAAAATTTAAAAGAAGAGATTTCTGGGTTCGCAAAAAAGTATAACACGTTGTTGTTAGTGTTACTCTTGTTTTTTAATAATTTTTGTTTCTGTCTTATGTCATTGTTTTTTGATAATTTCCCCTCCTGCCTATATGGGGGGTAATAGACTCCCCCTTTCTTATGCGAGTTTTTGAGTGTTTTGATCCCAACCTTAGCGCTCTAACTTTTTGTAAGACCTTTAGGTGAATCACCGCCCTGTAGGTAAATACTATTGATGTACGGAGACTTTTTTGTTCAGGAATTTTAAAGGGGTTGGATTCAATGAATTTTGGTTTTATTTTTTCGAAATAAAAATGAGATTTTTTTTTTTTTTTTTTTTTGTTTAATTAAAAGTATTTCTTTCATTTAAAGTCATATTCTCTCAAATGTAAGTAGTACTTTAAATAATATTTTAGCAAACAAAAAAAAGTTGAAGCTGTACGGAGACTTTTTTGATACAGTGTACATTAACATATACATGTATGCAAATTTTGATATGAAAGGGGGCTCAGTGAGTATGATCTTGAATAAAGGGGTGTACTTATACACGAAAGCTATCATGCCAAACAAAAATTTAAAATATTTATAGAATAGAAATTGGTTAAGTAACTTTTTACATTAAAATTGAAAATAAAAAGCTAAAACAAACAAAGATTTAAAAATATATCATGAAAGGATTTTTAAAAATGTTAACCCTTCGATTATTTTTGTTGTTTATTTCTTAATTTTCAAGTTAATTAAGTTACCGAACAGACCTAGAAACGAGTCCGGGATGTCAGAAAAATTAAACGAAGCAGGTAATCCACGTGTGATGGATTGATGTGTTAGGACATATTATGTACATTCAGAGTTGGTCAACAAAATAGGTATGATGATTTTAATTTTATATAACATAACTCATTTTTTGTATAATTTTGAAGGTGTGAAAAAATGGCATAATATCCTCTAGATCTAGATTGATGAAACTAAAATTACTTTGTGTTTCTCGGATTCTTGTCATAATGTTATGTTACCGAAAGGAAAAGATTACTACACCCACTTTTTCAGGAAAATGGACAAACACGGAGGGGGAAATGTAATGGTATGCGGATATATTTTTCCTGGTATGGTTTGGTGCTTATATTTCGGATGAATAACACCATGACAAAATATGAACATAGGTACATTTTTAAAAATGACGTGCCTTCATTTTCCGTGGAGAACATTCTCACACCGATGGTTCTTGCACCAGGGTAACGATCCGAAACACACCACGGGACAATCCCCAGATGATAACTTGTGAGATAAACTTAAGTAAAAGTAAGGCAGTCAGCACTTGTCAAACGTAAACTATTTGTGGGAAGAAGTTTAAAAAGACTGACATTCCATATCTCTCAAATAATGCCAAAAATTGGTAAACTCAATGCCACGTTAACTGGAAAAAGTTTTGGATAATAATGGAGAACACTCAGGTTCATAGAGTAAGCTTTAGAAGACAACAATTTTTTTGACCAAGTACAAAAGCTTACATCCGAGGTTTATGTTGACTTAAATTAAAAAATAGTTTAGTTCGGTTAAACTTGATTTTTAAATATAGATTGCAGTGAAATATTGCACCTAACTTAAGTAAAAAAAAAATTAGTTAATATTAAATCAAAATGCTCATACCAATTTTGTTGACCAAATGTGTAAATATTTATATATTTTTTTTGTTTAAACCACTTGTTTTTTGTGTCCAGTACTTAAAATAAAAGTGGACACAAAAAGAACAGCACTGCTTCTCCCATGAGTAACGAGTACAAATGGTAAACTTTGAGCATAGTTTTATAAGTGGATATACAGGGTGTCATATAAACAATGACAAAAAATAGCTTAAAAAAAGTTGATTTTTTGTGAAGATCTTGAATCTGATGTCCAAAGCATTTTTAAGGAAATATCGTACATTTTAACAAGGACTTTCGATTTTGTTTCGTTAGAGTGTTAAAAGATTATATATAAAGCGGAAGTTCGTAGGTACAAGTAACAAAACACAGCTTTAAAACAACTTCAATGAACAAAGGTTTTATTGGGAATAAATAGTAAACAGAAAATATTTCATATTTTCTGTATGAAAAATATATTCGGGTGTAGGTTTTGAAGCTGTAACATTACCATAATCTTCAGTTATTTTCCGCTTATATCTAAATATTCCCTTCACTGGTTCATCAAGTTCCCAACCAATTACATGTTGGTCGACTTCAGGAGCCGATCCAGCTTCGGAGTAATGAGATTTCATTTTTTACCATTTGATGGGTATTTTGATATTTCATTCTTTTCTGCCAAAGTCGCCACTTGTTTGTTCCGGAGGCATGTTCGCTTTCACCTTTAAACTTCATCTCGAAAATTTTACCACGCCTTTCTCCCACTACAACCACAGTACTCTGTGGGATCTTAACGTCAGCCCTTTGTCCAAAACTGTCCCTTGTGAGAAAAGATTTAAACGGAGACTTGGCACAAATAGAACTTCCTTTATAACACATTGTGACCAAGTATTTTTAGCATACGCCAAAATGTCTATATATCACCTTTTCCTAATGAATAAACCACACGGCCATCACTTATTCGAACGGGTAATGGAATTTTCAGCTTATTATACTTTTTGAACCACTCCTTATGAATTGCAATATGGTCACTGGCTCCGGAGTCTAAAAAACATTTTGTGCTCTCATTCAATTGATGCATCATGACCTCACTTACGAACGCTGTTCGTTTTTATTTTTTAGCTACTTCATTGCCGCTGGAATATCTGGATGGACAATCCCTCTGGAAATGTTCTTCTTCAGGGCACAGAAAACATTTGTACGCTGATTTCTTGTCAAATTCAGTACGACGAATACATTGAAATAAATTGAAAATTGAATTGAAGACATCATTTTGCACTTGCAACATCGATTCTTCCATCATGAGCCTGGCTGATAAATTCGCTAAATGTCTTCTTTTCATCACCGTTTGACTCCCATGCACTAAAAAAATGGTTGTAGCGTTCCGGAAGTGTCATCAAGATCTTAGTAACAATGCAATCATTGATTCGGAAACCATTTCACCAGCTTCTCTTAGTCGCTGAGCCATTTCTTCCTCTTTCAAAATATGACACGCCAAATCTTTTGAAGAGTCGAATGAAAGACTATACAATTGTTGTTGCAAAAGGTGTAGGACTCGTGGATGACTTCTGTTCATACACCGAATGCAACCTGTCCCACATTTCTCTAGCCGATCCGCAATGCATAATGTGTGACATAGGTTGTTGACCAACTGTAGTCGCAACAACTTTTTGACCTTCGCTGTCCAACTTCTTCCAAGCCGTAAGTGGCTTTTTTAAGCTTGCAGACTCTACTATGCTCTCAGTTCCAATCGTGGACAAGACGGGTCTCTGAACTTTCCCGGTCACCACATCGAAAACATCAGATGCGTTCCGTAGCATCCTTACCTGGAATTTGCAGCCCAACCTTCGCCTCCTTGAAGTTTGTTTATTCTTGTCAAGTCAACGTCCATTTCTACTTCGCGAAAAGTTTGAATAGTACGTCTATGAACCACACTTCATTCTCAAGCGACTACAGCTCCTGCTGTAAATTTTATTTTGAATATTAACGCCTTCTTCAAGAAGCTTCGTTGGTACGCTTATCAGATTGATAAAATAATTTGATTTAATATTCTTGTACTTATTTCGGGTGGACTCGGCCCATAACCTATTAAAAGATTATATTTAAAGTGGAAGTTCGTAGGTACAAGAAACTAAACACAGCTTCAAAAACATCTTTAATGAACAAAGGAATAAATAATTAAAAGAAAATGTTTCATACTTTCTGTTTGATATAAAAACAAAAACCATGATTACAAAAACGTAAGTGTTTTATCGCAAGTAATCACTTTTAATAAATATTTCCAACATAGAGCAATACATTTTGAGAAAAATGTACTCAAAGGCAGGCGAGTGTGGGAAATAAAAAATTAATACAAAAACACTTTCTGTCCACGTTTTCTAAATATCTTTGCCTCAAACGCAAAGAAGTATTTTAACCTTTATTATCTACAATTTTACAGGTTAAAAAAAATAATTATGGTTTTTCCAGATATTTGGAAAAACTGTATTTTTCCATTTTTCAGCTCACAAAATCGGAAGTCCTTGTTAAAATTTTAGAGTATTTTCTTAAAAATGCTTAAGACATAAGATTGCAGATCTCCACCAAATTTCAACTCTATCGGAGCTATTTTTGAAGTGAGTAATATTTGAAAAAAAAAAAAAAATTGTTTATTTTTGTTTGATTTTTAACCGTCTTTGATTGGGTTCAAATGATTATAACTTTCCCGCTAACCATAGTCTTGGCAAGTTTTATACGTTTTTAGAAACTAAAGGAAATTGAAATTTTAGAAAGATTGAATTAGTATTGAGTCATACGAATTTTGTTCAGGGTGCAATTCATTATCTATTATCTATTTATTTATATCCAAATGGTGATGCCAATAAAAAATATTTTATTAAATATAATTAATAGCCTAATTGTGGCAACCTCACTGATGCCTCACAATTCACAATAACCTCATAACTCGTGTTGAACTCACCTCATAAAAACTTAAAAATTATGATCTACTCCTTGGCAGATCGCAACTCACGTTGTTCTTGGGAAGTTTCTTATGAGGGCTTCAACAGAAAACAAAATTGTGGCCGCCTTATAAGAAAACAAACTCACAAAAAATTGTGACATGTGAACCTCACAACGGCAGAATAGTGCTTTAAATTAGTAATTAGAAAAAACTATTAACCAAATTTGTTGTATACAAATTAAAAATAAAAAAAAATCAATTATGCTCGTGGTGAGCAAAAAACTAATTTAAAGTACAGTCGACGCCATTTATAACGAATTGGCTTATAACGACACGAGTCGCTTTTATGGACCACTTTTTCTTCATTTGGTTGGTTTTTATATAATTTGAATAGCTTATCGTCGGTTATAACTTAAAAAGTTATTTACTGAGAATTCAAGACTGAGCGCGTTGGAAAATACACAAATTCATTTCTTTGTAGGTATATAAATTTAACTAAGTTATTTATCATTCTGTTCCTAAAATTTAAAAGCACATACGTAATGAATGTAGGAAGAACCCATGACAGGTGGCGCGTCCAAGTGGAGGACGACCTCAACCAACTCGGTGTGCACAACTGGAAGCGGCTAGCTAGGCACAGAGCTGGCTGGAGGTGAAGGGGCTTGTTAGTTGAGGCCGAAGCCCACCCTAGGCTGTGAGCGCCATCTAAAGTAAGTAAGTATACGTATATACTTTTGTTTTAGCTTTTCGATCATTTTTGTTGCAAGTCTGTGATATAACAACAGCTCGCTGGGTAATGCGACCACATTTGACTGGTCCCATGGCAGTCGCTATAAGAAACGTCGACTGTAGTATTTTTCAAATTTCAAACAATTACCGTTACTCGAAAATCGTTATGATTTGGTATGGACAATTTACCAAATTCAGATAAGTTGTAACCCGGACTTTCACCAGTTTCAGTTTGGACCATTGTTAATGGGACACTCTGTACATATATATGTTTTTATCGCCCATAACTGAGCAGAATTGTTGTTGTATTTTAGGTACATACTAGCACAAAAAACCTAACAACTGATCGCATTTATACCTACCTACATACTTAAATTCCTTAACATCAAATTTGATCATCGGAAATAAATTTGTGTAAGGCATCACTACTGTGTAATGTTTTGTTTATTGTCATTAATACTTGATGACATTATCTTACATTGCCAACATTATCATGTGAAGAATTATTCTCAAACGTATGCATGTCTGTATTAACATGTATATGTATGTACATAAGTACACACAAACATACAAACAAATATAAACAAACCTCTTCTTAGAAGCTTTGAATAATGTGGAAACCATTTTAGGTAGGTACCTTATATCTCATAGTTCAATTACCTATTTTTCCTAACTGATTAATTGGGCATATGTACGCAAGTTAACGAGATGGATATATATTTTTTTCTTTAAAAATGTCAATAGGTACAAATATAATTCATTTTTATAATTATTCATTTACCCTACCTATACATATTTTAAGACATAATTTTAAATACAAATCTATGAAGCCCAAGACCAAAAATAGATTCAGAACGTAGTGCCTACACGAAACAGATTCAGAAAAATGACAAAATATAGATTTAAAACCAAAAACTTAAAAATGTGTTAAAATAAAAAACAATAGGTAGGTCAACTATAGAAAAAAAAATTTGTGAAGGTTCAGGAAAAAGGTCAACATTTTTGTCGAGTGCGGATGCAACAAAACCAGCGAAGGTATTAGTTTTCCATTTTCCCAGATATCTATGTAGGTATATTAACAAGGGAGATACCTGTTTTTAAGCAATGCAAATAAAAACTCGACAGGATGGTAGCTAATTCATCCCTAGCAGGTGTGACCAATAAGACAACAACAAGTGCAGCTGTTCTTGAACCTTCTTTTTTCCTTCAACCACACATTTAGAGATTTTCTTTTTTCATAGAATCGACTGTTTCCTTATCGAAATAAAATGCATACCCATTTAAATGTTGTTTCTAGAAAAGGAAAACACAAAAACAAAATGTCGGAAACAAAGAACTTGTGAGGTGCGAGCAAAAAACTTATACGAAACAAAATTACTTCAGAAAATTTGTCCTTGACAAAGAATATAAAAAAAATAAATTTTTATGAGACAATTGAGTAGGAGGGGCAAAAGATTATCGTTTAAATACCTCTGTACAATTGTGCTACGGCAGTGGCCGAATCTTGGAAGGCGCCCCAAACTGTGCTGATGGAGTTGTCCCTTTGCCGATGATAATCCCGTTCATAATCATTTTGGGTTTCTAGTTCGCGGAGGCACTGCTCCTCCAGCCAACTATCATCGTTTGATTCTTGTTGCATGGTGATGATTGCTATTGGAGTTGTTGGGTGCGGACTGCGGAATTCGATTGATTTTTACTTTTTTTCGATCTTGAATTCTATCTCAAAATCAAAACACAGCAAAGGCGACTTGTTTAATTTTCTTTAATTCACTTTCAAGTGATCACTTCTTTTTCTCGGGTAATTTTATTTCTCGATGAGCTAATTTAATAATTTTCTTTAGAACGCACAGGTTTTTGTTTTTTTTTTTTTACTATTTTTTTCTTCCTTTTACTTTAATTTGATCACACTTCTTCAATAGAAAGCAGAACATTAGTTGGAGTTTTCTTTAAATTGTCTTTTCTTTTATAACTTTTTCAATTGTTCTTTTATGAGGATTGCTAATTTATTGGTTTTTCATGTCATGATGAAAATTTACTGCGAAGAAAAATTGAAAAGAACACGAACGCCATTTTAATTTTTAATGCAGAAGCAGCAGCAGCAGAAGAATTTAGAACAAGAGAACTAGAGAAGGCAAAAAAAAGTATGACGACGAATGAAAAACTACAAAACCAAAAGTGTTTTTTCCAGCTGTTTTTAGGTGGTAATCTGTCAAATCGTAGCTGTGTGTGTATTTTTTATTTATAAAAACGTGTCGTTTGTCGAAAAAGGAATAGAAAAAAGTGATACCAATTCTACTTAATAAGTGCCCATGCAAAACGAATGGATAAAGGTAGATGTACATGAGTCTATTTAGAGGTAGGTAAAGCATTCATGTTTTTCGTGAAATATGATGGATTTACATGTAAATGTAAGGTGCCTTTCACATGAGCTCAAACTGGGAATGCGAATAAATCTTTTTAAGCAATTTCAAGAGGAAAGCCTTAACTACATAGACCTACTTTAGCCAAAAAGTACAAAAGTGAGAAATTAAAATGTTCGCTAAAGAAATCTGCTTGCAAAAAAACATACGAAAATTGTTCTGACAGATAAATTAACAGCCCTATTCTGCCGTTGTGAAGGTTCACAGGTCACAGTTTTTTGTGAGTTTGTTTTCTTATAAGGCGGTCACAATTTCGTTTTCTATAGAAGCCCTCATATTAAACCTCACAAGAACAACGTGAGTTGTGATCTGCCAAGGAGCAGATCAATTAACTACATAGACCTACTTTAGCCAAAAAGTACAAAAGTGAGAAATTAAAATGTTCGCTAAAGAAATCTGCTTGCAAAAAAACATACGAAAATTGTTCTGACAGATAAATTAACAGCCCTATTCTGCCGTTGTGAAGGTTCACAGGTCACAGTTTTTTGTGAGTTTGTTTTCTTATAAGGCGGTCACAATTTCGTTTTCTATGGAAGCCCTCATATTAAACCTCACAAGAACAACGAGAGTTGTGATCTGCCAGGGAGCAGATCATAATTTTTAAGTTTTTATGAGGCGAGTTCACCACGAGTTGTGAGTTTGTTGAGACTTCTGACGCACCAGTGAGGTTGCGAAAAATATGTTTAAATAACAAAATATAACAAATAATATTTTCTACGCGACTCACAACAAGCTTCTGCTATTCGCAATCCACAACAACAGGACGTGTTCTACAAACTTGCGAATAAATAATTCGCTCGAGTTTAAAAAATATGAATTAATTAAAAAAAAAATATTAAAAATCGTTTGTTAAAAAAAAAAATAAATTTGTGTTACTCGTAATACAAATTTGAAAATATCTTTGTAAGAACAACACTGAGAACGCCAATTTAAAGTTATTAGGGGTATTCATGTAATGTTGTATGTTGTAAAGTTTCCGACACATGTTTCATGAACGCCCCTAAAATCTACTTACATAAATGTGGTACGGAAATTCTGCGGTCGGCGTTTATTTTGTTCGAATGTTTAAAAAAAATAATTAAAAATGTTGTGTTATTGAAATTTTTGTTGACAAATTTTGATACAAAATGATACCTACACAAAAAGTAATCCACCATTACGATTTAATTGTAAAAAAATGTCAGTACAAATTGTGACAGTTCGTTTGCGTCGTAAACTTTTGTTTGCGTTTACGATAGTTTTCTGACATTGCATGAATAACATTATTATTATGCAGACATTTTAAACAATTCAAGAGAACGGGTAGGTATGTATTTATATCAATTTTTTTTTTAATGTTTTGCCGCTCCCTTTGTCGTCCCCAAAGCAAATGTCACCATGTGTCTTTGCAACCTGCTCTTCACGCTACGCCACTGAGGGTGCTCTGTTGCTGGCCAATCAAGACAATTCTATTTATAGGCACCTATTATGAATCGCGAGTCGCAAGAAATATTTGGCGAATCTGACTTTTGGGATTACCGATTATGGTTCACATAACTACCTATATTTATATAAAATGTCTAAAATTTGTTGAATTTAGATGATGCTCTACTCGAATGCAGTTTGATTTTCTAAAAAACCACAACATAAGTGATTTTAAAAACGTTCGACTAGAGTGGAACGTTCGACCTGCGAGTCATAACAGGGCCCATAATTATGAAGTTAAATAATTGTAAGAAGCTGCCTGGGAAACAAGAATATGTACCTGTGGATATGAATTGATAGTAAAAATATCACCCTTCTTAAAAGTGTTTGAAATTAAAATATACATATGTACATTCTAATGGACAAAATATTTCAAATTCACTCAAAACAATTTTAAAATAAAAATGTTATTTATTGCTCTTTTATATATAATATTTGAATTAAAATTTTTTTAATTTTTAAAATATCTAAAATCCTACAATAGTTAGCCGGCATAAATATTTTAAATTGCCCTGCAAAACTAGTTAAGTATTCAACATCGAACTTCGAGAAATCAATATAATTGACGAAAACGTCTGTCTGTATAGTTTAAACTTAAATATGTAAAAGCGAGCGCAAATTTTAAAAATGGACTTCGAAGTTTTGTTCGCTATCAAACTTAAATAATAAAAAAAATAAAATAAGAAAAAAAAAAAAGCTCATAAGACAATTCAATAAGCTAACACACATAGTTGGACATAAGACTATGCATACATATCTTTCTGGCATACATACATATGCTCAGCAATATTAAAACAGAATATATAATAAATCAACAAACTGTGCATTCCATTTCGCCATGCTTAGGAACGCATTCTAAAACGAGAGCAACAGCTCGAGCCATGTAGGTCATTGTTCCGTAGCTTCCACTTGGTGCACTAAACAAAAATCATCACAGTTAGTTTGTGTGCATCAAAACACAGATAAAGCCAAAATTACCTATCGTATAAGTGTTGACAAATATAAGCAGCTCCACCACACAACAACATACCGGATGGTGTTGTGTTATCTTTTCCGTCCTTTGATTTGGCACAGCATAAGGTTGCATCACCCGAAACTTTTCTTTGATCGTCAAGGAAAAGCTGATTGGCCTTGTGAACTAGATGCTCTACGTAAATAACTCCACCCAATGATGCAACCATGTTGTGTTCAGTCACCAATGTGAGAACCATTAGAGCCTCAACTACTAGCTGTCGATATTCAGGTTGAGGGATTTGATTGAGAGCAGTCTCAACTTCAAGTGCGAACTTTAATTCTCCTGGGGTCATTTCTTGAGTAAGAGATTGTTGAAGAATTCGCCCTTCAATTGCGATACCTTGACACTGAAAAACAAAAAAAAAGTGTTTTAATTAATAATTAAAATATAATGGCGCCCAACGCCTGTCTTAATTGCTGAATAGACAATGTTTTATGGCACAAAATATGTCAAATTTTATAAAAGTTTGATCAGTGATTTAGTTGACTTTTCTTAAATATATACGTACACCTACGAAACTCATGTTAAATTACTTAACTGGCGCCCACCATGAGACGTGTTTGTTTTTTAATTTATAAAATTGTATAGCTGCTCAATTAAATTAAAAGCGATGAACTCGCAATTATAAGATAGACAAACTTGCGTCTTAGAAAGCTAACAACATATCTAACTGATGAGATCCAGCTTTTGGTATCAGGCCCAAAACGCATTTGGACTTAAGAGGTCGCATAAAACACTTTCAATTGAATTTGATTCAATATAGTAAACTAAAACAAAAACTACAGCAATAATGTCTATTGTTTTCGTTTGTCTTCTTCTTAGTAGAAAAAATATTTGTATTCATTTAATGTCTGAAATAAGTGGCGTAAATGGCGCCCAATGCGTGTCTTGATTGTTTTCGCTAAATAAAGAAACTTCTGTAGTAAAAAAACCATTTCAGATTTGATGAGATGAGGTTGTTGACATATCTAAAAAAATATACTTAATCGTAGGAACTCATAATAGATTATTTGATTATTTAATGGGGGAGCCCAACGTAAGACTTGTTTATTTTTTTTTTTTTTTTATTATAGATGTACTATGTATGTATGTCTGATCAGTTCGTCGTATGCAAGCGTGGAATTAGTGATACGGGGCGAGAGCCATTTAAAAAAAAAACACGACCGTAATCATCCTACGAATGCCATTTTAATTACCTTTTCCAAAACCGACCAGACCCTTGAGTAAAAGTCTCTTGGCACACGATTTAAAGCTCCATCAAGACGTCGCCTGCGCAACCACTGTCCTTGCCTATCATCTATGGCAGGAATAAGATCCTCACTTTCGGGATCTCCTAAGCCAATTTGACTCTTCTTGCTGACACGGCTAGACTTGCAGCTCACAATCGATAGATTTCCACGTGCAACTAAAAATTTGATTTTGATTTAAATTAATTGAAGCTATTCAAATGAAATACAGGCTTACCACTGCTAACAGCAAACTCCTTGCCGCTCAAAATATGATACAAGAGATTTTTCATTTCAAATGGAGACAAATTGAGCAAATGTTCTGAAGCCTGTTCGCCATCGCAATTCAAAGTACGTGATAATTCTTTTGCCATAACTTGAATAATCAAACCTACACGCAAGCGCAACATTTCATGGAAGAGCTGAGGCTCTGTACGAATAAACATAGCTAGATAAACCATGAGTTCTTGAGTTAACATAGAAGTACTTTGATCGTCGCCATATGCCTAAAAAGTAAATGGATGGATGTTTACAGAACAACTAATATAATTTTCAAAACAAAAACTTACATCATGAATTAACTGACGTAGTTCGATTTCTGGAAGAGGTGCTGTGATTGTAAACTCGTTGTTAGGCGGCATACCAACTGTAACCTATTTACGAATAAATTATCAAACAACCATATCTGAAGATCAGTTATTTCCATAAATCGTACCTGTTTCTGCCGAACTAACAAATCAGTAACAGCTTTAGCCAAGTCTTCAACCCGTTTGCCTAACATACCAGCTGTGTGACGTACAAGACCCCACAACTTTTGCTGACATGCTTTTTCGTAAAGGCCTTTGAGTAAGCCACGAACAGTGACAACTCTACCTTCTTCCAGCATTCCTTCAGAGTGAGAAGAATTAGTATCTTGTTGCAAAACATTTGGATCATCATTCGAGGAAATTTTCTCCTCCGGTGCCGATGATGATTCGATCTCTTTTTTTTTGTGTTATTACAATTTTTGATTTTATTTTTTAGGAATAATTTATATCAACCACCCAAGCGTATTTGGTTTTAAATTGTTTGACCGTTATATAGAGATATTAACAACAGCGAATATAGCACAGAACAACAGCATTCAGGATTTTTTTTTATTTATAGTATAAATGCATTGAGAAAGGAAATATATAAAAATGAAATAAATTCCAAAATTAGTTAATAATCTAATTTAAATATGGTGTGTAAAGATGTTAATGAAATATGTGTTAATTGGTGTTGGTATTTGATAAAATAAATGTTTAAAAATAAGACATAGAACATGAAGCATGCGCAGATCAATAAAAGAAAGCTCAGTCAGTCAAGAATCAACCCAGTGTTTTTTTTTTTTGGTTTTTGTTTTGCTACTTAAATTTACACTTAGACTTCTTTTGGAGAAAAATTGTTCAGGTTTTTGAGCTCCTTATTCAATTTAAAATGACAGAAAAATTCTACAAATCACGAAAACATAAACGGTCTACTAATTTATAAGGCGCGTTCACGAGCAGCGATATCGGAGATTTCGCTCCGTCAAAAGCTATAAGCAAGCGAATCCAACATATTTTTTCCTCAGTATTTTGACAGCCAAACTGAGATTTTTGCTGAGGAATCCTGTTCAGGCAACTGAAATTGCTGAGGCCCTCCGATATCTTCCTTTCCTGAACACGCCAATTGTATTTGAAATGTCAGCATCTGAGATAATGACATTTTCAAATTATATTTAGTGCCTGATTACACGATTCCTTTTATCGTTCAAACTCGATGATAGAAGATAATAAAGGGTGATCAATCATCATGTGATTTTTATTCAGTATTCATTGTCATGGATAAACTTACATACACCCAAATAACGTTTACAAATCATTCACGAATGGGCTGTGGAGAGACTTGATGAAGAACCATTGCTTTTGAACAACATTTTGTTCAGCGATTAGGCCCATTTCTGGCGCAATGGATACGTCAAAATTGCAACATATGACACGAAGAACAACCGGAAGAGGTTCAAGAGCTGCAGTTACATCTATTCAAAACAACCGTGTGGTGTGGTTTATGGGCCGGTGAATTCATCGGACCGTATTTCTTCAAAAATGAGGCTGGACTATTTGTTGCTTGAAATTGAAGCCCGAAATCTCGACAACATTTGGTTCAAACAAGACTACTTGTCACACAGCCCGCGAAACAATGGACATATTGAGAGACCACTGCGGTGAACAATTAATTTTACGCTTCGGACCAGTGAATTGGCCAGCAAGATCATGTGATATCAAACCGTTAGACTTTTTCCTTTGGGGCTACGTTAAATCTTAGCCAGCTACGATTGAAGCATTAGAGGCCAACATTACCCGTGTTATTAGCGAGAAGCTCGAACGCTTCATCGAAAATTTGAACGGTACGGCTCAGTTGCGGCCAACATTTGAAAGGGATTATCTACAAAAAGTGAATGACAAAAATAGTTCTTTAAGAGACATAATTTGAATTGTTTGTGTTATTTCGTATTAAAAAAAAAAACCTCTTGATTGATCACCCTTTATACATGTTTTAACAAACGCTTGCAATAAGCAGTACTAATAGCGTATAAATCTGTACATTGAAGGGAAAACCGTCCATATTTAATCTGAGATAAAGTTTAATCGTGATTTTAATCCAATTCTAACATGACCTTAATTAAGAAAAATAAAAAAATATGAGCAAACTCCTAGGACAAAACCTGGAGTTACTGTATTAAGCGTTCGATAGAGGCAGGCAAAAGTGCGATCAAAATTTTGTTGCAGTGAAGAGATTTATTAACTTGCGTTACTTACCACCAGATTTGTTTCGTATTCCAAGTCCAGCTAGAATGTGATTTGTTGGATAGATATTTTTTGTATTAATTTTTTTTTTTTAAGGTAAAGTAGATAATGAAGAAAGAGAAGTGCAAACATGTCATTACTAATGTTTCATTTTTTTTTTTATCTTTTTCTATGAGCTACAACATACTTGAGAGGTTTCACGATGAAATGGTTTTTAAATAACTCTAAAATTGTGATTTAATTTATCAAAAAAAAAAAAAAAAAAAAATGTAAATGTATTTACTGTCAGTTTCAAAAGCTGGGTGGTAGATAATTTAAATGTGTAAACTGTGTTTAGAGTAATGTATGTATATAAATAAAACATATACCAATAATGTGGTTGACACCAAATGTTGAGTTTGAAGATGTCTTATTGTTAGAAACTAAATAAGGTCCTTTTTGAATGGCGCCCAACTTCGAGTATGTATAACTTAATGGAATTAAATAAACATAATGGTAAGGGACTATCCATTCATAATTTTAATATTTTTTCTTTTAAATTATGAGAATTTTACATTTGAAAATTTAAGGGCCAGTTTGAGAGGCGCAGGGTCAAAAGTCCACAGGTCAAAAGTCTCACTTTTGTCCCACTTATGCGGGTCAAAAGTCTATAAATCAATTGTGAACTTTTGATTCACACAAAAATGTGGACTTCTGGCCCATTGATTGTGGATTTCTGTCCCACTTCAGTGGACCACTATATAGATAGTTTTCTTTAACAAGACTGCTTTGGGTGGCCCGCTTCGCGGGTTTAAAGATTTTAACTCCCTTTTCGGGTCCTCTGTCTGTAGGGTATGCTCAGTAGTCTGGCAGGCGCCTATGTTGTCAGTCGATCTGTTATTAAAGTTTTTTTTGTACTAAACAGTACTTTGGGTGGCCAGCTTTTCGGGTTTAAGGATCTTAACTCCCTTTTCGGGTCCTCTGTTTCACTCACGCGACTCCGTCGCTCCCCTTAGGGTATGCTCAGTCGACAGACAGGCGCGTATGTTGTCAGTTAGTGTGCTTTAAGTTTACGTGCAGCGAAGAGTATACAAATTAATTCTTAACAAAATATGTACATAAATTTAATTCTTAATTGTTCTGCTTTTTTCAATATTATAATATGAAATTATTGTGGACTTATGACCTACTTTCTTTCTAATATAAGGGAATATTGACTCACTTTTTTGTTGACTTTTGACTCACTTGGGTGGGTCGAATCTCCTCAACAGAATTGTGGACTTCTGACCGATCCAAGTGGGCCAAAAGTCCATTATGGACTTTTGAACTCTGGACTTTTGACCCTGCGCCGGTTTGAGATAGTAAGTAGTCTCGGCTTCAAAATTTAAATAACAACCAATCAAATATTGATGAACCCTCATTGAACCCGAGTTAATCCACCCAAAATAGGTGGTTTAAAATCTTGATCCAGGCATGAACAACCCCTTAGCATTTGAACACTTGAACCTTAATTTCAGCGGACTAATGGCCAGTTTGTTCACAGAAGGTAAAATTTAGTATGCGACTTTCACAGGCTCTAATTAACTAACACCAATCAACCAAAATTAGCTTATTAGCGATATCCATGATTAGCAACTCATACTTTGGATTCTTTGAAAAAAATTTGATCGATAAACACATTCGACAATTTTGCAGTTTCAATAACCATGGATAAAAGATGATAAGTTCTGAACAAACTGGCCCTAACTGATGTTCAACCATGATTCAGGCTCCAAATATTCACAATAATTCACCCAGATCGGTGAGATTAAACTTAAAATCTTGAACGAGATTAAACTACGCCTACGGTTGAAATATTTTTATAAGCGACGAGGCGTTGTTCATACCGGATTAAATATTTTAAGCCGATGATTAGATAAAATACAAATAGGCCAATTTTTAGACAACCGATTACATCCAACTATTAGACGAGTGTTGGGGAACAATGAAAACAAATTAACTTTTTCGACAAAAAAATCGTTTAGGTATTTGAAAACAGTTTCTGGAAATAAAGTGCTGTTTATCTTTGTTTAAAAAAATGTTGGACAAAACAACATAAAATGAAAGCACATTAAAATGGTTTTATATTAGGGCTGCTATTTAAGCCGGACAATTTTAAGGTAAACATTTCTTTATATTTATAGTCATGCATATGTGTATGTGTTCTTTGTTTGTGTTATGTATGTTTTTAAGTGTTGAATAGGTTTAAACAATTATTATAATTGTACAATATATTTCAAATTAAGTTCCACTCTATTCTAGCATACCTGTATTAAAGTCCAAGCCTTGTGTATCAACCAAATACTGTAAGATATCACCTTGTTCTTCCAAATTCTCTGTTTCACGTAACATTGCAATCAATTCCTCTACTTCTGTTTCAGCGAAATTTGTATCCGTACGATGGCGTTGGATAAGAATTTTAGGAACTTATTTTTTTTTGGAAATATTATTTCGATGAAGAAGTTTTGTTTTATAATTTAAAATCATAAGGACAGAGAAAATTAAAAGAAAAAAAAAAACAAAATCAAAATATCATAAAACCAACAACAACAAAAATTTGAATAACTAACTTTCACTTAGTTTTGCAAACTCACTGCGTCGTTCATTTACGGTGCGATTGTGATGTGGATCAATGGGGTAAATGTTTTCACGAATTTCCAGCTGAGCGTTTTGTTCTTCGGGGGTTGTTGCAAATAAATTGATGTGATGGTTTTGTGCGTTAGATTGTAGCCATGGTGGAGGCACTATGGATGAGAGGCGACGTTCGGTTAGGGGGGCAGGACCTTCCATGCCCAAGGTATCAGCTATAGAAGTTTATTAAAATATAATTAAATGTTTAATCAAAAAATTCAAATTTGGGATCTTGTTTTACTTAGCCTTATTCTGCCTTGTAGACCTAAACATAACCTGGAAAAGGTTATCTCACCTTGTGGAAATGAGAAATTGTGGTTTGTGAGATATGTCTAATTACAAAAACAGTCGAACTGACAGAAAGATCTAGATTAAAAGGAAAGCTTACGAATTTACTCAACTGTTGAAGTCAAAAGTGACAGAAGATACTTTGATAAAACTGACATACAATTTCAAAACGAAGATAATAAGATGTTTGAATGTTCCAGGAAGTTTGTGCTAAATTTGTATTATTGTATAATGCGGGATTTACACGAATGAAAAAATGTCATTATTCTTGTCATTAGGTTTGTTCTTTGAGCTCCGAAGTAACCCTGAACTCGCCCCAATGCGTTTTTGAAAAACCTGAACTCAACCTGTCAACCAAATTCTGTGTTTTCTGAAACCCATGTTCACTCCGAACTCGCCCCAAAGTAATTCTACATATCGCTCATTAAAAAGATCAACGCCATAACTCAAAAAACTTCAGAAATAGCAATTTAAAGTTTGCATGGCTGTTTTTCATAATCATCTTCATTTGTATCTACTTTTTTCTTGGTAGAGCTATTAATTAAAGTTTTATCGCAAAATATGACACTTTTATAATATTTATTGGGCTGTTTTCGCTGCAAAGGTCCCTGCGTATTTAAAAGTGACAGTGTATATACCGACAAATGATGCTCTATAGCCTTTAGTTTTTCAGTTCTAGAAATGACGTTTTGCCAAAAAATAGTTTATAGAAAATGAGTTTGAACTGTATCATTAGGTCAAAATTGATGTTTTTTGAGTTATGACGTTGTTCTTTTTAATGAGCGATATGTATTTTGCTAAGGCGAGCTGAGGTTAATTTATTATAGACTGTCAAACTAACATTAGTTGTGAAGCATTTATTTTGTTGTGGACTCGCGATCTGTACGAAATTGTTTATTTTTAATATAGAAATCGTAAGAATACACTAATTTAATTAATTGAATAGTTATAAATAGGAAATGCAAACGTTATAAGTTGTAATTCGTGTAATTGGTGAATTTATCCAACTCATATGCACTTTAGAAGCGGAGCCCTTGGGGCATATTCATAGTCGCAGATAGACCCAGGTTTAAGACAATTGTGGCTCAATGAATACAGAGCGATTTTAATTACAAATTGTTGGTTTTATATTTTTATAAGATAATTAACTTGGTATACTACACAAATAGCTTCAAATGTTTTGAAATGATAAACTTAAAAAAATTTAATCAACGTCCGAAAATTCAACCAAAGCTATGTTTAACTTAGACCCAGGTCTAAAATGACTGCGAATACGCCCCTTGTGTGTTTTTTGAAAACCAAAAAACACAAGTTTTTTTTTTGATAACTCTCGCGGTTGTCAAAAAAACCTGGGTCAACCCTGGGTAAAGTTCAACGAACGAAGCTAATGACATTTTCATCAAATTGAAGGTTTTGACGTTTGTGAATAAATAAGACAGTCAAATGATTTGATCAAATGAACATACTCGTAGCTAGCAGAATCGGGCTGAAGTAAAACACAGACAAATTAAAATCTAAACAAATGAATACTTACAATCCACATTAATTGATCGGGTTTTCTTGATAGCACCCTTGCAAGACATACGCCTACGCAGCGGGCGAGGTTTTAATCCTGATGTTCGTATATTAACAGCATTCTTATTGCTAAATGAACGCAATAGATGATCATCCAAATAAGTTTGCACATCTTGATGCAAACGATCAGGATAGCCATCTTCTTGGCTACCCAAGAAGCTTAAATCAGTGATTGCTGATGTATTAAGGAAGTCCTTTAAATTGCCCAGCATAACCCGAGTACCGTTAATGTAACCGGATTTAAGTTTGCGCATTGTTTGTATCATGGCCAGAGGGATTTTATTTTGATCTGGATTTAGATTTGGATTCAAGTATGATGCGGAATGAGTAAGAAAAACAGAATAACATTAGTTGGAAATTTATAATTATGTATTTTTTTTAACATTAGACATTTATATCACTCACAAAGAGAGCACAAACAAGGTTAGTATTGCAAGCATGCTAGTGTTTTTTTTTGTTTGTTTACAAACTATAATTTTAGAGTTAAATACTATATAGTAGGTATGTATAGTGAAAACAAAAAAATTATTAGCGATTTATGAAGATTTGAAATGTAAGATACCCGTTACCAGTTTATATATGTAGGTGGGAAAAGATGTTTAAGTTCATAGTTTAAAACATTGTTTATCGTTCAGTTAAGGATGCTTTTTCTACATTTAAACAACTACATTTAAGTAACAAATTAAAGAAGTCCAAATTACGTTTAAAAAATTATATAACAGTTACATGTCTTAACAAAAATTATACCCACACTTATTTTTTTTTAATATTTCCAGTAAAATTAACTAAACACTGTCTGACATTAAACATCTTTTTCCAAAAACAAAAAAAGTAGTATTTTAAAATTTTGAAAAAACAAAAATCAGTTAGTAAAAAAAATAATTCATACAAAACATGTACCCCCTTATTTATAAAGAAAAAATAGTTATTTCAGTTCCCTAGTTTAGGAAAACTACACCATGGAATACAAATGTTCCGGACACAAATGGAGCACTAACCAAATGCCGTTGGTTTGAGTCCAGAAAATTCTTATTCCATGGTGTAGTTTTCCTAAACACGGGAGCTGAAACAACTATTTTTTCTTTATAAATAAGGGGGTAGTCTAAGAGCCGACAGCAAATTTTGGGAGTGGATTGATAACCAAAATATGGGTATTAGGGTTTGTAGGTGCATGTATCGTGTTATCGAAAACAAAAGTCTGGCAGGTTTCTTTTTCATCCTTTGGCGGGGGTGGGGGTTTGCAAATAGCGATTTTCCATTTTTTTTGTCACAGGTATTACCACTTCAATAAATTTAAAAAAATATATGCCGTGATGCTGTGTCATTTTCTTTAAGTCCAAATGTCATAATCTTGGCAATGCGACCAATAGAACTCAAGATATTAGCTTTATAAGCGAACCTTAATCGATTTTTTTGGAAACTTTGTTTTGTTGATTTTTTGTGTTTTATAATTCTCCAAGAAAAAGACGATAAGCTGCTCTTAAAAAGCTTATATCTTGAGTTCTATTGGTCGGATTTCCAAGAGTATGACATTTTGAATTAAGGAAAATGACAGAGCATCACGGCATATATTTATGTAAATCTATTTAAATGGTAAATGTAAATGTATTGAAGTGTTAATACCTCTGACAAACAATTCACAAATTTTCAAACCCCCACCCCCGCCAAAGGCTGAAAAATAAACCTGCCAGTCTTTGGTTTACGATACTACGATATATGCAACTACAAACCATCATACTCATATTTTCGTTATCAATCCACTCCCAAAATTTGCTGTGGACTCTTGGTCTAATGTATGAATGATATATTTTTAATATTATTTTAATTTAATTAAAAATTTTGATAAAAAAAAATAAAATTTGTTTTTTTTTTTTTCAATTTATTTATCTACACATTTAAGTTTATAAGTTAAAATAATTTATTTTTTTTTGTTTTAAATGCCAATATTATTGTTAAATGTTTGAAATCGTAATTACCTAATAGATAATTAGTTGCCATTAGAGTTATAGTAGGCCTTCCCAACATATGACGCCAATTGTTAGTTAGGAAGGCCAAATTGGTTGTAACGATACTTGCTAATAAATCTGGATCGCGGGTTGTGTAGTATTCGTCAAAATCGATGTTCTGTGATAACACAATTAAGATGATTGTTTTTTTGTTCGATTTTCAGTAATTGGGATGTTAAAAATAAAAGGAATGATAAGGATTTTGGGGATTGGATGGATTTTAATTTTGAAATGTATTTATTGTTTTATTAATAAATCTCTATATTTTTTTTTGAAATTAATCACACAAGGGGGTTCAAATAATTGAATTTGATGGATTCGATACCTATTCATATATATTTTCCTAAAAAAAACATCACAAAATTCACCAATATATACAGAACTATTATAGGTAGATTAAGTATATGCTCGAGAATGGAGTTATATAACAATCGGTACTAAAAAGTCTATCAAAAACTTATAGTGATAACGACAGGAACATGAGTTCCGAAATCAATAAGTCAGAAATTAGTGAAAAATCCCAAATGTAAGCAAAACACCGCACTTGTGCCTTTTTCGCATAAGTGCTTGCGAAACTCAATATTTGGGTGTCTGTAATGCGAAACTTTTTTACTTATGGTATTAACAAAAATGTTTTGAGCTTAAAGAATTGAAACGAATTTTAATAAAGGGCAATCAATTTATAAAAAACTAGCCCGGACTTTACGAAAGTTTCCAGTAAATCTAGTTTTTCATTTAAATTTTTGGTCCGTGCACTATCTGACAAGAAACTCAGTCAAAAACCAGATCCCGTAAATTGTATGTACTAGACGCGTTCACAAAACAGAGATATCGGAGATTTTGCTCCGTCAAAAGCAAAGCAAGCGAATCCAAAAATTTGTTTCCTCAGTATTTTGACAGCCAAACAGAGATTTTTTGCTAAGGAATTCAGTTCAGGCAACTGAGATTACTAAGGACCTCCCATATCTCCCTTTCCTGAACACGCCTATTTATTCCGATTTTTTAAATTTTGATACCGTTTGGTTGAAAATTTGGGGGCCTACTTATTGAAGCTTAACCAACCTTTTAAAAATCCTTTTTAAAATTGCCACAATCCAGACGTTATTTTTATTTAAACAAAAATATGAATTCCATGTTCAAAAATCAAATTTCATTTAATGCTGCTGTGAAAATTGTCTACTAAGGCTCAAATTTTTCAGTTTCGCGAGATCATCCCAGTTTCTCAGTGAGTTAACCCGAGTTAACTCATGAAAATATTTTTTTTCTGCTCAATCTATAGATTTTTGACAACCAAATGTGTATCATCGTTATTTGTTGTTAAAGTGATCTTTATTTTTTAAGTAATATGAAGCTAATTAGAGCGAACTATATAGCTCCAAATTATTTATCATCAATCGAAAACTGCTTTTCAGTTAGCTCGGATTCCATTTATTTGCAGGATTAACTAACTCTGGTTTAACGCAGAGTTAATATCAGCACTGAAAAACTGGACGTTAGAGCCAGTTGTACAAATGTGATTTAGCATGTGTTTTCACATGAAAACTAAGTCCACTTTCATAAAGCGTGCCCATTTCATACATAGTGAGAACTTACACCGTAAGGGTCAGTTGTGCAAATATTAGTGATGCAAATCAATTTTTTTAAGTCGCCGCGCCGGTTTTAGTTAATTTAGCTCAGGTTCAACTACGGTTTGAAATTGGCTATTATGAGTCTCAGTTAATTCGCCAAACCTGGCCTATAAAGGACCAAGTACACTCACTAAGTGGTGTTCACTTTATCGAACTGGGCTTAGTTTTCATACGCAGAACATTGAAAAATTTAACAAGAAGCTGTAGCTGCAGTTATCTATCACACCATCTTAATAAAATCTGAAGTTCGTCCTAATGTTTTCCATTTTATTTTAATTAGTTTTAGAAATTGGAAGAATTGAATTGGTTTTATCAAGCGAATTTTCAAAAAAGGACTGATGAAAGATAATTTTTTAATATTTGAAACACTTTTATTTAAAGTTTTATAAATTCCTCAACAAATAAAAAAATTGCAGTAAATAAATCTAACTAAGGGGACAGAAACTCCCTGTCCCCCTTGCGTATGTTTTTGTCTTTTACTTAAACATTTTATTATGTACTCTGATGTGCTTGAAAAATAGAAAAAGCATTTCGATACTGCAAATAAAAAAGGGCCTTTTTATTTTGTTTGCAACTGTTTAGCTCGACTTTTCCAACTGTTTAAGACGTGACTTTTGTTTTGATCAAGTCTGAAATACCCCGAGGGCTAATTCCGTACAGTAAAAACTGCCGAGCGATATCGTTTTAACGATTTCTGTCTCTAACTTTCTACACAGATGCCAATCTGTATTGTCTGTCGAAACGCTAAAGTTTCGATTAACTTCAACGTATACAAAAATTCTCATTTTATTTATCATATTTATTGCTGTTTTTAAACTTATTTATTAAACAATATAAATTTCTTGTAAGTCATTTTTCTTACATTCTTCATGTTGGTCTTGAAACATATGTGTACAGTTTAGAAATGTCTACCCCTCTACTCAAGGTGACCCTAGACTTGCAAAGAGCGTTACGCAATTCATTCAAAAAGAAATAATCGGGTACGTCAAGTTTTCCCACCGGCAGAAGTCACTCGTCCTACTGGGACTGTTTTTTTTTTTTAATGTTCATTTAAAAACTACCTTAACGTTAAGGGAAACTTCGTTACTATTGATGACGAATTTCTACCAATTTGTTGCTGCATTTTTTAAATTAGACTAAACTAGTCGGCAGTTATGAAATTGTATCGAATCCATTTCAAATTCACAACTAGGGAAAGTACATATATTTTTTAATAAAACAAGAATCTGTATGACTGTTCTAATTATGTTAATATTTTCTCAGATCAACTAAAATGTGCAAAATTTAATTATATGCTCTTTTTGAAGACGAATACCTCTAATAGAATTAACACACATGGGATTTCATTTTTTCATGCAAAGAAGAAAAAAAAATAGAGGATTTTAGTTAAATAAGAAAATAAGCCTGTGAAAGCAAGTTTTCAAGGTAAGATAATAGAATCAATTAACATTTAGTTCAGAAAAGTTGAGTGTTAAGATAGGGTTTTTGTTTTGAGAGTGTAATGCATTTGAACTAATTTAAAAATTATTTATAAATTTTTATTTCTTTTGGGAATTGTGGATCAACGAAGTTCTTTAGAAAGATTCTCCAAAGTAAGAATAAATGTAGGTAGGTCCATTAAGGTACAAGAGATTGCAGTTATTATATTTTGTTAGTAGTATTTAAAACAAGATAAAACTAAATTTCGTTGATTGAAGAACGATTTTAATTAGTTAGGTTAAATATAGAAGCATAAATTAAGTCTAAAAAAAAGCTCAAACAAGAAACAAAAATGGGCACGACTGGATCGCACAAACTTGCTCTCGTAGCTAACAACTTCAACGTAGCTTACAATTCTTAATGTGCATATGTGGTTCTATAACATTATGAAATCATTAAAAAAGTATTAAAAACAATTTAAAATATAAATTATGACTATAATTTACTATAGATTTGTTTTTTTTTTTTGAATAGCTTAAGCAGATAGAGCTCAAAAGAGAGTGTGCCATCTGATTTGTTTGATAAATGTGAATTTACGAAAAAAAAAACTTTCAAAAATTGTTAGAGCGGTTTTCTTAAAAATTAATTTTGTATATATAAAAATTCTTGAACATTTTTAAAAATAAAATTTGGTATGCCAACTTTTATAATTAAATAATTTACAATTTTACACAAAATTTAAAAAATATTATAATAAATCCAAAAATTATTTTTTCTAAAAATTTTATATGCAAAATTGTTAAAATTGTAAAGGACCACTTACATAAAAAATTTGGTTGACATCGGTGTAGCCGTTAACGAGAAATTTGAAAACCAAAAAATCGGTTCTATGACAGGTACCGTTAATAACCGTTACAAAATTTTTTTTTCTACCAAAATATTTATTTTAGTAATTATAGTAGCTCGTAATTTTTTTTTTCAAAATCGTTAGAGCCCTTTTTGAAATAAACAATTTTTGTATATTGGTTGTGTGACAGGTACCGTTATTTTTTGAGATAAAAAAAAATTCAATTTCCACTCTAGGGAATCCCATAAGAACCTTAAGTCCAAAGTTTGAAGAAAATCGCTTCAGCCGTTTAGGCTGCAGGTCGAGGTACATACAGACAGACGGACAGACGGACAGACAGACAAAAATTATTATCTCGAATTTTTTTTTGCACGAATCCTAAACTTGCCCTATACTACGTATATCGCAACTAAAAATTGCAGAAGAGGGGTTGTTTCTTTAACGGTTAACAAACAAAAGAATAGTTTTTTTTTTAAAGGAAATGAGAGTTTTAACCCTTATTTTTTTAAAGAACGCCAGCAGAGGTAGAGATGATGTTGTAGAACGTGTTTACATCTTATTATCGGAAACGGATGCAGTAGAATACTCAACATTTTTGGTTTATAGCAAAAGCTAATAAAATAAATTCTCAAAAACTGAATCAGACGAAGTGTAAATAAATTAACCATCACCATAATGACTCCTTACCAGCATTTTTATTAATCCATGAGAATTTTGTCCAACAATTTAACTAGCAAGCTAGTTTAATTAACTGGTATTTGTAGTTTACTACCATCACCAAAACAATCTTTTAAAACTGTTTTCATCACTTCTTTATCCAAGTAAAAATTTTATTTTCTACAAAATGTGTGTAATTGTGTGGTTTTGTGTATGTTGTTTATGTAAAAGAAAGAAATGTTTTGTTGAAATATGTTGTTTAAATTTTAGTTAAGAATGCATTTTAGAGCGAAAATATATATTTTTTTTAGTTAAGCCGAACTTGCTTTCACGCAGAAAAAAAAAGGAAAAAACCGAAGAAAACAATATACAAAATTAAAAATGGACAAAAGAAAATATTTTAGCATTTTTTACAAGAAATACAAAAATTAAAAACAAAATCAAAACAAAATTTTCACTCGCAAAAAAGCTATTTTCTGTTTTGTTTTCCTTTCTTTTTTGTTTTCAAAGCAAAACTTATTGTATACCAACGGACCTAGATGGATTTTCTTAAGAACCAATGTGACCATCGGACGTCCAAGTAAATCCCATGCTGATTTGAGAAAATTTATTTCACCCTTGAGTATATCGATCATAAGTTCGTTGTCCGAGGCTATGTAGAAGCGCGATAAATCGACGAACTATTTTTTGTATAATATGCATATTTTTTTTTTTTTTCAAATTTTTAAGCAACAAAATAGTAAAATTAATTTTAACAGAGAATTAAAAAATTAAATATTATTAATTAAAAAAAAAAAATTATACAAAATGGAATAAAAATTGCAGAGGAACAAGAGGATAAGGACAAGGGGTGAGAGGAAAAGAATTTAAGGCTGTCCCAAACCAACGCGAAAGCGACGCGGAACATTCGTGACAGCAGTTTTTGTTGCTATTTAGCATTGTTTATTTTTCATTTTTGATATCATTGTAAATGATTCGCTCTGCATAGCGAATGTTTCGTGTTGGTTTGGGAGACCTTTAAAAAAAAAACTACTTACTTGTGGTGTGAAAGCGAATATTTTATCCTTTAATGAATACAATTTACTTGTACTAAGGATACCCACATCGCGAGACTTACGCCCGGTTAATCCAAGTTTACGATTTCTCCCTAGGTAGGTATATAGATGACTAAGTACTCTGGCCGGTTGAACTTCAATTGGTGCAACTTCAGCGATTGTTTGAACATGTAAGTCGTGTTCGGCGAGTTTATCACGAATTTCGTTGTCTTCAGCTATGATGACGACTTGTACAACGACATCAGGTTTCTTCTGAGCACCTAGGCGACGATTAAGTGGATCAAGCTCGCCAACAGCGAGGAAGCCCTGAAATGGATAATGTTGCAAGTATGAAGTGTGTTTATTATTATGTTTTTGTTGTTTTCCGATAAATACCACTATCCTAAAAAATATGCCACCTTAATAAAGAGACGACTTAAATATTGGATCAAAATGGACCATAATGGTTTGAACTTTGAACCATAATTATAATGAACCATACACAGTATGTTTCATGTTTAAAAGTCTAAACCATATCATCATCAGATCATTAATTAGAGCACACTTTCTTATTTAAGTCAAACAATATTATGATTTATAGATTCAGAGATCATACCATTATGATCCATTTTAATTTGCAGGCAAATTTTGTTCCCCACCAGCAGCGTACTAGACTTTAATAAGCAAGTATACTTATAGCTGCGGTGAAAATAATAGCAGAGTAACCTTCACAACAATATATACTAGTATAAGCTAAGATTTGAGCAATTAATTATATCCTGCAATTACTTTTTTGTTACTAGGTTAACGTTTCCAGAAAAAAATCCATAACATAACGTTTTTTTTTTTTAATTTCACTCTAATGTTCTTAAAGTGTGTTTCTTTATATATACATACAAAAGCCGTAGTAAGCACTCGAGAAAGAAAGCGTAAGCGTAAGTGTGGAAAATTTCTTGAAGCCTACAGATTGCCAAAAAATGCAGTTTTCCAAGACCCATGTTTACATGTCCTTTCAGGATTTGCGGAATATCTCAGGCATGGATGAAAGTCCTGTATGACAGCTCTGGTGCCCTTGAGTAAGTGCGACACCCACCAAATGCAAAAGCGAGTGTCGAAACACTTATACAAAAAGAACATAATTGATAGAATTATAATGTAATGATCGGTGTGGCAAGAGGAAATTCCTAAGTCATATGCCAATGAGAAAAAATGATTGATTCACCATATAGCAATATAATTTAGATTAAATTTAATTCGCATGGTTCAAGCCCAGTGTAAATAACTACTAAACTCTTTTAATGTCTACTACAATGTCTATGAACTGTGATGATGATGAATTTTATTTTGCAATTTTTTTTTATTTCTCTGAGCACGACGACCCTCATTTTTACTCAGTACACCAAATCATCTGATAAGATGATGCCTCTCCCTTGTGCAAGATAACAAATTGACCGCTGACTCAACAACTTTCTGTGCTGCTGTCTGACTGACTTCGATTGATAGGAGATGTTTTTTTAAGTACAAATAATTTACAATCGAATTGAAAATAAAAATCATATAAAAAAGAATATTGTGTAATCTAAACTTTCATTTAAAAAAAAACACTTGCGATTTGTTTTTATTTATGAGAATTTCAGAACTTACCTCTTGAAGAAGTTTTCCCAAAATATGCAATGACTGGCCCCACAAGAAAGGACATCTTCCAACAACCTCCCTGGATTGAGAGCCAGGCACCTGGTATTCTTTTCCTACTAGATCAATAGGAACTGCATAGCTTTCTGGCATGAGAAGAACCCCATCTTCCCCACGCACCATAATTTTCTGAAATTAAATATCAAAAGTTGGTTGACAAAAAAAAATTACAATTAGAAATTAAACAAAATCTACCTCTAAACGATCGGCATAGTCCTTGACAGAGAGTTTATCGTTCTGGAAGGCATAGAATAATATCAAATACGAGAAGAAAAGTGGCCATTCACATTCGATATTTTCGAACATTCTTAATTCCCAGCGTTCATAATACAATCTTGATGGATCCTCTTTTGGAGTTCGATATCCATCACGAAGGAAACGTTTGCAACCGTATTTTCCTTGCAATCGATTAAGAATGGCCTCCTTTGTTGTTCTAATTAGCTGGGGGTCGTCGACTGCAAATGCAGGGAATCCAATTACAGAGAGCAATCCAGAGTCAAGTTCTTTACTGTTCGATTCACGAGGCAGCATGGATTGTAACACCGCCTGGCATTTGTGAGCCTCATCAGCCAAAACATGTATAACTGATGCAGGTCCACCACGAGCTCCAAACAAATCAAGCTCATTCATAGCTTCTAGAGCTGCCTTGGCCATTCCAATCGAACTGGCATTAAGTTCTGGCTCTCCGTGGTTAGTCTTGTCTCCACGTTCCCATATCCCATAATCAGGGATACAATAAGCCGACTCAATATAAAATACCAAGTTCTGAATGAACGACACTTCATCCAGGGAGAAAACAATCTGCAACCCGGAGGCAGTCATTTGCGCAAGAATCAACAAATACAATGAAACTGCATCGATTTGCAAATGGCCCCATTCGGCATCACCAACCACAGGCTGTCCATTGCGGCTGGAGAACTTTGCATGCAACGAATCCAGGGGATTCTGTGTGGTTTTGAAACGTTCAACTTTGTCTTTCTGATTCATCATGGCCATGAGAAGGCCACGCATCAGTTTCACACAACTCTGTTCGAGTTCGTAGCACTTGGCACGATCTTCATCCTGATCGGCGATTTTCTTGTAAGCCATGGAAAGTCCCCACACTGCTAGAATACAATACACATTGTCTCGGATCCAAGCGTGAGAATTGACAGCACTAGCCGGGAACAAACCCGTCACGGGCTCCTGGTGTGCCATAATAAGTCGATGGACAATTCGCTGGTAGTAGTCCAGGCGAACGCCCGAATTGCTGCGACTACGCATTTTTCGAGAAGATTTTTCTTAAGTTTCCGCGTAATTGATGAACAAAAATAAAATAAAAATATAGACAATAGGAACTTCTGTCCAACCTATATAGAGCTATAATTAAACAACGACAAAGATAGAAAAATTGAATGAATTTTGCCGTGAGCAAATCTATGCGCCTGTTGAATGAAATTGAAAGTTGAACCACTCACAGCTTAAAAGTCGAGTTGATTTTTGTTTATATTAGATAGGAGACATTTTAAGCAGTTTTTATATAAACAATTAAATAAGAAAAACAACTAATTTTATTGGAAAAACTATTTTAATTCGCGAAGAAAAATATCGAAGAAATTCAAAATGTCACGTCAATGTCAACCTAATCAGTGTGATTAAAATCAGCTGATTGTCATTAAGGTAAGAGCACGCGATGACGGAGCGAAAGCCGCTGTAAAATGTCGCGTTCTGGTGATAGTCGGTTAGGCAGCTACACCCTTCAAGCAAAATCACGGACCCAAATTTCTCGGTTCACTTGGGACTCCAAAAAAAAATGAGTGTCTCACACACAATAACAAATTTTCTGTGTACGCATGTAAAAAGAACGAGAATCGAGAGTATTTTTTTCAAGCATCGAGAAATAGAGAGAGTATAGGCGAAGTATACAATCATTTTGCCTTAATTTCCACCGCTTTTTTTTTAGTTCAGTTTTGTAGGTAGCGTGGCGAAGACGGTTGCTTTTTTATCTCTTTTTTCTTGTTAAAGCTTAGACCGCACTAGGCGGAACTGCACTGCAGCGGAACTGCGATTCACAATAATTTGTATGAAATTTTATGAAGTTCAGTTGCCGCTTAGTGCGATATAGCTCATATAATTTCATACAAACAATGTTTTGCCGCGTCGTGAAGTGTAGTTCCGCTGCAGTTGTGTGCGGTCTAACCTTAACACTTTTAAACATTTCCAATCAGAAATGCAGGTTTCTATTTATTAAATGTAAATTTATATTTGTGGAAATATGTCATGTTTATTAGTGCGAAATAGTATTTAGAAAACCTTTTATGAATGGTAAATAAAAAAAACTCTTGAAATGAAAAAATTCAGTTTGTTTTATTTTTGTAGGCAATGGAGAAACTGGACTAGATGGGAAGTTTTTTTTAATGCTTTTGGTTTGGGTATGCCTCAATTCATTCATTTTTTTTGGAACCGTTTTAGATTCCATTTGGTTTCGGTTCTCCGAGTATGGTGAAACTCTCTCTCTCACAATACATTCACATAATGGCTCCGTGGTGATTCTAATTTCCATACTAATTTCAGCCACATAACGCAGTTTTTCGATCCGTATTTGGATCCGAATGCGAAGTCGTCCATACGTTGTTTGATACGTTTGCGGACCGAAAACGAGCTCGCTTGCTTGAAGGGCACTGCAAACCAAAACTCAGTAGTTTGCCTTGAAGAACAACCCAACCAAAACGCATTCTATAAATGTATGTGTTTCCTTATTTACCAAACAATCGCCCCTCAAAAAAAGTACTTTTGTTTCTCCTCACAAAACCTAAAACTCTTCTATCGTAAAAGGTAAGAAAGAGTGCGATGTATACGATGCACAAAGTTTTGTCTCATTTCGTATGTGCACAACATGACAAACACAAACATTTATTTTATCAGCGGGCGCGAGTTATAAATGTTTTTTTTTTGGTTGTTGTTTATACAAGAAGCAAAGAAACGACTCTAAAGTCTGAACAATTTTTTTATTTATTTTGATAAAACTAGCAATAAACTGGTCACGAAAACTATTCGTAAAATGTAATTTATCATATAAATTTATTGTATATATAATTTCAAAAGCCTCATGATTCAGAAGAAACAAACTAAGTACTTCTTTTACGTACAAGTTTCACCAGTTATATCCGTACTTCTAGATTCGAGAACTCAGTAATTGTAGTAGTACGGTGGTGCGTTCCTTTATTAACCATAGTTAACTATGGTTAACTATAGTTAACAATGGTCGTTCCTTTATTACAAAATAGTTACGATTTGTAACTATATGACGTCATCACATCGTTCCTAAATTCAGTTTATTAGTGTCAAATAGTTACAATTCGTAACTATTTCCAACTCATCTCCATGATATGAGTTGAAAGTGTTGATCTGTCAAGTCACCTAATGTCAGAAGGTTTGTTTACAAAAAAAAATTAAAGAATCAAAACAAACCTTTTTGTGAAGTGAAATAGACTGAAAAAAAATAAAATTAAAAAATTAAAATGGAATTTACTGCAATTGTGAACCAAAAAGGAGAGTATACTCTTAAAGACAATATGATTCTGTGTGTAACTGCTTCAAATGGTAATATTACCAACAAAATTGTGTATGTTTATTAGTGATTAATTTGTTTTTTTTTTTTTTTCAGAACAAATATTTGTTGTTTTAACTCCGGAGGTATGTTGCAGTTTAAATATTCCGGAGAATGACAGCCTCAACGTCAGCACTCCAGCTGCCTGCTTGGTTATTCATTTTGATAATAAATTATAAAAAAAAATTTCCAGTCTTCGCTTGACAGGTCAACAATATCTAACAACAAATCGTTCCTAAATGAAATGTAACAATTTCCAACTCAATCTAACAATGACACTTCAACAATTTTTTTTGACATAACAACCATAGTTAACTATGGTTAATAAAGGAACGCACCACGGATATAACCGGTGAAATGTATACGCATAAGAAGTACTTTTAAAGGACAAGCTTTAAGCTTAGACCGCACACAATTGCAGCAGTGATAGATAATTTTATTTAAACAAAATTATAATATAAATTATCTATTATTATTGTAAGAATAAATTAGTGAAGTTATTTTATAGATTTTTAGCTTAAACGATGTAAATTGTTTAAGTAATTGTATGAGCTATATCGCACTAAGCGGCAACTGAACTTCATACAATTTCATACAAATTATTTTGAATCGAAGTTCCGCTGCAGTGCAGTTCCGCCTAGTTATGGTTTAAGAAACTACTGGCAAATAAACATTAGAAGTACTTCCAGTAGTGCTTCGCTGATATACATTTGAAGTACCTTTGTCAATAATTTAATTGAGGGGAAATTCACTATATTTCGCATGCTAGAAAGAGATAGCTGCTTCATGCATTCTCATGTATAGGAGGTATATAACTGAGTTTTTTCCCGAGCCCCTATCTTTTTTCAGTGGAAAAGAAGTACTTCTATTACGTACATATTTCACCGGTTATTTATGTAGTTCTACGTTTGCTGGGTAGATATCGTATGGGGTTTTCCATTGGTAAATTTAACGGTAAGACGGCTTTCACACAAGGAAACTGAGTTGCCAGAAACTGGCTAGTTTGTAGGCGAAAAGGGTGTGAGGGGAAATTGTTTGTCTTCCTTTTACGCCCTTCTCGCCTACAAACTAAAAATCGCCGGTAACTCAGTTTCCTTGTGTGAAAGGGGTTTAAATTCATTGAGCTCAGTTTTCTCTTCTGAAATTGATTAACTGAAGAGGATACACATGAAAAAACACGAATTGGTTAGGATATCAGATTCACAGATGTAATTTTTCTTTAATGAAATTCATTTATTTTTATGAATATGAATTGAAGCTCAGCGGGTTTTAACGATTTCGATAATTTTGTTCAGATCCTTGTGGTAAACACTTGAGATAAATCCAAAGTTTGTTTCAAAGATTTAAAATTAAATTAGAAAGTTACTTGGAACAAATCATGTAGAATAGTGTGGAAACAAAATATGAAAGCCCAGCCTACACAACCCGACATTCTATCCCACACGATTTGACATGTGTTAATACATGAATAATTTTAGGAATGGTTCTAATTCTATCCCACATTCTATCACACTTTATTTTAGGTTAAGGTAATGTATTAATACAAGCAAGTGTGGAAGCAAAATATGAAAAGTCATTTCTTTCACACAAATTTGGCAGTCGCGTGGAATTATTTCCCACTTTCAATTTGACATGTATTTATACATAGTGGGGTAGTGTGGAAGGGCTATTAGTCTTTTTTTCATTATAAGTTAAGGTTATATACAAAAATGTAAATTTCTTTATCTTAAATGTTATCACCTCGTGGCGAGTAAGGTTAAAAAGAAAGTGAAAGGAAATGGAAATTCAAGGATGGAAATTTTGACGTTTATGTAAGTGTGGCAGGTAGCTCCGCTCAACAGTCAATTTGCCAAACTACATTTAGGTTGCGTTAGCATTTACAGAGATTGCTGCTTTATTTTTTTGTTTACATAATTTATAGAAAAAGCAATATTAAAAACGATACCATCCTATTGTTTTTGTTTTACGTGATGAGACCTCAGGAAAAGTTTTATAGCTTAAACAATACTTATGGCTTTCTATCTACCTATACTTTTTAAATCATTCACTTCGTACATGCTTTAAAAAGAGAACTTTTAGAATGATTTGAGCTTTTTTTTTACTGTGCTTCGAAAAGGAGTCGTCAAGTAGGTATATAAAAGCTATATTTGATTTGTGTCTGGCCATATAAAAAAATACAATTTCAACTTAGCTATATTTTATGGTAGGTATGCATTTACTTCTAGCTAGCAAAATCCTTAAGTTATTTTTTTCAAAAATGTAGGGATATCTACTCGGTTATAAACGGTTAAAGCTTTGGTATATTTTAGTAACTACATATAGTAGATTTGTATTCATCTAAGCTTTCTGTTCCTAATCTTTTTTTCAGAATAAAAAACTAAGTTTAATTTCTAAAATGTTAGATGTATAATTTGCAAATACATAGAAAATAAAGTTTCAAAGGTCGTAGAATTTAATTTAGCAAAATAGACAGTTCATGAAAAAAAAAAAATTAAAAATATTTAACAAAAAAAAATCAAAACAAGCTTTTATCAAAATATTGCTGGTGAGTTTGGGACGGTGTGGTGAGAGTAATCGTTCGATATGCTCAGACGATTGGAAAATTATATACAAGAAATTATATAAACAGTACTAATTTAAGAAAGAGCTTCACTTCGTTGGGGAAACAAATTCAATGCTTGCATAGTTTTACTATAAATTCTTTTGGTAAAGTTATTCAATTTCTTAAACCGGACGGAAAAGTTATTTGAGTTTTATTTTTTAATTTTCAATAGAAACATAGAACAAAAAGATTTTTTCGAACACTGTAAAACTATGATGGTTTTTGTCTACACTTAAAACCTAAATACATTTAATACTTATCTATCTATATCTAACCTATGCTAGTTATGGGAACTTGAGCTTATTTTAAAAGTTTTGAGTGACTCCGAAAAAGAAATAATGAATCAAGTTCGAGTATGTTTGTTACTCAAAAACTTTTTGTTTCGATAAAATGTTTACAAGCTATGTTGCCCACATTCAAAAATAAAAATATAATTTAGAGACGATTTTTCAATCATATCGGTTAAACTATCCGAGGAATAAATATTATTCGAAGACTATGTGAGGTTTAACTGAATATTGAAAAATTGGCCTTTAATTCAACAAAATTATACTCTTTTAACTTGAGTATTTTATTTTAAGAAACAGTACCTAAACATGAAAATTATTCGTAGTTCTTATAGTCCGAATAACAAACGACGCCGGCCGTACCGGCCAGACTTTTACATATTCAGCCATCTTCATGATTTTCATTTTTTTCACGCACATATCCAACGCCGATTATAAGCCTAGTACGCTGCTGATGCGAAACGAGTTTTTTTTTGTAGTGACTCTAATACTACGTTTTAATTGGAGCCGAAATGAGGTAATTTCGAAATTAGCTCATTTGGAACGTCAAATTTGTATAGGAAATGACGTTCCAAATGAGCTTATTTCTAAATTACCTCATTTCGGCTCCAATGAAAACGTAGTATAACGCGACAACAAAATGTTTACGAAAACACAGCGGAAAAGTATTCATGGAGAGTTTTACAAATTTCAATTAAATAAAACAATATTTAACAAAATAAAAAAAACAAGGCCATGCAGTTATGAAAGAAACAATAAATAAAAACACGAACAAACCCATAAATGTTATTTTTCCGCGCATAATTAATGATCCGGGGAATTATTTCTGTGCGAAAAGAGAGTAAAGATTTCTCAAAACGATCTGGAATAATCATAAATTTTGTTGGTCGAACAGCGTATCGTTGAACGAAAACCACAACGAAATTTTTCGTTTATGATTTCGTCATATCATTTTTGTATGGTATTTTTCGTATCACATCAGCAGTGTACTAGGCTTTAAATGGGAACAAGGAGCCATAACGCACTGGGTCAATTGTCAACCAGACTAGCCTGGAGAAATCAAGTTTGCAGGGAAGTGAGAAGAAGAGTTAAGGCTTAACTACATAGACCTACTTTTGCCATAAAGTACAAGCTAAGGAAACCTGCTGGCAAAAAAAAAATCCGAAAATTGTTCTGACAGATAAATTAAGCCACCATACACAATTTTCAATCGTTTCAATATTTATTTCTCACTATCGTACTTTTGTACAAAAGTATGTCTATGTAGTCAAGCCTTTAGGAATGAAACGAACAAAAGGTTCACCATTGTTTCGAGCGGTATAACAAAGTTAAACAGGTTTGTTTACGCCATGTGTGATTGAATCAAAAGTTACTCTGGGGTTAGTTTAGTTCAAAATTGAGCCGCTGTGTGATGTCAAAAGGAGTGTTTTTTACAAACGGGTGACATTTGGAACATTTTGTTACCGTTTTATGAAAAAAAAAACAATTGTCTAATGTTACATTACATCCATCAAAAATTAACTTATTTGTTAAATATTGTTAAATTGTTTAATTTCAATTCTATACAGTTTCGTGATTGATTTTATTTTTTAGTTTGTAAGTTAGTATAGGATGTATTGTATATTATATACATGTATACAATATCGTAGTTTCATAAAAATGCTTATGAGCAAGAGCAGTGTAACTATATAAAATGATAAAGAAGGCCATATATTACAGCCACTTTTGTACTACTTTAGCTATCGCTAGAATAAGACAACTCTGTTATATTTATAAGAAAGACTCAATAAAATTCAATTCAATCCAATTGCTACGGAGATGATGCATTGAAAAACTTAAAGATATCTTATAACAACCCGTTATTGTTATTTATTTATTATTTTAAGAACTTCAGAAATCTGCTTTTGACTATACTTGTATTTTACTTAACAACAATCAGTTGTATACTTTGAATTATATAATTATTTTGTATGAGAGTTTGACTTCAAATCTTCTTTGACTATACTTTTGTAAATAATCAAATCTTCTTTGCATTTCTATTTCTCCTAAAATATTTTTCTAAATTTCAAAGCCTACTAGTTTTCAAATAATTTATTAATTTTTCTCACTATAAAAGGAGAATCAAATTCAGTATCAAATTACTTTCGACTTGACCAGGAAACTGACAGGTAGTATTTCAGAGGTATCTTTATACCGCTTTTTATTACTTGTCTTTCTTTCTGGGATTTTGGTAATTATAAGTCATTTCCTTCATCAGTTACTGCCGACTTTTGCCCGCATAAAAGAAAATGAAAAAGGCATATAATCTAAAAAATACTAAGAAGAGGTGACTTAAGCCCCTTTGGGTGACATTCAGGAACGAAATATTCCTCGTACGACGTAATATAGTTCCTTACCTATCAGTCAACGTATGAACTGTCAAATTCCATTAAAGGATGGCTACGATGATTATGGATTAAAAATCCTCCAAAAAATCAAACATTTTTTAAAAATTATTTTTAAAAAATCAAAATTTTTGAACAAGATGAAAACCAATCTATGTTACAATTGACGCGACAGAAAAGTCTGTCAATGCATCCGTCAACGCATTGACAGTATTATGCGTTGACCATCGCAAGACTTGATGCAGAATTCGATGTCATTCATTGTTAAGTAAGAAAAAATCGTAGTCCGATGCCAAAGCAAATTCAATAAAAATGTCATTTAGAATCCTAGATAGGCTATCCTGGTAAAAGCTGAACGTGACCGCAGATACTTGAAAGCAACTTGCTTACAAGTTGCGTGCCGCCTACGTCACATCAAATTCACGTATACGAACTTGACAATCAATCTAATGTACCCAACTGGCTTGCCAGTACTGGCTCGTGTGGTCTCAGGGTAAGAACCCGATTACACAATTCATTTTTCTTTTGGTTGTCTCGCCTTTCTTCTTTTTGACACATTGGCTGAGAAATTTAGAGGGAAGGAAGTAACGAAAGCAGGAATGAAAATCTCAAGACCTTTTGTAGTTAAACATTGACGTTTCTGATTTGGAAAATTGTTTTTCGTAGTAGTAATATACCTACATATGTTGTAAAATAGTATGTATATTTGAGAAATAAGAGATTAAAAGACATTTTTAATTATTTTTACTGATTATGTTCTCATAAAACAACCCCAAATTCCATGAATGTCAAAATAACAAAAGAAAGTAGATACGTATGCATTTTCACGAACCGTCCAATCATGAAGGTACGGCCTGTCAAAAAGACGAAAGAAGAAACAAACGAAAAAACGAACCGTATACTCAGGCTCTTATTTTTCATAATTTTTGTTTATTCATTCATGTTAGTTCGATTAATTTTATAACCTATGCACATATTTCTGTATTATACAGTATATAAGCATACGCATGTCAAAAACCTAAGATTAAAAACGAATAATCTGAAAGCTCCTATTACAAGTTATCTGACAGGCCATCTCTCCCACAATTACTTGTTTGAGATGTTGTGTTAATATGTGACCATTTTTATCAAACGAACTTCACTTCAAATTTAATTGAGCTCTCTATCTATGAAGCTACAGGTTTGTCTTCAACTATTCGTTTAACCCAAAATTGTTAACATTTTGTAACATAAAACCACTATTACAAAGAGATTAATCAACTTGCCTGGAAAGTTTCTAATTAAATTACTCTAGTGGTAATCAATTCCCAACCAAGGGAAGATTACAGTTATTATAAGATAAAATCTCCTGGATCTAAAATGTATCCTCCAATTAAATTCCTTTACTAATGAACACAAATATGTAATTTAATTCTGGGGACCCTCGCCGAAGCCCCATCCAAAAGGACATCATTGCATGATGATGCGACTTTGTCCAGTTGTGTAAGATTTCCCTGCTCTCCGATGATGCTGTGTTGCTGTAGCTTTCTGTGGAAATACAAGTTGAACTTTCATCTACACTCTATTACCTTGTAACGGTGTTTTAAATGCACATACCTAGGTATACATGTACGTGTGTGTTATGTATAGATTATTTCAGAGTGCCTGCACACAGAATTCGCTCCAAATGCAACGATACATTTTCAAAATAATCCTTTCAAAAATATATCACCAATTTTTGATAACATCACACTTCGAGTTCTGCGAGTGTTTGTGTGTATGTTTGTATATAGAAACATGGGTAAACTATTCCTCAACCATCAATATTGTTCAGAATTACCAGTTAAATTGGTCCAGTCGCATGTTGGCGAGGCAATATTTACACTTACAAACACTCAAAGGATAGCAGCGTGCATGGGTATGTGTTTGCTATTGAATAAACATAAAACAAAATGAATTTATAATTGACACCTGCTGCGGCTAAAGTGGTATGTTGGTACTTGCGTTAACACCGTACCTAACAGAAAACACCACTGACGTTGAATTTGCAAAGTCCGTACTCGGGCGCCATTCTGTGGGTATATTTGACAATTATTATCCTAGATATGACTGGAATGGCTAACAATTTGTGTTGTGAGAGGCAGAGGCAAGCGAGAAGAGTTTTATAATATTTATAAATAAATACATATAGCGGGCTATTTGTAAGTGGCAGGACAATTGGTTAGCTTTATATTGATTGGGTTAGATAAAATAATAAATTCTGCCGCAATTTGTGTGTTAACAAAATATTAAAATCAAATGCAGAATTTAGATTTTATGAAATTGTTTAGTAATTAAGAGAAAATTCATATAAATGTTTTATGGCTTTGCATTTGAAAGGTGAACCTACCTCTGAATGTTTTATCTTTGAGTTGACCTAGTTTTTGGATTTTATTTGACTGAGGGCTCTATGGGGCTGTTTTATATCGGGTTAAAGGTTTTTCATGTAATAAATACATTCAAGGTAGGTATGTAGGTAATTTATTTATGCAACTTGTAAGAGATATAATTCGCAATGGCGACTGCGATAAAGGTAATTTAAACATTTCAATTTAAAAAAGCTATAATCTGATGTAACTGTTTGGCAACTTTAGTTATAATTACATATGAATGTACCTATTCATAAACACATAATACCGGCAAAACAACACTAAAACGTGTATTTTGTTTAAATAGTTAATCCTAAAATACAGTCTATACTTAAGAAATATAGTATTTTTGCACTAAGTCTAAATGCACAGCTTCAGCATTTTTTAAATGGTTTTCCAGGAACTTCCCTTCTGTGATGTTCCTTATTGTTTTTAATAAAAATGTTTTCTAACCCCCATATTAATAAACGGAGCTAGCGGCAAGTTATAATTATTAACTCGTGATGGACAGTTAGATTTCTGCCACTTACTAGCTAGCTAAACCAACAAGGAAGGTGGTTTAGTGAAGGGTTAAATGAGATACGTTTTAATTCACTATTTGTCTCTTAATACACGCTCACACGAGAGCTCGAAAGTAACTGGTGAATTAAGCGCTGTTTTTATTAATATGGCCATAAAAGTCTAACATTTTCAAAGAATGTACCACTTGGTTTCTAAGTCCACCTTCCAACTTTTCATGCACCAACTAAAGCTGCAGGATGTATGTATAAGGTTCATGGTTTTGATTCTTTCTTTAAAGCTCTACTCTTAAAGCATATACTTAACTGTAAAGTCACTCTCAACTGAATGTCCTGACAAAACTACACTGTTTTAAAGTATAATCGTTTTTATTTCCACAAACACTAATCGACAATTTGCACATTTAAGCGTCTTTCAAGAAATAGTGATATGTATTTTAATTTGTGTTCACTGTTTTTTTCTGTCCGGTGTATTATTACACCCCAAAACAGCACACACAACCATTTTCAAATTTCAAAATTTACTTTTTAAACCGTAAAACAAATAAAATAACAAAAACCATTGAAAACTTCCAATAAACAATCTCGGTTGTCTAACTAGCAGATGACGATGATGTCATAGCATAAGCAAGATGGCGAATTGGGTGTATCTAATGAGCATACCTTATTTCTGTTTATCGTGCATCGAGCTAGAGCCTAAAAGATTGAACGGATTTGCTTCAAATTTGGTGTGAAACATTTTTATGTGATTCCCTGGAGGAAAAAATCCAAATTTTGATTTTTACTGGTAGCTTTATCTAGAACGCTATACAACGATTTCGGTTTTATTAAGTTTTCTAAAAAACGGCCCTAACGATTTTTGATTAAACTTGGAACATGTAATTTATACAACAGTTCTAATAATACCGAATGCCACGTTTTCGAAGAAGGGAAATAAAGTTACATATGTTTTTTTTTGTTAAAAAAAATTTCATTTTTATACTTGTTTAGGTCTATTCCTGCATTTCTCAACATTGGCTTGGTTAATTTTATCATTATTTTCCAGTTTGGTAAATTTAATTTACAAATATTGCATTTCTTATGAATAATTTTTTTTACGAAAAAAAAACAAAACAAATAAAATTAATTTTCTTTTATGTTGAACTTTTTTTTTCCAAATTTGTTTGTATTAAACTAAATAATTTAAAAAATGCTATTTAAAGATGATATTATTATTTTAAAATTTTTAAAAATATTATCAAGCCATTATTAGCCCCGTTTTATTATCCACCAAGATCCACATGGATCATCCTGTGATGATAAAACGATCCAGATCCTTCCGATTGTGGTATTCCTGAGTTTTTTGACGTTTTCAATTTTGACATGTAAACAAAAAATAAAAATGGACAAAGTAGTTGAATTAAGTAAGAGAAAAGGTGCGAACAGTGAGACACTTTTCTTTTAAATTGGTATATCTCTGAATGTTTTCAAGCAGTCTTATTCAAATTTGGAGTATATTTAAAGGCATATTTTACCTAAATGTTCCAAAAGAAATTTTAGTGAAAGGATCCATGAGAGCATCACAACAAACTGAAATTAAGAAAAAGTCAAATTGTCTCATTGTTTGCGAGCGGTGCAATCAGTCAGACAGCGTAAGGTGAACAGTGAGACGAACAAACAAAAACACAGAACAAATAATAGAACCTTAAAGAAGTAAGTAATTTGTATTTTATTAAATAAATTAAGAGCCAATTTTTCAATCACCAGTTAAACTATCAGAGGAATAAATACTATAGCAACAGGAACAAATTTTTGTTTTATTCGAAGAATAAGTACTATTTGAGGTTTAACTGACTATTGAAAAACTGGCCCTAAGGCCCATTTGCTGATACGAAACTTAAGGATTTAAGTTCAACATAAGAACTTATGTAACAGTTTATGCTTGGGAAAAAGTAGAACATAAGCGCTTATGTTGAACTTAAACATTTATGTTTCGTATCAGCAAACGGGCCTAAGTAACCTAAACACATTTAAAAAAAAAAAACAAGGAATAAAGAACAATAAACTAGAAAATGTAAAAAAACATATAATCACATTGAGATAATTTTAAATTCACAGGGATGGTTTCGAATAAAAAAAATTCATCACCTTAGGCTGATTCCATACACATATTTAATTCGTTTTGTAGCAACAACAAATCCTGTTAAGGAGAAAAAAAAAAAAACAAAAAAAATTACAATTAAAGTGCAAACATGGAAGCATGTCTCACTGTTTGTTTTATGGAAATGTCTCACTGTTCGCTTTTTGTCATTTTATAAAAAAATCAATATATTAAAAAAAATCAATGATTTTGTTGTTTTATTGTAATAGAACACATATAAATGTTATATGTAAAAAAATTTGTGTATTTACCTATTTATTTCCGTTGCTATGTTCAATTTAAACACACTCCGAAAAATACTTCGAAGGATTTTTTTAATGTTTATCCGGTGGAGGTTAACGCGCAACTGAAATTCGTGCGCAACAGAATCAAAACACAATCGAAACATGTGGAGGGGGCAATAAACGTTTTTACCAACACTGGCATGTCTGTGCATGCTTTCACAAAAGAGTAAAATGAGTTGTCTGACTGTGTGCACTGTCTCACTGTTAGCACTTTTCCCCTAAATTTTCTTTTATTAACAAAAAAGAACGTTTTTTTAGAAAGTGAAAGATAGTGACTGTGGGACGCGCTCTACTCAAACGTCCACATCAACTTCTACTTCAAATTTAGCTGTGATTTATCATATTTTATCGGGATCTGGATCTTGTGTTTTTGAAGTGAAACTTCTTTGCGCGCGTTGAGAGTGAAATTTCAAGGTTGAATTTTTGTGAAATGAAAATATGTAACACCACATGTGCAACGCTGAGATCGTTGTTTAGCTAAGTGGTGGGACGTAGAGTAAAAGTAAAAAATTTTATTGATAGGCTAATATATTTTATAGTGCAATAAGTTTGGATTTTTTGATAATCTATATTATTGTAGCAGATAAAAGGGAAAATGTCCTTCTATGTCTTTTTTTTTAAATTTCTTTAATTAGAATGCTAGAGTTTTGAAATTTTTTTGGTGAATAGACAATGAAATTCTAAGAATATTACTAGTTTAAGACTTTTATATCTATCTCCTACTGGTATGGAGATATAAATTATTTTAAACATTTTATCTCAAAATAGGCTAATTTCAAAAAACTATATTAAATCAGGAAAGTCCGCTAAAAATTTGAATTATATATGGTTGCAAAATAAATAAAACCAAATTAAAGTTGTCATATAGAAATTTTTGATTTTGAGTGTGGGAATTTTTGGAAATATTCGGAAAAACTTCTCAAATAAACTGATTTATATCTTTTAAATTTTCACCTTTTTTTACTTTAAATTTTCACCATTATTATTTAATTTTCAAGTTTACAACCCGAACCCATCGATCATTTTGATATAGAACACATAGGTGCGTCTTACGCATATAAGCTTAATATCCCTATACATATCGATATTTTTATATCGACAAAGAAGTTTCACTTCTGCCACGAGTACAGAGTTACACGCGCTCTTTTTTTTAACAGTGCTGACAACATTTACGAATCAAATTATTTTTGTATTACGTGTGAAAGTTAATGCAGACCCATTTAAAAGATAAGAAAACACAGCTATTTTAACTACACCGTCAATGTCTAGCTACTTTCGGTTACAATTTACATTTATTTTCAAACGAATAATATACACCGTCTAGCTATATTTTAGTTGTTAACTTCAAGAGCAAGTTCGTGCGATCCAGTCGTGTGTTTTATTTAACTGCCTATAAGTGTGAAGTAAGGAGTGATCGTGTTGAAAAATGTCATCGTACGATAAGAAAGCGTATATCGCACATGAATCAAGCATCAAATCAGTATTAAGATGTAATCTGAGGTCTATTACCGTAAACAATTTAATTTAATATAATAGTACACTATGGCGTATGCGTACTTTTTTATTAGCGTCTTAGCAATTTTTGTTCTAGTTTTTCTATGACATTTTTAAAAGTTATTTTTCAGTTATTAAGTTATTTAACTATTAATGTGGAAATAAAAAATAGCCAGAGAGTGTAGAGTCTACCATGAAAGAATAATTTTAGAAAAATCTATAATGGCGTTGCGTTTTTAAAAGATTAAATTGAGTAAATTTTTCACCATTCAGTTCGACGAGTCAATAGACGTATTGAACAGCTAACTTTTGCAGTTTTTTTTTAATTTTCCGTTTAAAAGAACGTTAGTGGGGATCAGTTAAAAAAAATATTTTATCAATTTTGAAAATCAATCTTCGGTCAGTTAAAAAAGATAGGCTTGAAATTTTGAAAATTACCCTTTAGTCACTGGCAAATGAATTTTTAAAATTTCTAGTTAAAATTGTTATTTTTATTAAAATTTTCAAAAGAAAAATTACGAGTAGTTTTATTTTTGTGTCTTTATTATTCCGAAGTATTTAAGCGACTCTTAATCTAAATACAAAAATAAATTTTAATCAATCAGATATATTTCTTATTCTTTATTTTAGCTGATTGAACAAATTGAAATTTTTCATTATTAATTATTTGTGATTGAACATCTTAAACAAAGCTATTCATATTACCTGAATAAAGCAAATCATAATGTTATTGAAATACAATCCAATTCACTCGTTTAAATACAGAGTATTTTCAATAGACATTTAACGATTTCTCTATAACCTTTTATAATTATGAAAAATCTAAATATAGAATTTATTAAGTGTAATATGGGGATTAAGATCCAGGAAGAATTTATTTATGTTAGTCTTATGGTTCTTTGAACAATTTTGTCACAAAATCGACCTTATTTTTTCTGTAATTCGTTGAAATACACCTTAAAAAACAACGTAGTAGCTCATAAAATTGTTAAAAATGGTTAAAAATAGTATGCACAAAATCAAATAATAAACAGTTAAAGACATTTTCTTATGAATTTAACAATTTTGCCAAAAGGAAGTGTTCGCACTGAAGAGAAAAATCTCAATTTCGAGACTATCAGGACGTTGTTCATTACAGTCGCTCTGAAGTTCGCAACATTGGACTAAGTATGCAGCTACCTTCGATATAGGGAAAACATTGAAAAAAACAACAAACCTCTAGCAAACATGGCTACAACACCTCAAGAAAGACAACGCATACTCCGAAAAGCTGGGAAATTGTCCTCGCAACTTTCTCAAAAACTAGGAGACAGAACCATTTAGTTTTCAGTGTTCAGTTAATAGGGGTAGTGAATAATAAAAGCAAATTCAGCATTCTATTCCACAATTAAAAAAAAAAAACATCAAAAATAAAACATTTCAAAGTTTATTTTTTTTTAGTTTTGAGTTTGAAAGTAATTTTTACAAAAACTATGGACACTAATAACTTGATTTGAAAATAAAATAGAAGAACAGAATTCTAGCTTTCAAAAAAGTGTTGTAAGTGTTTCTGTTGTTTTTTAATATTTAATTTAAAAAAAAATGCCCCTGCTCGCTAAAGGGACCATGAAAGACCCCCCTCTACGGCAAACATTTATATTGTATTCCTTAAAAAAAAACATTATTATTTTTAAGTGCACTACGAAACCAACTCTTACATATTAAATTTTGCGTAATTTAGTATACATCAACTTTTTCGTATAGTTCCGGATACATAGATAAAAAAGTAAATTATAACTACACTCTCAGCCACACGACATGATGAAATAACAGTGAACAAATTGTATTTACGTTTTTTGTTTTTTCCAGGTCAATTGGTCAGCAAACATTTATTATCTAAGACAATAACAGGTTTTTCAGGTTTGTTGACTTTTTTAACCCAGCACCTCCCTTAATATTGACCCTGGCAAAAATATGAACATAGCTTATTTAATAGAAAATTTATTTTTCTCTAATTTTGTAGGTTGTGCAAATATTCACGAAAATCTAAAAAGGGGTAACTTTAACCCTCCCTCCCGAGTTTAGCTCGCGGCCTGGGCTAGGGACTTTGGGTATGTTATACCTAGGGGTATCCCGTAACATATAAAAAATGATCCAGAGAGCACTCTTTTTTGCATTTATTTTATAATTTTGAGTCTTCGTTGACTGGGCGAATAAAATTAACATCTTGTATAATTGAAAATGTAATTTTAACTTTTTGTTCAAAGTCTGATTAAATATGTAGGTAAAGTGCTAATTTCCTAGATTCCTTGAACATGTCTTTCTAGCATATACCATAAAGATTTTATTGAAATTTTCAAAAATAAAACTTTATCGATTGGGCCTGAATAAAGAATCTATTTTATTGTATACTTCTCTATGCGCTCTTTTTCTTTAATAGTTCAACGTAAATATATTTGAGATATTTTGTTTGTTTTTAAGTACATACTCCTCGTTTTTATCCAAAACATTTTCAAGTTTTTTGAAAATAAGTATATCCATTGAACCTCCGACTAAGCTTAATTTTGCAAAGTCATCTTTTTTTTTTTTGTTATATTCCACGCGCGCAAAAGGGGTTATGGCTACCCTTAAAATGTTTTTAACACAGCACGAGCGATTAGGTAAGTAGGAGAGGATTTAGAAGGAGATACCGATGCACATTGGTTTTGAACGTTTGCACATCGAAATGAGAGGGGAAAGTCGTGTCAGGTAAAGCATTCCACATTCGTGTGGTGCGACTGAAGAAAGAATCCCTGTTTAGTGAAAGAATTTTATTAAAAAATTCATAAATGTTTTTTTCTTTTACAGTGTCTATTTTAATATTTCTTTAGTTTTTGTTCATACTCCAACTCTTTGAACACGATTTAAAATTGTTCAAAACGATTTGAATAATATTCTAGTGCATTCACCCATAGTAACTATAACTATACAGGTTGCGGAGCAAGCTTAGTTCAAGATTTTTTCTTTAAACATAATGTGTGTACCTATCTGCGCGTGTTTTTTTGAAAATTTTTTAAATTATGCACGACAATAGCTATTCATTTTATTATTAACACAAGGTAAAAAATATGCTCTATAACGATTGAATGCACGAAATTCACTTCCACTTAAAAATCTAAAACTCGATTTCGTCGCGTTAAATCGTAAAAATAAGTAGGTATTTTACGAACTTTTTAACGTTAATATTCTAATGTTTCATTATAATCGATATATTTAGACTAGCATCTTTACCACATTTCTACCCTTCAAGCGGTCAGATTTTTATTTTTTTTATATAGGTATACATTTATTTTGCGAGTTTACGTAGCCGACATTGTACTATCTTAATCGATTTTAATATAATATCGGTTATAAGTATTTCGAAAAAATAGGCGAACTATTTAAACTTTATAAACTCAGTCACGATCCAATCTACTGTGGTTGGTTGATTTATTATAAAATAAAGATTAATTTTATGAGTGAATATAGCTGAACTTTTTTTGAATCGATTATCATATCGTTCATGTCTCGAGATTATTGAAAGCTAGTGACGGTAAATTAAGAGCAAGGTGTTTCAGAGTCTCAAGTAAAAAGGCGGATAATTTAAAAATTAACTATTTCAAATTATAAACAAAAAGTTATTCAATTAAAAATACACATTTTATGTGTTCGTCGACATTTAATTTCCTTCAATATCTTTACTATAGAATAAGTGCTTAAGGTATGCACATTTGAATATTTTGGATTTTAAACTATTTTTAAATTACTATAGGTACAACGAGAAACGTTGGTATCAAAATCTACAACAATAATTTTAAATTGTACCATATTTCTAAAATTGAGGGCTGGCCACACTACAAGTTATGTGTTGTACTACTTGCACTGCACTACATGCTAGTTGGCAGCACTGCAAAACTAAATTCGGCTTATCCCACAAACGTCAGTGACAAACGGAGCTATAAGAAAAAAACACAACAGACAAAAAAAAGTTTAACAGTGGTGCGTTCTTTTTTGTTACTATAGTTTACTATAGTTAATGTGTCAAAAACAAGAGTTGCGATGTCATAGTTAAAAAAGTTACTCTTCGTTCCTTTTCATGATTTACGATGAAAGTTAAAAACATAGTTGATCAGTTAAACGAAAGTAGTTAAACAAAAATCGAAAAAAATGAGAAATAATAATCAAGAAAAAATTGGTATTGCATCAAATTTATTAAAAGCAAAATTGTACCTATTAGAATTTCAAAAATGCATCTATTTTACAAATTAATTCACTATTAACTTCATTTTTGCATGAAATCGAATCATTAAACAAAATATTTGCAATTTGTTTTCGCTTTCATTCTTTATCGGCACACATTTTATTATTAAACAATTTACCAAATTGGAAGAAAGCGATTTCGAAAGAAAGTATAATTTAGAAAACAATTATAAATATAAAAATGGATAAAAAACAATAAAATTGCAAATAAATAATTACAAAATTGAAAAGAATTTCAAATTAAAAGACGAAAAATAAACACAAGCTAACCTCAAAATGAAAACATTCCAATTTCAGCTGTGTTTGACAGATTTGTTTAATTTAATACCCTAAACTTGAGAACCTAAAGCAAACCAAGGGGGCCTTGACAGAAGTAGGTACAGGCCCCGCGCTGTACCTAATTCTGTCACCTAATTCTGTCAAGGGTGCCCTGACAGAATTAGGTACAGGCCCCGCGCTGGCTTAATCCGGCACGGCAAAAACTAACTTTGGGGTTAGAGTTGATCATTGAACGAAAAACTGACAGATGAGAACAGGAAGAGAAATGAACAAATATCATTGGAACGAATGTGTTTCACTTTTTGGAAAAAAATGTCAGCTGTTCATTGAAAACGATTTTCATCATCGAAAAACTAAAAATGATTTTATAAGAAAGTTATAAGGAAAACTAAATATTTTGTTTACTAAAAAAAAATAAATAAGTAACAACCTTCATGTCGCTACCAAAACGCTATCTGATTTATTTGTTTATGATCCTCAAAATTGAAAGACAAAATTTTCAATGAAATCTATAAATGGCGCCTTAGCTACAAAATGTGTCAATTTCATTAAAGTCGGCAAAGGAACAACGAAATTGACAATTTTTTGAACGGCCCTCATTTGAATATATTTTGTTTCTCAATATATCTATCTCAGCTACAAACTGTTTGAATTTCATTGCAATCGGTCAAAGAATAACGATGTAATAGTCCGGTCAGGAAACCAAAACCCGTGTGTTTTTGGGGGGGAAGTTTTTTTATGATTAGAATTTACTGCTAACATTTTTTAGATGAATTTTAGCCTGGGAGTCATTTCTGAAATCTTGGCGTTTAGCCGCAATTTTGAAAATGGCGCCCAACGTTCCTGAAAATTAAAAAAATCTGTCAAACTACTTAGACAATTTTAGTATTTAAGGTGTTGTTGTGTTGGTCTATCAAAACGACCATGATCCCCACCCCCATTCCACCCAACCATACCCCCCCCCCACAAAAAAAAATTAAAAGATATATTTTTAAATTGTTTTATTGTATGCAGTTATGCAGTTATAGCTATAATAACTGACTTGATTACCCAATAATAATGAGATTGACATACTTTGTATGCTGAATTACTGTTATGACATCAATGTGATAATAAAAGCTACTTTACATATCCTGTAATCAGTCATTAAACTCATCTTCTGTGTCGCTATCTTCAATTGATATATCATAGCGAACCCCATTAAATTCTTCCTCGGCTTCGACGAAAGATTCCTCTTCAAGGGTTTCAATGGATTGAAGCTATTGGATTCCACTTAGAATTGAGGGTGTGGTTAATAGGTCGCAATCCGTCTTGGTGCTTTTCCCATCCGTAGTCAGTTGGAAGTAGACATTTTCAAAGTCTTGCGTTTTTATATTTATAAGCCTGCAAGTGGCTTCGGAGGCAATGTTGTCTAAATGCATCTTCGTCAGGGGGTAACCTAGCAGAATCATAATGGTGTATCTGCTGCCATTTTCGTGCTCGGGCTTCACACAAAGTTGCGCTCACTGTATCGTTATGGATAATTCTAATTGTAAACAACTGCAGTTGAATGAACAGTTCATCAGATAGTTCACATAATAATGCACATGCCTTGTCTTGTTCTGCTAATAGTGAATGACAGTTATAGAATCTTGTATCATTTCCTGATTTCTTATTATACATATACATCTCTGGTTGAGTTAGGTTAGTGATATATGAAGCAATAACCCATACATATGTATCCTCGAAATCAAATACAACTAGATATAAATGCAAATCAGTTAACTGTGCTGCCTGGAAAAAAGCTCTGGTATCTGCTTCACATGAACATGGTGCTTCAAATTGAGGAACGCATTCTCCAGTTGTAAGATCATAGCAGAAAAGATCCATGGAGTAATACCAGTTGGCATTATGGTCATAACATTGTCAATAATTAAAAAGGAATTTTTACAGCCTCTGTGTGTTTGAAGACTTCGACATAAATGAATTCCAAGCTTTCCCTGAAGGCATTTGCTGGAATCCATACGCCTGCATACAACATTTTTGCTCGTGATGTTGTCAATCAATGTGTCTTCACTGTAAATGTCATTGATTAAATGAAAAGAAACTGCTTGGGAATGTCGATTTAGAATGTATTTATAGAGATTTAAGGCATAATCCCTCCAAGCTGGTACCTTGGTCCATGTTATTCCGACATCTTTATTAATACATGATACAGTGGTGGTGGCATCACAGGTTGACGAGTGAGCAGTGATGACCAGTAGAGTCATGGTAAGAGTTTCTCCACTTGTTAATACATCAATAACTTGTTTCGTTGCAGCGTGATCCAGCAATATCCTAACATTTTGCTTGCTCCTTGTAACGACATTCCCAAGCAGTAGCTTTTTATTCATCACATTTACATTGATTTTTTTTACAGTGAAGACACATTGATTGACAATACCAAACATCACGAGCAAAAACATCGTATGCAGTCGTATGGATTCGTCCCAAATGTTTACCCTGTAGCTGACCAGCAAATGCCTTCAGGGAAAGCTTGGAATTCATTTCTGTCAAACCTTCAAACAAACAGAGGCTGCAAAAATTCCTTTTTAATGAGTGGCAATGTTATGACTATAATGCCGACTGGTATTACTCCATGCATCTTTTCTGCTATGATCTAACAACTGGATTTATGGGGTTCTCTATGATACAACCATTGAAGATAGCGACACAGAAGATGAGTTTAATGACTGATTACAAGATATGTCACGTACATTTTATTATCACATTGATGTCTTTACAGTAATTCAGCTTACAAAGTATGTCAATTTCATTATTATTGGTTAATCAAGTCAGTTATTATAGCTATAACTGCATCAAATAAAACAATTTAAAAATACATCTTTGAATTTTTTTGTATGGGTGGGGTATGGTTGGGGGTAATGGGGGAGTGGGGTTCATGGCGTTTTTGTTAGACCAACATAACGACACCTTTAACACTTAAATTGTCTAAGTAGTTTGACAGATTTGTTTAATTTTCTCATATCAGGAACGCTGGGGGCCATTTTCAAAATTGCGGCTAAACGCCAAAGTTTCAGAAATGACTCCCAGGTGAAATTTCACCTAAATCATGTCATAAATAAATTTCAATCATAAAAAAAACTTCCCCCCAAAAAACACAGGGGTTTCGGTTACCTGACTGGACTATAAGTTAACTTTTTTTTTGCTGCGGTGTGTGTCTTAACGGACTTATGAGAGTGCCTACTTGCATATAATGATACACTTTCAAACTTTAACTCTTCTTAACCATTTTTATTCTCAAAGCATAAATGCAAACGCATCATGTTCTTATAGACCCCAGTCGTTTGTTTTTATTCGTTCTAAAAGTTGTGTGGAATTGCTCTGCATAAATTAAATATATAATTATGTTGATACCAAAAAATAGAAAACTTAACTTTTAAAAAAAAGTTTCGAAGGACTTAATTTGAGTCAAATAATCTGAACGTCATTTTATCAGCATAGCAATACTTATATACCAACATCAATCAACAAGTTTTCCATTTGCAATACAAACTTCTCAGACAATAATGAACGTTTATTATGCCTCAAAACAAGTGTGCATGTATCTACTTTGTACCTAAAATTCCTTAAAATAAATTCGTCTATAGATATTTTTGTTTCTTTAACCTTTCAATGTGTGATAATTTATAAAAAAACCTTGTTGAGTCTACTGTCTACATTCTGTATGCTATATCGTTATATGAATTCATTTTCATAAAAACTTTTTAAAGTTATATACTTTAAAAACTTTTTATTATTTTATTTAAGAATTATAATTAAGAACATATTCGTAGGTAGGTACGAGAACAAACAGGCTGACTCAACAAAAAAAAAAAAAATACAGACATTTTTAATTGTCTCTCAATTTTAAACAATATAATTATTTTTAATTAACATCAGCATTCGAGAGGAGTGAAAACATCAAGTATCAAAAGGTAAGGAATTTGTAACTACTAAACTAGGTATAAACTGCACAACAAACCTTCTATAGTTAAAATGAAGGGTTGTAATGCTGTAAACAAGTCCTTCCTTTATGCAAACAAATTGTTGAGGTCTAGATTTTGGTTCAGTAGATGAGTAGAGGAAAGGCTTTCCCATTTTAAATCTGTTGCAAAAGCCCATCATGAAAAACACACAGTGAAGAGAGTAAAAAGTGCATAACACAAAAACAAGTCTCCTTTGTCAAAAGCATGTTTTTAATTTTCTAATTTCCATCGTATTCAGTGCCTAACATTTATACACATTCCTCTTGCAAACAACCAGAAATAAAAAGAAATATTTTACATGCAGTACCTAACCTATAGTGTATGTAGGCAATTCACACTACTGTTCTTATGTAGGCAATTTATGAACTCTAGACGTATAATAATGACAAAAGCATGATAAATGTACATATGTAAATACGCTGTACAATTTTTTTTTTGTTTCAACTATGACTCGAGTTAGAAGAATCTACAAAGGAGGTCATTTCCATTTTACATTTCCTTCCTTCTACAAAACCCCACTTACAGGTTGCAGGTACACAATTGCTGGCAAAGCTAACCAAAACAAAAAAGAGAAGAAATTGTGCCGTGTCATTGCACTGATCTAACTCAGACTTCAACAACTCTACCATATAATAATATCCCATCATGATGTCAATCCAAACACAGAATAGTAATAGGAACTCAAAATAGGCACAGAGTAAAATAAACCCTTACCCAAATTTTAATATCTACATGTAACGCTATAGTTCATATCATATGACTTAATTGAAAGCCTTCCAATGGAATGCTTAAAAAAGCCGAATTCCAGTTTGAAACATGCGCTTTGACAGATGGAGTTGTTCATTCCAAATTGTTCCGCTGTCCCAAAAATGGAAAGAATAGCGGGGAATTTTAAAAGCTCATCTTCCAAAACATATGCATATACACAAAAAGGACAATTAAAGATGGAAAAAAGAAAGAAAATAAGGAAGTCAGTAGGGCATTGATTGTTGTCCCTAAATTGTATTTGAGTAGAGCGGATGTTTTTTTTTTTTGCTGGTGAGAAACGGAAACAAAAAATGTTTCAATGCCAAGATAATTTGGTGGATAAAGGTGGATTTGCTTTGGGGTCAATATTCTATAAAATAATCAACCAAATGTCAGTTTTTTTTCAATCATTTAGAAAGGATACCTAATGGCTAGAAAATGTTTCAATATGAAATAGGATTTTGTATGTCATTGTGTTCTTAAAGCGGCATATACATAAATGTACATTGTTCAAATGCTTGTCAAGCATGTGAGAGAGTTATAGTTAAAATGAAACACGTACACATGTGGGATCTTTTCTCCAAAAATGAAAAATGATTTACTGTATTTGTTTTAATTTAAGTTTTATTAAGTAATTATTATAAAGAATTTATCCACGGATATCCACGTCCACGGCGGTCGACAATCCTCGTCTATGGTGGTTGGTAAAAGACTGACTGTTTGCCAGCATTGCTCTACCACCCATAATTCACTCGGTCATCTAATTCCAAATCTGCCTCAGATTGGTTGTTATCGATCGGAAGTATTTCATCGTCATCTTCTGCCTCGGTTTCGTTGTCTGTCCACGGTTTCATTTTGTCGGCACTTGTGTTAGCTGATTTTGGCCCATCATGTTCACCTTCTTTTTGCACGTCGTACCTATCAAACCATATGCTTGCTGTGATGCGGTATGGTCCAACAAATTTCGGTTTTATTTTGAGGCCAGAACCGAACTGTACTCTTTCGATTGCCACTAGATCACCCACAGAATACGTCCTTGCTCGCTTACGTCTTTTATTGAACTGCTTCGAATTCTCAGCTTGAATACTCGCTATCTCTTGTTTTGCTTGGTTTCTTTGCTCGAGCCTAGCCTCATCGTATTGCCTCTGATATTCATCATCAATTATTTTCATTAACCTTACATCGTTACCTGTCTTCATCTCAGTTCCAATCATCAATTGAAATGGTGTCGTCTTAATCGATCGGTGATATGCTGAGTTTAATATTCTCTGAAGACTCTTCGTATGCTGATACCATTTTTCCGGATCATCCATAGAAAATTTAGTCAAGGTGTGCCACGGGGCACACCAATCGTAACCGCATGCATCTTGACATCGTGATCCTTGCAGTAGTTTTGGAAATTGTTTGACACAAAAGCTCCACCTCTATCCGTAACAATGTTGTGCGGATACCCAAACGTTTCAGCTATGACCTCCATCTTCTGCGCCACTTCTTCGGAACCGAGACTTTTTGTTGGAAAAAGCCAGCAAAATTTTGTGAATCCATCGACGAATGCCAAAATATATCGATACCCTTTCTTTGTGTCGGTCATCGGTCTAATTTCTTCATGAAGTCGTTATCTTCCAAAAGACACGTTACCGCTGGGTTGCAGCTTAACGCATCGACGTGACGCATACTGGTTCCTGCTCGGTGCTCCACCGAAAAATCGTACTCCTCAAGAAGAAGTGCCCATCGTTGCAAGATCCTTCTTTTTCATCGTGCTCTCGAACGACTTGTAGTCAGTCACCACCTTAAAGCGTTGGCCAATCAGATAGATCCGAAACTTTTTTACAGCTTGAATCACTGCCAATACTTCCAACTCGAAACTGGTGTATTTTTTGTCGGCATCTGTCGTAGCTTTACTCATATAATACACTGAATATAACTCGTTGTCTTCGTCACTACGTTGTAACAACACCGCACCGTAACCTTCCATACTCGCATCAGTATGCAATTCAGTGGTAATGCCATACTGAAATCCCCCGGACATGCAGTTTGGCTTTAGGGAAAAGCATTCCACTTTGCATCCGCTCCTGAAGTTCCAGCATGACATCACCATAGCGCTCAACAACCATCGTGTCACCGTTGGATGCTTTCTGGATGTCGAGAAAGAATTCGACAGCGTATGGATTGAAGCCCTTATCCATAATTCTTTTTTCTTTTCTTTCTTCCAGAAAATTCTACGTACAAATGGACAACTGCAAATCACAAGTGAAGAACATCAAAGCCGGAGTGGCCCAAGTTTCGAAGCTAGGCCCCTTCCTCTACAGCCTGATGACATCTGACCAACCATTGCCATCTGGATGCGAAAATCTCCTGTAGGCTGATGACTCCCTTACGTATGCCGCCTCGATGTCTCCTCTGGTAGCGTTACGAAAAGTTGAGCACCACATCAATAGACTCTACGCCTTCTACAAGAAATGGGGCATCCGGATAAACACCTCCAAATCGGAGCTTGTGTGTTTCAGGAGACCCAGTAGAGGTAGTTGCAGTGCAGCCAAGTGCAGAAGTCTGGTTCTGAAACTTCCGGACGGATCTACAATAGCAGCTAAAAAAAACGCGAAGTACCTAGGCATCTACTCCGACGAGTTATTAAGGTTCAACCCATACTCACGAAACGTCCTCAAAAAAAGCCAACTGGGCCTTCCACCGACTCCACCCATTGATGAGACGCAGAAACGGACTAAGCCAGAAGACGAAGATACTTATGTACAAGCAACTCCTGCGGCCTGTAATCAGCTATTCCTTCCCTACGGCCATGAAGGAACTTCAAATGTTAGAAAGAAAGTTACTAAGGATTTGTACCGGACTAAATTTTGATGGGCAGCGAATGAGACATCACAGCAACGAGCGTCTTTACACAGAGGCGAGCATCATCCCTCTGGACAGGTACCTACTGCTTCAAGCAAAGAAGCTTGTAGGACTCACTAACAGTCACCCAAATCAACTGATGAGAAGGATGGCCACTCAGCAGCGACACCCCGAGCCGAGATACCTCAGTACGATGGAAATCCTGGTTGACAACATCATCACGTGCAACGAGCCAGCAGTTTCGTTCTACACTGACACAGTGTCAGCATATCACCGCGGCTAAATGCCAACCCATCCCCCCACCAAATCCACAACTTGACAACCGGGACGGAACACCCCGAGAACCATAAAGTCAGCCGATTTTTAGATTTAATTTTTGACATGTATTTTACGTTTTATAATCCTTTAAATTTAAGACAAAGTATAAGATTAGGCCCCCCAAGTGCCAAATATAAATAAATCGGGTGGCACAACGGCTCATGAAGAACCAGGACCTAGTGACTAACAACTCGCAACCATTCCCGTGTGCGCCTTTCGACAGAAATGGAAGGGACCTACAATTTTATGCCGAATCCGAACGGCTAGACGAAAAGCACTTATTCGTGACAAGTGATACTCTTGGAGGCTTTGTCAATTCCTCGCAAGAGGCAGTAGCCCTGAAAAAAAACTTTTTAGTTTTAAGGTGGACGAGGCTGGGAAGCGATCCCACCCAAGTGCCAATAAATGATTAATATCATCGTATCTAACTAGTTATAAGTCAAATTGTAAATATTTTTTTGTTCAATAAACATATATGTATATGCTCTATAATTCATGCATAATCTGTTCGTTCCGTCTTTTTTTTTCACCAGTAGGACTTGGCTAGCATAATCAGATACACTTTCTCGAATTACTCCATCTCGAATCCATTGTTCTATTTGTTGATCTATGATGTCTCTTTCTCTTGGTGGAAATATCGTCTATTGCAGCAAAAAAACAATTGATGTCATCGGTGTGCTCAATAGATTGTTGTGTAGTTTTTTCATCCAGTTTGGAAATACTTAACGCGCCACGTTCGATCTTAAGAACAGCTTTTCCAAGAAGAGTCATACCGATAATCACGACTGGTTTAACAAGGTTGCTTTCCACAATGTAAAATTCCACATCTTCAAAATTTGTACCATCGATACACACATCGGCTCGGCAGATCCCACTTGGTGTCACGTTTGCTCCGATTCCTACTAATGAATAAGAAAAATCATTTGAAAAGTAGGTAGGATGAATGTTTTGCACGTGGTTTCTTTTTTTGATTCAAACATCACTATCAGTGTCAATTAAACCGCTAATTACAAACCCATTTACCGCTAACTGTCGCACCGTATCTGTTTTCTGCAACACATTTACCGTGCTTTTGATTTTATTGGGACAATCAGGCCGTTTATGTCCATCATTGTTGCAACCAAAGCACTTAGGACCCATTTCCTTTTCTGGACACGTATGGAACTCGTGTTCTTGAGAGCCACAATTGAAACAATGTTGTCCACGTGAGCCAGTGCCGTTAGTAGCATTTTTCGTATTAGGTTGATGATTATTATCGGGCCTTTTTGCTGAAGTATCGCCTTCGCCTTTTATTTGTTCATAAGTTAAGAGTTTTTCTTTGAACTCTGTGACTGTTCGCGCACCGTATAGAACTAACTTATTAACAGCAGCGTCTTTAATGCCATCAATGACATAACGAAAAACGGAAACATCATCTACGCTGGCTTGACTAGCAATATCAAGCATTCTGTACAAAAATTCGCGACACGATTCATTGCCGTTCTTCTTCGTTTCACGCAATTTTTTGTGCACGTCACAGCTAGAAATTTTTCGTTGAAACTCTTCCGTTAGAGCAGATTTAAGCTTCTGATATGTCATCGGTTTAGCTTCATATTCAACGTACAGTTTCGCAGCACCCACCAGAGATTTTTTACAAAAACCGAACCGTTGTAGAGAGTTCCAATTAAATGCATTAGCATAACTCTCGAATTCTTCTAGCCAGATTCGATGCTTCGACTCCAGGCTACGTTGGTTGTCCAATACAGTTTCTGGTTCTTCTGGAATGTCGTCTTGATTAAAACAGCTACTGCTCCTCTGCTAATTTCGTCTTCGTCTTGCACTCATATTTAATTTTTTTTGTATATAGGCGTGACTTCCTCGATTGAAAAATGAACAACGAATGCGTGGTGTGGTTAAATTGAGAAACTCTATTGCCCGAAAAATAAAATCACCTTACATTGGTTAACTGTTCGTATCTATCACACGTTCTTGTTTCTTGTTCTCCCGTTTGAAATGTAAACTACCGCAACTGCAACACGAGGAAAGCAAGAATTTGCCAGTATATAAAAGTTTTGTTTTTTGTGTTTCCTTTAGTTTTCGCCTTCTACTTTCGACCTACTTGCACTGTCACACATTGCCCCTACTATGAATCGCCATGCAAATTACAAAACTAAGACAGTGTGTTGCACATTTTTAGAGGAGATCCCGGTTGAGCCCCCATTTGTGGGATCTTTTCTCCAAAAATGATTTACTATATTAGTTTTAATTTAGGTTTTATTAAGTAATTATTATAAAGAATTTATCCACGGATGTCCACGGTGGTTGAAAATCCTCGTCTACGGTGGTTGATAAAAGACTGACTGTTTGCCAGCATTGCGCTATCACCCATACTACATACATTGCGTGTATGCTTGAAGCAAAATCAAAATATTTTGATTTTTCTTCAATCAGGTAGAAAGCATTGACAATGTATATTCGAGATTGATTGCTTGATTATGCATACGAATATTTTCTATTTTATAAAAACTAATAAATTAAATGAAATAAAACGATAAAATTCGCAAAAATGATATTTTACGATAAAAAAACAAAGATAATATCCGAGATCGGACCAGAACCTTACGTCCATTCACGTCAAAAGTTAAAGTAACAAAAAATGATTGAAGCCTCATGCATGATTTGCCACATCAAAACGAATTCCCTAATACATATTCTCCTAGGCATGACAACCATTTGAACAGTGTATATGCCGCTTAACGATTGGAATTGATGTCAAACAAAATAACTTATTGGTCAGTTTATATTTTGAGAATCTCTGTTAAAAAATCGGCACGACTGGATCGCACAAAACTTGCTCGCGTAGCTAACAACTTTAACGTAGCTTGAAATAGAAATGTACATATTTATTGGTTCCATAACATTATTATATAAAATATAAATGATTACTATGAATTATTATAAATTAGTTGTAACAGATAGAGCTAACAAAAAAGTATGCCATCTTATTTGCTTAATAAATTTGAATATATGAAAAAAAAATCAAAAATCGTTAGAGCGGTTTTTTTTTAAAATATCTTTTTATATATATAAAAAATCTTGAACATTTTTCAAAATAAAGTTTGGTATTCCAACTTTTACTATTTAATAAAATACAATTTTTCACTAAATTAAAAAAAAAAAAATCATTAGCCCGTTTAAGATATTGAATTTTCAAAAAAAAAAAATTCAATATAAAAATTATTTTTTTTTTTTAATTTTTATATAATCAAAATTGTAAGCGACCTTTCGTGTACAAATTTTGGTTGAAATTGGTGCAGTAGTTAAAGAGAAATTTGGAAACCAAAAATCGGTTGTATGACAGGTACCGTTAATAACCGTTAAAAAAATTTTTTTCTTTCAAAATATTTATTTTAGTAGTTTTAGTACGTCGTAATTTTTTTTGAAAATCGTTAGAGCCGTTTTTGAAATAAATTATTTTTTGTATATTGGTTGTACCGTTATTTTTTGAGCCAAAAAAAAATTTCAATTTCCCCTTTAGGGAATCACATAAGAACCTTAAGTCCAAAGTTTGAGGAAAATCGGTTCAGCCGTTTAGGCTGCAGGTCGAGGTACAGACAGACTGACAGACGGACAGACGGACAGACAGGCAGAATTGCGAGACCCACTTTTTTCGCGTTCTCTATTATCGTAATGTTAGAGAAAATTATTATCTCAATTTTTTTTGCACGAATCCTAAACTTGCCCTATACTACGTATATCGCAAGTAAAAATTAAGCAAGCAAATCCAAAGACACATATGTATATTACAGGTAATATCACTAGCGTTTTCATTTTTGTTAAGCTCTGCGCATCTTGTCAAAATCAATAGTAACATAATTAAATTTCAAACAATCACCACAAATTTGTTTTTGTTTACTGAGTACTTACACAAGTGGCAGCCATCTTGAAATGTGACAAGCTGCACATGATAATACCTTAGATATGTGTACTGTGAGCAAATCCAACGTTATGATAAAATTGAAAATTAAATAAAACATGTTGTTTTTTATTAACAATTTATTGTTTTTGGTCGTGTCACGTACGGACACAAAACGTCACGTGTGAACCAAAAACCTATAAGAAATAACGGATTTTTTCTCGGTAATCCACATTCTCCTTGCATTCCACAATTTGTCCACCCCAAGTCCATGAAGTATACTATAGAAATTCCTGCTTCCGCTTAAACAATATCTATTTTAAACTTTGACCTCGTAAAAACATTCCGTATTTTCATGGAATGCACCTGAAATGAATAAAAGGCCAGTTATAGCGATCATGATAATGAATCAGGAAAAACTTTAAAAATGATTTTTTGCCCTGTTTTCATTCGATTTGAAATACAATAATAATACACAAATGAATGATAAATAACTCATATAATTTTTTGATCAAATAAAATTTTCAATTGAACAACTATACATATCTTTTGTTAAAAATGTATTTATTTTTTTTCCTGATTCATTGTTCGTGCCAGCTGATCCTAATTTAAAAAAAATGGAACAACAAATTTCAATGACTTCAGTTCCAATTTCAATTATTCCACTGACAGATAATTGCAGAATTTCATGTGCATTTCAATCAGGAAAACTTGGTGGTAGGCTAGTCAGCTAGTCACTAGTGACCATCAGAATAAAAATATTCAATTTCATAGGTACTGTTTCAACTTTTCCTGATGAATCTTACTGATCGCTTTAACTGGCCTCTGGTTAAAAGTAAAGGGTTTTCCATTAAGGGCGAGTCGACTTTAAAATTGAATAAATCAAGTTGTATATGAGATATCAATAAGGTTTTATCTTTATTTGAAAGCCCTATCAATGACATTATATGTGAAGTATAACATCGTTCAAATGGCCGCCATGGCTTTGCTGGGTGGCGCGGATTCGAAAGGTCCAGTTTTCGATGACTTTGGCGCACAAATCGGGCTGAATTTGACCGACGGCATCGATTATGTTGTCTTTGAGGGCCGTGGTGGTTTGCGGCTTATTCGCATAGACCTGCGATTTTAGAAAGCCCCACAAGAAAAAGTCCAAAGGGGTCAAATCACACGATCTTGGTGGCCAATTCACGACGCCTCGGCGCGAGATAACCATGCTTTGAAACCGCTCGTGCAGATTATGTTTTGAGCTGTGTGGCTCGTAGAGCCATCCTGTTAAAACCATATGTCTTCGGTGTCCATATCAATTCAGGCCACAAGAAGTTGGTGATCATCGACTTTTAGCGACCGCCGTTGACGGTGATGGCCTGGCCAGCCTAATTTTCGAAGAAGTACGGACCGATGACGCCTCCTGCCCAAAATCCACACCAAACAGTAACTTTATTTGGATGCATTGTCATCTCGTGAATCTCGCGTGAATTGGTGTCGTCCCAAATCCGTCAATTTTGCTTATTCACGTACCCATTCATCCAAAAATGGGCCTCTCGCTAAAGATGATTTTTCGACCAAAAGTGGGATCAACTTCCAACTGCTAAAAAATTTCATTTTCACGTGTTGCTCGACGCTGTAACTCACCATAATGATTTGTTTTTAAGTAACTGATTAAAAGATGATATTTTGAGAGAAAGTAAAAGAAGCAATATGGCCGCCACGAGCTGTCAAAATCAATCCGTCGTCCGTCCCAATCGGAAAACCCTTTATATATGATTTGTTCATGCAATTTATTTTCTTATTCGATTTGGCTTTAATTTGAAAACAGGACATAGAATTCTCATCACCTGCAAAAGATACAAAAACTATATATAATAAAATTGAAGACTATTCCATTGCCAGGTTTTAATTTAGGTAAAACAAAAGTTTATCGCAGCAAAAGAAACATCTCAAGGTAGGTATGTATATTTACCAGTATACTCGTATACTACATACATTTTATGATGCTAAAATTGCGTGTCTGTTTAATTTAATATTAAAAAAAAAAACAGTATCAGTCCTTGGTGAAAGAATACGGAAAAAGAATAAGAAAAACAAAATGAACTGCAGGGTCGCAAGAAATTGCTCTTATGATAATGTCAGCGTAAGGTATTGGTTAATATTATTTAATAAATAATGAAGGAGAAAATGTGAGAAAAATTAATAGTAAATTGATTTCCTTTCATATTTTTAGTAACTAAGAAAATATTTGTGGAAATGCAATATTAATTTATTTATATTATAAACTTACAATAAACTGGCAACATCATCCATCATAGTTACATGTGCAATACTAACACTGAACGCGGTCAACCATTCAACAAAAAATAAAAGAACGCGACACGGTTAGATTTAAGTCTTCTTGAGAATATTTGGCTTATTGCGAAGCGTTTCTTAATGTGCACTAAAACACGCCTAATATGTGACTTTTGTCAAATTTCAGATTTAAGATTTAAAAAAACTTTTCGAGAATTGTCATGAATTCTCTAACACATCTGTCAGTCTTAATTGACCATCGGCAAAAGTTAAAATTAAGAGCTACAATTAGCTACAAATATTCACAGAAATATCATTTCACTTGCTCACCTTTTGACGGATCAAGTTCTCTAAGATCTCATTTTCCTAAACGTATCAATTTTTTAAAATTAAAATAAATGACAAAATCTGGAAATGACAAAACTGTCATCGTATTTAATTGACAATATCCTATATATCAACTGTCAGTATTATATCAACTAACAATCTGTAAGACAAGTGTGACTTTGTAAAATTGTCACCTGTCAATAATTATGAATAATTATAGTTTTTCAAAATCGTTCATCAGTTAGTCCCTTGTTTTGAGACATATATAGGTAATTAACTAGACTGCTGGAGAGATTTCAGATTTGACAGCATCTTTTATTTACCTTCTAAAAGCATGTTAGCAGAGTGTACAAATTCTTCAGTCAAGTTTGGCAAAGTCGGGATTAATTAATTAACCTGCAATTTTTGCTCTACGGATGAAAAAATTAAGGCAAATGAGATGCGTCAAAAAAAATAATGTCAAATAGACGGAATCCGAACTTGCGTACGCGTAGAAAAACAGACTAGTTTTCGATTAGGAACTAGAGAGTTTAACATTCATCCTGGCAAGGGGCTAACAAGGGTTAGCAGAGGCTAAAACAAGGGGCTTGGTGATTATGAACCCTTTTGCCAAGTCAGGCAAAAACAAAAAGTTGGCTTTTGTGGGACTTGATCCCGCTATATTCCGCTTGAAAGTCCAATGCACTATCCACTGGGCTAACTCGCTTTACAAAAATTCATTGTCGAAAATGAATAAATTTCATAGTCTAATGTTTCATACCATATTGCATTACAAATACATACAGAATAGAACAGGATTTTATGTACTTGCTTCTTAGGAAGAACAACTAAGGACAGGTTTTTCCAGATGTCACACACACATAGTAAAAATAAGTGTGATATGAAAAAGAAGACAAAGGAAAGAGTATGGTGCTCATACAATTTTTGTTTTTGGTGTACAAGAGACATTCCTGATGGGGTACCGAAATATGTTCAATAAGTTTTTACGATGGAGGTCCTCACGAGTGTTTGAAAAGTTTCCATCGTCTGAAATTTCCATACTGAAATCTTATACTAGTACCTTGCCCAAACTAGACAGAAACTTGGAATTTTTCCAGCCGGGTGGCCGTGTGGGCTACGACAACTTCCCAGGAAATTCATAAATACAAAAAACATTTTACAAAAGTGAGTGCAATTGAGAATTTTGCTCTAAATGTTTGTATACTCCGATTTTTACACACTTTTTTATACAAAAAATAATCAGCCTTACGAACTGTTAAGGCTTTACCCGCTACAAACCTGTCTGTCTAGATATATATCTTCCTGGTTAAGTACTTTAAACAAAATCGGCCGAGAAGTTAAGAAGAAACAGAAGACAACATTAAATTATTGCAATTTTCAAAATGTCCCCTTCATTTAAACCATATATCTCAAGTTCTTTTTTAATGAAACCAATACTTTGCCTCATAGAGCAAGTAAAATTATGTACAAAATCATCAACGCAACAACACCGGCCACCCTCAATTCATAGACGTCCCTGAAAATGGTTGAGCAAACAACTGTTTGGCGGTGACTGATTCCGTGTCGTATCGTTTTAAGTTTCTCGGTTCATCCTGACGTGTGTCCTTGACCTTTGCCAAAGGATATAATTTAACTTAAGAGCGCAGCAAAAATTTCAATGACATAGCTATCAAATGAGCATGATATCTGGAAAGCCAGCCAACCACACATCATGTCAGCGTTTGGTTAGTTCTTGAGCATTCTATGCATCACGTGTCCTTTATAACTTCCTTGAATATTTTCAGCCGTGCTCGCCTGCAGTGTTTTTTTATATTTTTTATATTTATTTAAAAGGTTTTATAGGGAAACATTCCTCAGAGTCCTTTTTCGAGATAGTTTGACTTGGTTCATGGTGTTGTTGGGTGATGTGGGAGCTGTGATGTGTTTTCTTATTCTGTGTCTTGTGATTTAATTTTTTTTTCTGTCGACCCAATTGTGCGAAGGACACGAAGCAAGGAAACTGTTGGGCAAAACTTTTAGGGTTTGGGTTGTTCCTTGTAGTCATCGTCGTCGTCGCATAGAAAAATGGCAAAACTGTGCACATCCTGCTTTTGTATTGCAAGACCACTATCATCACCGCCATGATTGCTGGGCCACAATGCATTTTACTTTTGGGTTATGTTTCTTTGTAAAGTTTTTCTGTGTTTTGTGTTAGTTTGTATATTTTTTCTTGCACAAGCTCTTATTACGACACACAATAGGGTGAGAGAAAAAGGACCGAGAAAAGGAGCTCCGAAGACGTAGAAACAGTTGAACACATTTTAGCAATTATTCGCTTGAGGAGTCGTTCTTGAAAACATTCGGTACCTACTTCGAGTTTGGGGTTGGGGATTGGGGTCTCTTTTTGTTGGGATGTTTTGAGGAGGTTTGAAGGTATAAAGAGAAAGAGATGTTGTGGAATGCGTTCCCTGGAGGACATAAAGTGACTGAGCTACTACTGCATTGCCCATGATGCGGAAGTGAGTGCACTTTGTTTTTCTGTTTATATAGGTATTTTTTTGTTGTTGTTTTTGTTGAAATATTTTGTTATTTAATTTTTTTTTGTAATGTTTAGATTTTCAAGTCCTTGTTTTCGTGTTTGTCGGTTGCTTTGTGTTTGTTGAGTGTAATTAAATGTTTATCCTTAAGGGACAGGAGGAAAAACGCTGTCTACTACTAACTAGAACTACTCTCTGCCTGGCCTGAATGAGTATGATGCGTTAAGAGTTGTTTTTTTTTTTTACTTTTTTAATTTAACGGTGTAAAATCTTAAATTGCTTCATACAAAAACAAAACAACTTAAGGTTTAATTTAACGGATATAATTAAATGAAGATTAAGATGTAGAAATAGTTGGGTAAAGTTTTATTTTAAATGCTACTTTACGAGTAAAAGCGAACCAAAAGGAATGAATTTGTTTAATTTAAGTTTGCTTTTCATTTAGGTGATGCGCTGATGCAATTTGCAGTAAATATTAATTTACTCGCAGATATAACAGGTGCACGTTTCATTTTTCCCAGAAAGAATTATTTTTATTTGCTACTTATAGCTGTTTTCATTTTGATAAATTAAAGTTTTGGTATAGGATGTTGTTTTAAAGAGAAAATGTTTTAATTTTAAAACTAAATTCCACTTTAGTGGAAATTTTAAATTCCTATATAAAAAAACACTCATACGCCATCATAGTGCACCAACAATTTTGTTCACTATGAAGGCTTTAAATTAATTAATTAAATGATTATTTTGTTTCATTTCATAGCTATCCCGACCGGCCTTGTTCTGCCTTTTCTAATAGGTGGCGAATTGATTGTTTTACTGCGCGTCAGAAGTTTTAAAAAATAAAAATATATTTAAACCATTTATTTAAAATTTGTATTTTTATTAAAAAGGTCCGTCGCTGTTAAGTAACAATTTTTAACTGAAAAAATATCTTTCATGACTGATCTGATGGATACAGTCATGATTTGTATATATAAAGTGATGAGAGATTGCTTCTTTTGCGAATATTCATGTTCATCCAATAGGATGTTTAGTCTATTGGCAAAAGTAATTTGATATTATTATTAAAAATGCATACAGCAAGCTTTATGGGTTACTTTGATGATTAATCATCAAATGAGGGATGTTAACTCGGCGCAATAATTTAATTCAAATATGATTAAAAGAATAAAGCATAAAGTAGGTACATATTTCTATTTCCTTTGAAGTTTGTTTTTATTAAATAACTGGACTTCCAGTTTAAGGAGTCAATATTTTGAGTCGCGAAAGATGTTATTTGTTTCTGGTACTCTTCTCTAGAATTTTCTGCCGCTCTATAGCTAATTTAGGTAAGTAATTTTTAAAAGTAATATACTAGCAATAACAGCTCGATAGCTGGCAACATATTTTTCGACCTCATCGGTATATGGATCAAACTTTAGTCACAGAAAAATTGAGGTCCGTCAATCACAAAAACGATAGTTCTACATTTTGGGTAAAAAGCTTTGGTCTTATATTTAAAAAAAAATTAAAAATATGGGACTAATCGATCGAACTGGAGTGGCAGGCTGACTAGAAAACTACCAATAATTGCAAATGTATACAAACCAAAATATTTTTACTTGCGATATACATACGTATACTATAGACCAAGAGCGCAAAGCTATTTTTGGGTGTGAGCGATAGCAGAAATTCCTGCTATTTTTGGGGCCTTTTTACTGCATTGAAAATGCATTTGTTTCTTAAAGCCCAGGTACCAAGTGTATAGGAACTTCAAAATTGTATTTAATTAAAGAGCTGAGCGCCCTAGCTATGAATATAGGGTTCAAGACCTTTTCTGTGGGGCCAAATGTCTGTAAGACGCACTCAAAAATTAAAGCTTGAGTACGTCTTCTAGCCATTTTGCTTTACGGAAAATATCTTGGACCCCATAGTTATGTCTAGGCTTTTAGTTTTTTTATTTAATAGGTATGATTTTGAAACATTTTTCGTTTGGGTCTGATATACATACATACCTGCCTCAAAACAGTACAGTGGTCAAAAGAGAATTGGAACCATACGTTGGATTTTAAATAGAAATTTGTGCATGGTAAGGACAAACATAACACGCATGTCGTCGAGAATAATATAGTTCTTCCCGACAAAAAAAAAAAAAAAAAACAGTGCATACCAGTGTTATCATTAGTCAAATGAATCATTTTTACAAAATTTCATCCACTTCATGTTTTTGGGATACGTGATGTTATGGTCATAATTCCATAACTTCCTCTTCTAAGAAAACCACCCTTTCATCATAAATATTTTTATGGACTCTTTTCATCCATAATTCTCATGCCAAATTGAATATTTATACAAATTTTCAATAATGTACAATTCTTTTCAAGGGATTTTTTTTTTAATATTTTACCTGTTTTACTGAAAATACAGTCATCTTTGAATAAAATGGACAATAACTTTTTTAAGATTATTGTATCGCCTTAATTTTGATTACATCAGATTTAGAATTGAAAAATATCTTGAAGTCATGTATCATAATGTTCAAATTGTATAAATATAAATTTTTAATTTCGATAAGTCTATACCTCGACTTCCAAAAAAAAACACCCATGGAACAAAGATATGTACTCTTTTTATTCTTTAATTTTATGGTAAATCCATCGTTCCCACCAAGTTTCAAAAATGTAAGAATCATCCTAGAATCATCCAGTTTTCTGTTTTTAACGACAAATTGATAAAAGCATTGAATTTTGGATACAAAAATAGTACTTAATTACGTGAAACTTAGCAAAAAAAATATTTTGAATCTTTCTTTAAATTTTTGTTTCAAAATTTTGAGTTCGAACATTAATATTTCAAAAACAAACTATTTATTAATAGAACTTTATTTAAAAAGAAATTAAAGAAGGGATTTCTAACCTTACATAAAATAATAACAGGGCATTGTAAATGTTACCGTTGTTTTTTTAATAATTTGTTTTCTGTTTTAAGTCAATTTTTAGAAAATTGCCACTCCCACCTCAAAGCCGTCACGAGGGACTGCAAGACTTGCATTTCTTTTGTTAGCCTTAACACACTCATATCTTTTGTTTTTGTTTTTTGAGGGCTCTTGGTCTTATAATTTCGAAGTTCTTTTTCATGGGTCAAAAGTTTCTACCTAATTGTTTTTTTTTTTTATTGATTTCTTAAAAAATTCAATACTTCCGATGACTTTTTTAAATTGAATATTTATTATAACAATTTTTTTTTAACCGTTTCAACAATCATCTGCACAACGGACCTAATTATGGTCTAAGAGTGTCAGCCGTTTTCCTGACAGCCACTTTAACCTAACCTAACAATCATCTGTGATATTATTTGCACGTTTTTAGTTTTGAATTATACGGAAAATCTGATTTTTTTTGTATTTCAAGATTAAAAAGTATGCATACCACAACTGTAAAAACTTCAACAAAATCAGTTATTTATTTTTGTTTTTGTAATTTTCGCCGCCTTTGGCTTGTTTAGGCTTCATTAGGCACAATCCGTATTCGGGTCGCATTCAGTTGTTTTAAAAAAATGTGAACCGATTAAAAAGCGAAAAAAAGTGAGCGAACTAAACACAAATCAGATTCATGTGGTTTTAATATACTTATGAAGTCGGGTTAATGGATCAAGGAAATGACATGATCTAACGTCATTTCCGTCATATTATTTCCATATCAGTTGGTTTTTCTGTGTGTGAACTCGCCATACCAAGGCCTACTTCACTTCTCATTAAAAACCACATTGATACAAAAGAAAAAAGTCATCTTTATTGAATTAAAAAAAAATTAAAAAAAAAAAACATCCTCTTTAAATAAAAAAATTAAATTATCCAATTAATTTCGTATAGTTCTATTGAAATAAGAAGAAGCAAAAAACTAAGCACTCTACCTTCCCAAAAGGAATAAAATTAAATTTTATACAAATTAATTTAATCAATACTCGATTTTAAATTGCTGCTTACAATTTGAATGCACTTAGCTTGGAGTAAGACTCGTTTATCTTATTGGGTCATCTTCAAGATTTGCATAACTAACAACTCCAACCATACACGAAAATGCACAAACTCATGCTGCTGCAACTCAGATCTCACCTCGTTCATCAAGAAACTCACAAATTTAACATCGATTGTCCAAAATTTGTGATATTTGCAAAAGCTTTGCATATATATGTTCCTTCAATACATGGTATTTGAAAATTATTGGGGTCGTGGAAGTGGCATCTTAATTGCAACAGCTTACTACAAGTGAATATGTCTGTTTACCCTCTTTGCCCCAATAATGTATGTATATGTATATAATATTATTTGTCTGTGTATGAACTTTGCAATGTACATAAGTTGGTTTAATACAAAGGTAAACATTAACAGAGGAGGTGGTGGCAGGTATAGCTGTACTATAGGTACTTATTGTAGTTGAGATTAAAGAGGGTTAAATTGTTTTGTTGCACCACCTTCATCTTAACTGCGAACACTGAAGTCTCTTGTTTGCATTTGAATAAATGTATCAAGGGCGTTTACGTGGGTGGTAAAGGGCAGAAACAAATGCGTAAATTAAATAGGTGATAAAGTGATAAATTTGTAGTTAAACTGTTTCCAAAGTTATAAGATCTCAAGCCACAACGAAGGCAAACTCAAACTCCCTCCTCATAAATATAGGTATCTATGTTGTATATTGACCCACCTACAAAACCACACGTATCGATTTACTGATGAGATGTTAGCATAATAAATTCCTTGGGAAGCGAAAATCAAAATTGTTACAAGAAATTTAATGCTTCAGAAGCTATATGGCAGCAGAATATTGTTGTAAGATAAACATACAAATATATATACATAGGTTTTCCAGAAAGTCGTATAAGGTCAAATATACCTATACCTACCTATGTATATTCTAAGCTGAAATACTGACGCTCAGAGAATCTTTTGCAAACCAAATTCCAAGAAAATTCTTGTGTCCTGTTTATGTTCAATAATGACATTTAAATTTGTAAGGTGAATAACTAAAGCGTGTTAAGGTACATTTTCAATTGATAAAGTTTTAACTGGGAAACTCAAGTGTTACTTTAGGGCAGCTTCATTTTTAGCCTTCCACAAGCAAATCTCATGGCTGTACTTTCGAGATTCTCACTTTATAGTTTGTCCCTGGCCTTTTTTGAAATTTAATTGCTGCGAAGGAAAAATAATGGAATTTCGAAAAGAGTGAGGGACAAAAAGTCATCGTGTAATAGACGTCTAAATAAGCTATGATAAGCTCATTAAATGTTGATCTCCACAACACTGTGTCCAATGGGGAATCAAAAATCGCGTAGAATTCAATGATATCTACTGCCGTTAAAACGAAACCCCCTATGCCGCTATCAATTAGTGGCACTTGCATTTAGCAAACCGATATGTGTATCACAAACCACCTTCTGTGGAACGATCACATATTTGATGTCACCAAAAATGCTGGACCGCTTTCACACAAGGAAACTGAGTTGCCAGAAACTAGCTAGTTTGTTGGCGACAAGGGTGTGAGTGGAGATTTATTTGTCTTCCTTATACGACCTTCTCGCCTACAAACTCCCAGTTGCCTTCAACTCAGTTTCCTTGTGTGAGAGCGGTGTAAGTGTGTAGGTTTTTGTCGATGATGCACGAAATTTGTCACCCCATCTGATCTGGCTGTTATCTTTAAAGCCTTTATTGGTCAAAAACTCAAGTACAATAATCATGTTTGGGCAGGTGCTCCAATAACCCAATTGAGTCTTTTGGATAGAATACAAAGAAGATCTATGTAAATGCTAGGTGGATAGAAATATAATGGAAGCATTTGCAACTCTCGAACACCGCCGCAATGTTTCATGTCTCTCGTTATTTTACCGTTATTTTTATAAATAGTGTTCTACTGAAATAGCAAATTGCATTCGCTCCCCTAAAACAATTCAACCGCAATACTCGTACCTCTAGGAATGCACATCGGTTTACACTTGAGCTTAACTTCGGACGTACTGTTTGGTAAAGAGATTCTTTCTTTAGTCGCACAACAAGAATGTGGAATGCTATACCCGGCACTATATTTCCCCCGCCATTTTGGTATTCAGAGGTTCAAAACCAATGTGCATCGGCATCTCCTCTTAAATCCTTCCCTTCCCTATTTTCCTAGCCCTCGCACTGTGTCTAAGCATTTTGAGGGTAGTAAAAACCCCTTTAGTGCACGCTTAAATAAAAAAAAATCATACGTGTTAGGACTCGCTCCATAACAGAACTGAATGCACCCGCCGGCATCGTTCAGTTGAAAAAAGTAACAATAATGTCTGAAACTTCAAATATCAGATATAAAAATATTTTCGTGTAGACTCTTAATTTTAACTTGCTTACTTCAATATTATGCAAAATTTCACAAAATTTCATAAAATTTAAGAAATATTTTAATTTTAGGTGAAGCCTACTCGGTTTTTGTATCCTGTGGAATGTAAGATCCAGCAACATATTTCCCTAAAAGTTTGATTACATTTTTTTTTTTATTTGTCACTTTAGCTGACCTATACAGACAAACTATCATCTAAACAAAAACAAACACTTTTATAAATGATAACAAAGTAATATCGCAAATATAAATGTATATCGTTTAAGGAGTCATGACTCAAAAGAGACACCGCGTGATAACAGTCAAATACAACTCGTAATAAATGTGATTTCTGCTGTTTCTAAAAATATATAACTTATTTCAAAGTCAAAAAATTTAAGCTGCTCTGCTTAACAAAAATTGTCAATACAGGGCTTATGTGCGAGCTGTTTTTCAAACCAGTGGTGCCTCTTTATACTCTCACAACACTGAATTGAAAAAACTATACTCTGTTCAACAAAAATTGTCAGTACAGGGCTTATGTGCGACCTTTTTTCAAACCAGTGGTGCCTGTCTACAAAAATATTAAAATATCTGGAAAACAAACTAAAAAGGCATTAGGCCTACTGGGGAAACCCTTTAGAAAAAAAATACACCTATTGTCTTACTGCTTGGTGGTGTGAAAACAATAAAAAAAAATTTTTAATTTAATTAAAATGTTCATTGTTTTAAAGAAGCAGATGGTAACCCATACACACATTTCTCTCATATTTGCGGCTATTTATAATGATAAGTACGGAAAATCCTATTACAGCTTTTACTTGAGATAGGTTTATGCAAGCCAATTCAACCAATGCCCTATCTTCCCTGTACGGATAGGGTGACCAGATCTTTAACCCTCAAAAAGGGGACGCCAGGGAAAATTTAATTTTTCGCTTATAAAATTGGGCAAGTATTATTATTTTAGTTTTAAGTTACCTCACAAAATATTTATTTGAAGAAATGTACTTTTTTGTTAAGATATACAAAATCGCAATAGTTTGGAAAATGTTCATAATACGAGTACCATTATATGGAAATAACACAAAAATAAGGCAGAGTTTTCAAAAACGATAAATACCTATTTCCGTAATGTGAACTTTTCGGGGATAATATGATACGCAGTTTTTTAAATCAGTTGGCTTATTATAGCCATTCAAGAAGAAATGTTCGTACGTTACTGTAATCTAAAACGAAATCTTGATTTCTCTATCATCGCAATGGTGGATGTACTGATTAAAAAAAAAAACATTATCGCAATGACGGAGTAAAAAATATAACCGACCAATCTACGATATGACAATCAACTTCAACAAATGTAATCCTTAATTTTTCATTGATTTATGTACTACTATAAACAATCTTATAATAGCTAAAAGAAAACATTTCGCAGATTTTCATAATACATACATAGATTGCCAAAGAAATATGGATTTTATAAAATCCAATAATAAACTGTACAACTTATGTTTATTTCGCATAGAACCTTTAAATTATAAAAAAAAACTTACGTTTGAAAACAAAATAGAAAAGAGGACAAAATCCAAAATTTTCCAAAAAGACAGAGGACGGATATTTTTTGCTCAAAAAGAGGACTTGTCCTCTTAAAAGAGGACGTCTGGTAAGCCTATGTACTGACAATTTTTGTTGATTAGAGTATAACCTGTTTTACTTTTAAAACACACAACCATTCTTAAAATCATCAATAATATCTAATTTTGTTTTGTATGTGTAATTCACCTTAAATGTGAAGTGGCGTTAGTTAGATGGCATTCTCTGTTAAAGAATGCAGCAACTGGGGGGTTTTAGAATGAAACTGGGACAGAAGGCCGTTTTCAAAAGTGACATTTTCATAAATACCACAGAAATAACTTATGCACGGTTGGCGTTTCTTTTTTCTTTTCTTTAATCCTGTCAAAATAAAAATGAGTCAAGCAATACAAATGGGGAATACGTGCGTTTGAGTGTTGTTGAAATTTGACTACACACACGGAAATTTCGTTTAATTTATGATGTTTTGAATATAAATTTGTATACGTTTAAATATAGTATATTAGGCCTTTTTTATTGGTAATTGAATACGCAGCGAAGCAAAATTTTACACTGCAAACAACAACAAAGGAAAAGTGCGGATACTACATAACGTCTTATTACCTTGTTTTGTGATGTTAAAAAAAAAAATCTAATATTGTTTAAACATCACAAAACAAAGTGATAACACGTTATATAGTATCCACACTTTCCTTTGTTGTTGTTTACAGTGTAAAATTTTGCTGCGCTGCGTATACACTTACCAATAAAAAAGGCCTATTGTATACTTAAGTGTTTTTAACGAGTCACTTACATTTTTGAGATACAAAGTAGGTAATGAATATTATTCGCGATAATTAAACGCTTGCATAGAGCTATGCACGCTTTAAAATGCCTCTGAACGCAAAAACGTGATTTATAAAACGTATGCAACGTTGTATAGAGGCAATATAAGCTAAACGCGTTTGGAGGTTGTTTAGAGCCTACATAAACGCTGTTTAGTGTCAAAATGTCACACTTTGACTTACACAAAACATCAATAATGTAGATAGATATTAGGGAGGTGCTTTTTTGTGCAATGTTTGTGTTGAAATCTCACTTACATAATCTTAATATAAATCAATACAACAATAAATAAATATGTTTTTGTGTATTTATTAATAATTTTGTCGGGATATTGTTTTAAAAAGACAAGGAATATTTTGTATACACTCTTTATTTAATAGATTCTGCATAATATACGTGCAAAATTTGAAGAACTTTTATTAAAATTTTATAACTCTTCATCTGCTTTTGCTTTATGTTAACGTAAACCAGTTTCAAAAAAAAATTTACACAAAATCACGTTGATCACTTTACGGAAAAATAAAAATTAAATTTAAGCATTGCCAAATAAGAGCCACCCTTCTATTTTTCTCAACAAAAATATCACGCTGTGAGTGAAGGAATAATTCATTCAAAAACTCAACAAAAACACGTTCTTTTCTTTTGAATACATTTTATTATATTTGTAAACACAAAAAACAAAAACAAAACAACTCGATAACTATAACAACAAAAGAAATTAAGAAACAATCAAAAAAAATCCTATCGTCAACAAAATAATTTTTTGATTTTTCACAAACAGCTGAGTCTCGGTGTCAGTTTCGGAAGCAAAACGTTATAGATGTCTACTTTTTGGTACACTTTATTTGACACAAAGCCTGTATAACTATACTGGGTGGGGAAATGTTTTATAAATCACTATTTATGCAACGTTGTATAGAGGCTTCATAAATCCTTATACACTGCCAGGCGCGAACGCAGGAAAAAATTTCGGGGGGGGGGGGTGTTTAAACTGAAAACTCAAAAATTAAGAGTGAAAGAGTGAAATTGTATGGCGAGGAAGTTAAATTCATACATTTCGTTGGGGGGGGGGGGGTTTAACACCCCAACCCCCCCTGCGTTCGCGCCTGTACACTACATAACTATTCACGCATTTAGAGCTGTTTAGCGAGTTCTATTAAATACGGCTGTTAAATTTTTAAATGATGTCAGATTTTATTTGATGATGGTTAGTAAGTCCAAGTATTGTAGGTTTATTTGAAGACTTTTCATTAAATATTTTGTAAAAAGCGCAGGAACTGAAAGACGAAATTTATAAATTATTAAAAGCCAGGGCTTTCATTTACATATTTTTATCTGGTTTTATCAGGGACTAAGGAATTTTTTAAACATACATTTGTTTGTTATGGTAAATAAATACTCTTAATACATTCAAAGCATATGAGGCGATACCGAGAGAAGACTTTACCTTTTTCCAAAATTAAACTTAATTCGGCAGTTGCTGATGGACTCGACAGGAAATATTGAAAATAAAAAAAATAATACTGGCCTTGAAATTTGACAAAGTTTTGGCAAATCCTTGAATAGAGGACGAGATTTTTGTTTTTTTAAGGCGCCATTTTCGACTTAAAGGCCCCCATTGGTAGCCATCTTGAAAAAGGAGGTGTTTTCCACGATATTTTTTTAGAGTTGTACCTCACACAAACAAAAATTTCATACCTAAGGTCTTATGTGTGTATATGATAAATGTATACATGTAGTTGAAATTGAATTCTCTACAAGTAACTGTGATGAGACTTCCAAGACTCTCATCGTGTGTTGTCTAACGAAAAGCTAAGCAGGTGGAGGCACACCTGCTTCGAAAAACACTATTTTAGAAAAAAAAAGACAACTGCCGTTTTTCAGAATTTCCAATTTCTGCCTTCTGTATGCACTACAAGTTCTGCCACTCTACTAATTTTCATCAATCAGAAGAACAAAAATCAGTGACAACTTAAGTGTCCTACTTTGAGCCCAGCAATGATGCAAACATTGCTTGTTGCACTTAGTTAACATCATGTTCCTTGCTAAAACTATTTGACCGATTTGGATCGAATTTTCGAATTTCGTCTTTAGTCCACGCAAATTAGATTTTGGCATGTATGTAACATATCGTATCTTAGATTTTTGTGGTATTCGATCAAAAATAATAAAAACAAAGAGAATATGAGGTTGCTCCCGCTCAAAAAGGTGTGGTATTTTTAGGAAAAATCAAAACGTGCAAGACTCCCTGTTTTTTGTTGTTTTTCTATATAACTTTTGAAACATGGATCTTAGGAAAAAACATCAAGACAAAATTTGTTTGTTATAAAATTCTCCACAAGATGACATTTATATACAAGTTGCTGGTGTTATAGTTTTGTGATACAGTGTTGACGTCAGAAAAGAGCTTTAAAAAACAGAGTAGTTTTGAAGCGCTTAAATGGTCCAATTCTACTACAAATGTGGATTCAAATACTTTAGGGAATAACAAAATAAAATATTGAAACCATTTTTAATAACACAATTTTTTTTTTTTTTGTTAAAAAAAGCATTTTTCATACAATTTTTGCTCTTTTAAAATCGCTGCAAAAGTTACTAAAAAAATAAAATAAATATTATAATGATACTTTACGATAGTAAGGGGTTTCGAGTATGTGTACAGACATTTGGGCCATTACCTCTCATTCCAAACCTACCAGACCGATTTGGAAAGAGTTTCAATATTTCATTTTGTTATTCCTTAGAGTATCTGAATCCATATTTATAGTAGAATTGGATCATTATGTATCTGTCAGTTTAGCGCTTCAAAACTACTCTGTTTTTTACAGCTCTTTTCTGACTTCAACGCTGTATAGCAACAAAATTATAACACCAGAAACTTTTATATAAATCTCATCTTGTGGAGAATTTTATAACAAACAAATTTTGACTCGATGTTTTTTTTTCCTAAGATGCATGTTTCCAAAGTTATATAGGAAAACAACAAAAAATAGGGAGTCTTGCACGTTTTGATTTTTCCTACAAATACCACACCTTTTTGAGCGGGAGCAACCTCATATTCTCTTTGATTTTATTATTTCTGATCGAATACCATAAAAATCTAAGATACGATATGTTACATACATGCCAAAATCTAATTTGCATGGACTAAAGACGAAATTCGAAAATTCTATCCAAATCGGCAACATGCAACATGCAATATGCAATATGCAATATGCAACATGCAACATGCAACATGCATCATGAAACATTGCGCGTTGCACTTAATTAAAATCATGTTTCTAGCCAAAACTATAAGACTGCTTTGGGTCGGATTTTAAAATTTCGTCTTGAAATACTCTCTAGTCTAGAGTATTTGATTCCAATTTTTTAACAGAATTGGGCAATTTCTTACCTGTTTCTTGAGTGCTTCCAAATTACTCTGTTTTTAATACTTTTTTTTTAGTAAATGATAAGATAACATCAAAAATATATCATGGATGAATTTAAAACTCATTTAGTGACTCCTAGAATCCAGCAGTGATACATAGTTCAAAAAAATCGCACCGTTATAAAAATAACAAGCAAATACAACATACCAATAATTCCGCCATTTTGAAACCCGTTTTTCGGGATGTTCCAATGGTACGATTTTGGATATGTTGTTCAGTAGTGGTTACTGATCAAAATTCAATTGAAAAAGCTTCTGTTGCAGTTTTGCCCACGTTAATTCACTAATTGCCTGGACTAACACGTGTAAGCTTTTTGTCACACCTTAAGTGTACATGTGAACAAAAAATATACATACATAGGTAACAGTTTAGACCTATATGGGAAAACTGACAAGAAAACAAAAAAAATAATTTTATATAAAAGTAAAGATAGATATAAAATAAATAAAATTTTAAAGTGTCGTATTATAAGGGAAATGGCGTAAATCCGAAATTAATTACTTCTTTAGGTAGAACCCAGGTACACCAGCGAGCAGAACCTCGGCCATAAGATAAAAAGCACATTACAAACTACTTTTATTTAAAAATAAAATAAAAGAATGGATTTCTGGTCATACATTACAAAAGCTATAACATGGCATTGTAAGAATAACCGTTGTTGCATTGTAAGAGTTAACGTTTGTTTTAATATTTTTTTGTTTTTTTTTTTTTTAAGTAATTTTTTTTTACTGTAACCCCCCCCCCCCTCTCCCCGCCTAAACAGAACAAAATAGTCTCAATCCAACCTTCATGCTTTAACTATTTCTATCGCAAGTAAGAAAGTGCGTATACGCCCTAGTGACCTCATTTTGTTCTGTTAATTTGGTTTGCATTTAAGTTTTTTGTAGTCAATAAAACAAAGTTGTTGATTAGTTGACGATAGAATTTCAAGGTTCGTGTTTCTCTATCATATACTTTATTAAAATATTTCATTTAAATAGAATGAAATCTGCCAATACTTGTCAATAAATTCAGTCAAAAAAGTAGTAAACTTTATATACAAAAAAAAAAACAAAACATTTTCTTTAACTTCACTGCACTTAACACACATAACATAAATGAGTTTGAAGATTGTTGGAGAATGCAAACATAATGTTTAAACCTCTTCAGTGCATAGGTTAATAAACAGCTCTTAAAATGCACAAAAACTCCTCTTGTTATATAAGTAGAATGAAATAAGTTTTCTTTTTAACAAGTCGACGTTTGAACTAAAAAAATAACAAACAAAAATCATCATAACTTGCAAGACTGCGTCTTGAGCCATATGTGTTAATAAACTATTTTATAACCCTTTTACCATAAATGTCATCAGTTTTATGAAGCACTTTCATTCACACCACACATAAGATTCATAATAATCTTTCCATATGAAACGCTAAAAGTGTTTGTTTATGTAAGTTCACAGACTCACTTTCCTTGTATGCCTCCTATCATAACTAACACTTACCGACAATGTTCTTTACTCGAATATTTTGCTCCCCCTAAGGGAATGACGCATAATTAAGTGATAATTCACCTTGATGGTTGCTTGCACCTACATAAGAAATATATATACCTATGTATATTTACGAGTGTATTCACTTGAAAGCCACAAGCATATTTAGGAATAATGAAGAAAAAAAGGAACTCCAGCAATGTCTCTACATTTAAAAGGACTTAAAATTGATCGGAGTTGCTGAAATAATTAATTCCATATCCACATATCTATACAAAGCCCCAAATGAGAAATTTTAAAGGATTCAGTTTTGTTTATTGTCCGGTTTCGTTCTATGGAGAAATCCTATGAAAAACCAAGATCTCCTAGATCGCAAAAATACCATATTAACACGAACAACAAAACAAAACAAAAGAAAATCATAATGGTTCGATTTTTTTTTTATTATTTAAATTATCAAAAGGATACCCTTTCAAGGATGTTAGCCAAAGCTATCATCCTTGAAAGGGTGCGAGCTTAATTATGCTTTTATACTCAAAATAAGAATTCAAGTTCAAGGTTAATACGTCGCGTCGTTGTAGAAGTCTCAGAACTTAATATTTTTTATATGGTTTAAGAAATAAAAATAAAAAAAAAAACATATTAAATCTTGTTAGATATGTTAATAAAAAAAATCCTCTTCTTTTTATTGAATTTTATGGCAAGGACATTTTGTTTTCTTAGATACAAATGAACAACACGTAACACATTTATTTGTCTGTGGTAGACGACAACCACATTATTTTGTTTATTTCGTATATTTGCATTGTGAAATCGTTTTAAACTCCAGAGAGATAGGAGAAAGTTAGACATGTTTTCACATATATGTATGTATGTACTGTACAAGTGCAGTACATACATATTTTCTTTAGTTCATTTTTATAGAGCAAACTCTTAAGGGGGATGTTGGTGTTTATATATATATACATTAGGGTGGTCCGTATAAAAGTCATTGTCTTATTTTGAACGACGCACCCCCCTAATTTATTCTAAATAATTAAAAAAAAAATTCCTGTAAAATTTTAGCTCATTTTATTAACGTTAACCCGGCCCCCAAGATTTCTGAAGTTTTATATGGGAAATTTTCATGTAGTTTTGTAAATCCAACTTTAAAAATTCATAACTTTAGTAATGATTGACAAAGAAAATTGAATATTTGCACACGTGAAGTTACTTATTTTGTGATGTTTAAAAAAATGTATTAAACAAAAAATTATAAAATTTATTAAAACTAAAATTAAATAAAAAAAATGTTTTTGTTTAAATGGCTATAAGTAGTAAATGACTGTTGTAAATTTTTTCAGATACATTTTTATAAATATGACAGAAGTGACTACATGTGTTCCAAAAAAACAATTTATTTTATAAATCACTACCAAAGTTAAGATTTTTCTAATTTTGATTTACAAAAATACATGGGATTTCCCATATAAAGCTTCAGACGTCTTGGGGGCCGGGTTATCGTTAATATAATGAGCTAAAATTGTACAGGAATATTTTTCATTCAAAGTAAGACAATGACCCTTATAAGGACCACCCTAATATACATATATATATATATATTATGATGAATGATGATGGTTTGGAGTCCAATTAAAAATACGAGTATATTATATTGTGTTATCGGTAGTCTTCTAGTTCTGGACAAACTAATTCATTTGAAGCAATTATATGGTCATGAAAATATCAGACGTTTTTCATATTTTGATATTAATTAAAATGCACATTTTATTGACACTAACTTATGCTTGTACAAGTAACGATATGATTTATTTGATGAATAATATTTTATTCTCTAATTTTTTTTAACTTTTAGTGCAGAAAAAATAGATATTCATTTCAAAAAATTCCGACAAAACTCAATTTTTTGTTAGCAAGGTTAATTTTAACGTTACTAACAATTCCTTAAAAGTACTCTTAATTTGAACTTAAGAAAGACTTGATGTTCATGGGTCGTTAATATGTCATTTTGTGTATCTACAACTTTAGGCTATTGATTGGGTTTACCACGATATCTAGAAATCAATGATCCAGAAAGCAAAAATCCCGAAAGTAAAAATCTCGAAAAAATTGTAACCATTCATTGTCTCAACAATTAATATTAATTCTAGATTAGGAAAGCCTCCTTAAGAGAATCAGTACAATGCACATGCACCCATTCAACTATACAAGTAGGTGACTAAATTTAGTGTTGCTAGGGAAAGGGACGGTCTCTTATAACAACGTAAGTTTTCTTATTAAAAAAAAGTGCAATGAAAGTAAATGAAATCGTTACAAAAAAATGTTCTATCAAAACTGAAATTGATGGGTTTATTTATTATTTAAATAAATCTGTAAAAAATAAGTTTTACTGGCTGTCTGAACTGAATAAATCTCATTTTTGTAGTGCCAGGGTAACTACAGTCAAGCATAATGATAATGATAAACATAGTTCAGGTTAGTTGTGTGGTTCAAAAAATTCAGATTGGTCAAAAAACTAAGGTAAAAATGGAGTATTTAAAAAAAGAAAAGCAAATCTTAAAAATACTGGACGAAAAATAAGAAAAGAGTTATGTAAGCTACCTTAAGAGTCTTGCATATAACTCCAGTTTATAGAAGTTATTTAGTTATTATAGCTAGAGTTATTTGTTTAATTTTGTTATATTTTAACAATTTTCATTTGTATTGAATAATTATTGTACTTTTTTGTGTTTGTTATGGTGTGGTACGAGTATACATATGTATTCGTATCCTATAAAATATTTGATTTTTTTTTAAACATTTTCGATTGTTGTTCTTTTTTGATCAGAAAAATAAAGTTTTTAATAAATTGAACATATTATGCGTTTTATTTTCGTTTAAACTATTGAAAAAGGTAAAAAAAAATCTTGAATACATTTTTTTTTTTTTCGAGATTTTTTTCTTAACATAGTCTTTCGTGATTTTTGTACGTTCTAGATTTTTGTACATTCGGGATTTTTGCATTCGAGATTTTTTTGTTGGTTTTTTCGAGATTTTCGCCATTCGAGATTTTTGTCATTCTAGATAACGTCATGATCCCTATTAATTATGTCCTAAAAAACAGGGCAATAAGGAACTAAGACGTTACCGGGTTTTTATTGTAAAAATCATTGTTTGGGTTATTGAAGATGAGAAATCCGCGGAGTGCTTTTAAATGAGACGGTGCAATTTTGAGGAGGGGGGGGGGGTAAATGCAACCCTTTTCGTTTTTTGCATATAGCTCGAAAACCAAGCTTAATTTCGAATAAATGCCGTTAACCTTTATTACTATCAAATAAGCCTACTCAACAAATTTTATATACATTTTAAATGTGCTAAAATAAAAAAAAAACAAATTGCAAAACATTTATTTTTTTGGTTTATTTTACTTATTTGCCCTTAACTTTTTTTCCTGTAATGATAGGTACCAAGATTATAAAATTTTCTTTAAAATGGCGTTTTTTTAGACTAAAAGCCACTTTTTCGATTTTTATTGCGTTTGCTTTGACATTATTTTTATTCTTATTTTTACAACAAAACTTAATTTTATTTAATAAAACAAGAATAATAAGTTTATTTATCAATTATATTTGATTACCATTACAGTCTTGTTACTTGTTATAAAATGTGAAAATGAAAATCATACAAAAATAAAATAAAAATGTTCACTTCTAGATTTTATTAAATCTCTTGCATTTCTTGTCATCCATGTCTTCAAGAATATCATCTTCTTCTATGTGCGTTCCTGCGAATTGTTGCAATTTACACCCATGTAATTCTTAAAAAACATAGAACACGTTAGCCCCGATTCTTTACACCCACAGCTTTTGTGACAACCCGTCATGTCATCCACATGTCATTTTTTCAGAAAAACATCTGGTGCAGGAGGTTGATTCATGGTTTTAGCTTTTAGGTACCAATCCATATTCAAAATGCTTTCCACCCCCACTCGAGAAGATTTAAATTTTTTCCACTTCACTGGTGTACTTGGAAATAAGTCCGTAAACCGTGCTGTGTTATGGCATCACGCGTTGGTGGTAATTTGGCCAATGAAAATTTAGCATTTTTTGATAGCTCACAAAAAAGTGAGCTTAGTGTGTTATTCAACACCCCATACAAAGATGCTGCAAGAAGTTCGGATGCAGAACCTATATCTCTTCTTCATTAGCATCTTCACGTAAAAACGTATCCATACACGATTTCCATGATATCATATTTTTAGTAACAGATTTCATAATTTTGTTATCCTATATTAAAAAATCCGGATGTGGAATCGTATCCGCTAAACGCATGCATAATTCCAAGATAATGTTGTTGTTGCGGAAAACTAAAACTGTTTCGATCATACAATTTTGCAGGTACGTTTCCTTTGCTTGGTTTCAAAAAGTACACATTTTGAAATTGCTTTGGTAGCAATGACAAGATGATAAGAAGACCAATATCTTGGCCAACTACCACCACATTATTTGACAGGGATGCCTTTTCTTTTGCACATTACAAAATGGGTACATCTGCATCTTTGTGGGCTTTTTTTGTTTCTATATAAGTGACCAAGAATTTTTGTATCAAGTATGTAATACAATTTTTTTTATTGCTTTCATTTGACAAAAATTGGTCGGGTTTGGAAAGTGCTTTCAATTCATCTTTAATTTTAACTCATGAGGCCAACATGTTTGGTCCCGTGCAACCTTTCTGCACTTTTTGCATGATCTTTCCAAATGATTTATGAATTTGGTACGTATTTCTGCAAATGTTTCATTAGTGTTCCACACGATTTTGTGCACTAAATATCCGCCATCAATAACGTTATGAATATTATCGATACAATTATATTAAACGGTTGTGAAAAAACTCATATAAGTCTGTTTTCTTATTTTTTTGTTTTTTTTTTTTTCTCATGTTTAACCCTTCAGAAATTGCTGTTGGATACGGTGATAGTTCATACCTGAAAAAATCTTTAATTTCAGCATTAGATGGCTTGCAAAAAGAAGAAGATGATATTATTCTTGAAGAAATGGATGGCGATATTCAAGAGATTTAATCAAATCTAGCCTAGTAATGACCATTTGTAGCGAGATGTAAGTCGGTAGAGCAAAATTGTAGGGTAACTTCCAAAATAAAAAAACTCTAGACACCGGAGAATTTTAAAACAAACTTATTTTATTAGAAAACAAAACGAAATATAGGCATTAAGGATACAAAATTATTTACAACTCTGAAAACTTCTTGTTAGTATTTTACTGATTATGTCTTTTCCTTTTCTATTATGCGGGCAAAAGTCGGCAGTAACCGATGAAGGAAAAGACTTATAATCATTAAAATCCCAGAAAACAAGCAAGCAATAAAAAGCGGTATGAAAATACCTCTGAAATATTACCTGTCAGTTTCCTGGTCAAGTCGAAAGTTATTTGATTCTGAATTTGATTCTCCTTTTATAGTGAGAAAAATGAATAAATTATTTGAAAACAAGTAGGCTTTGAAATAAAAAAAAATATTTTAGCAAAAATAAACAAACGCAAAGAAGAGTTGATTATTTACAAAAGTATAGTCAAAGAAGATTTGAAGTCAAACTTTCATACAAAAGAATTATATAATTCAAAGTATACAACTGATGGTTTTTAGGTTAAATACTAGTATAGTCAAAGGCGAATTTATGAATTTCTTAAAATAATAATAATAATAGGTTGTTATAATACATAATAATAATAGGTTGTTATACATTTTATTTTATTTTTGTATGATTTTCGTTTTCACATTTTATAAAAAGTAACACGACTCTAATAATAATCAATTATAATTAATAAATAAACTTATTATTCTTGTTTTATTAAATAAAATTACTTACTTTGAGCGACTATAATATGTTTTTTTATTTTATTTGTACAATTAAACTTTCTTTCCACTTTCCATTTGTTTTATTTCCAAATTATTTGGCTGATTATATTAAAAGAGATCATCTGCTGCGAAATTGCATATTCCCAAAACATCATCCATTTCTAACTTAACATTAATATTCAAAACAATTCAATCACCTATACATCAGAGTATCAGTCTAGCCATTTTAAATGAAGCCAGAATCAAATTGAACATGATACCTACTCGGTGTCGGTATAGTTCTATTGCCACATAGCCACACACCTTCCCTTAAATCAATAACTGCCATACATTTACCCAGAATCATCTCTAGTCTAGAACAAATTGTTAAATTGCTTTTCCTTCGTTCATCGTTTTTCTATTTTTAAAGCTCACATCGGTGCTGCAGTTCGTGTTGGTTAACCTGTATCTCTATCCTTATATCCAGGACCAGTAGTTTATACTATTTGTAGTGGCAGTCGAGTTTCACATCAAAATCAACCCACATCAATGGTTCACATACATATTTGTCACCCACTTGAATAGCTCAAGTGACATCACACAGTTGTTGTAGTTGTTGGTCCTGTTATATGGGACTCTTTTAGATTAGGTGATGCAAGAAGTTAGAAACTCAAGCACGCGACTCTATCGAATGGAAATTGAATCCGACAAGGGCAATCGAATAAATTGAAAATGTACTCATGTACCTACCTGGTGATCTTTCGTTTTTATGAGCTGCTTGCAAATCGAGTGATGAAGGCTTCAGTTTTTTCCTTTGGTCTATGCAAAAGGTAATCGAAGGAAAAAGGAGGCCAAATCAAATAATCTATTTATTATGTTCTTTCTATCCCAGAATATTGGGAATTATTAAAATGGAAAAGAAGCCTTCGATTCGAGGATTTTTTACTTTTTTGCTCAAAAGATGCTGACAACGCTAACGTAGACGACACGACGATAATACTGTGCTGATGGCCAACAGGAAGTCTATCTAAAGAGTTATAGATAACGGATGTTTTTCTGTGTATACGAGTATCATGTAACTTTCCTTTTGCCTCAGTTTGTTATGTAGTATAGTCTGTCCTTAGCTTAGTACATAAACAAAGATAGAAATATACCTTTTACTGCAAATCGCATCTGCTTGACTTAATAAAACATTGCCTTGTGTTCCGAAGAAAAAGCATTTTCCTCTTTTGGGGGTTAATTTTTAAATGACCCAGATTATGGTCCACCTATAGTTAGATAAATGATGAGAATCGAAGTGTGTCATAACTATCATGAGCTCTCTCTCTCTTCGACAATGATAACAATGATGAAGACGATGATGATACTGTTGTATAGCCATTGTACTCAAGTTTATCTAGAATAATGTTTGTCTCAGAGAACTGACAAATACAGAAGGAATTTGAAGGTTTTTTTTTAATAGGATACCTACCTATATAGTAAATATACTATTTTGTATAGTGCTGTGCCAATTATTTCGGACCTTACCTTTTAGTGTAGTTTGCGATTTGCACGGACCAAATTTTTCTTATTTCATTTTTTGCCAAAAATCTGAAAAGTTGTTTTCTAACAATCAAGTTTATCACTACAGTCACGACTCACGAAGTTTAACTAAAATCAATAGAGAAATCTTTTTATGACACTACCAATTCTAGATGAGCTTTAACCAACACAATTTTGACCATCAGCACAGTTTTGGATCTTTTTGCCGGCAACTAACAGCCCTATTCTGTCGTTGCTCATAGGTCACAATTTTTTGTGAGTTTGTTTTTGTGAGGTTTCTTTTAAGGCGGTTACAATTTCTTATTCTGTGGAAGCCCTGATAAGAAACCTCACAAAAACAACTTCAGTTGTGTGGCCAGTTCACCACGAGTTATGAGGTTATTGTGACTTGTGAGGCATCAGTGAGTTTGCCAGAATAAGATTTATAGGGCCTATAGACAGTGCACTTTTGTCTGCATCGATATCGGTGCACGATGTCGGTGTCCCGTCTGTGGGGCTGGTGCACGCACCGATTTTTGGTGTCAGACATGGTGCGAGTAAAAATCAAAACTTTTTGATTTTTGGTGTCGGTGTCTCGATAGGTGCGTTGTGTATTGGGATGCTCGCGCACATTCAGTACTCAGTTGCACCCGAATTGTTGTTCAATAAACAGCGTCGGCAGTTATTCGTTGTAAAATGGCATGGTTTGCACACTCATATTCCGATCTTCTCTAGTTGAGATCACTTGATCAACTGAAGTGTGTACGATTTGGTGTTGCGTGTGTGGCGGAATGCCACACCGGTGCCAGTGCACCAGTGCAGACACAAGTGCACTGTCCTTGGGCCCTTTTAGGCTGGTATTCACCAAGCGCTCATAAGTACTTTTCGATTCCGAAAAAGAGAGACGTTCTCTCTATCATGCATACCCAAACTGTGAAATCAAACTGTTTTCGAAAATGAGTGACAGCTGGCGCTAAGACAAATGTCAACAATTTAAAGAAGCAAACAAAAATTCTACTAAAATCTGAAAATATATTTTAAATATTAAAATTATACCCATTATACTCTTTTGTTTTTTTTTTTTTGTTTTTGCGATGTGTACATTATCAAATAATCTTGCAAAACAGTAAACACTCTAAGATCCAAGTTGGTCTCCATATAATTAAAATAAATCCAAGACGCACAAATACATTTCTGCCTACAGGAGCAAGAAACTCGGCAGATGTTGCTGTCTATCGACCACCCACCCACGATCCTTGATAATAGGAATTGACTACACTTATCGGTATCAAGTTCAAAACATTCTAAACTATACGAATCAACGAGGATTACATGGATTTCCATTATAGTAGCAAAATAAGCTTGGCCAACCTTTGCCAAAAACGAACTTGTGTGATTGGGCTAAGTGAGAAGGTGTTTACTACGGAAACATGAAAAAGCGTAGACCTAGAAAGCAAACCATAGCTATATTCCCAGAATTACTGAAGATAGGAGTGTGTCATCAGTACGATATTGAGGATATGTACATACAAATGTGTTGTTGCGCAAAGTAAGTAAATAATAATGATTTGACTTAAGTTCCTTATTTTTTTTTATTTATTTATAAATTTCCCATCCCATCTCATGCCCGTCGTTGATTCTATAAGTAAATTCACTCAAAGTTGCTATTTTGGTTGGCAAGGATGGATTCCAGGTCTGCATGGATGTGCATAGCAATTTAAGCTAAATGAACTTTCTGTGAAAGTGGTAGACAATGCATACTATGTGCATGCATATGCAGTTTCATTATATAGGTAGGTTTGTATGACCATAAATACCTAGGTTCCTTCTATCTATGTAGGTAATACGTGATTGCTATACATACTGTTATAATTTACATAATTAAAATACATTATCTATACCTACAACATAGGCAGTGTAAGATAGGTTCATTTATAAATAAAAAACAATACAAAGAAAATCACTTTTCTAGTCCAGGTACCTGCCTAGTGCCTATATTATGTGCCTATAATTAAGTAATAATTTTTAAATCAGGCTTCGTTAATACCTACTTCTTACAAATCAAACTTTTCTATATATGTAGGTGTACTTACCTACACACTATTTATACATATGTAGATAGGTACCTAAACCTAACTCATCCATTCGAGCATTTAATAATACTAAGGATCTAGGTAACCCAGCAAAGATTTGGTTCCTAATCTCCAAAGTCAAATGTTGTTATATTGAATGAACATATCTACTCGTATGCAAGGTTCCTATAATGATCCTATCGCACCGATCGCACCTGCTACGCGCCCAGATTCGCTGATTAGGTTCATATAGTTAAAGTTACCGGTAGTTTGGAGCTCAACCTTGTATACGTCGTACATTATTTACAACATAAAAACTTATGAACATACATATTACATACATTTGGTACAATATGAGAGTCACTTGTTGGTGTCTTCATTGTCAATTGAAACAGACTGCGATTCTTGGAATAAGCCCTGACTGGTGATCATTTCCTACCCAGAATACTCGTCCATCCATGTGTTATTCATACTAGCCAGAAGTATAGAACAAGTTAAAAAAGGAGCCAAGTTCTTCTATATACAAAAACTTTTGCGTAACAAATCAGCCGTAAAAAGTAATGAGATCTAAAAGTACGCCAAGTTCTAAGTTTATTAATGTTAAATTTCAAATATTTTAAGTAGAGTAATATTGAAGAACCTCAAAACTATCAGAGAAATCTATTATTTTATGATTACTGACTTAAATTGCGTTGGTTAGGTAATAAAAGAAAACTTGCCAAGTAAACTAACTCAATTTAAGTCAGTAATCATTAAATAACAGATTTCTCTGATAATTTTGAGGTTCTTCAATATTACTCTACTTAAAATATTTGATATTTAACATTAATAAACTAAAAACTTGGCGTACTTTTAGATCACATTACGTTTTACTGCTGATTTGTAACGCAAAGGTTTTTGTGTATAGAAGAACTTGGCTTCTTTTTTAACATTAATGTTTTTGGTTTGATTTCACTACTTTTTGCAAAGATTCTTTTAATTAGGAAAAAGTGGGTGGAGGAAACACCCCCGCATGAAAAAGTTCATGATTTCAACTTTTTCTTTGTAAACACCTGAAAACTAACCACTTTACCAAATTTCATAATCCTGCACAAATCGGAAGTGCTCTCAATATATTTAATATTAATTCTGTGAAAATGGTGGTTGCCCTTGCCATGCCCACATGAATGTAAAATTTAAAAGTTTTAATTTTCCCTTTGCTTCCATGTCAAGTCCTATCTCTCTACCAAACTTCATCACTCTACGACTATCAGAAGCTCTCTACATAGTTGATATCAATTGGAAATTTTCCAATATTTCCTTTGTATTGACCAAATGATCCACCAGTCTACGAAATTTTAATAGTCTGCAACAATCCGAAGTGATCCATATAATTAATAACAATTCTGAGAAAATGGGTGGATGCCATGCCCCTGAATGTTAAATATCAAATTTTCAAGTTTAGCCTTTGTTTGCAGTTCAAGTTCTACCGCTCTACCAAATTTCATCATTCCACGACAGCCAGAAGTGCTCCAAATAATTTATATAAATTCTATGAAAATGGGGGCTACCACGCCCCCTGAATGAAAAATCTCAAATTTTTAATTTTTTCCTTTGCTTGCAGTTTAAGCCACTGTACTAAATTTCATCAATCTACGACAATCAGAAGTGCTCAAGTAATTTATATCAATTCTATGAAAATGGGCGGGTACCACGCGGATTGAAAATCTTAATTTTCGATTTTTCCTTTGATACACCACAGGCCTACTGTTGTGCCAAATTACAATATTCTACGATGTCGGGAAGTGTGCTCCATAATCTTGATGATCTGTCAGTGAGTGAATGAGTCAGTGAGTCAGTTACAGTTTTTGCGATTTTTGCAGTCTTATATCTCGGGAACCACTGATGCTAAGGAATTGAAATTTGGTGAGTTGTCTAAACCTGGTGAGTTTAGCAAATGCTGCGAGTTTGAAGTTTCTGACTTTATTGGTACTGCAGTAAGAGGGTCAAAAATTGCCTGAGTTTGATCCTGTAAAAAGGGTGTAGTGCCAGAACTTTGCTGGGCACTACCGTGCCCTTTGATTCTGCTAGTGCAATACCCAATTGTCATTGGGCGGCTGCTGTCGTGGGTTTAATACAACCTGCTCCGCCTTGGCCTCCGTCAATTGCTGATACTGAAGATTTGTTGGGTCTTTTGTGCCGTCTGGATACTCTTTCATCCCAACGTCTGGCGGCACTTGGTATTGGCGCACTTGGAGTTAAGGTAATTCCCGATGTGAGACGTAGTTCCCCTTTTTTTTTGACGACATTATCTGCGTCATTGAGGGGACCGTAGTTGGGATTACTGCTGGCGATGGCGACTACTGGTACGACTCGAATTTTTTTTAATTTTTCCTTGGATCCATTCTATTCACAGATTTAATTTTTTTTTTTTATATTAAGCGCGTGCAAAGGGGTTGTGACTACCCTTAAGATGATATACACAGCACGAGCGATTAGGTAGATTGGAGGGGATTTAAAAGGAGATACCGATGCACATTGGTTTTGAACGTCTGTAGATCACAATGGGAGGGGAAAATTGAGCTGGGTAGAGCATTCCACATTCGAGTTAGTGCGACTAAAGAAAGAATCTCTGTACTTAACAGTACGTCCGAAATTGGGCTCAAGGGTAAACTGATGGCATTCCTAGAAGCGCTAGTATTACGGTTAAATTGTTTAAGGGGAGGAATGCAACTGGCTATTTCACTAGAGCATTGTTTATGGAAATAACGGTAAAATAACGAAAGACATGAAACATTTCGACGGTGCTCAAGAGATGAGAATGTTTCCGTTATAGTTCTTTCACCTATCATTTTAAGAGCTCTCTTTTCAATTCTATCCAATAAAACTCAAGTGGGTTATTGGAGCACCTGCCAAAATGTGAGAGTATACTCAAGTTTTGGACGAATAAAGGCTTTGTAGATCACAGCCAGATCAGAAGGGGAGAAAAATTTCTTGCATCGACGGAGAAAACCCAAACACTTAGCAGCATTTTTGGCGATGTCGAATATGTGGTCGTTCCATAAAAGGTGGTCTGTGACACACATACCGAGGGACTGAAAGCTTTCGGTTTCCTCAATGCAAGTGCCACTCATGGATAGTGGCTTGGGGGGTGGGTTTCGTTTTAACGACAGGAAGACAGCATTGAGTTTTTGAAGCATAAATTCTACACGATTTTTCGATTCTCCATTGGACAATGCTGTCGAGATCAGAATTTAATGAGCTTATCATACGCTGCCGTTCAAGTTCCACATCCGAAGGACATGGATGTGAATCTAAGAACGAATATGAAAAGCTGAGGGTACTGTCGTCAGCGAAACAATTTAATGGATTAGAAGTTTCAGATAAAAGATCGTTTATAAATATAAGGAAGAGAGTCGGAGACATAACGGAGCCCTGGGGCACACCAACATTTATTTTGTGAATTTCAGACTTGAAACCATCCAATACAACTTGTATTGAACGGTCCGAAAGGTAATTTCTAATCCAACGAAGAAGAGATTCATCGATACCAAATGCACGCATTTTCGATAAGAGAGCTTGATGCAAACTCTATCAAATGCTTTAGATTGTTTTGTTTACAGCAATTACGCACCTAATTTACCACGACGACGCGATGGTGACGTTTTTCTCGGTTGATCGGGTTTTATTTTGTTTAAATATATTTTATTAAATTGAAATCTAATGCAAACATTTTTCAGAAAAACACAAACGAAAAACAAATTTTGACTGTGTGACTGACAGTAGTGACAGTGTGAGAGAAGTGATGGCTTGGCCTCTAACGAGGAGAAGTCGCCAGTGACAATTAGTACACCTGGTATAACGAAGTGCGGAAGGTCTTGCGAGCCGACCACAATCCATGGAAAGACTGATAAGTCATCCGTGGGGGGTGAATAGGACTCGTGAGCTAGACGCTACTGCTGGCGAAGAGGGCTTTGTCCTCCCCGCCAGTAGTACCAATCCTTCGTGCTCGGGGGGACCCCCCGCGACCATTGGCAGTGCTGCTGCGAAAAACAGCTCCACTGCCGTTGGCCGTGGGGGTCTCTCTTCGGGTTCGTTGGCTAATGCCCACCGTAGTGGTAGTAGTGGCGTGACCGTACGCTGCTGCTTGCCATTACCACTGCCCGTAAACAAGCGAACTCCGGAGCGGGTGCCTTCTCCGTTACCGGACGAGGCAGACCGCAAAGAGTTCGCAGAAGAGACTCCAATTTGTTGGAGGTCGGCGTTGCGTTAGCAGGTTCTACCTCCACCGGATTGGGGCGAAAAAATGCACATGTGCTCAACTCCGGGTCGGGTGTCTCGCCCAGTAGTGCAGCCGTTAAAAGCTTTACTACTGGTAGGAACATACCGACCCCCGTTGCAAAGAAAGTGCTACAGCCCGTTGGAAGTGGGGCTATGAAAAATAGTTCTGCTTCCATCGGGATGGGGCTCAACAAAGCCACGCCCCCGCAGATGAGCTCGGAGACGGATATCACATCCGGCAGCGCGTCCGTGACTTACGGATCCAACACTGTTGGGGTGCTTAAGCCGCCTCCGTATTCACAGAAGAACCCCCAACCCGTTGGAAGCACGGCCGCTGACAACGGTCCTCCCTCCATCGGGATGGGGCTCAACACCCCCCCAGGGGCGGGTACTTCTGCCAGCAGCGCGTCCGTGACTTACGGATCCTCCACTGCTGGCCGAAGTATACCGCCCATGGGCTCAGGAAGATACCACAACCCGTTGGTGGTAGGGTCATGAAAAATGGCTCTGCTTCCACCGAGTTGGGGTGGAACCAAATCAACCGTAAGGAGAGGCGGAATGCCGAGAGGATCGTGAAAGCTATCGGTGACATTCCGGTAGCGGATCGTGACTCGCGACAAACTGCCAAACTCCAATGGGCCATGAACATTATGGCTCTCAGAAAGACCAGCGGGGACTACACGTCAAAGCGTCAACGGTCCATCGGGAGCACCATCCCCGATCCCAAACGACCCAAGGTGCAAGGCACCGACAATCACTTCACGTGATAAAGGTCTGCCCTTTAGTGACGTACTAAAGGACAAAATTGTCATTGCAGTCATCGACAGAAGTAATGCAGATGGCAGGATCTCTCCTGAGAATTGGTTGAAGGTCATAGTGAAGCTCTCAGCTGGCTTCATGAGTTTAGTGAGGGAGCATCCCGGACCTCAACCAATCACAGACGATGCAGGCTGGCACCAAGGACGTGTTAAGCTCATCGCCTGTGCAGATCAGAGATCATGTGATCTGTTTAAGCTTGCTGTTAGCAGACTGGGAGAGGTCTGGCCAGGTGCTAGTCTCGAGGCTGTTGCTAGGGATGATATCCCCTGCAGGCCTAGAGCTCGTGCCTGGATCCCGATCGAAACCAGCCAGCAAGGATGAAATACTCCAGATGATGCAGTACAGCAATCCAAGCCTACCTACAAAAGATTGGGTAGTCGCGAAGCTGGAAGAGATCTAGGGGTTCCTTTAGATCTGCTATCATAGTAATCAACAAGGAATCTCTGGCTCCTCTGGTGTCGACCGAAAATGTGATTAGGTACGGCTTCCACAAAATCGCCTTGAAGGTTTCAAAAAAGATGAGGAAGTTGCACAAGAAGCCCCTCCACAAAACCCCCAGGACATGACCATAGACGAAGACCCTGTCGTCGCATCGAAACTCCAGAGATGGAGATAGATGACATTGACACTTCTCCGGCTTATGGTATTGCCCAATCTGCCAACCGAAAGGAAGCTCCTTCCGTCGACCTCTCCGACATGGAGAGCGTAGACTCCCCTATCAACGTTCTTCTAAGCGAGGAAGAACTTTTAAGATCTTCCTCTGAAGCCGAAGACGCTGACCAAACGGTGCTGGAGGTTGATCTGACCGACTGTGGTAACAATGCTGCAGCTGATTCAGATTAATCTCCAACACTGTATTATGGTTTCGGCCTCCTTCTTCTCCGTCTGAACACAAGCGGAGAAGATATTGTCCTGATCCAGGAACCATGGATTGCTAACTCCAGTGTTCAAGGACTCAGGACTCCGGGCTATTACACGCTGCATGCGACAGATAAAGGTGAACCTAGATCTTGCATAGTAGCTAAATGTAATACTAATGTATTTTTACTCCCTGAATATAGCGATCGAGATGTAACGGCCGTCAGATTACAAACTGAAAAGGGTTGTACTGGATAGTGTCCGCCTATCTTGGCCATGACGATCTTGGCCCTCTCCCAGTGTAAAGCTAGGAGACTGATCGCTGATGCAGAACGGCAGAATATACGCCTAATTATCGGGTGGCGGACGCAAACGCGCACCATACAGTATGGGGGAGTTTCGGATATTAACGACAGAGGTGAGTCTCTTTTCGATTATATTCTTACTACTAACCTACTTCTAAGTAATGTTGGAAACGTACCAACTTTTGTAACTAGAAATAGACAAGAAGTCTTAGATATCACTCTTGTCTCAGATATGGTTCATCAATCGATATTGGATTGGAAAGTATCTTCTGAGCACTCGTTCTCAGACCATAGATACATTCAATTCAGTCTAAATGATGAAACTGAAAAGCCTCCTTCCTTCCGGAACTACCGGAAAACAAATTGGCTCCTATATAGGGAAACTCTTAAAAAGTTAATCAAACCTGACCTTTTTAATCCTCCCCTGAACAAAACTGATCTCGATAATAAAGTCAAAGATCTAACAAATGCACTCAACAAATCAATGATCACTTCCTGTCCTCTAACTAAAATTAGGGGCAAAAAGAAACCTCATTGGTGGAAGCCAGGGCTCGAACCGCTCAGAAAAGAATGTAGGAAACTTTTCAACAGAGCTAAATACACCAGAGAGAGTTTAGATTGGGATATATATAAGAACTCGCTGAAAGTGTATAAAAAACAAATGAGGATAACTAAAAGAACTTCTTGGAGGAACTTCTGTGACAAAATAGAAGATTCTTCAGAAGCATCCAGACTTAGGAAAGTCCTCTCTACAAATCCAGGGATGCCAAGCTCTCTTAAAACAGCAGATGGCTCCTGGACCAAATCCTGTGAGGAATCACTAAATTTGCTACTTGATACTCACTTCCCAGGTAGCTCACAAATTGTCTCAAATACTGAATTCGCTCAGTCACATGACTTGGTCAATCAAATCCAAGGTCTGATTACAAGGGACAAGCTCCAATGGGCTATAGACAGCTTCCAACCTTATAAATCCGCGGGACCAGACGGCATTATACCTGCTGAACTTCAGAGATCCTCAGATATCATAATTCCTTTACTGGAAACTATACTGATCGGTTGTCTGAATTTCATTCATATTCCTTCAGTATGGAGAGAGGTGAAAGTTGTCTTCATACCCAAAGCTGGAAAATACTCCCAAATTAATCCAAAAGACCTGAGACCAATTAGCTTATCATCATTCATTCTTAAAACTTTCGAACGTCTGATTGATATCCACCTGCGTGACACTATAGAGCTTAACCTTATCTCTAAAGCACAACACGCTTACTGTAAGGGAAAATCGGTGGAAACTGCTCTTCACACCTTAGTAAGATCTATCGAATACTCCCTGCACCATAAAGAGTACACGCTTGCGGCTTTCCTTGATATAGAAGGCGCCTTTAACAACGTCAGCGGCCGTGCAATAGTAGGAGCACTGGAAAATTTGAAGGTGGACGGCCTACTGATTAAGTTGATAGACCATATGTTGGGAAGTAGGGTCATCAACTCTGCATTGGGAGGCTATTCCACTAGAAGATCTGTCACTAGAGGCACACCACAAGGTGGGGTCCTTTCACCACTTCTATGGAACTTGGTCATAAATGACTTACTGACTGTCCTGGAGGGTGAAGGATTCAAAGTGATTGCGTATGCCGATGATGTTGCAATAGCTATATCAGGGAAACACCCCCAGGTTCTTACAGAACTTCTTCAAACCGCTCTTAACAAGCTAATAAAATGGGCAGAACGCTGTGAGCTAGGTGTAAACCCCCGCAAAACAGAACTTGTCCTCTTCACAAGGAAATATAAAATACCACAGATAAATCCTCCAACAATTAATGGTGTTCCACTTTCCTTTTCAGATGAAGCCAAATATTTAGGTCTCATACTGGATAAAAAACTAAGTTGGAAACCTAATATTCAAGAGAGAATTAAAAAATCCACTGTTGCTTTATTCTCCTGTAAAAAAGCTATAGGTACTAAATGGGGTCTATCCCCTGCCATAACTCACTGGCTCTACACTGCGGTCGTAAGACCGATTCTCACTTATGGGGTAACAATTTGGTGGACTGCTCTAGATAAAGTCACGTACTGTGAACAGCTGAGCAAGGTCCAGAGATCAGCAAGTATGTGCATAAGTGGAGCCCTCCGCTCGACACCATCAGCTGCACTAGACATACTCCTCAGCCTCACACCCCTCGATATATATGGCAAGCAAATGGCTGCGAACACAGCCGTCCGCCTTAAAGCCATTTCTCAATGGACCAACAACTCTATCGGTCATACTAAAATTCTAGACTTATATGAATCTATTCCTTGTCATTCCGACTACACCACATCCAAACTAAATTTCGACAAAAGTTTCCAGGTCACCATACCCTCAAGAGAATCTTGGGACGTTGGGGACCCTCTCAAAGGTGATTCAGTTCATTTTTATACTGATGGGTCGAAAACTGAGGAAGGTGTGGGTGGCGGAGTGTACTCAGACAGACTTAATTTAAGTCTCTCCTTCCGGCTTCCTAACCACTGTAGCGTATTCCAAGCGGAAATTCTGGCAATTAAAGAAGCTCTGTCTTGGCTGAGAGAAAACGTGATATCAACATCGGATATACGCATCTTCTCAGATAGTCAAGCAGCACTTAAATCTCTCAACTCTGTCTCTACCAACTCCGTTACGGCCCAAAACTGTCGATCGTCTCTTGAAGAGATGGCGGAACAGTTTAATATTCACCTTCTTTGGGTGCCGGGCCATAGAGATATTCCGGGAAATTGTAAAGCCGATGAACTTGCCAGAAATGGAACTCTAATGCCCGTTTTGCCTAACAGGTGGAACATAGGTATACCGATCGCTACGTGTAAACTTTTGCTAAAACAAAACTCTGCAAGGAAAGCAAACTCTAGATGGACAAACCTTACTACATGTCTGGCCACAAAAGAAATCTGGCCATCGCTAGACCCAAGGCGCTCTAAAAGTTTGCTATCACTTAGCAGATCACAAATTAGCTCCGTAATAGGTGTCATAACAGGACACTGCCTTATAGGAAAACATGCCACAAGACTTGGCGTTTTCTCAAATGACTTCTGTAGAAGTTGCAGGGACGAAGAGGAGGAGGAAACAATTCCTCACCTCCTCTGCACATGTCCTGCTCTTTCACAGAGGCGCAGACTCCTTCTTGGGGACTACTTTTTCAATGATCCAAGCGATCTAGCTAATACAGACATACACTGTCTCTCTCGCTTCATAAAAAGCTCCGAATGGTTTTCGTAATGAGGATAATCTCCTCATTCCTATCATGTGGTATCACAACGGACCTAATTATGGTCTAAGTGTGTCAGCCGTTTTCCTGACAGCCACTTTAACCTAACCTAACCTGTGAGAGAAGTGAAGTTTTATTGCGAATTTTTTCGAACAACTTTTTGAAGAGAGCACTCGTAACTTAGGAACACAGTACACATATCTAAGGTATTATCAGGCGCAGCTTTCCAAATTTCAAGACGGCTGCCCTTTGTGTAAGTACACAGTAAACAAAAACAAATGTTTTGTGATTGTTTCAAATTCAATTTTTTTACTATTGATTTTGACAACATACGTAGAACTGGCTGGTCATTCCGTAACTCGATTATTGTTAGACGATATCGTTCGAGCGATAGCGTTTGCCTTATTTGCTTCACGTAAGGTGCCAGTTATAGCTATCATTGGAAACCATCATTGAAAAAGTTAGCTGTTGATTTTGAGACCCTTCGAAAGTATAATCATTAAATATTTTAATGCAGAAAGATAGCTTACGACTTCAAAATTATTTCTCATCCAAAAAAAATTCATTTTGACCCATATCTTCCCCACAACGTAACTTTTAATTTTTTCAATGATCATTGGTAAGGTAGTTCATCATTGAAAAATTAAAAATCATTTTATGAGAAAAGTTGTGTCAAATTGAATTTCGTTTTACCTAGAAATAATTATTAAGTCAATTAGCTTTACTTTGGCATCACAATCATCATTTGTTTTAACTTCTAAATCTCTCAAAATTGACAATTAATACTTTCAATGATCGTTTCCAATGATAGCTATAACTGGGCCCTAAGTCAATAATCGTCAAAACGATATCACCAAAACGATAGCGTTTGGACGATAGCTAAATAGGTATCGTCTTGCACTAATTTCAAATATGGTATGTGACTGTAGTGCAGTGATTGAGTACCCACTGTAATTTGACATATTTTGTTTGTTATATGTTGACAAATAATGCAAGTTAAAGTATTTCGGCGCAGCAATTTTCTTATTTTAGATAGTGAAAATGAAGACTAACATTGGAATAAAAATACAATTAATACGAGTTCTTCGCACTGACTCTATATATGTATATAAATGTGTATTATAGAAATCAGTGCTCAGTGGTTCAACGACAGTTGAGAGACAAATCAAACCTCTTTTATCTTCCGGGATGTTGTCTAATAAAATGTGTTAAATTCGCCAGTTGAGATCATGTGACTGCCCTATATAATGTTTAATAATGTATATGTTGAGTTAATTGCATTTATTGTAATTTGTAAAAATAATGCTATCAAATAACTTATATTTTGTTGCCATAATTTTACTTTTATACAAAACAACAAACAAAAACATTTTATTGACATTATGACATCCAGTTGGACATTTCAACTACAGTTTGAGAGTACCAAACGCTCTCAAACTGTGAACAATGGACGACACGATAGTGAGAGAGTTACGTGAAGCAAATTATGGACGATCTCGTCAAAGATCATCGTTTTGACGGTTATTGTTTTGAAAATTACGGAATGACCCCCCGGAACAAAAATGAACATGCTAGTGATATTACCTGTAATATATGTATCTTGACTTAGGAGTGCTCCAGACCAATCATAACTTTTGCGAGCGCTCGTAAATGTTCACTAATATTGCTTGGTGAATAGGTTTATAAGGCTCTTAAGTTATGAGCGCTCGGTGAATATCAGCCTTAAAGAGTTCATAGACAAATCTCTCATATTGCTGTGACTTCAAGATGAGTATTGTTTGCAATAACAACTTGAGTTTTCGGTGAGGGTCTTAGGTTTTTAAAGTCATGTGTGTTGACGCGCAAGTGTTAGTGTACTACTCGTTGCGATAAAAAACTCGTTGCGGCAAATGATGTGTAGAAAACGGAGTTTGAATAGCTTTTACCTTTTGGACAGTCTTTTGAACGAAAGGATTTGACATTACACATTGGTTTAACTTTCTTTCGTTTTGTACCACCAAACAAAACTGAATTTAAATTGTCTGAACAATGTCTTAAGGCAACTAAGTCTTTATGGAATATCCATTAATTTCCAGAACTTTCAAGTCCCATTATCAGCGGGCTTTCATTTTCTAGTAACCCAGCCAACAAAAGAGAACCTACCCGCAGCTCAGAAATATCCATTCGATTTCCTCGGAGCTTAGTTAGCTGTCGAGATTATTTTCATCAACAGAACCATATTTGTCTAATGTTGTTGGTATTAACTTATGTAGGTGCGTTACTATCCAACCTTGCGACTTAGGCAATCCATATGAATGCTGCTTGCAAAGCACTTTTGATGTCAATATAATTTATTTATTCCACCAATAAAATAAATTTCAAATTCGCTTTGTAAATTTTTTTTTTCGTCGGTTTCAATTCCTGGGACGGAATTCCAAAGCTCTTCATGCTCAACATAAGTTTTGACGCTCCAATTATCATAACTTTCTCTCATTTTTTTCAACAAATTGAATAGGTATACTGCGGTAGCCATCTTTTATAGCCGTTGAAAAATTTACCGAATTTCAAATTTTCAAATAAAAGAAAAACTATATTATTATTTCTATTTATAAATAAAAAGCAGGTGGCATGTGCGCATAACCTGTTGGTATACGGAAGCTTATTTAGAAAGTAGCGGAGAAGTAAAACCAGGGGTGAAATTGGCTAGGCTGATAGTTGATTATCAATTTTGTTTTGAAGATTGCTGCCTCTATCACAAAGGCAAAGATATAGGGAAAGCAATTGTCAAAACGACTATATAAAATTGATCATCAACTATCAGCAACCCAGAAGTTTTCTATTTGAAATCGAAATTAGGAACGAACATTTATTTTAATAAAAAACAAAAAGGAAAATGATATCTAAGATTAATTTTTCTAAATTTTCTCAAGTGATTTTTAACAGTAATATAGGGTGAGATATGGATTCGTAGACAAAATCAAACGCGAGAAATTGATTTAACCAAATTACGAAGGTGAAGAACGCGAAAATAGTGGGTCCCGCAGTTATGTCTGTCTGTGCCTCCACCTGCAACTTGTTTTCAAGTTATAAAAATGTACATAGTTGGGAGAATTGCCCACATTTATTTTTTAAAAGCAATAATGGCGCAAAATTTTAAACATCATATTAAGGGTTTAGTATGATACTACTTTACATTTTCCTAATTCTTTAACAGTTTACTAAAATTTTCTAAATTTCTAATATTTTCTAGCTAGTATCATACATAACTAATTTCCTTTACAAACTTCAGCTGAACACGTCCAAACAAGTGACAGCTTGTGCCAAAATTCCTACTAACATCCCTGATTTTGACATTTATAAACGTCAAAGTGGATTAAGTACGATACTAAAAAGATAAAATAGCCATTTGATGATTTTTTTTAATAAAATGTTAGGAGATAGTTTAATAGCAAAATACAATTTTGAACCTAATATCATTCTAAGAATTATTTTACATCGTACAAAATCGACTAAAATTTTGCGTCAATATTCTTTAAATGCGATATTTTTTCAATACTTGCACATTAGTGTATGCGTTTGAAGAAAGATTCGGCCAGAACCAGGGACACAATAACTACGTTATGAAATGGTTACTCTTCTGAGATTTTTGAAATGAACCTCACTTGTGAACGGAATTTCCCTTTCCTATAGCGCATCTTGGACTATTTTGTTGTTGTTTCTTTCCTATCAGAATAAGATAAATAATTTTCAATAACAATGTGTCTTATGTTTTTGTATTATTTTTCCTGAGATATAAAGTGGGATGATACATAGGTGTATGTATTTTGTAAGAAAATTTAATAAAGAAATAACAAGAACAGATGAAAATTCTCAAGGTTTGAAAAGCAAGGTCGTTTATGCTTTATACTTTATACTTTTTTTTTATTTTGTATTTTATTAAAATTTGATGATATGCAATTGCCCAATATGCAGTATGATGTTTAAATAGCAGTAGCTAGTTGAACTTTGTTCATTATTGAACTTTTAAGGGTTAATATTTGCATTGGAAATATTTTAAAAGATGGAAACAAATAAATTTAAAAATTCAAATGCATGCAATCATAAGAAATGACAAAGATTGATTCGAGTTTTTAAGGTTAACTATAGAATGTTCTTGTGTTTTATATGCAAATACCATGATTTTCAAAGGAAATTCAATTAACTTGTAGAATGTGCTGTGGGGGTTTAAGTTTCTTAGATTTAAAATCCCCATCATTATAGCTCAGAGCATCAACTAAGACCTAAGTAAACTTACTTAAAAAACACTGCGCCTAAGAATTTTATAAAGCTGAGAAAAACAATTTGAATTGATTGATATATACAGATATACAGAATTTTATAGACTCATTAAATTGATAATTTTCATCTTGAAGTCCTAGCTTAAATCTTTAAATTATCTCGTTTAATTTTGGAAAACATAATCTCAAAATCATTTTTCCATTTTTGAATTGGTATAACCGGGGTTTTCTGTGGTTTTTGAAATACAAAGTTATTTTATGACATTTTTAGGGCTATTTTGCTTTTAACAAGCTAGGAGATCACCCAAACTTTTTTTTTATATGAACGGGTTCACCCTCTTAGTGCCAGTTTTTTTAGTGAGGTGTTAAAGTTAAACCCGAGTTGACTTACCTAATTTTGGTGAGTTAACTTTGGTTTAACTCAAATGTGTATGATATTTTATCTTCCGTGTTTTTAAAGGCATTCTACATTCATCATCAATTAAAAAACAGCTTCCTGAGTTCTGACGTAACTGTATACAGATCTATTTCCAGAGTTATCTAACCCGCGCTTAACCCAGCACTGAAAAACTGGCCCTTAGAGTTACAAACAAACAAATTTTTGGAAGTAATTGTAATTTGTCCGATTTGAGGAAAATTTCGACACTCATATTTTCAGGTTTTGAGGTCCCTAGGATTCAAATCCATCGTTTTTAGATCAACTTCGTGATACCTTTTGTCGTTCACTTTGTCGTCGGCCTCATAAGCAGACCTCGTACCACAGAAATTTCAAATTTTACAGATTAGATTTAGATTAGATTTGATTTTATTTAACATCATATTAAAAAACAATATACATAATATTACAAAATCAAGTATAGCATGGCATTGCCGTCTGCCAGATTGACAAATAAATACATATATAACTTTAGTTAAATTTTAAGGCTCCAACTTAAAGCTTATTGAGCAAATTTAAATTCAACAAACAACGAACATTATACAAAATTCAGAGTGCATTAAAAACTTTCATTAGTTGCATTTTCACGATATGCCAGTGCAACCTTGCAGTAATTGAAGAGCTTAGGAACATCCATTTGATTTAAATATAACAACATTTCGTCCTCCGTAAGTAAATTGCATCCAAAAAAGTATATCTTCTTGTTTCCTTCAATATCGGACATCTTCTTAAAAAATGTAGCACATCTTCTCTTTCTCCCTGATTACAAAGATTACATAACAGCGGGAGGTCTTCTCTATGTGGTACGTAGTTGAGACGCAAAAGTTCACAACGCAGTCTTACCATCGTATTGCTCCACACTGTTATCATCTCGAAAATAGTTTCTAGGGCCCAAATTGTTAGCTTCTTGTATATATTTCTCCCTATATTTGACGTCCACGGCCTCAATTAGTTTGTAGAGTGAGTTTTACAGAAAAGATGAAAATGTTTTACGGACTCCATTTTACTTGCGATATATGTACGTAGTATAGTGCAAGTTTTGGATTCGTGCAAAAAAAATTGAGATCTGTCTGTCTGTCCGTCTGTCTGTCTGTAACTCGACCTGCAGCCTAAACCATTGAAGCGATTTTCTTCAAACTTTGGAATTAAGGTTCTTAAGTGAATCCCTATAGAGGGGAAATTGAAATTGAAAAAACGGCTATAACGATTTTCAAACAAAAATTACGAGCTACTATAATTATGTACTACAATTAATATTGTGGTAGAAATTTTTTTTTTTCATAAATTCATAAATCAGATAGCATACTAGCTCTATCTGCTATCAGAAAATATATATTAATTTATAGTAATAATTTATATTTTAAATTGTTTTCAAAACTTTTTTTAATGATATCATAAAGAACCACTATATATGCACAGCACATTGTCAACTTTAAGGTAAAGAGTTACGATGTCTGGATATAGGGCCCTGATCGAATTTTTACTACACATAATTCCGTAATGAACAATTGATAAGAATACCAAAAAAAAAACTACAGTTTTTTTAAAGCAAACAAACTGAAAAAATTCTAATAACAATTGTTCAAATTTTGTTTCTGTCCCCAATGTCTCGAGAATGGCTCCAATCTTCTTTTTTACTTGATAGCTTATTGAACACCTTAAAGGAGTTTTGAAGATCAGAAAACAAAATAACAAGGAAACCAATTTAAAGTTTCCAGTACGGATTACACTCAGAATCTTTTTAGCTGTACACTCGGGCGTATACGTACTTTTTTTTTGTAAAATTTTTAACAAATGTTAATACATTCTTAAGGCTGCCACGAGACGAGACCCTGCGAGACTTTTCTAAGTCTCGTCTCGGTCTCGTTAAAATCGTAAATTTTCAGTCTCGTCTCGGTCTCGTGTCAGTCTAGTATAATTAAGTCTCGCCCGGTCTCGTCTCCGAAAAATACGATTTCCGGACAACGTGTTGACTATTGGAACGAAATATTTTCGATTATAGTTTGAATATGTGCAGAAGAAAATAAATATTTAACTGACATTTGATTTTTTAGTTTATTAGACTCTCTGTAAAATTCTGTCCAAATATACAGTCTCGTATCGGTCTCGTCTCGGTTGCTTAAAAGGTAGTCTCGTCTCGTGTCGTCTCAAGACCGAGTCAAATTCATCGTCATGGCGTAGTGAAAGGTACAATCTAAAAAAGGATATGAATAAAACCATCAACATCAACTTAATGCTAAGTTTTAAACGTATAATGCTTCAAGACAATTTCGTTTAGGTTCAGCACTTCATAATAGATAATAACATATACATAGTATATACATAAGATAGACAAGTGATAATCTTGGAGGATTTGTCAAATCCTCGCAAGATGCAGAAGCCTCGTCCACCTAAAAACTAAAAAGTTTTTTTCAGGGCTACTGCCTCTTGCGAGGAATTGACAAATCCTCCAAGAGTATCAGTTGTCACGAATAGGTGCTTCTCGTCTAGCCGTTCGGATTCGGCATAAAATTGTAGGTCCCTTCCATTCCTGTTGACAGGCGCACACAGGAATGGTTGCAAGTTGTTAGTCACTATAGGCCTTGGTTCTTCACGAGCCGTTGCGCCACCCAATTTATTAATTTTTTTATTTAATAAAGATAAATTAACTATAACAGATGTTTAACCACACATATTATTCATTAATATTTCTTTGTTTAAGAGTTGTTCTTGGCATACATTAAATAAAAAAACTCACTCAATATTTATTGTCCCAACCTATATTTTTTCTTTTAAAAAAACAGTTTTCTTCTTTTTTTTTATAAATCCATAATTCAGAAACAGCAATTTTATCACAACCATTTCCACTCAGTAACTTATTGATTCAGCAAATATCTCTCTAATAGAAACTTGAATGTATACCACGTGCCAAATCCAGCAATTGGCAACGTTACATAAATCCACCCACACCCATGTCATCAATAACCCATCGCCACCATCCTACAAATAGCGAGAGAGTGGATTAAAACATCATTCTAATAGAATATTGACAACAACGACTACGACGCGACGACACCCAATTCAACAACAACAAGGACTACAACGACAAAACTTACAACGACAACGCACGTGACAGAATATATCATCATTCCAAGACACCGTAAAAACTATCTCCTTTCCATAAAGTAAAAGTTCCTCCTTTTCTCAATTAAAGGTAAAAACTATATTTCGGTTTTTAAGGGGTGGGGAGGGTGAAGAGTGATAGCGTGGAGGTGGTGGTTGTGCTGGCGGTGGCGGATAGAATTTGCATATATTCCTCTCCACATATATTTCTGAGAGGAATTGCTCTGGCACTTGTTCGCGGTCTGATGGAGCGTCAAAGGGATGCATCTTTGCGCCAACCATTCTCCAGACTAAAAAAAGAAGAAATTTATCATCCCCCACATACGAGTATAGTATATGCATGTTGCTTCCCATTATAAAAAAAACCCTACATACCTACCTACTCTCTATAACATAAGGATGCTGAAGTGAAGAAAAAGGATCCTTCATACTTATTCCTTTTCCGAGAGAAGATGTCGCTTTGAATGTGCACACTTTGTGTTTTTGGATGAGACGGTTGAAAATTATTTATTTACGAATTAAGCTACTTTGTGCTTGTTTGGCACAATTCTATGATTATATAATAGCACAGATAGGATAGCTGCATAAACTCCAGCTGAGGATTACTAGGTGGATTTTTTTTTTGTTTACTCTGATGATGGAATGATGAAAACTTTTTTGCTACTTGACTTGGAAGCTTACTGTGGAATTTATTATACTTGTGCAGTGTGCACTGTGAGCTGCGCACCTTTGAGTGAATGATATTGAAAACGTTGCATGCATTTTCAAGGGAAAAACATCACCAACATGTTTTATGTATATTTGAGATTCGCAGAAGATTAACAGAAGATACAACGAGAAGATGTACTAATAGTCGGTTTTATAGCAAAAATAAATATTTTGATGGTTTAGAAAAAAAAAAGTTTTATAATTTTGTTTGACTTTAGATGCAAAACTAAAAGTAACAAGAAGAATATTAGGTGGGTACTTCAACAAGATAGAAGTTCTGATAATTTGTTATGAAATAAGTATGATTTGCAATTTTGAAACTTTAGACAGAATAACAAATCGAGAACTACAGGAAGAGAAATCGCAAGCAGTTTATACCCACAGCACACATATCTAAGGTATTATCAGGCGCAGCTTGTCAAATTTCAAGATGGCTGCCCCTTGTGTAAGTACACAGTACACATTTTTATAATATTGATTTTGACAACATGCACAGAACTGAACAAAATTGAAAACGCTAGTGATATGACCTGTAATTTATGTTTCTTGGTTTATTCCTATGTTTTGACTTGAGCAAAAAAAAAAACTATTTACAGTAAAATTTTTGTTGAAGATTTGCAAAGTTATTCCATTTTAAATTTTTTAAGTAACATAGAGGTTAGTTGTAAATGTTAAAGAGTTCATCCAAATAAAATACATAGTCTCAGAAGTAGGATTTGTATATCCTACTACTTAACAATACACAAAAACGAACCTTTTATTTTGAAGTGGTGGATATTCCATTTTTTATTACCTTACCTCACTTTTACAAGCAATATACATACATACACTGTATCAAAAAAGTCTCCGTACCTACAGCTTCAACTTTTTTTGTTTGCTAAAATATTATTTAAAGTACTACTTACATTTGAGAGAATTTTATTTTTTTTGTTACTATATAAAAGAAAGAATTTTAATCGTACTAAATATGACCATTTTTACGAATCACGCTACAGCCTAAACTATAAGTCCTACAAATTCAAACTAAAATTTATGTGAAAGGTAATTTTATGTAGGTGAGCACTAAGAACGGAATTTTTGATATTCACATATTGAATAGGGTAAACGAGGGTAAATGTAGGTGAAAGTCGGATTTCTAACTTCTAAACGCGACGTCGTACGAACTTCATTTTTTTTTTGATTTTAAAGATCTTTAAGAATTAGGAAAAAAACAATTTCATCTTTTTTTTTTCAAAAATCGAAATCACCCAGATATATACGTTTTAAGACTGAAATAGGCACAAATAGTTGTTACGAAAAGTGCTTTAAAGTCGTATAAGAATACATTTTTTTTTTTAAATATTTTTACATATTTTTAAAGATAATAAAAAAATAAATTACCCATGTTAAAGGAATTTTTGACAGGATTTTTTTTTCATACTCAAAATAATTTTTCAAAAAAAAGGTAAATTTGTTTGAACAATTTCTCAAAGTATTTGATTTTTATCTGTTGTTGAATGGGTTGTTGAAATTTAACTATGTTATAGATTAATTTGATAGTAATTAAATGGTAAATATTTTATCTTTCTAACTTATCATTTAACAGATTTATTTAAGAAGGAGTAAAAAATTTGAAATTTGTTTTTTTTTTGGCTTTATTAATATCTTTTTAATTAACTATCGTACAGGTTTGCATTGTACGAATGAAATATAGCTATATGTTCTAGGAATTTGTATAAGTAATAATTATATTCCTATTGTACCGTTGCGCTGAGAAATTAACAATATAATATTGTCTACACATATTACTTAATAACATGTGAGTGTGTACATGGATTAAATTAGTTTTTTCTTATGTTTAATCTCACCCATTAATTTGGTAGCTCTTTTTTTAATCTACCTCATATACACAATTGATTTTTTAAAATTCGAATAAAATCCATAGAAATGCTTCACTTTGTTCATTGGCAAAATTCGTCAACCACTACAAAGACCCGTTATCTCAAATTATTTTTTATTCGATTATTTTTAATATAAAAAATCATAACTTCATTTCTACCCGGCCGATATTTAAAATATCTCAAAATTTAGCTATGTGATGTGGCTAAATTTGTGTATAAAAATTATTGAGGGGTGAGTGAAAAACTTCATACTAATAGGGTGTGTAAGTGAACCGTCAAATTTATATTACATATATTAAATTCAAAACTTGATGAATTTTTTTCAAAATTTTAAAAACTAATGGTGCACAATTATAGCTGTAATATTCTTCTACAAATATGTGGATAATTTTATTTCTGTAAATCTAACGGAAAAAAAAGTAGGGGCAATTTAATAAATAAATCACAAAAAAGCTATATTTAGGCAACTTTAGAGGTTTCAAAATTGAGTAATACTTAATAGTTAATAAATGATACATGCAATTTAAGTAGAAATTTATAACTTAAATTTGTGTGTAAAAATGATTGTAAAATATTAATCAAATTTGTACTAAAAATGTGTTTTAATGAGTAATCAACACAATTATTCATACTTTAAATTCAAAAGTTAATCAAAAATGTATAAATTTCAAAAAACAAATGATGCACATTTATAGGTTTAACCCTCTACAAATATGTGAGTAATTTTGTATTTGTAAATCTAACGAGCAACAAAAATAAGGTCAATTTAAAAATAAAAGCTCCATTTAGCCAACTTAACAGGTTTCAAGCTAGAGTAATACTTAAAAGTTCATAACAAATGATACAAAAATTTGAGGTAGAAATTTATAATCTAAATTCCTGTGTTAAAATTTTTGCAAAATCTTAAAAAAATTCATACGAAAAATGTGATTTAGTGAAAAATCAATTCGATTTTTGGTATTTTAAATGCAAAAGTTAATCAACAATTGATAAATTTCGAAAAAAAAACCAACATACTAATTGCTTTAATTCTCCTCTAAACTATTGCTAATAAATGTTAAGTGATTATTTCAACAAAAGCCACTCTAAAATTAGTTTTATTTATTTATATACCAAAAGAATGCGAACTCGAACATGCTTTTTCAACGAATTTTATTGTTATAATTCCACCACGCCCAAAAATATTTTCAAATTTTAAAATGATAAATCCTGAAGATCTAATAAAAATTTTGATATACAAAACATAACTGTGCGTTGCTCACAAGCTTCACAAAATAGTTTCAAATTTTAAAATTTTACATTAGCAATATTTTTTACAGATAAAATCCAGAAAAAAATTTAAAATTGTCAATTTGTCTGCATAAAATTGGCTATAAATCGGAAAGTACTTATCCAAATTTCAAAATTTAGATGTCTATGGAAAGGTCATTGTCTCACTATTATACGGTTGAACAGATAAAATTGCATTATTTTGACTAAATAGTGAACATTATAACTTTTTATATAACTGATTATCGAAATTTAAATTTTATAATAATTTATACCAATCAACAATTATTTTTGTATATAAAACATATTTCTACGATAACCGTAAGCTTTAATATGGATTTAAACATAATTGAAAGAAAAATGAAAAATTTTGCAAAAATCCAGTCTTGGTCGATAAAATTTGATGTTTATAAATGAGGTATCAAATGAAAGGTTATAAGACATAGAACATAATAAAAATAAAAATTATTTAATTTGCATGACAAACGAAATTGTTAAAATAGTAAGAATTTGCCATAAAGCGAAAAATTCATACCTTTTGAAAATTGGTAAAAGTTAATGAAGAATTTATAAATTAAAAAAAAAACTAATGATACACAATTATTATAGGTGTAACCTTCTTCTACAACTATGTGAGTAAAAATAATTGACAGGAAAATTTACCAAAAATCCAGTCTATAGGTCGATCAAATTGTTTTTTTTTAGAAAAATATACATTAAATAAACATAAATGGCCATAGCTTGGGCAATAATTTTTTGATAGATATTCATAAATGAGGTATCAGATGTTAGGCTATACAACATAGAAAATTATTTTATTAAATACAAAAATAACCTGTGACTGTTCGCTGGGACGATTAGTTTAGAAGCAAATACCAAAGTACCAAAGTAGAAAAATGTGTTGATTTTGAGAAATAGTTTTGTCGTGTCGTGCGATATAATTATTGAAAGGTGGTACTCCCTAGATCAGGAATATGCCACTTTTATGTCACTAGGACAAGAAGTTGTGCCGCAAAAAAGTTAGAAAAAGTGTCAACTTTGAAACCTCTAGGACGTTTAGTTAAGTCGCAAATCGCGTTTAAGGATTAAAGATAATAGCATGTGATACATCGATGGAAAGGCAGCATTCACGAATATGCCATTTTTTTAATTCGCTAGAACCTAAGCCCCAATTGCAAATTTCATGTCAACTAAAATACCTACCTACCCTCAAAATCTTGCAAACAAATTTAATGTTTACATAAATACATATACATACACAATATACAATACATGTATATATAGGTACAAATCACATTATTATTAAGTTAAACAAAGATCACAGTAAGCTGAACTTTTAGGTGAAAAACTTACAAACCACAAGTAAGAACGCATTCGACAGAATACCATACTGTATGCATAAGTACTATTCAGATACAGAGTATAAAACTGCGAAGTGAATGTTTACCACGGGTGACTATTTTATACTAAATGTACTATTTAGGTACTGTTTGTAAGTCTGCGAAGCGACTTTTTCTGCGTGTGGCTAGTATCACTATAAATGAAAGAAATACTTTTAATTAAACAAAAAAAATAAAAACTCACATTTTTATTTCGAAAAAATAAAACCAAAATTCATTGAATCCAACCCCTTTAAAATTCCTGAACAAAACAGTCTCCGTACATCAATAGAATTTACCTACAGGGTGAGTCTATTACCCTCCCCGTAGAGGCAGGAGGGGCAATTATTAAAAAGCATTGACATAGACAGAAAAAAAAATGATTAAAAAACAACGGTAACACGTACAACAACGTGTTATACCTTTTTGGAAACCCAGAAATCCCTTCTTTTATACTATTTTTAAATAAAATTTATAAAAAAAAAATGAACACAAAAATGTCAAACTAATTTTTTTAAAAAGTTTTCTTTGTTAGGTACTATTTTTGTTTCCAAAATTCAATGCTCCAATTGATTCTCAGTCAACCGCTGAAAACCGGATGGCTCTAGGACTTTTACTTTTCAAAATAAACTTATTACTTTAACTTAAGCTTTATTACTTCTTATAGTCTAAGAGCCGGCAGCAGATTTTGGTCGTGAAAGGAAACCAAAAGATTTTGATAGTATAGGTAGTCCTGATAACGAATACGTTCGTCTGCCAGCATGTAGTGGCCCCGTTACCACGTAAAAGTGCATCAAAAGTACAACTTTTCTGAAAATTGAAATCGGGTTGGAAACCATTTCAAATGTAATACAACTTGACGCCATGAACTCCCTGATACAAAACTGGTTTCGACAGACGTGTAGGTGTCCCCAAAACCCAGACAGACGTCCCCGAAAACGCGTTATTTTCGCGTTTTTAGGCTTTTGGGATGACACCTGAAATTGATTACAACTTTTAGCCATGGACTCCCTGAGTGTGAATATGTACGTGACAGACGTCTAAGTGGCCCCGAAACCGCCGACAGACGTCCCTCAAAACGCGGCTTGACTCCCTGAGTCGGAAAATTGATTTGACAGACGTTTTCTATTGAAATCCACGATATAACTCGCCTTCATATATTATTTTTGTTTTTACTTTCAATTTAAATGGTACCTACCTAATTAAAAGGTTTTGACTAGCTGAAAGAGAAGAGTTTGAAGGAAACACGTTTTGAACACACTAAACCATTCAAATAAGCGATATAAGTGGCTTATATTCTTTTCTTCATGAAATTGCACTAACACTCACTTCACGTTTTCATAATTGTAGGAAGCTCGCTACGACATAGCTTTCTTATATCGCTTATTTGAATGGTTTAGCGTGTTCAAAACGTGTTTCCTTCAAACTCTTCTCTTTCAGCTAGTCAAAACCTTTCAATTAGGTAGGTACCATTTAAATTGAAAGTAAAAACAAAAATAATATATGAAGGCGAGTTATATCGTGGATTTCAATAGAAAACGTCTGTCAGATCAATTTTCCGACTCAGGGAGTCAAGCCCTATAAATTGAGATGCATTTCAAGAGATTTGTATTGATAATCTAATTGATAGACTAGTAATAACATCCGCGACTTTTATCGCGCTTTTCAGCAGTATGGCGTAACTCAAAACGTCTGTCAGTTACATTTTGCAACTCAGGGAGTCAAGCCCTTTAAATTGAGATACATTTCAAGATACTTGTATCTATAATCTTTTTGATAAACTATTAATTACATCCGCGACTTTTATCGCGCTTTCCAGCAGTTTGACGTAACTCAAACGCCTATAACTTATAAAATCACTTTCTTGAGTCAAAACCTTTTAATTGGTAAACATTTGAAAAAGCTACCATTAATATACAATTTAAAAAAAAATAATAACATCCGCGAATTATATCTCGGCTGTCAGTTGTTTGGGGCCACTCAAACGTTTGTCACGTACATTTTATTTTTGTTTTTGGGTTAAGATCTTTTGGTTGGGATACATTTCAAGTGGTTTCCCTCAAAATCCTCTTCCTAAAAAAATAAAAGAAAAAATCTGCGATTTATTTCGCGACTTTCCAGCTGTTGGGTGACACTATAAACTACTTTTCTTTATACATTTATACTCTGGTTGTCAGGACCTTCCGATTGCGATACATTTTGGTAGCATACATCAATTATCTAAAAATTTCAATAAAAATCCGCGACTTTATTCGCGTCTGTCGGGGGTTTTGGGGCCACTTAGACGTCTGTCATGTACATATTCGCACTCAGGAGGTCAAGATCTTTCGTTTGTGATACATTTCAAGTGGTTTCCTTTTTGACAAAAACGCCAAAAAAAACACGTATTCAGAGATTTCTGTCGGTGGTTTCGGGGCCACTTAGACGTCTGGCACGTACATATTCACACTCAGGGAGTGTTAAAAGTTGTAATCAACTTCTGGTGGTTTCCCAAAAGCCTAAAAACTCGAAAAAAAAAACGCGCTTTCGGGGACATCTGTCTGGGTTTTGGGGCCACCTACACGTTTGTCAAAACCAGTTTTGTAATCAGGGAGTTCATGGCGTCAAGTTGTATTACATTTGAAATGGTTTCCCACCCGATTTCAATTTTCAGAAAAGTTTTACTTTTGATGCACTTTTACGTGGTAACGGGGCCACTACATGCTGGCAGACGAACGTATTCGTTATCACCTTCACCAGGACTACCTATACTATTAAAATCTTTTGGTTTCCTTTCACGACCAAAATCTGCTGCCGGCTCTTAGACTATAAGAAGTTATAAAGCTTAAGTTGAAGTAATCAGTTTATTTTGAAAAGTAAAAGTCCTAGAGCCATCCGGTTTTCAGCGGTGGACTGAGAATCAATTTGAGCATTGAATTTTAAAAACAAAAATATTACCTAACTTTCTTTTGAAAAAAATTAGTTTGACATTTTTGTGTTCATTTTTTTCAAAATTTTAAGTTTGAAAATTAATTTTTCGAAAACGGTTAACTACAACAATTGTATTTAAAAATAGTATAAAAGAAGGGATTTCTGGGTTTTCAAAAAAGTATAACACGTTGTTGTACGTGTTACTGTTGTTTTTTAATCATTTTTTTTTTTCTGTCTTATGTCAATGTTTTTTGATAATTGCCCCTCCTGCCTCTATGGGAGGTAATAGACTACCCTCTTTCTCATACGAATTTTTGAGTTTTTTGAATCACCCTGTAGGTAAATTCTATTGATGTACGGAGACTTTTTTGTTCAGGAATTTTAAAGGGGTTGGATTCAATAAATTTTGGTTTTATTTTTTTCGAAATAAAAATGTGAGTTTTTATTTTTGTTTTGTTTAATTAAAAGTATTTCTTTCATTTAAAGTCATATTCTCTCAAATATAAGTAGTACTTTGAATAATATTTTAGCAAACAAAAAAAGTTGAAGCTGTACGGAGACTTTTTTGATACAGTGTAAAGTGGATAGCTGTGTAAAGTGGGAACCCCGAAGCCAAAATTTTTGGATGGGGTTTATCAGAATCGTTTATCCATCGTTTGTCCACGTTTTTCCAACAAAAAAAATTGTCTTCACATTCAGGAAAAAAAAAGCTTTTCTTTGTTATAGCGACACCCGACAATTATAACTGAGATGGATGAGGCTAGGTGGGTTCGTTTGTCCACCGCCTGTTTATGAATTTCCACCAAAAATAATTTCTTACCCACCCTTAGTTCAAAAATTATAAAATATTTCTTTTTTATAGCAACTATCGCAAAACAAACACGTCGTCTACCGCCCCCAATTTACCACTTATGTTCGTTTGTCCACCTCTTTTTTATGTTTGTCCAGAAAAAACTAACGTTTTCCATAATCAGAAAGAAAAATATTAGATTTAATTTTTATAGCTCAAAATGAAACATTTACTCACTTGACAAAATGGTCCCAGGTGTAATCAACCGTTTGTCTAGGAAAGTTCAGCAAACAAAAATTTGTTTCCACTCTTTGATCAAAAGTTATTCCACATTTTTCTTTTTTATAGCAACACCCCTAAAACCAAAAAGCTTGCCTTCCATGTCCCACCCCAAATGCTAAGTTAAGCAAATTGCATTAAGTGAGTTCGTTTGTCCACCACTTGTTTATGATTATCATCCAAAACTATTTGATTGTCCACCTTTCGTTCAAAAGTTATTCAACATTTCGTTTTTATAGCAACACCCCCAAATTTTAAAAGCTTGTTCAACACACCAAATGATAACTTACGAGAAAGGAAACTAGTGGTTTTCGTTTGTCCACCGCTCGGTTACGATTATCCACCAAAAATAATCGATTGCTTATTCTAAGTTCAAACGATAATTAAACATTTCCTTTTATAGCACCACGATAAAAATTTTAATTAATTTTAAAATTAAGGAAAATGGTCAGGGATGACAATGCTGAGCCCAAAAAGTGAAGCAAATTGGCAAAAAAACGAAGTAGATTTCAAAAATTTGTAGTAGATAATGAAAAATTAAAATGTATGTAGAAAAAAACGTTTTTTTAACAATGTTATCCGTTTAACGTGTTATACGTTTAACAATGACTACTTTTTAAAGAATAAGTTTCACGTAGCTTCTACGTAGATCACGTAGTTGCTTCATAGCAGATGCATGAAATAAATAAATGTAGTAGAAATACAACATGTGTAGTAAATGGTCATCTCTGCTCATACTATGCGTGCACGCCAACGTATGCGTGCATGTAAACGTATGCGTGCACGCAAATGCATGCAATTATTGTATTAATAAACTAGGCTAATGTATGCTTTTCGCATTAATTTTAAAATTACCATTAAAAATTGTTTTTTTTTTTAAATATTAATATTTATTTTATGAATCTCCCATTATTTTATGAATTTCCCTATAATTTTTAGAAACTTGCCACATCTTATTTGATTGGACAGGTTCGCTCTCCGATCGGAGCTGTTATCGCATAGAAGGATGATGGGGCTTTTTTCCATGTCCATGGGGAATTCATAGTCGCAGATAGACCCAGGTTTAACTAAACTACAGTTTAAGACAATTTTTGGCTCAATGAATACAGACCGATTTTAATTACAAATTGTTCGTTCTTTATTTTTAGGAGATATTTAACTTGGTACACTACACAAATAGCTTCAAATATTTTTGAATGATAAACTTAAAAAAATAGAATCAACGTCAGAAAATTCAACAAAATCTATGTTTAACTTAGACCCAGGTCTAAAATGACTATGAATACGCCCCCATATCTTTAAGAGAAAACAAAAAATAAACCAACTAGTTTGAATTATACCATCAATTTTGTTTCTATCAATCGTTGGTGGAGTTCGAAAAAATAAATTGTCTTCACAAAAACAATCCAGTTAAAACCTTGGGTATTTACATGTTTGAAGAAAGTCCCTCTGGCAATTTATGAAGGCTCGAGACACAACTTACATTCTTTGTATGCTTTTATCATCGTCATGTCAGGTTTGATTGAAATTCCGAATTCGATGCAAAATTTGCCCCAGCTCTATACTCTACAGAAGACAAGATACTCGACAACTAAAGGTCAAGAAGAAAAAAAATAAACAAAACTATTGATGGATGAGATAAAACGTTAACGTTATTTTAAGTGAAATAGTTACATATTTTGTATTCTTTTGAGTTTGTCACCATCACCACAGATGTTGCTTCAGCTGTAATCGAAAATTTTGATTCCTTTCCATCAAATCCAAGTACCTTGAGTCTTTTGCATTCAACTGTTATGAGCCCAGAACAAAAATTGATGTGCAGCAGGGAGTGTTTGCAAATATTGATGTTTATTCTAAAACGTTTGCAGAAATACCAACATATGTATGTACCTACATATATATTTTTAAACCAGTTTTTGTATATAGAACTTATTGACAGTCCTCGGATTTATTTCTCAGAGCATCATATAACGAGATTTAAAAGCCAAACACTAGTGGCACAACGGCTCATGAAGAACCAGGGCCTAGTGACTAACAACTCGCAACCATTCCTGTGTGCGCCTTTCGACAGGAATGGAAGGGACCTACAATTTTATGCCGAATCCGAACGGATAGACGAGAAGCACTTATTCGTGACAAGTGATACTCTTTTGTCAATTCCTCGAAGAGGCAGTAGCCCTGAAAAAAAAACTTTTTTAGTTTTAGGTGGACGAGGCTGGGAAGCGATCCCAGACCTCCAGCGTGACAGTCGAACGCACTAACCATTACGCTACGGGCTACTACTAGTAGGTTTCGTTAATTTCTTTACATCTCTTGGTCATTTCTTATACCTATGCATTCATAAATTTTCTCATTATTCACAACTAGTCCAGTCGAATCGTCATTTGACCTTGCGTTGATCGGCACGGTCTGTTTTTGTTTCATGAATCCATAGGGGCTTACAAGAAAAGCTTAACCCTAGATTTGCACCACCTGACAACTTTTTTTACCAAAGTTATTCGTAAAAACGTACTTTTTGACTTTTTTTGGATTTTTTCAAATATCTCGGCTCCAATACATTGCACAGAAAAAAATTTAAATACGTTTTGTTTGTAATAAAATTATCTAGCATGTAGTGTTAAGTTTTTTTTATTTGAATAAATAAGTAAAAAGTTACCGTTAGTTTTAGTAATTTTCTTTTGGTTTTTAGACGGTTTTTCATTATTATTTGAAAAAAGTTTAGATGTTGATAAAAAAATTTATATAAAAAGTAGTGTTATCAAACAGTAGATATAATGGCAAATAAAGAATGGTTGACATAAATATGTACATCAAAGCACTAGAGCGTGTAGACTGAGCCAAAATAATAGGACAACCATACCGGAAGGGGGTCTATATACCCCTGTTAAAATGGAAGGGCAATTGTGTAAAAAAATGACTTAAGGATGATACAACACTATTGAAAAATAATGGTAACACCCACAATATTATTCTATAGCTTATCTTGAACGCAAAAACCCATTCTTGAATTTTCTGTTCAAAAAAAATTATTTTAATCGACAGTTTTTGAGAAATTAATTTCCAAACTCAACATTCTGAAAAAAAAATGTCTACTATTTACTTAGTAGAAACAGGATCCTTGGAGCAAATTTCTTTTTTAATATTTTGAGTCTGGAAATTAATTTCTCAAAAATTATCGACTTAAATAACTTTATTTAAACAGAAAATTCAAGAATGGGTTTCTGAGTTTTTTTTTTAAATTGTAGGGAATAGCACCAGCTAGACAAAACACAAAAGAAAAACTAACCAAAATATAAGTTTTTATTCGAAATAATAATGAAAAACCGTCTAAGAACCAAAAGAAAATTACTAAAACTAACGGTATAATGGTGTTAAAGTTCTATCGACAAAAAATTCATTTCATTCAGGAGCACACGATCTTATGCAAAAAAAGTTCCTCAACAATAACAATAGTAAAATTGAACATAATTTATATTACTTAGCCTATCAAGTGGCATAAAGTATAGAAATATTTAAATTTGTTATTAAATATGTTTTCGAATAATTTCATTAGGTAGCTAGGTATATAAATAATATAAATAAACTATGGATTAAATATAAAGTGAAAAATTAAATTAATATTTGTTCAAAAGAGAAAAATGATATTACAAAAAATTATTTTTTCAGTAAAAGCATATACAAATGTTTATTTAAATGTTTTTAAAAAGTTCTTGGAAATAATGGAGTATGCAGTATGTTTTATTTAATGTTGTATGTTTAATTTCGAAAAAAAAAATATTTAAAATGCTGTTCCTCCACTTTTTTCAAAGATGTGAGTTGAAAAATACTTTATTGAAACCAGAAAAATTCTTGATTCGCGAAATTTTTTTTCAAATAAAATTAAAGATTTTAATTTAAATTTTATCCCGCTTTATTTATTATCAAAGAATGTATTAAAGAAGATACGGCCGCTGTCTCGATGCGGGGCTGCAACGTATTAATTCCTTGAGTATGTATGTACCTACATGTTTTTATTTTTTACATTCAATTGGGGTTGTTTTATTATCGACTTAGAATTGGTCTGGTATGACTTTTAATTATATTCATAAAAGCAATGATTATGAGACTTAAAGTAGATAATTTGTATACATTTAATATCTTAAATTATTTGTGGTTGCTAACATTAAGCAGAATTTACATATACAACTTCAGATAGAAATGCAGCCTAAGACAAGCCCAGCGATACATGGTCTATGTTTTTTTTTTTTTTTTTTCTAAAATCCGTTGTTAACGATAGGGTACTTCCCAAAGAACGTTTCATTGATTATACGACTCTAGCTAACGAATCCACCGATTACTTCAATTTATTTATGTTGAAGATTGTAGTAGGTACACATACTAAATATATTTAAAAAACAGGTTTTTTATAAAATATTTATTATTTTGGAACTTTAATATCTTGAAAACGGCCGAGTTTTTTTTGGAAGTGAAACTTCTTTGGGCGCGTTGAGAGTGAAATTTCAAGGTTGAATTTTTGTGAAACGAAAAAATGTAACGCCACATGTGAAACGCTGAGATCATTGATTAGCTAAGTGGTGGGAGGTAGAATAAAAGTTAAAAAAATTTATTGATAGGCTAATATATTTTATATTGCAATAAGTTTGGATTTTATATAAAGAAATAGTCGGAAAACCTTCTCAAATAAACTGATTTATATCTTTTACATTTTCACCTTTTTTTACTTTAAATTTTCACCATTATTATTTAATTTTCAAGTTTACAACCCGAACCCATCGATCATTTTGATATAGAACACATAGGTGCGTCTTACGCATATAAGCTTAATATCCCTATATATCGAGATTTTTAGATAGCTAAAGAAGTTTCACTTCTGCCACGAGTACTGAGTTACACGCGCTCTTTTTTTTTTTAATTTAGTTTGTAAGTAATAAGTTCACCATAATTCCATTTTTTAAAGTTTGAAAAATATTTATTAGAAAAAAATTAAAATTTCTTTAAAATAGATAAAAAAGCGGTAAATATTTGTAGGTAGGTACACTGTTCAGTACATAGTTTAAGAAACATATTCCAAAAAGCTTTATTTGGTTTTTAAGGTATGTAAATACATTGTACATATCTAAGCTTACCCCTCTGACTATACATTTAAAATGTTTTAATTATTAAATTAACCGGAATCCAATCTACAAATCTGATTTGCATGGAAAATTTCGCTACACGCACATGTAAATTTGTCCCTTCATTGGCTTATTTCTAGACGTGTTCATAAGAGATGTTCATGTTCATAATACGAGGTTCGTTGAACAACAAAAATTCCCATCGATATTCCCGATACGGCACATTATTATAATAATATAAGAAAGAAATGTTATCTTGTTTGCAAACCATAGACGGCTGAAGAAAAAATAAAATTCTTGAACGAAAATATGTAATGAGGAAATAATGGGGTTTATTAATTGCCTAAAAGATTCCCTTAAAATTAATAAGTATTGAAAATAATTTTTCACTGAATTTAACTGTCATTTCATATGACTTTTGATCGATGGAAATATATTCCGGGGAATCAGGGGCCCTATTATGTTTATGATAACGATTGAATGATATAGTATCCCTTTCTATTTCTACAGATATGATAGGGAGAATTATTACCAAAACGATATCGTTTTCGTCTTACGTAATAAGGCCCCAGATAAAATATTGGCTTAATATCGGCTGAAGTAAATAAATATGCCCAATCGGCTATCGGAATTATCGGGTGAAATTCTTTTTCCATCGAAATAGATGAACCAAGATACATATATTACAGGTAATATCACTAGCGTGTTCATTTTTGTTCAGTTCTGCGCATGTTGTCAAAATTAGCATTAAAAAAATTGATTTCAAATAATCACCAAAAATTTGTTTTGTTTACTGTGTACTTACACTTTGTGTAACTACAAATTTGACAAGCTGCGCCTGATGATACCTTAGATATCTGTACTGTGTATTTGAACCCCCTCCCCGAAATTAGTGGTACCGTAAATTCTCCCCGAATTTAATTCCTTGCAAACAAAAAATGCAATGAAATATAGGTCACATTTCTCTGTAAAATCTATCTTCGCTTCTAATAAATCCTTCGAGTATCACTCACATTCCCAACTGCTGAAGGGGGAATTTATCATGAGCAACACGAATGGACGAATTTTAACACACACTTCATTTCCATTGTGTTTAATCTTTTTTTTTTATTTTCTTCATAAAATTAATAATTTACATTGTAGAGATAATAAATCTTCAAACTAGCTTTTGTATACAATCTTTTTTTTTTTTTTTTTTTTTATTATATTCTCTACTATTTTCCATTTCGTAACTAATTTTTTCTTCAATGATTTTAGGATAATCTTATGCATGTTTTTGTTTATATATGTATAATTATTTTTTTTTATTGTAATAAAATACGAACTCTATTCGCACGTCAAAAGACTTATCATTATTTGTAGGATGAAAAATGCAATAAAATAAAAAAAAATACTAATAAATTGTAAAATTAAAACAAAAAAAATTCTGCTTACAACAAAACACAAACACAATAGGCAGAGAAAGTGGGAGTTAAAAGGGAAATGCGGAAAATGCGGGAGGAGTATTTGAAGCGGTCAAAGTATATAAACAACAAACACGTCAAGAAGAGCAAATTTCATAGATTTATAGTTTCTTATTCGTTCTAAAAACGCTCCTCGGCTAGGATTTAGTGATTTTGAGAAAAAGCTTTAGTATATCCGCTCGTAGAACAGTAGATACGCCTGCGCTTTCAGCACCGCGTCCTCAGTAACCTCTTGCACTCGGCTATCAGAGACGTAGTACCATTTGCCCGGTGGCGGTGTTATATTTGGCTCCTCAACCGGCGAGGGCTCGGGTTCTTCGTCATTCTCAGCCTCAGGCTCGGAAGAACTGCAGCTGGTGGAGAAGTCATCGCTGTCGTTGGCTTTCATGCGAAGATCACGAGCCTTCTCTTTAGCCAGCAGCTCTTCGAGTTTCTCACGTTGTTCATCTGCCTGATCCAACTCAGCTTTGCTGCCCTGAGGGATAAACTTCCACCGCTTGTCGTCGGGTTGTAGTAGCGGGCGAACCTTAACGTAGGCGGTATAGTGACCACCGTACATGCCACCAGAGTGCTCAACTATACCATACAACGCATACATGAGCTTCTTCTGCTTCCTGTCAATATTTGGCAAGTTCTTCACTTTGGACCCGCAAAAGGGGGCAACATCGAGGACCATGGGGAAGGCCACAGGCAGAGTCAACTTACGGAAAATACAACGCTGACCGATTTGGAATCGCTTCAGATGTAATATGAGCACCGCCGGCGGGCTGGAGACGAGGAATTGTTTAGTTGCGTTGGTGTATATTGTCTTGCCGCCTTCACCGTTAATGCGTTTTGTACAATTGTCACAGCCCACTTTATTGTTGCCGGTCATAAGCTCGACGGCAGTGAAATTATTGAGGCATGATTGCACTGAACACTCGCCATCATCGCATTGATAGCGCGGCGCGATCGTTGTGCTCCAATCTGAGTAACTTTGGGTGCGAACACGTTTCGCTTTGGCTCGTTTGGTGGCAGCAGCCTGGGCGGTAGCTAATGAATCTAATGCTGATGTTTCTGAGGTAAGATGGAGTTTATCCATGTCGTTGGAAATCGAATCGTTGTTTCCACCATTAACTGCTGTTGCCACAACGTCGGTGCCGGAGAGGGTCAATTGGCGGACTAGGTTGGCACCTTTCTCACTAATGCCAACTTCGATCAACTTATTATTGGTGGTACTTAATCCATCAACATCACCATTATTGCCTTGAGCTAGAAATCGGTCTTGAACGCTGACGCTTGCATTGGCAGGGCTTGTGGCAATGCCTGAGTCTGAAATTTTAAATTTGAAGTCATAAGAGTTTGTCCTTTTAGCTTAATACAATAGAGAACTCACCATTTTCATCGTCATCGAGAGAATCCTTGTTGGGATTTTCGGGAGAATCTCCACGTTTCTCTGGTACTAGAGGACTTGGCAACTCATGACTGTTACCATTGGGGTCGCAGGTTGAAACATCATTTGCTGGCACTGCCGTTGTTGTTGTTGGTGTGGTTATTTTCGGTGCTGCCCCTGCAGTTGTATCATCATTGAGATTATCCTCAACATCGGCGTCGGATTGCTCCGATGCAGACGAATTCGTTTCCATAGAGTTACCAGAGCTTAGCTGCTTCTTTTGCTGATGTTTTTGAGCACGTTTGGCTTTGCGTTCTTTTTCTTTCTCTTTTTTTAGCTGATGCTTGGAAGGACCTTGTGGCACATTTTCTGGGCTATTTTTGCGTCGCATAGGCGGTTGTGGCTTTTCCACACTAACCGGCAGTGACATATCGAGGAAGTTTTCATGCCTCGACGAGGTATGGAAACAATCCTGGCATCTGAGAGTTGATACTAGGAATCCGCGAAATACTTGTTCGGGTCGAAGAATTCGATCGCCCGCCTGTTGACCATAGATTTTACATTTTTTCTTCATCTCCTCGCTAACATTATTTGTATCTTGATCATAGTAGCCGATGTTTTGGAGGATAACTTTTTGGTAACGTTTTAGGTCATCAGATCTAAATTAATAAACAACATAAAATCTTAAGTTTGGACGAAAGAAAAATGTAAGCCTAAGTCCTCACCTGACACTCTCAAGTAAATGACGCAGAAGCTCATGGGAGTCATGCTGATCTCCACCACAAAATTGTGGACATTTAGCGCAAAGCTTATCAAACAATTTGCCTGGATTAAACACACCTCCTGCTGAAACAAGTTTAAATTTTAAATACTTTTCTTTATCTTGTATGTTTCTATGGTTTGGGAATAATCAAGGTAGATTTACATATTTTCATCAATAACTTACCTCCAGATTGCAATTCCTCTAATGCTTGAGCCAAAGCACTAGTTAAGCCTCCCCATGAATTAAGCGTCCCTTTTATGGGTGGCAATTCGACATCTTCGTCTTTATTAAACTTAAAAGTTCCTCCAGGCAGGATAAATCTAAAACGAAAATCAAATCGAATATGAAATAAGAAAAAAGATCTTTTAAGCCAATCAATTATGCATTCTCTAACTCTTCTCCCGGTTCAGATGATTCCTTGAGCACATCCAAGAGAAATGGCGTCTGCGCCAGACACTGCATGACGGCATTAAAAAAGCATGTGTTGCCCAAATTAGCCAGACCTCTAACTCGAGGCAGCACAAGATGTTGGGATGATTTCTGTGATGCATCTATTGATGGAAGCCGATACATGGGTTGTTCGTAGCTAATGTCGGCTTGTATTTGCACTCGTTTTGCCATTCCAGGTATTGGCGGCGGAGGGGGTGGCGATGGGCCATATACTACTCCGTTATTGATTTCGACTCCTTGCTGTTCGGTTGGTAATAGAGGTCTGATCTGTTCCAAAGTAGCTGCTATCTTTCCTTGAATGGCATCAATTGAATTCTCACTACCTTGCAGAAGTATAGCTGGAGCAGCTGGGGGATTTTGTAGAAGTTTCTTTACCAACTCCACACATTCCTGGAGGTTCTTACGCATTGTTGGGCTAACCTCTTCGTCACATGAATAGCACCATATCTCGAACGTTGTCGTATTCATTGCCATTGAATGTGAATCCGAATGAGGAGTCTGAAAATCAGTAAGACAATTAATTGTATCTTATTATCCTGTATTATGAAAAATTATAAAAAAAAAATCAGGAAAATGAGACAACTTTTATTAACAGATTCTTACGTCAGGCATTATGGTTTGCGAAACTATCAAAAGTTGAAGTTTAAAACTACCTATATTATGGGAAATAGCTAGATAATCAGCCCTATCACTAATTCCATCGTAATCGGAAAGTTCTTACGAATCCCTAAAAACGGGTCACAGAATCCATCGTAGTGGGAAATCCCATACAAATTGAAACTACGAACAGATTTGGAGATGGTTTTTTCGGAATTCTTAAAATTTTTCCGATTACGATGGATAGGGCTGAATATCTACTGATACGGCGCGGCGCGCGGGCGTTTCTAAATCGAAAGAAGTACATTTGATTGCCCAACAAAACTACGCTCTTATCCAGAATTTGTGGTCACCTAGAATCTTTATTTAGTTGGAAAAATGGAGCCATATTCACGCAAACTTAAACATCATAGAAAACGTTGTACATCCAACTACAACATGCTATCTCTAAGTTTTTGTCACAAAATGATGGCCATATTCAGATTTTAATGAACAAATACATGATGAAAAAAAAAAAACAATTATCGAAAAATTTCTTTTTCTTTTCCCTTTTTATATTGACCTCGATCAAGTAACCAATATTTGTAAACTTTTTTGCAGTTGTATCTGTATGTTTTATGTGACCAATTTTTTGTATATTTATATATATTTTTTTATGCAGGCTTTTTACATAAGTACCTGCTCAACTATGCTGTGATAATTTTTGTTTGTCCTTTTAATTTATTAATCTCCGTAATTGTTTCAATGTTAATTTATTAAAACAAAATTTTATTTATTATTTTTTAAAAACACAAAGACAACATTTTAATACAAAAATGTAATCAACCAACAAAACTTAAAAATCCAATAAAAAAAACCCCTGAAGAAGTTGTGGATAACGACGAAACGTTAGGATAAGATGGAATAAAGGTTTTTATTTTTTGCTTTCGATTCCTTCAATGTTGTGTCTTTGTTATAGAAAAATGGCAAACAAAATTGAAATCAATGTACTCAGTGTTTTCTTTTTAAATTTTGTTAATAAGATCTTTTTTTTCACTTCTTCAAAAAATAAGTTGATATTACCTCTTGAATTTGCGTGAAAAATGTTTATTCGTAGTTCGCAGCTTATGTGCAAAGCTCATAACCAGGTCACTGAAATTTGCATATTCATTCATGAGAAATTTTGGGTCAACCTCAACATTATATTTTGGCATATATATAATCATTAATTTAGCTTTCTTTCATTTACTTGAACTGACCATTTGATAGCTATAGACTTAGAAAAAGTCTAAAAAGCTCAACCAGGCCTAAAAATGCAAGCAATGCACTTGAAAAGTTCGTGCAATTTAAATTTTATTTTGTAACTATGTTATTTTTTGTTTAGTGCTTGCGTCGCGAAATGCCCGAGACTCGGTTATATGATTTTTATGATTTATGTATAGCTAGTATGGTCATAAATACACACAAAAATTAACGCAAAATTGCTACTCGTTATTTCCTTCCCTCTACATTTTTACTCCCCTCACCAAAGCTGTCAAAAAGACGAAAGACGAAACAACCGAAAAAACGAATCGTGTAATCGGGCACTATTAGAAAACTCGTGTTAAACGTGCTAAACCATAAGTTTTGATAAAACACAAGTTTTAAATAAAACCTATCCAAAACATGTTGGATTTGCAGGACGAACTAAACAAACACACCTTGTGAAACATTCAGCGCTCAATTAAATGTCATATAAACAGCTGACGGGTTGCTGTCAGGAAAAAATATTTTTTCTGCTGGAACACAAGAGAGCGCGACGCACGCAGTGTCGCTCATCCTAAATACTACGTGAAATCGACCGGTTAAGAAATAAACTAATTATAACGAATCAGAATTGATTTTATTTCCATTATAAATTCCAATATGAATAAATTGTCTTTTAATTGCACATAAAACATTTGATTTTTCCCTTTTCTGTGGCACTGACAATTTTCAAAGCGGCGCAGCCCTACCTCGAAACCATTGTGTTTAAGCAAAACAAATGAAATGTCAAATGAAAACTTGTAAATTTTCGGTGTGATCGCATTTCAAGTTTTCGTAAACAAATTGCCGAAAACCCGGTTTTGGGTTTGGCGTGAAAAGGCTATTGAGGCTCGAAGTGAGACGCCAAGTCTTCTTTGATGATACGAGAAATATTTATCTCCAGCAATATGATTTTCGGTTTTCTCAGTGGTTTTTGTCTGATTCGAGTCTCACATTGAGTTCTCATAGTTCGTGGACGGCCAAATTTTGGTAGTCACGATTTTCACCAGGACCAATGTTCTCTTACTTTCGCATCGATCAAATTTGTTGAGAAACGTTGAAAATTGGAACGAAAGTCATTTGTTTGTTTAATTATACATATTGAACACATAGCAATGGAGTTGTGGAAGTATGCGATAAAATTAGTTCTGTATGGTAGAAATGCGATAAGAGTCTCATTTTAACTGACTGTACAAGTAGAAAAAGAAAAAAATCAATTTATTTTTTCATAAAATGTTCTGATATACATTTCAAAATTGTTAAATTTGTCATAACTTTTAAATTTAGAATTCCAAGAAACGAATTAATTTTGTACTCAATCAATTATTTTTTAGCATGAATTTGGTTAAAATATTGCAATAATTTGTATACATAAGATTACATTTACTTAAGATTTTGTTTCAGTCTTGAGGATCCCAATATTAGAAACCAAACATGTATTCTTTGTTTTTTTTTTTAATCAATCAATACGAGGTTTTTTTATGATTACATTTTTTTTACTTGCAACAATCGATTAGATGGAATAGGGAATTTACCACTTATCATATTGCATTTGTAGCAATAGCTTTGTTCAGTGACGTTGTTCCGAACAGTTTGGAACAGTTTAGAACAGAAAAGTACAAGTTTTTGCTGTTCAATGAGAATTTTCTGTTCTAAACTGTTCTGATTTGCTGTTCAGTGAGGCTGTTCCGAACAGTTTGGAACAGAATAGAACAGGATTTTCTGTTCTTACTTTTTAGGTAGAACAACTTAGAACAGGTTTGTGACAACTGTCAAAATCAGCTGCTGTCACTTGCAAGTTGATATTTTTTAACAAATTTCGTGGTTCTTTGTGCTTTAACTTTGGAAACAAACAAAACAAATATTTAAAAAAACAAAATAAATTAAATTACATTAAATTATGTACTTAAATAAATACTATTTCTAATTGTTTTTAATAAAAAGTATTTCACCTTCATCGTTCTTTTAATAAGAAAAAGTTACTTTGAGTTTTCATTTTGGGGTTAGATTGTGTTTGCTTTTCGTCTTCCGATTTGGAATTGTTTTCAATTTTATAATAATTAATTATAAATTTAATTGTTTTATTATTGAATTTGATATTTGGAATTGTTTTCTGAATAGTTCACTTTTCATCGAAATTTTATTCATCCGCTGGGGTCAATTTTTTAATAAAGAAATGTGTGGCTCATAAAAAATTAACAAAAAAAAGCTAAAACAAATTAGAAATGTTTTGTACTGCGATTCAATTTCATGCAAAAATGAAGTTGATAGTTATTTAATTTGTAGGAACCATGCATTTTTGGTAGTGAATTATTTATCAATAAATTTAACGCAATCAAAATTTTGTCTTTTGTTTATTATTTCTTATTTTTTCGATTTTTGTTCAACCCCTTCCCATTTTATTAACTTTGATCGTTCTTAAAAAAAGTCACTTTTTTAATTTTGACATTGCCACTTTTGTTTTTGACCATAGTTACAAAAAAGAACGTGCCACTAATCCAATTAACGCCAAGCACTCTAACGTCATTAACCCAAAATTTTTATTTGACGTTTAGAAGCTATGAGACAGAGATATATTGCTTTTTTTCTAAAAAGCCCTATTGAGGCTCGAAGTGAGACGGCAAGTCTTCTTTGATGATACGAGATATATTTATCTCTAGCAATATGATTTTCGGTTTTCTCAGTGGCCTGTACGACTTTGATGTCACATTGAGTTCTCACAGTTCGTGGACGGCCAAATTTTGGTAGTCACGTTTTTCACCAGGACCAATGTTCTCTTACTTTCGCATCGATCAAATTTGTTGAGAAACGTTGAAAATTGGAACGAAAGTCATTTGTTTGTTTAATTATACATATTGAACACATAGCAATGGAGTTGTGGAAGTATGCGATAAAATTAGTTCTGTATGGTAGAAATGCGATAAGAGTCTCATTTTAACTGACTGTACAAATTTATCACATGCATTCGAGTAGGAAAATAAAAAAATCAATTTATTTTGTCATAAAATGTTCTGATATACATTTCAAAATTGTTAAATTTGTCATAACTTTTAAATTTAGAATTCCAAGAAACGAATTAATTTTGTACTCAATCAATTATTTTTTAGCATGAATTTGGTTAAAATATTGCAATAATTTGTATACATAAGATTACATTTACTTAAGATTTTGTTTCAGTCTTGAGGATCCCAATATTAGAAACCAAACATGTATTCTTTGTTTTTTTTTTTTAATCAATCAATACGAGGTTTTTTTATGATTACATTTTTTTTACTTGCAACAATCGATTAGATGGAATAGGGAATTTACCACTTATCATATTGCATTTGTAGCAAAAGCTTTGTTCAGTGACGTTGTTCCGAACAGTTTGGAACAGTTTAGAACAGAAAAGTACAAGTTTTTGCTGTTCAATGAGAATTTTCTGTTCTAAACTGTTCTGATTTGCTGTTCAGTGAGGCTGTTCCGAACAGTTTGGAACAGAATAGAACAGGATTTTCTGTTCTTACTTTTTAGGTAGAACAACTTAGAACAGGTTTGTGACAACTGTCAAAATCAGCTGCTGTCACTTGCAAGTTGATATTTTTTAACAAATTTCGTGGTTCTTTGTGCTTTAACTTTGGAAACAAACAAAACAAATATTTAAAAAAACAAAATAAATTAAATTACATTAAATTATGTACTTAAATAAATACTATTTCTAATTGTTTTTAATAAAAAGTATTTCACCTTCATCGTTCTTTTAATAAGAAAAAGTTACTTTGAGTTTTCATTTTGGGGTTAGATTGTGTTTGCTTTTCGTCTTCCGATTTGGAATTGTTTTCAATTTTATAATAATTAATTATAAATTTAATTGTTTTATTATTGAATTTGATATTTGGAATTGTTTTCTGAATAGTTCACTTTTCATCGAAATTTTATTCATCCGCTGGGGTCAATTTTTTAATAAAGAAATGTGTGGCTCATAAAAAATTAACAAAAAAAAGCTAAAACAAATTAGAAATGTTTTGTACTGCGATTCAATTTCATGCAAAAATGAAGTTGATAGTTATTTAATTTGTAGGAACCATGCATTTTTGGTAGTGAATTATTTATCAATAAATTTAACGCAATAAAAATTTTGTCTTTTGTTTATTATTTCTTATTTTTTCGATTTTTGTTCAACCCCTTCCCATTTTATTAACTTTGATCGTTCTTAAAAAAAAGTCACTTTTTTAATTTTGACATTGCCACTTTTGTTTTTGACCATAGTTACAAAAAAGAACGTGCCACTAATCCAATTAACGCCAAGCACTCTAACGTCATTAACCCAAAATTTTTATTTGACGTTTAGAAGCTATGAGACAGAGATATATTGCTTTTTTTCTAAAAAGCCCTATTGAGGCTCGAAGTGAGACGGCAAGTCTTCTTTGATGATACGAGATATATTTATCTCTAGCAATATGATTTTCGGTTTTCTCAGTGGTTTTTGTCTGATTCGAGCCTGTACGACTTTGATGTCACATTGAGTTCTCACAGTTCGTGGACGGCCAAATTTTGGTAGTCACGTTTTTCACCAGGACCAATGTTCTCTTACTTTCGCATCGATCAAATTTGTTGAGAAACGTTGAAAATTGGAACGAAAGTCATTTGTTTGTTTAATTATACATATTGAACACATAGCAATGGAGTTGTGGAAGTATGCGATAAAATTAGTTCTGTATGGTAGAAATGCGATAAGAGTCTCATTTTAACTGACTGTACAAATTTATCACATGCATTCGAGTAGGAAAATAAAAAAATCAATTTATTTTTTCATAAAATGTTCTGATATACATTTCAAAATTGTTAAATTTGTCATAACTTTTAAATTTAGAATTCCAAGAAACGAATTAATTTTGTACTCAATCAATTATTTTTTAGCATGAATTTGGTTAAAATATTGCAATAATTTGAATACATAAGATTACATTTACTTAAGATTTTGTTTCAGTCTTGAGGATCCCAATATTAGAAACCAAACATGTATTCTTTGTTTTTTTTTAATCAATCAATACGAGGTTTTTTCATGATTACATTTTTTTACTTGCAACAATCGATTAGACGGAATTTACCACTTCTCATATTGCATTTGTAGCAATAGCTAGGTTCAGTGTCGTTGTTCCGAACAGTTTGGAACAGTTAAGAACAGAAAAGTACAAGTTTTTGCTGTTCAATGAGAATTTTCTGTTCTAAACTGTTCTGATTTGCTGTTCAGTGAGGCTGTTCCGAACAGTTTGGAACAGAATAGAACAGGATTTTCTGTTCTTTCTTTTTAGGTAGAACAACTTAGAACAGGTTTGTGACAACTGTCAAAATCAGCTGCTGTCACCTGCAAGTTGATATTTTTTTAACAAATTTCGTGGCTCTTTGTGCTTTAACTTTGGAAACAAACAAAACAAATATTTAAAAAACAACATAAATTAAATTACATTAAATTATGTACTTAAATAAATACTATTTCTAATTGTTTTTAATAAAAAGTATTTTTTGCTTATCCACCAAACTCGAAATTTTTTTTTTCGACAACTTCATCTGTCAGACAGCTGCCTGTTCTGTCTTGTCTTACATTTCTGTTCTACTCTGTTCTGTTCTAATCTAAAAAAAACTCACTGAACAATCCTAATATAATTATAACATAGGGTTGGGGCAATAACTTAAATTACTAATTTTTATAAAAATTGTAACCTTTATTGAAGAGCCAGCAGTTTGATGATACATAACTTACAAATTTGAGAACAGCATAAACGCTAATGTTGTACTTTCGGCGTAAACTGTAGCATTAGTATTTATGTTCAACTAAAATATTTAGGTTTCTTTTTGGCAAATGGCCCTAAATGCCTTTATCTAAGATGCGATAATTACATATAATCCAAGTTATAAGATTTGTCTCAATATCGCATACCGCAACCATTCTCCACTGAAGCATGTCGGTTGGGCATGAACAAACTATCCGCTTCTTTCGATTGTATGTTAATTTGATTTTTTTTTTTACAGAATTAGATATTTGTGAAGCTTTTTTACCATGTACCGTTTCGTGTTATGTATTAAGATAATGTTTATTTGTTTAACTTGCGAATAATAGACACAAATTAATTGCATAAATGCACATTTACACACTAAAAAGTTACAAGGGTGGGTCAATAAGTCCTGAAAATTTACACTTATGACCTTGCAATCTCAATTCCAACAAAGTTTATGGTCGACAAAATACACGGTTAAATATTAGATGATCGTTGAGGGAAAATGAGGGAACTCGAGGAGGCTACGGGCTTATGACATGGCTCGGTCATTTGAATTTCACACAAATATTTGGATATAGAAAAGCTTTTCGCAAGATGGGTGCCGCGTTTGCTTTTGAACCATAACGAAATCTTTTGAACATTGCAAAGGAGTGTTCCAACTTCAACCGTAATCCGGGCTAGTTTGCACACTTATTCTGATTCTGGAAACATGGACTCATCACCAGATACCAAAGAACAGTCTAAACAGTGGACTTATCCAGGTGAATCCAAGCCAAAGAAAGACAAAATGGGTTTACCGACAAACAAAGTAATGGCGAATGTTTTTTGGGATTCGCGAGGTGTCATCCATATCGATTACCTTGAGAAAGTAGGACGATTACCGGCGCTTATTATGCTGATCTGTTGATTGATTCGAAAAAAAACATTTGGCAAAGGAACAAAATTCTTTTTCATCAAGACAACGCTCCTGCGCACAAATCCCCAGTCGCAATGGCAAAATTGCATGAATTAAGGTATAAGTTACTCCCCCATACAGCTTATTTTCCGGATTTGGTCCCTGCTACTATTTATTTTTTTTATATAATTTTAACTAAATGCCTGTTAGACCTCAGGTCTTTTAAATGCAATGCACGGTACTAGTTAAAAGGAAAAGAAGGAAAGGAGAGATTTGTGTTGGTGCGATTATTACATATAATTACAAACATATTTACATATATTTGAAGTAGCCCGTAGCGTAATGGTTAGTGCGTTCGACTGTCACGCTGGAGGTCTGGGATCGCTTCCCAGCCTCGTCCACCTAAAAACTAAAAAAAAAAAGTTTTTTTTCAGGGCTACTGCCTCTTGCGAGGAATTGACAAATCCTCCAAGAGTATCACTTGTCACGAATAAGTGCTTCTCGTCTAGCCGTTCGGATTCGGCATAAAATTGTAGGTCCTTTCCATTCCTGTCGAAAGGCGCACACAGGAATGGTTGCGAGTTGTTACTCACTAGGCCCTGGTTCTTCATGAGCCGTTGTGCCAACCGATTTATTTTTTTTACATACATATTTCCAAATATGAAGAAATGGCTCGGTTTCATTGAAAGACCATTAATAAAGTCAAGTATTTAGTTAAACTGTTTAAGTTACGTCCAAAAAAGCCAACACAATGCAAAATACTAGAATTATATTTGACTTTTCACACAAAATTGACTTTTTGACAGCGATTTCTTTCATGAGAGTTATTAGGCGTATTTAGGAAAGTGAGATATCGAAGGGCATCAGCAATCTCAGTTGCTTGAACAGGATTCCTCATCGAAAATCTCAGTGTGGCTGTCAAAATACTGAGGACAAATTTTTTGCATTCACGTGCTTAGCTTTTGAAGGAGCAAAATCTCCGATATCTCTGTTTCGTGAACGCGCCTATTGTTAGCTAAGTAGATCATAATTTTCTAACAACAGAGAATAAATCAATTTGAACATACAAACTAGGTTGAACTTAGTTATGCTGTAGATTTGTGTTTCATATCAGCAAACGGGCCTACACGTAGTTGAATCATAAGTCAACTGCTTCAACTTGCAGAAACCTTATTAATTTCAAACGCGATAGCTGATTAATGATTCGTATAAATTTGTAACGATGCGAAAGATATCGCCTGATTTTGAGAACACAACAGTATAGTAACTGTGTCCTCAAAAAAGTTTACCATATAATAAAGAAAACATTCAGTGATTTGGAGATGACGACGCACACCGAGGACGGTTGTATGGGGAGCATGCTTAAAATGGAAAATTGAGATTAACGGTTTCTTCCAAAACAGAGTTCTGGGGCAAAGTTGGCATAATTGTATATCAGCTTTGAAGCTCAAAAATAGTAGAGAATAAGCGGTAAACGTTGTGGTTTCAGTGAATAGAAGGTCATTTAAAACGATAACAAAACCGCAACAAATTAAAAAAATAATAAAAATATGTCCTCACAAAGTGTAGTCATCAGATAATAATCAAACATACAAAATAAATTAAAATTCACGTAAATGAAAATAAGTGAACTAATCTGCATAAAATGCCTAACATTTTTTTTTTTTTCAAATAGCAACAGTGGCTTCCCTTCTAGTTTTTGTTTCATATATAGGAGCATCTATGTTATAGGAATACGGATTTCATTTTAAAATTCTGTTGCAAATTGAAAAAAAATATATGGGCCTATCATGGTATCTGATCTTAATAAATTTCTTTCCGCTTAAAAAAAAAAAAAATTGTCAACTTTGCTACTGGTTCGATTGATAAGACGGCTTTCACACAAGGAAACTGAGTTGCCAAAAACTGGCTAGTTTGTAGGCGAGAAGGGTGTGAGGGGAGATTTGTTGTCTTCCTTTTACGCCCTTCTCGCCTACAAACTCCCAGTTGCCGGCAACTCAGTTTCCTTGTGTGAAAGGGGTCTCAATCATTCATTTCTACGCCAAAAATCAAAACTGCGACGAAATGTCAAAATCCGATTAGCCCGTTGCAAGTTCATTCCCTAAAAGCAAATCGTTGAGAATATTTTAATTCATTAAAACAAAAATAAAACATTTAGGCAGCCCAAAGAGACAGACATGTTTTTGTTTTATGAAATTGACATAAAACAAATATGCGCGGTTAAACATCATCAATTCTATTGCGAACAAAATTATAACAAAATTAAATTTTACCATCGTAACTTTTCTCCGATCGTACATTTTGGCCCAATATTAAACGTTTTTTGTACTTGTACCTACTACCTATACAAGCATATTGGATTAGCTGTTCAAATATTTTTTTTTTTTTGCAATTTAAAAAAACAAACAGATGCGAAATGCTTTTTGAATTTTTATAGGGAAATTGTGTTCGGGTTTCTCCGCATAGAACATAGAAACGTGAACCTGAATACAAAATTAATTAAAACCATTGCAAATCTATAGAAGGCACCAAAATAGGTTCTACTTATCTCAGTTTTGAAAATAATTGATTGCTAACCTTTGCGCCAATTTATTTTTGTTTAGTCTTTTTCATATTTTAACCCCTTAACAAATCTTCATTTTTCCACTTCATTAATACAAATAGGAACCTATAACATCGAACAATAAAACATTATGAAAGTATGCTTATGAACTCACCTGAAAATGCTTCAGTGCATGCTGATTCTTTGACCTTCCGCACAATTGTGAACCACATTTGAGGCAAAGCCACAATGTTCTATCATATTCGAACATTTCGTTCGCTTCGTCCTCTACTATTGCTAATGGTGTGGCAACTGGTGTTTTGTTGGCCTTTGCACATTCCGAGCAAGTGTCAGTCACAATACCCACCGCTTTCAAGATCTTTCGCAAACGTGTCGGATCTACGGATTTCTTGATGTGTGTACAATCCCGCGAGGATCCCGCCCCAGAGCCATTTGTTGGCTTCTCATCACACGACTCCGTCGAGTAGTCCTCTCCACCATGTGGATCCGTTTGGCGCTTCTTCTTCATTTTTAATCTTCAAATGCAATTTTTTCCTCGGTTCAATTGAGAGAGTAAAGGGCTCTTATCAGTTCGGATTACATTTACTAGAAAGTGTAAAATAAAGAAAATAGAATAAAGCACTCAAAAATACGCAAGAAACAATGAAAACAAAGAAAAAGAACAATAAAAAAAAAACTGTTTTGCTTTGCGGGTATAAATTCGGACAAAGTCGTGTCTATTCTTCTTATATAAATACAACTTTTGTTAAAAAAAAATTGAATGCAATAAAATTAAACATTTAAGAAAAGTGAAAACCTTAAAGGGAACACAATGAGGTTAAGTTCACACACGTCTGTAGCACCACCAGCGATATCAGTTAAGTTGTGCTGAGCTGTGTGCTATGCTGGTGCTGCAATGCAGGTATTCAAGTTAAGTCTTTAACTCGTCGCAAGAGTCAAGGAGGAACCTTGAATTTTCAATCAATTACATGTGAACTATTTTGTGATGTTTCACTCTCTAAATAAATGACTCACCGTTGAAAGAAAATTAAGTGCAAAGGATTTAATGGTAAATCTTTAATAAAATAAATTTGAAATTAATAATTTTAACATTTTCTGCAATAAAAAAACGTGAATTTAAAAATCACTCTTTGTACCTTTTTTTGTTTCTTTTTTTGGTGTGTGTGAAAAATCAAAAAAATGACATGAGAATTTTGAGAGGGTTCAGCTGGCACTTTGGCATCACTGGCAACGAAGCGAAGCGACATCTTTGTTTGAGTTTGATAAACTCGTAACAAGGGTTCTAGATGTTCTCAAAATTGGGTAACCTAGACAAAATTATGGCAGATATTGCATAGATAATAGCCGTTATTTTTGTGCCTTTATCTCCGCTTCCATATCTGCTTAAAAATAATTCCCATGTTAAATACAACAACAATTTTGGAATTGACAAAATTGTTGTTGTATTTTACATGGAAATTATATTTTAACAGATATGTAAGCGGGAATAAAGGCACACAAAAACACGGCTAATGTTGGTTTTATGGTGGATTTACATGTATCTTCGTCTGACTTCTGCAAAAGAAGGGGATGCAAAATTAAAATGTACACTTTTTGGATAGAGAGGGAACACCAAAATGCAGAAGATCGTCGTGCATGAAGATTATAGGAAGTGCCATAATGCAGATATGAAGACGAACATGTTCATCTTCTTGATGGTTCTCTTTCACACACTCGGAGTTTTGGCATACATCTGTCTACTCTACTTTTCTTCGTATTTGCAGACGAAGATACATGTAAATCCAGCGTTACATGTGTATCTGCATCTGCATAATGCAGAAAGTAGAGCAGGACAGATGCATACAAAAAATCCGAGCAGGTGAAAGAGCGCGGGTGCAGAAGTCAGAAGAAAATACATGTAAATCCTACATTAATGGTAGATTTACATATGTATCTGCATTTGGTTTCTGCACAAAAAAACGGATGCCAAATACAAAATGAATATTTGTTAAAAAGAGAAAAAAGATCAAAATGCAGAAAAACTTCGTTTCTGCATTATAGGGAAGTGGCATAATGCAGAAATGAAGACGAACATGTTCATCGTCTTGATGGTTCTCTTTCACTCACTCGGATATTTTGTACACATCTGTCCTGCTCTACTTTTCTGCATAATGCAGACACAGATACATGTAAATCCACCATAAACATCATAAAAGGATAGTCCCCTTTTAAGGCTCTCCCAAACCAATGCGAAACATTCGTTGCAGCAAAGAAACATTCGTCAGTCAAAATTAATTCATATGTTTCTCCGCCGCGTTGTTGTGGGCACTCTGATATATCACCATGCACATAAATAAAATTTGACATGCGAATGTTTCTTCGCTGCACCGAATGTTTCTTCGACGCAACGAATGTTCCGCATTGGTTTGGGAAACCAGTTGCTGGAGATATTTTTGACGTTTTCCTTTTATTGTCTTGTAGCTTTCACACAAGGAAACTGAATTTCCAGAGATTTTTGTTTGTTTCCATATAAAGTCTATTGGCTGAACGCACATTACAGACAGTGTGTGAAGGAATGTGCAAAAATCTCCTCAATCGTTAACCTCTGGGAGATTTTTTTCATTCCCCTTACTTCTTGCCCTTCTCGCCTATAAACTCCCATTTGCCGAAAACTCAGTTTCCTTGTGTGAAAGCAGTCATACAAATCCTTCATACGTTTCACCCCTCCAAAACACATTTGTTGACAATGGTGTATATTGTAAAGGAGTTTTGTGTCCATGAATAAATGTGAAATCAAACTACAAAGTTTGCGCTCCATGAAATTTGGCGCGGAGAGGAGCTATCATTCCGATAGATTTAGACCACTTTCACACAAGGAAACTGAGTTGCTGTAAACTAGCTACCTTGTAGGTAAGAAGGGTGTGCGGGGAGATTTTTTGTCTTCCTTTTACGCCCTTCTCGCCTATAAACTAAAAATTGCCGGCAACTCAGTTTCCTTGTGTGAAAGGAGTCTGACATGTATATCTTGCATGCATAATGCAAATTTGAAAAACAGTGATTATGCCGTACTTCTTAGAATCCGCATTCATGGAGATATCTTCTACAATATTGTCTTCTACCTTTTATATTTGTCATCCTTTTTTTTTGCAAAGGTCACATGAAGATTACCTATAATGTAAATCCACTAATACTTCACTTTAAGAAAAATTCAATACAAAAATGACATGACGAAATCATAAATGATATGTGCTTTTGGTTTTGCAGTATACTTATACTGTTATAGACCAGCAAAATTGATAACTGTACCTGATTGTTTTCAGAACTCTCCACATTCTTTTGGCAATTTTTCATTTATCTGTTGTCTTTTTTCTTTAAACTCTCTCTCGTTTATGAGATCCCGACAGAGTTAGAACTTAGTACTATTTTTTGATTCATGATCATGAAATGTAATGGTGGATTTACATGTATCTTCTTTTGAATTCTGTCCCGCTCTACTTTTCTTCATGTTTGTAGACTCCAGCATATCTGATAAATAGGAACTCGCGTGTTGTTGTTATAATGTATGGGGCATATTCATAGTTGCAGATAGACCCAGGTATAAATTAACTATAAATTAATACAATTTTGGCTCAATGAATACAGACCGATTTTAATTACAAGTTGTTGGTTTTATATTTTTATAAGATAATTAACTTGGTATACTACACAAATAGCTTCAAATATTTTGAAATGATACATAAAAAATAGAATCAACATCCGCAAATTCAACTAAACCTATGTTTAACCTATATGCCGTTTTCACTGGGCCAAATGAGGTGATTTCGTTGCGAATTTCCAAATGAGATCCGAAATTACCTAATATGCCGTTTTTACGGGGCCAAATGAGGTGATTTCGTTGCAAATTTCCAAATGAGATCCAAACTACTTCATTTCCCATACAAAATCACATTTCGAAATGAGGTAATTTCAACCTCATTTGCACGAAATTAGGTTGGAAATTAAGTGAATTCATCCAGCGGGAATCAGTTTCAAAAGCTCTTAAAAGCTTTTGTATAAAATTATCAATACACTATACTAGAGATCAGTGACTATACTCAACAACACAAAACAGAAAGAGAAAACAACATAAATTACGGCTAACTGCCATTCCAAATGAAATGAGATGTCAAATGAAATTAGCAAATTTGATAATGAAAACACTTTTTTGCCAAATTTCGAAATTTCCTCATTGTGGCTCTAATAAAAACGTAGTATTAGGCCCAGCTCTAAATGACTATGTATACGCCCCTATGTTTTTTGATAATCTATATCAGCCGTATTCAAAAAAAAAAAAAAACACACAGTCCGCTCATTGGATCATGTGTTAGCTGACTCACGGACAGAGAACTTATCCGTTTGATAACTTAGTCCCGGTCTACATTGAACGATTTTTCCAGTGCCGATCTTTTGTTCGTCGGTGAAGGGAGTAAAAAGTGAGGGGTAGGGATCAAATCGTTTGTACCAGAAAACTCGAACGATTTTTCCAGTCTGTTTATGTTTTCTTTCACCTTCTTTCCAGTTTTTGGTGTGAGTGAGAATATCAATTAAAAAGGAAGAGCACAGGAATACAAAAAATAAAGAACACAAGGAAAAAATCTCATTGAAAAAATCATTCTGTGTGTACATTTCACACGATTTCTGGAAAAATCTTCGTGGAAAAATCGTGCAGTGTAGTTCGGGACTTAACTTATTCCTAAAAATATTTGTGCTGTGTGATATCTTTCCAGTCCTTATCATCAAATCCTGGAAATATTCTAATACATGTGTCACATACAAGCGTTCCAACACAAGCTTAGATACTTCTCATGAATAAGCTTGTGTTGGAACGGTTCTTATAAAAAGTACGTGCGTATGTGTTAAGAAGTTACGCGTTCCTTAAACGTTTTATTTGGCTAGTTAAAAGTTATCCGTTCGCTATAATGTCACACACATTGATTGAATATCATGAGTTTATGGATAGGGCTGCTCATTATCATTTATATTTGTATACGCATTAGGGACAGGGTCAAAAGCGTTTTCCCTTCCGAAATGTACAAGGAATGAAACTTAATCCAAAGCTCCATTTATTTTCATGTCTTGCTTTTAAATAATACTAACGTAAACTACGCACGTTAGAAGTGGATTTAAATAAAAGTTCGCCATTCTAATATTGTTTTTTCTTTTAAATTTATATTTTATTTTAATAAAATTTAATCATTTTTTTAATAATGCTTAATTAACACATCAGTTATGTTTTCAATTGTTGTTGGTAAACACATATATTTACAATTGGAATAAATATTGTTTAAAGCTATTAACACATTTTTCTTAAATTTAATTATCTCTGCCTTATAAGCTTCGATGTTATTAAATTTATCTTAATTTAAAACCAAAAAAATAATTCTATACATATTTACATGATAAAAAGTTTTAAAACAGTTCATTTTATAACCATTCGAGCCGTAAGTTCAAAACTTCACCCTCACTGCGAAAAGGCTACACTCTAGACTGTCCATTGTACATGGGTACATTGTGGAAATTGATTCCACTGTAAAGTGGTCCAAAAGCTTTGGCATTCGATGATCCTGCATATGATGGTGAATATGCTTTCTTCTGCAAAGACGATACGGATTTGATCGACGTAGATGGCGTTGGTGTTGCAATAATACGATTCCGATATGACTCGCAAGTCTTACGTGACCATACCCACATTCCGGTAAGAGTGCCTCCGGTAAGTTGGAAAAATATTCGCAAAAGTGTTGGGAGGGATGATGTTTTTATCGGCACGGGACATGATTCTGCTGATACACATGCTGGGACATTGAAGTCAAAGCGTTCGAAGAAAGCAGCTACCACAGCAAGAACAGTTGGGAAAAAGAACACTAAGCTAAAGATGAGAAACCTCTTGCGGATTTGCGAAAATCTCTGAAGGCCAATTGTTGGCTGAATCTGTTCTTGGAGAGTTTTTAAAGAGCAGGATGCTCGCTGTGTGAAAAATAATCCAAGAATAAGTAAAACTAGCGCTGGGATCTCAACAAATCCTGGTGCAGAGCACATTCCAGTTAGCTCATGTGGTTTGACGGCATCTCGAAGGAGGGCAGTGATTGGAGGCGCTAGCGGTGGTACCCATGCAAGAACGTGAAACATTCCAGACTTCTTTTCCAAAGCTTCACTTGACCACTTTTTGTGTGAAGACAGATAAAAACACAGAGCGAAAATCAGCCACCAGGTGGCAGCACACAATGTAAGGTAGCTTGTTGTTATGTACGATGCCAAACATGGTGGTGTCAGAGCACAAGGACCTCCGATTTCATCAGTGAGCATTGCTCCAGATGCGAGCATCTTTGTAGAGTTGTGGAAAACGATTCGTTCCAGATAACAAACACTGTACAGATTGTAGCAGAGGCAGAGAAACAGTACTGGCCTCTCAGGATATCCAAAGCGAGTCGGTTCAGCCCAGAAAGTAACCAAAGAAAAAAGTGTGAGAATGAAACATACAGCTGAAAGAGCCAATATAAGTCCTTCCGTGATTTTCTTCTGCTGTGTGTCATACATTGCATCCTTGTTGCATTGTGGAGTGCAATCATTTTGGAGAGCTGTGAAGTTTTGAGGACATATCAATGTTGACACTGACTTCGGTGCATGATGGGGAGGAATCTTCCATGGTAGCCAAGGCCAGAATATCTGCTCTTGCTGGGGTAGCAACGGTCTTTCTGGCAGAAGCTGTTTTTCGGCAGCTTCCTCAGGTATCTGCATACATAGCTCATGTTTCTCAGGCTGAGGAAGTGTATCGCAATTGAGGAACTCAGGCCAAATGAGGGTCAATTGGACCTGATCCGCACACTCTGCTTTCACTGTTTCACAAAGTGACTTACAGGCAGTCACCGGTCTCGGAACATCCGGTGTGCACAAAGGAAATAGCGAGGCGCACAAAAGAAATCTTGCTCGATTGGAGCAGCCTGCCTCCAATATTGGCATTAATTTTGTTATCTGGAAAGAGAGATAAAAAAAAAGAAATTAATTGACATTCAATGATAATTCTAGGGGGAAGAAAGAGGCAAACAAAAAATGACAAAAACACAAAGATACCGACAGACACTTTTTTGTGCTGGAAATGTCTTAAAATTGTTGATGTGATCCTCACCGATCTTTCAAGGACAGGAAGAATGTTTTCAAATCAACAACAAAAAAAAAAAAGAAAGACAGCCTCGCCTTCCAAGAAAGTTGCCCCCGAAGAAAAAAAACCTCAAAAATGTTTTATTGTTCAATGCCTTGCGTCTGTGGAGATTGATGGGTAGGACGATGATGATGAGATGACTGGCATCATCAACATCGATCTTCGCGGAAAAAAATATACGAAGTAAAAAGAGAAACAACAGAACAAAAACAACAAATAAAGTATCTTTTTTTTTGCTTATTGTATAGGAAGACGATAAAAGTCAAGGGTTATAGACGGTATAGCCATTAGATGGCAGACGAATGTGCAAAAAGGTGATAAAAAAAATACGCTTTAAGGTAGACAGACTCTGAAATTGCCCCATTTTTTTGTATGTTTAATTTCTTATAATCATGATTTCTGCGGAAAATTTTGGAGACGTTTTTTTATGCATTTCATGTTTTTATTAAGAATGCTTGAAAAATGGTTAACAAAGAAACTTTCGCTGTCAGGAGTGTCATCATAAGATGCTTGTTTGAACATAGTTTCAATTATATTTGTTTGAGAAATGATTGGAAAAGAATGCTAATTCAAATGGTATGGTTTTAAAATTGCGCAAACTTCTATTTTTGGATCAAATTAGGTATTCATTTTTCAAATGTTCGTTATTTACAAATTTTGTTATCAGAGTAGGTACTTTTACGAAAAGTTTACCGCGTTGACGATCTTAGCTATACGTAATTATTACATGATGAAATCCGACGAAATCCTTAACCAAAAATATCGTTGTTTTCCGTTCTGCAGCTGCAGTAAGCTGTTTGACCAGTGAAAATGATGGTTATACCCACATTTGTTTGAGAACTCTCCACTCTCCTTTCACACATATTAATTGCCGGACCATTAATTGTGTGCGGAAAATGGCATGTTCGTATTTATATTTGTTATTTCTTTCATAACTTCATGGCTTATTTGATCTTTTTTCGTGCAATTTTGTTTGATCTCTGCAATTTGTGAAACTCTCCACTGTATTTCCGTAAGCATTTCGTTGTGTTGTTGGAGACCACAGGAAAATTACATTTCGCGTCAGCAGCGTACTAGGCCTTATTGCAAAAGATTTCCCATTTCAATTTTAACTGTCGTCGCGTGATCGTAGACTTTCTGAAATGTACAACGTTTACAATAGCTTTACGATGACATTGCAGGAATACCTTTATTTGAAGTGCCATCTTAAGCCTAGTACATACTTCCTCGTAAAGTAATGGTGGATTTACATGTATCTTCATCTGCAAAATGCAGAAAAGTAGAGCAGGACAGATGTATACAAAAAATCCGAGCGAGTGAAAGAGAACCATCAAGAAGATGAACATGTTCGTCTTCATTTCTGCATTATGGGACTTTCCTATAATGCAGACACGTAGTTCTTCTGCATTTTGATCTTTTCTCTCTATCTAACAAATAAACATTTTGTATTTGGCATCCCTTTTTTGTGCAGAAACCAAATGCAGATACATGTAAATCCACCATAAACATTCGCCTGTGGAGATAGTGAACTTTTGATATTTATCACTGGTAGGTACACGCTTGTGAATGTTTTGTGCTTCACTAGCACGTTCACGGGTGAACAAAAAAGTGAAATTTGTATGGGTTCACGAGGTGGTTCACAAGTATGTAAGAACTAGGCTTTTGTTTATTATTTTATTTTATTTTAAGTCAGTTTTGTAAGAAAACTGCAACTTTCAGCCAAATGGAGGGCCATAAACCCTTTATTAAATTTGTTGATACAAAAATACTTCCACTGATAACAACACTTATTTAATAATTTGTTTTGAAAATTAAATGTGAATTGGTACATTGCGTTAACATTTTGCCGGAAGATGTGTTTAATTTGTAAATCGAATCAGGATATCGATAGGTATTGGAGAAATTCAAATTGGAGACAATTTTCTTCGACACGCACACTTCGGTGCTCCTGATTGGTAACCAAATGAAATGATCGCAGATATCTTTACAAAGGCGCATCCTAGTTGTAATTTATTAGGTGGTGGATGATGACCTTTTAAGATCACACGGTAAGTAGATTAGGTAAAGCGCAAGCTAACAGGATTTGAATACGCCTACATACCTATGTAGTTAATTTTACTTATTTTAATATGAATATATATTTATAACCTTGTTTAATGCACATGGTCTACTTAGTCATATTATAATAAAACAAACCAAACAACAACAAGTATCTTTTCACAAAAATAAAAAAAAAAAAACATTTCATTTTAAGACACAATAGTCATTTTATTTGCATTAAACTGCTAAAAGCTTTTAACCCAACCACACATCAAGATCGAGCGAGTTTTTCTTATCTCTTTGCCGCCCATTCAATGAATTCCATTTAAATATACCTACGAGTAAGAAAAAATAAACCTGTCGAAACACGATCATTTTTTTTTAAACCAATTCGTCGTACCTACCTACCTTTGTATGTACAAGGAGATTCCTTTCCAATACCTACCTACCTACCAATAAATTATTATTTGCATAAGATTTTCATAAAATCATCATCAATGGCGATGGAAAGGAAAAAAAAGAAGAATCTTACAAAAAAGTGATGACAATCAATTTTAACATTATGTCAAAGAAGGTTAAAAAATATAAGTTTTTGTATACCCAAATAAACTAACCGATCACAAGAAATTGTGATGATCCACGCAAATGCGAGGAAGGAGTAAAATCCAGCTTATAGTATAACTCTGGATTTGAATAAATTATGGGAGCATGGATCTTTAAAAGGAAGAAGAAGGCGATAACGACGACAGGTTTTTACAAATTCAAAAATTATCGAGAAAAAAAAAACAACAACAACATTGGAATGGCCATTGCGGTGTCCTCCTCTTTTGTATGATTTTATTCAATCGATTGCGACTTAAGTGTTAAGCCCGTTGAGTTAATTTGGAGTAAGGTTCTTGATACGCTGCCACCGCACCGCAAGCCATTTGTCTCTTATTGTTTTTTTGTCGACCTGTGGCGAGTATTCATAATCTTTTAAAAGTCATGAATTTTTATATCTATCTCATCATCAGATCATTAATTATAATTATTTGAGCTCTCAAAAAATTTGTTTAATCTTCAGACGACCATCACGAGGATGGTAAATTTTTTTTTTTAATTTTGAATTAAAATACAATTTAAATGTTAAATCGGACCATAAAATCAAAGTTTTTGGACAAAAATAGAAACCAAAAATATAAAATGAATATACTAAATAAATACCCATGTATATGTAAGCCGTTTTAAATGCTTAGCTGAATTTGAATAATCATTTAAATACAGAAGCGATATTGTTGTTGGATTAATCTGTTTCATTAATTTGTAAGTTTGTTTTGTTGAGGTTTCTATAGTTTAAATACACCCGCAAACTCATAGTTGGAAATTAATTTTAAGAGATCTTAATTTTTTAATAGATTTGACCGATTTTGTTTTACTGCTTATTTGGAGAATATATCGCGATTAAGTATTGTAATACGTAGATGTTTTTGTTTTTAATAGGATTTTAATTGAAGACTTTCTCACAATCACCACCGCAGAAGAAATATATGAGTTTCTGAGGTAAATTTAAGTTGAAAAAGTCAAGAACACGTGTTTCCAAATATTTTTCTCAGTCTTTTGTGTAGAATTTGGAATAACATTTTTTTAAATAATTGTTTTCCAGAAATATAACGGTTATTCCATTGATGCACAATCGATTTTTGAGACTTGAGAGTTACAAAGAACAAAGCTGACGTGTTCCTTCCAGTTTCGTCTGATTTTTCCATTCAGCACTGGAAATTGGTCATGTAAATGCTGACTTAGTGCTGATTGGTAAAATCTTCGAAACTGGAAAGAAAAAGTCGGCTGTCAATTCAATTCAATCTCTATTATGCTAGGTTTCCACTTGTCATTGAAAAGACGCAAATTGACAAACTTTCCAGGACAGGGTGGCCTTTACCAACACAAAAAGCAAAGAAAGTAGTAGTAGCGAGCAACTATAACTCACCCTGTCTTGGAAAGTTTGTCAATTTGCGTCTTTTCAATGACAAGTGGAAACCTAGCATTACACACTATTACAAAATCAACAAATCTGCAATTATAAAAACGGTCAATGTACATTATGTAAATCCGGATTTGCGTGATTGAGTTATGCCGCATTTAAACAAGTGTCAAGTTTCCATTATTTCTTTCATTTTCTTGTCACAAATGACCAAATTATGTAAATGGTCCAAAATCATAAAGTGAAGTGAAAATAAAAAAATGAGTTTTTAACTCAAATCTACTAATTTCGTTTGACAGATCATTTAATTTTTAAATTGTTTTGACAGTGACACTTGTTTTTGTTGTTTTATGAATGGTGCTTTGATATTTTCAAAGCATTTAAAATTGATTCTCCCTGAATGCGTTCATTCAATTTCAAACCTGATTTCGTGGAAATTTGGTTGAAGTTATTAGTTGCTGTCAAAACATCCCCAAAAAATAGAACAGATCTGCAAAACTGATTCAGATTAAACAAAAATCAATTTTTTTTGCCCAATGGAAGGCTAAAATTGACAAAATCGATAAGAATTATGGAAAAGTCTCCTACAGCAAAAATCATAAATGAAACAGTTTGAGTATTTTTCCCATATTTGAAAAAGAGACTCGTGTTTGTTGTTATCTGCACTGAAGAAGGTTCTCACAAGCGATCCTTTTTTTGTTTTAAACCAAATAGACAAAGTAAATTTTTTGCAAACTGAAAACAAAAACTTACCCATCCGTAAGACCTCCTCTTCTTTCGGTATATTGTAAAGGTAGCAAATAATTTCCCATTAAATTTATTGTTTCACAATTGAATACAAAGTATTATGAAGGGATATCATTCGTCACCCTATGGTGCATGACGGGCGATGACGATACCAACGACTATAAGTAAAACTCGACACAGTTTAAGAAGCAAATAGAAAAAAAGGTAACATCAATACAAAATGTCCACGCAGCTATTATTGCATGTTCAACAAGCCCTGACAATGAAAGAAAATCACACATCCAACAGAAGCGATCCTCATCCTCACATTTCGTACTAACCCGGTATAATATTGTTTTCTTCTTTCGATCTTCTTTGCCCCGCATGTGGCCTTTCAATGATATTCAAAGAAATCCTCCACACACACCACACAGAGCAGGAGATCTCAACTTCATCATCTTCATTATCATCAAATGGTACTATGTTCTTTTGATGGAAGCATAGGCATGCACAGTGCAAGGCAGTGTCTGTATATCGCTGTAGGGAGGAAGAGCGATCTTCGTTAGCTAAGCTAGCCAGGTAGTATATCTGATCCGCCAGATCGTTTGACTTTCATGCAACTGGTGCGCGTTTGGCGCACAGTATGGCGCATGGCGGTCTTCTCTTCACTGTGATGACGCGACGGCAATCGACGACGACGACATGGCTTGTACAAATGGAATGTATAGAGGGTAAATGCAGAAGTAATTAATAGAAATATGCATTTGGTCAGAGATGCCGATTTTGTATGGCTGGCTATAATGCTGCTGGGTGGTATGTGCATTTTCTAGAAGTAGCGTGCGGTTTGACGATGAAGCATGGCAAAAAGTGCTGGCTGTTCTCTTTATGGAATAACAGACGTTTAAAGGTTAGAAATTATTTACCTATACGTTTATGACTTTCACCTTATTGACTTTCCATGGATGAATCTTAATTGACTGACATTTCTGACATTTTTGTTTGTTTTTTGGATAAGTCAGCTATTGAAGGTATTTAAGATTTTGTTTGTCATTTACCTACTTTAAATAGTACTTTAGTTGCCATTCAATAATTTCCAAAATATTTGAAATGCTTAATCCACATTAGGGTTGCTATGCGTCCTCTTTTTGGAGGACATGTCCTCTTTTTAACCCCGGCGCGGAACGTCCTCCAACTTTTGAAGAAATTGTCCTCTTTTTTCCCCTAACAAGTAATTACGAAAATTAAAAAAGTCATCGAGCTCTGAATTTAAAAGTAAAACATAGCCAATACAAATCTGATGGAAAACATAAAATGAAACAGATCTTATTTTAACATCGATAGTTTGCAGTTTCGATAGTTTGGGACTAATAGCCTTTTCACACCAAACCCAAAACCGGGTTTTCGGCAATTGGTTTACGAAAACTTGAAATGCATTCACACCGGAAATTTACAAGTTTTCATTTGACATTTCATTTGTTTTGCTTGAACACAATGGTTTCGAGGAAGGGCCGAGCCGCTTTGAAAATTTTCAGTGCCACAGAAAAGGAAAAAATCAAATGTTTTATGTGCAATTAAAAGACAATTTATTAATATTAGAATTTAATAATGGAAATATAATCAATCCTGATTCGATATAATTAATTTATTTCTTAACTGAACAATTTCACGTACTAGTTAGGATCCGCGACACTACGTCGCGCTCTCTTGTGTTCCAGCAGAAACACATTTTTTCCTGGCAGCAACCCATCAGCTATTTATATGACATTTAATTGAGCGCTGAATGTTTCACAAGGTGTGTTTGTTTAGTTTATCCTGAAAATCCAACATGTTTTGGACAGGTTTTATTTAAAACTTGTGTTTTATCAAAACTTGTGGTTTAACAAAAATGTATGGGAAAACTTGTGTTTTCGATCTAGGTTTTCAGCCAAAACCGATATTTTCGTGAAAACCGGGTTTTGGGTTTGGTGTGAAAAGGCTATAAAACTATCGATAATATTGCACGTGTAATAAGAACTTTATTGAATACAAAACTACGATTTGATAATTTTTAAGGTTTTCCCAAACCAACACGAAACATAAAAAAAAAACATTTAAACTTCAAGAAAACAAATTCTTTTAAAGTAGGTAGACATAAAAAAGAAAAAGAACTGTAGAAGCAGAACCTCACGAATTTTGTGTTTACACATTAGAAACTAACAGCCTTATTTATAAACGAATTATAGCGAGTGCATAGCGCTATGCACTCCTTAAAATGCCTCTGAACGCAAAAACCTCATTCATAAACTTATGCAACGTTGAATAGAAGCAACATAAGCTAAACGCGTTTGGAGGTTGTATAGAGCCAATATAAGGGTTGTTTAGTATCGGAATGTCACTTTGACTCACACATAGCAATAATGTAGAAAGATGTTAGGGGGGGCGCTTATTTTTGCAATCTTTGAGGTGTTGAAAACTCACTTTCAAAATATTTTATAAAATTTAATACAGCAATTAATAATGTTGGTTTTGTTAACTTACTGTACATTTTTGTTGGGATATTGTTTAAAAAAATAAAGAATATTTTTTTGTACACTTTATTTTATAGAAGCTGCTTAATAAATGTGCAAAATTTAAAGATTTTCCATCAAATCTTCCAACTTTTGTAAATGCTCGACGGCATGCGTGATTTAAATAAAAATATATAAAGATTCACCTTCATCACTTTCATCTGAAAAAACAAATGAATTTTAAGCATTACAAAATAAGCACCACCTTTTTATTTTTCTCCTCAACAAAAACATCACGATGTGAGTGAACGGAACAATTCATGGAATAAATCAAAAATGACGTATTTTTTGTTTGCGAACACAAAAAACAACAAAGTAACTGGATAATTATAATAATATTAAAAGAAATTAATAAGAAACAAAAAAAGATTCCAATCGCCAGCAGAATTACTTCTATTGATTTTTCACACAGCTGGGTCTCCTTTGTCAGTTTTGAAAGTAAAACGTACTAGATTCCTCCTTTATGGTACTAATTTTGACATAAGCTCATTATAACTATAATGGATTGAAAAATATTTTATGCATAACAATTTATGCAACTTTGTATAGTGGCTACATAAATCCTTATGCAGTGCATAACTATTCATCGGTTCAGCGGATTCTAATGAATACGGCTGTAAAATTTTGAAAAATTAAATTTGAATTTTAGAGGTAAAGTTATTCTTAAAAATAACCGGAACTAAATAATTCAAATTTCACTTTTCAAATAATCTTACCTTTAGTTTATCTAAAAAATTTTCTCATCAATAAATTAAAAAAATTTCAATCTGAAATTACAATAAAAAGTACCTACTTTATAAAATTTTCTTTTTAAATATAAGTTATTAATTTTTTGTATTTTAATTTTATGTTCGTGGACCTAGTTTTTGTTTTCTTTTTGTCCTCTTTTTTAAGGTAGATGATGTCCTCCAAAGTCCGGGATTTTAAAACTTTTTGTCCTAGGTTAGCTTAGACAGCCATGGCAACCCTAATCTGCATTTAAATCAACTCATCGATAACCATCAGCCTAATTATTTCTTTCATTAGTCTCCTCATATTATGTTTGAAATAATTCTATCTTCTTCAATGGAAAAAAAAATAACAAAATAGGTCCAAGGTTTCTACCTTAACGAACTTCACTCTTTAGTTGCTTTTGCCAGGAATGTATCTGACATAATTAGGCTTAAGTATGCTTCCTACTTTTTTTTTTGTTAAATTCATATACATTGAAGAAATGATAAATACCCATACAGCCCCTTTTATATCCATCTTATAGCACATTAATCTCAGGTATAGATGAGATTACATGAATAAATTGCAGCCGGCTTCGTTTTGTTGTTTCTTCGTTCGTCCACGGACTGATACAGAATTAGGGTTACCGTTCTAGAAACATTTTAAATTTTTTCCGCGACAGAAAATATTTCGATGTCGCTAGCATCAGTGCTAGTGAAGGCAGTAGCTTTATTTAAGCAATTCATCTGTTTCCAATTTACGATAGACCAAATTAATTTAAAATTTAGTTTAAATTTTGAAAAAAGTGTTTCAAAGAAAACATTTCTGTTTTAACATTTATTATCCAATTTTCATCTAGCGACTTCTAGCGACTTTTTGTCTCCCAAATTTCAGCCAATCTAGCGACTTTTGGAGGTTGGGCTATCGACTTTTCATTTCAGGTTGCGGCAACCCTGTTCAGAATACATAAAAAGCCAACTTAAAGATGACTCACCAAAAAAGATACAAGCAACAAGAACCATTGTAGAATTAATAACATAACGAAACAAAACAAAATTCAAAGGTTTGTCTTGGTTCTTCTTCGATCATTCGAGTTACAACACAAGCCTACCATACTGCTGTGCTATCCCATCTGAAAAATGGATTTTCATTCGAAATTATGAAACTATAAAACACATTTTAATCCATTCAAATGGTGTTAACACCATTACTTCGGGTTTCTTCCTTTAAATTTATTCCCTTTTTTCCGTCTTCTAGAAATGCTGATTTTGTCGGTAGACGGTAGGCATAGGCAGTGAATAGGTTAGGCATTTTTTATTGTTTCAGATTTCCAAGAAAAATATAGAAAGAATTTTTTTGGGATCTCAGATTATAGTGGATGTATTTTTTTAATGCTTATAATTAGGACATCTTTTGGAGTTTATTTCGTAGTTCTAGTTGAATGTGTGAGAAAGTTTTGGGTTGGAAATTTTCCACATAGAATAATTTTTCGATTTCATAAGACAAACTTTATTGCATCTCGTAGGATTGCAAATAGATAACTAACTGACGAATCAGATGCAGATAATGTACCTATGCCGTGTTTTCATACCAAAAGGTATGGCCTTTTTGATTGATGCCAAAATGACAGTTCTTCAGATTTTATTTCATAATAGAAACCAAAATCGTTCACACGCATCGAATTATTGTTCCGGATATCTTTAGCAAGTTGATAAAGTTTGGCAGCATATTTTCTTAAAGTGGAACGAACCAATGAACTCTGAACGAAATACTTACGTATGCCGCCGACGATATTCACATAATTGGAAGAACAAAGTGTGATGTCACTGGAGCTTTTGCAAGCATTGAGAAGGAAGCGGCGAAGATGGGTTTATCGGTTAGTGAGGGCAAAACCAAGTATAGGCTGTTATATCAAGAAAGAACGAAAGAACACCGACGTCTTGAACATAACGTCACCGTCTCTCGAAAAACTAAAGTGTTGCTGCATAAGACACTCATCATTCCGGTTCTGCTCCTGCTGTATGGTGCAGATGCATGGAACCTTTTAGCGTCGGATGAGATGAGTACGCTTTAGATTATCGTTTTATTCCAATGGAATTTAAATAAATTGCCTACAAAAATTAATGTACGAGATTTTGGAACTTACGAATTCGTATGACGTCGCAAAGTTTGTTGTCAAACGCCATAGAAACAAAAAAAAAAAAAAACAACTTTGGGAAACCATTTCAAGCTACCAAACAGAACTAATAAAATATTTGGATTTACATTGACCGATTTCTATTTTCCCGACAAAAAATTGTAGTTGTAATCGTGTTATACCGCTTTCACACAAGGAAACTGACTTGCCAGAAACTAGCTATGTAGTTTGTTGGCGACAAGGGTGTGAGGGGGCATTTTTTTCATTCCCCTTATGCCCTTCTACTTGTGTGAAAGCAGTCTTAGACCGCTTTCACACAAGGAAACTGAGTTGCCTGAAACTGGCTAGTTTGTTGGCGTGAGCGTGAGAGGGGAGATTTTTTGTCTTCCTTTTACGCCCTTCTCGCCTACAAAGTAAAAATCGCCGGCAACTCAGTTTGTTTTTGTGAAAGGGGTCTTAGATTGAGAGGTACAACCGACATAACCCTTACAGTTTCAGCGGCCAATTTTTGCATTCAGCATAATGCCTAAAACAGATGTGCAGCTTTTTCCATGCAGCGAAATTAAATTACACAGGTTCTTATGGCAGCAGATTCACTCAAATGCCTTAAACAGATGTGCAGCTTTTTCCATGCAGCGAAATTAAATTACACAGGTTCTTATGGGAGCCGATTCACTCAAAGTCTGCATGCAGCGCAGCGCTGCACGATGTCTCTATTTCTAAATTTGCTGCCTAGTTTCATTGCAGCCACAACTGAAAAACGAAAATTTCTAAATAATTGCTATTTGGCATTACTCATATTGACATCACCTGCCATTCTTTCACAAGAATTTGTTTGTGTTGGTGATTTTTGTTTAAGAATCCATTTAGCCGACGTTGCCACCCTACCATCGTCCAACGAAGAAAATCTCATTCCAACACTATTGTGTGACATCGGCAACGCTGTGCTTTCATGTATTTGTTTGACATAACTATGCATCATGAATGTCATAAACTATGCACATGTGTTTCGTGTGCAGCTCTGCATGCAGAGATGCGTGCAGACTCGCTGCACATCTGTTTTAGCCAAAAGTCTGCATGCAGCGCAGCGCTGCACGATGCCTCTATTTCTTAATTTGCTGCCTAGTTTCATTGCAGCCACAACTGAAAAACGAAAATTTCTAAATAATTGCTATTTGGCATTACTCATATTGACATCACCTGCCATTCTTTCACAAGAATTTGTTTGTGTTGGTGATTTTTGTTTAAGAATCCATGAAGCCGACGTTGCCACCCTACCATCGTCCAACGAAGGAAATCTCATTCCAACACTATTGTGTCACATCGGCAACGCTATGCTTTCATGTATTTGTTTGACATAAATATGCATCATGAATGTCAGAAACTATGCACATGTGTTTCGTGTGCAGCTCTGCATGCAGAGATGCGTGCAGACTTGCTGCACATCTGTTTTAGCCATGATAAATCGTGTGAGTGTACACACAACGATTTCTTTAATAGACACAGCAAAAAAAAGTTTTGGTGAAACTTGGCAAGTTTAAAAAATGCGAATTAAAGGCTTTTGGAGTAGAAGGAGTAAAAATGAGTGAAAAATATAGTAAATACCCAGTGATACTATATCCATAAATCCTATTTAAAATTTCTAGCTCAAAGTTCTAGTTCAGAATACATAAACAAAATTCTCAATTTCATTTTGCCGCTTACTCCTACCATTGTTGCTAATTTGACAGCAATAAACCTTTATCATAAAGCAATTTCATACATTCTATCTACTAGAATTAGTTCTCATTTGAAGTGATTTTATAGCGATTTCCCTAAAGAAAAAGCTGTTATATTAAGAATATTTATGACCACTTCATACATTGCACTACAAACCAATTTCAGAGCGTTCAAAAACCTACATACTTCTACTTGGCATACCTACTACCATACCCAAGACACATCACTGTATGATGGTGTTAGATTTAAAATAAAACAACAACATAAAACAGTGCAATGATCTCTGGCTCCATAATCCCCCTCTCATTCCCCACAACAAGCTCTAATGGAGTTTTAGCTATAAAACAACCTGTTAACTTTTTTGTTTTTGTTCCTTCTTCTCTTAGCGGGCTCCCAAAATAAAAAAAAAAACTAACCGAATAATCAAAGATTTGAGATGCAATCTTTTCGTGCCGAGATCGAGAATGGCGATGTGATGTGTGTTGCTGTTGCTCCAAGCGATTCGATATACAAAAGAAAATTAGGTTCGCTTGAATCTCTTGAGATGGATTCCTTACCTTACCATACGAATTTTCTTTTCTCACTATTTTTTATGGTTATGAAATGATTCCTTGCATCTACGTATCTTTTTAAGAAAATCGTGTCAAAGATGGTGTAGATGTAATTCAATTAGCTTATATTTGAAAAAATTCATACTTTCAACACATTTCGATTTGATTTATGAATTTCATTAACAAAATTCAACTACCGCAGAGCACATATCTGGCTAAACTATAGAAAGTTTTTGCTTAATAGACCTTTTTTTTGGAAAGGAAATACAAAATTAAAACCGGATGAGATTTGTTGAAAAAAAAACGTTGAAAATCATTCATATCGCCGAAGATAAAAAGATACGCCTGGATCGTTGCGAGATCATTTCGATGATCGTCGTTGTTTGTGATCATAAATATACATATATGGCTTCTTCGATCGTCCGTCAGTATTTCTCACTCAATTCAAAAACTTCTATGGCTCTGACAGGTATCATCCATTATGGTTCTATGTAGCGGTTGATGTATAAAAATCTGTTTGGCTTTATTTTCTGTCTGCATTATGTCGATGGTTGTCTAAGCCCGATGAAACGATGAGTAATTTCATGCATGACTTTTATGGCAGCTCATTTTTACAAATCACAAAATACTATGAACACAGGTATGCGCCATGGGAAAGATATAGGAAATTGAAAAAATATAATACAATAGGCTTATACGTATTTTTGTATTAAAGTAACAATAAAAATGAAACATTCCAAACAATATATGTAGGTAATATTTTAACTATGAAGAAAATTTACTCAAGACGGTGAATGAATTATGTATCTCCTCTATTCATAAAAGTGTGAAATCTTTTTGGCACCTACATACATATGTATGTTCAAAGTATGAACAAACATTTTATGCCACGGTTAATTTTTTGACGGGTAGAACAGTTTTCTTTTTATTAAATTGGAATTTGTAGGTTATATTTCTCGTTTTTCCACAAACGTCAAAATCTTTACTTTGATGAGCCAGACATTTGTTTTTCAACAACGAATATCTGTACATAGCAGGATTATTTATTTAAATTATACCTACTGTAATTTAAATATTAATACAAAAATATTATTAAAGAAAAAGTGTGAAAACTTAAGTGTTAAAACATTGATTTCTTCATGGAAATTCAGCCTTTCCTCTTGGAAATCACATACAAAAATGCTCTGTACCATTATTTATTATATTATCTTAAAATATAAACAAAATAAAAACTTGGTAGTCTGATTTGTGTTTGTTTTGCGTTTAAAATAAAAATGAGTCGCTGCCTACTTGTGTAGTAGCAAAATAAAACACGATTTTATGTATAGCAAACGACAGTTAAAATAATGCGCTTACTACCTACTTGATGATATTTATTTTTACATTTTCTTTTATTACTTGCACGAACAAATAATTAACTGTCGATTGATTCTCGTTTAATTGACATAAACTGTCAGTTAAAAAGACACGGGATGAAACCACATAAAAACAAAAAGACGAAACAAAACGCCATCGCCTCTACCGCTATTGTGTGTTTGCTCTTCGAGCCCGAGCAAGCAAGTGCACAGAGCACAGCACATTACACCATGAGAATGTGACAGCTCGTTCAGTGCAATTGGTTGCAAAGGCTGTATTTATGCTGATGCGCTTGGTCATCGCGTTCTTTGCTTTTAATCTTGATACAGGTGGACTTTATATAAGAAACATTGACATGGTGTTGGGCCTGCCGTCTTGAAGAATGTTGACGTTGCAAGTCAAACGGATATCACGTATAATATATGTACGTCTGACATATCCGTACATTCAATGGTTTTAATACGATTTCCCAAATTGCAAAGTTTTAATCCTTAACTACGAGTATATGAAACCAATTTTATTCGACCAGTTTTAAAAGTAGGTCGATAAAGTGCAGATCCCAACAACTGTCAAAACATTTTGAATTCAGTGTTAATTAATCAAGAAACTCTGCAACTTGTCAAAAATTCTCCATGGCTGTCGCCAATTATTGCATCAGTGTGCACTCTTGCAATTTTTACATTTAATTGCATATTCATGTTGCACTTTACAAATAGCAGTGGTTATTACATGTCATTTCGGAAAACACAACACGTCACTCGAAATACAGCTGTCAAATAGGAAACTTTTGATCTTACCGCCTTACCGACCGCACATCTGACACAACTCTCGAACCAACCATAACAAAAGCAAAGGAGATAATGTCACTTCTCATCTGTCATTTTGAATGGAAAATCGTGAATTTTTCATCTCCCGCAAGTTGATTGCGACGAACTCATTTTGCTGCCGCAAGACAGTTCACGATTATTAATAGTAAAAGCGACCGATACAAGAGCAACATATTTTATGCTAAAGACGCTTCGTTTCGCTATAAGAGTATAAGAGCCGACAGACAACACAAAGATTGAGAGAATTCCCCAACGTGTATCGGACAGGTACTTGACAATTTTTCCGTCGCGCGTTCAGATCTTTAACTTTGCGAAAACGTCATCGAGAAAAATAAAATAAAACGAAAAGTGCATCACAAGATAGCATAGCAATGGTGATGGTGATGGCTATTCGTGGAGAGTGTTTGGCTATGATGATGGTGATGGAGCAAAATCGAGAATAAATTGCATCTACAGATGCATAGATGCAATGCATCGATAAATGTTTCGTTGCGGCAATTGGCAACGGAATATGGAGAGAGAGAGACCAGCCAACCAGCAATCAGCAAAGACTTCAGTTCAGAGCTGTGTGAAGGGGACTGCGACTGACTCGTCGTATAGCATAAGCATATTACGGAATGGCGGCAATCTTTTTGAGAAAAAAACATTCGAGCCAAACGATAAATCGTATCGTAGGAAAAATGATGTAATGCCAATGCCATGGTACCGTGGCGGCAGCCGGCCCCACAGAGATCAAAATGGAATGAACTCCACTCCAAATCGTGTGGACGGAAATGAGTTGTGTTACAGTGCTGGCAACGAGCACCACCGCTCATTCTGTGATTAATAGAGTATGATACACTGATTTGGTGGTTGCTTTTGGTGCAGTGGCCGCTTATACCAGATCAGATAGATACAGGTAGGTTTTTGCATTGCCCCACTCTCTTCGATGATGGTTGCATATACAAATGCACATAATGGTCAAGCCTACAATCTGAAGCAGCATTCGAAAACAGTTAGCATATATTTAGCGATCGAAAAGAAAGAACCACGATGTGAACAGGTGGTTTTTGTTGTAATTTATGTGAATGTTATTGTCTTAAATAGACCTTTGCTGGTGGGATAGTATAAAACATAACTTCTGGCATTAAGATTGTTTTATGAGTTGTAATTGCCTTGGTAAAGCTGTTAAAAAGTTGTAAAGTAAAGATCAGTTGCAGTTATGATTTGAATGCGTTCAGAAATAAAATGGAAGTCATTTCTGCATCATAATTTATTACTGTATCTTGGTTTACTTCCCAAAACTGTCTATTGTAGCCCGAAGTCTTGTCAATTTAATTTTTGTGTATATATTTTGACAGAACTTTGAAATTAAATTGGTGGAATGGCAGTTTTTTTGAAAAAAACAACAGACCTATAATTATCGACCACTCCTGCGACTGTCAAAAATGCAACTGACAAACGTCATTTATACTAAAATTCAGCAAAACAAAATTTCGTATGATGAATTCCAGTAAAAAATAAATAAACAAGTAGGAATCCAACTCAAAGGGAACCCGACTTGCGGGTTATTATAATAGTTTGTAGGAATTAGGGGGCCTATACACTTTGTCTTGGCAGGAGTTACTCTTGGAGGATTTATAACTTCCTCGAAAGAAGCATTATGTACCCATCGATAAAAATCTATGGTTCATTTGGCTGGACTAGGATATTTCAACCAAGATCTCTGTCGTGGTACTGATAATGCAATGCATTGGCTTTTACGCCCAAGGGGAACTGCTTCTGAAACGAAGATTGATGTTTATAATAAAGCTCAGTCTGCACTAGTTAAGTATAGAGCTGTCAGAGTCCCATATGTTTTTGAAACCCAAAGATAATTTCTTAGATCATTTAGTTTCAAATTTACCACAAAAATGTTGTTGTTTTCCTTGACATAAGAACTGTAATTGATTGAAAGAACCCACAAGTGAAAAGGGTTCGATCGCTAACGTGTCAAAAACACTCGTCCAACCACAAATTACTCAAAACTAAAATCTTTTAAAGGTAAAAAATGTTGGTATGTAAATCATAAATTAAACTTACGGTATCTGGTGTGCCACTACACACATTTACTTCGGTCTTAAATTAGAGGAATCAATTAATTCAAAGAAAAAAGATGAAAAAACACAAAATAACTTTTGCCACTTTGTTCGTTGCACCTTTAACACGTGTAATTTTTTAAGGTACCAAATGAACGTCAGTTGGTGAACCTATATGAGGCCAAAGCATTTATGCCACTAATTTTTTTTTTCGATTTTTCTTCTCTTTTCTGTAACTTTGCGCAGTTCAATTAACTTAATTGCCATGTAATTATCTACCTTGCTACAGATGCCAAAACAAAACAAAAAAAAAAATTTAAAGAAGCAGATAGAGGGTGATCACGGAGGGAATATCTTTTGAAACGTTCAAAATAAATTATCCGAAGGTATGCTGTGCGATCGAAAAGGTAAAACAAATACCAAGTAAACAAGACAAAAAAAAAATCATACGCAACACAAAAGATAGACACCAAAGAATGAAAACCAAGAATAGTCTTGGAAGTTGGATGGAACCTCATGGGGATGTGAACAAGAAAAACAAAACAAAAACTGCCATCATCCTGCTGATTTTGTAAATAAAAGATCTTCAGCGGAAGCAGAAGCCCAAATCACTAACAAATCCAACTATAGGTATGACTATACCTACAACAAGTCAGCCGACAGCATCACCACATCAGAACAATGCGAATTGCGAATCGTAATTATGTTCGAAAACGGAATGGTGAATTGTGGAACTTCGTTTGGCAAGAAGGAATTTTCATTCCTTTTACCTACCTACCTACCAATGATGACGATGACGATCGAAGGAAGAAGACGAAGAAGAATGGTAGAAAGGATGGTATTCCATCAATTTGTGCGTATCTTTATATGTTCAATTGTTTACAAGGACCACTCTTTGAAAGTTTCCTAAGAAACGAGGTATTTCAGCTTTCTCGCTTGGATATACTATAAATTCCGACAGCAAAGAAAAAAAAATAACTAAATTGTCAACGATTATCGGTATTTCTTTGTTTTCGACAGGAGGGAACCGGATGGTTCGTCACAGCATGGGTCGTAGATCATTGAATAAAATATGTCATGATCACATTAAGCGAAAAAGTAGCATAGAACTTATTGGTTACCATGATGATCTATGTTTTCAAAAAATGTATATGTTCAAACTATGTGTAGGCGAAAGTCAAACAATCATATGCAGTTATATGAGTAGAAATTAAGATTCATAACACATTATCTTCTGAGATGTCCAAATCCATAGTAAAAAGGAGTGTGGATTTAACTGTAATTGGAACCAGCACAGTGGAAATTGACAGCTGCTATACACATCACAAAAAAAAAACACTGTTTGATACCACTATTCAAATTGACTTGGTGGATTTGTATTATTTTATAATTATTATTCCATCAAAGCGACACCAACTAACAAAAATGATACAGTCGATTTCGAAGATGCCAAATAAACTATTCATCAAAGACGCCTTTCGTTGGGCGCCATTTTAACCTATTAATTAATTGATTCCGCATTCAAACCAAAACTTATAAATAGATCAGCTATAGAATATAATAAATGTGGAGGTGCCTATATATTTTTGTCTTTTGAAATTTAAAATTTTATTTGAAAACAAAAACAAGTAACTTCACAAAGAATTAACAATTTTGTGCGAGTGCGATCTTTCCTCATTTCAACTATCGCATTTGATCCAACGTGTTGAAAATAATACGAATTTCATGAAACAGAAGCACATCTCGAGAATAACACATTATATCCACTCTTGCACACACACACATATACCTAAACATGTGTAGGTTCCCATTATCTTTGGAAAAGATGCGACGACGCCCTCAATTTCCTGATTATTTTCCTCTTGTAGCCGCATATTTTAAGAAAAGGAGATTAAAAATGATGAGGACCGTGTGCGCACGCATTCGAGCATAAAAGGGTGAAGATTGTGTTATTTTTGTGCGATGTGTTTTAAAGGTCCCTAATGGAATGGATCGCCATCATCATTAGTCATTTTATATGGGTTTGGAGTTTGGACAGAGATGAAACAAATTTTTATGTATATATGTTGAATTCATATATGTACATTAACTGTTTGGTATTTTTTATTATTACTACTAGTGAAATTATTGGATGTAATTAATCAAATTACAAGCATCAAATCAAAATAAAAGCACATAAAGGGCCACGAACTGGGGGTGCTAGAGAGGACTTTTTGGGTTTGATCTGTGCTATAAAATCGAAATGTTGATTATGTTTTTTTTCTGAGATTGGACAAACAATTTTTTTAATGAAATAATATGCATTTTATGGTGGACAAACGAACCCAACTGGCCCACTCTTCTAAGACTGCATTTGCATATTTAATATTTTTGTCCTAAGTAAACGATTTTTATGGATTCGCGTGTAATGATTGTAGAAAATTGAACCAGTTCACTCTACTTCCGTAAAATTTTATTTAAGGGTTTCGAAGGAGGTTTTATTTGTTTTTTGATGTTTGCTATAAAATAAGAAAAGTTCAATATTTAGGTATATTTAGGTGAGAGTGGACAGACGAATTTTAATGGATTGTCATAGATAAAGCTGGTATAGATTACGATCAAACCCAGTTCAATGTTGAGTTATAATCCCTGGAGCCGCTCAACTGATTTTTTTCATGGGTTGACATTGACAATCGCCAAACAAATTATGGCAATTGGCTCCACCCCTAAGATGTTATTTGGGAATGGTGGAGGACGAGGACATTTCTGTTTTTATGGCGTTTGCTATAAAACAAAAGCTGTTACATGTGAAAAACTGTTGGAGAATCAAATCCAATTGGACACAGTTTCATAAGATTTCATTTGTTTTTCTTTGTTTTTTTTTGATATTTCTTATAAAGAAAATGTTGAATATTAATAAACGAACCTGAAAAAAGACGCACCTTGAAATTTTGAGGTTATATTTCGGAGTTCAAGTTCTGTCTGTTTGTTTGGCATAGCTTAATAGAAATTCAGAAATTCAGTCATATGATAAACGACCAAGTTAAATTGTATTCAAATAATGAATGAAATCTCGACACAATCTGCTTATTTCCTAGGAGCTATAGTTTAGCAAGAAAATGCTGTTACTATCATGTGACCCGCTGAAGACAAAAGCAGTAAGGTCAAAATGAGTAAAACAAATACTTGAACAGCTCTGCAGTCTCCAAATAGGTTTGTACACATTTAAAAGCATTGTTTACCTAAAAAATTATACCTATTTCTTTATGTTTTGTAAAAAGAAAAAAAAATGAATCCTGCACTGAAAATTAAAACAACTCAAACTATATAAATCAAACAACTTTATGACGAACATGAAACGACCAAAACCAAGCCCTTTGCTATCATCACAATTTTTTTTTAGTAATTTTATTTTTACTTACAAGACAACGAACGTATGTACATTAAATTGCGTCTTCTCTGCACTCACTTCATCGTAATGTAAACAAAAGAAAAACACTTTCAAAGTATATTATGAGCATATAAAACATATAAGATTTTCCTTTAATTGTAAGATGTCTTCATGTGCACACGTTCGGGTACACACTATGTAGGTACATTCATTTATCTTGGAGGAAAAATTTAAACACTACTTTTTCATTTAAAAAATGATCACAAACCGCTGCTTCGTTTCTCGGCTTTTTGTTTAAACAAGTAATAAATGAAGCAAATAGTAAATGCATACCTAAGAAAAAAGATTGTTCTTCGATTTAGATAAACATAAGTCATAATTTGAAGAAAAAAAAGAAGATCAAAGGCTTTATTAGGTTTGAGGCGCTAACAACATGACTAATTCATCAATTCTCATCATTATTATGATAATTAAGATGAGTTAAAGAAGTACAATATCTTCAATACGACAATACCTTTGTTCTTCCAATCAACTCGAGAAAACACAATGACTTGTGCAAACTTCCTTCTAAACGTAAACACTTATTCTCAAGTGAAATAGGTTCGTTCTATGTTTGTTTGTTTATTTTTTTTTTGAAAGAGATTCAAGTTTTAACTTTAAAAGTTTACTCTACCTGTCGTGTGTCTCAGATAAAAAAGAAATTGTTTGGTTTCTTCGTAAAGCGATGTGCTTTCTGAATATTATCATTCTAATTTAGTGTCACTACCTTTTCACTCTCTTTCCAATCCCAACACTCTTAAAGCCTTTCATTGGTTGTTCGGAGTCTTTTCTGCTTCTCGAAAACAACCAATGCATACATGGGAACGCTTCTGGTTTTCAATCTGAAATCATATCCAGTAGCATTTTCTCGTCTTTTCAGAAGAAAAACACTTTGGTACCAATGAAAAAGACCAAATTAACCTAACTGACATATTGACAAAGTGCCACAATTGCTTACATTTTTAACTAATTTTTCAACTGAATAGAATTGAAAATGCTCCTGGATTTTATATCAAAAGCCTTCACACGTAATGAATTTTTCTTCCGTATTACCAATCGAAAGGGAAAGGGCCATCACTCTTTAAAATTTGACATTATGTTGATTAAAGTGAAATCAACTCTCTGAACAAATAAATAGTTTTTGCACTTTTGATAGCTTTAAGCCGGAACCACACCTGTCACGTGTGTTGTGTCGTGGAATTGTTCTTCAAAAAGTTATTTCATATCTATGGAAAAACATTAATTGTCTCTTGTGTTGTATTACTGTGTAGCGTTTGCAGTCATTGAAATTACATTAGCTTAGCACACGACTGGACAACACAACACTCAAGACAGGTGTGGTTCCGGCTAAAGATAAATGTTTCGAAGAGTTGTCATCATTCTTATACTATTGTCAAACAAACTCTCACTTACATACAACAATATATGATTGAGGATCATCAATTAAATCAAAACGTCACTAGATTAGAATTGATCGGATTTTAACGAACAAATACTATGAAAAATAAAAATCAGATAATCCTCATTTTATCGTTTAAATCCTTATCCTTGTCATCAATCATTTGAATGCGTAATGTTGACTGCTATCACATCCGTTCTAGTGACGAAAAAAAATAAAACAAGGTTCTTCTTGATTATCTTGAAATCGAATCTACCGAACACTGTGGGTTGAAAACTCGAACTAGGCCTGAACCACGTTTTTAAAACAGGCCCTTAGTCAATTATTTTTCGTTTTGTACTCTTTCTTTCTTCCCTTTCTAACTTCAAAAAAATGAGCCATTAAAGTAAATAATGTGTCTGTTCGTTTTCTTTCCAAAATTGGCAAAACAGTCCAAAATAAGTTCTGTCAATTTTATTTTTTGTATATGAACTTTGAAAGAACTCTAGAATAGAAATGACAGAAATGGGTAGTTTTTGGGGAAAAAACGAACAGATCTAATGTTTATTCAATTTTATTTTTTGTATATGAACTTTGAAAGAACTCTAGAATACAAATGACAGAAATGGGTAGTTTTTGGGGAAAAAACGAACGGATCTAATGTTTATTCAATTTTATTTTTTGTATATGAACTTTGAAAGAACTCTAGAATACAAATGACAGAAATGGGTAGTTTTTGGGAAAAAAACGAACAGATCTAATGTTTGTCGATGTGTCAATATACATACATCATAACTCAAAACTAAATGATTGGGACCTTTTCTTATTATCAAAACAAAGTTTTGATTTCATGGGTGAAGTTTTAAAGATTCCAATCAAATTCCTACAAGGAAAAATTCTTGTTATACTTAAATGTAAAAAACAAACCGCATAAAAAGCCTAAAAACTACAAAAATCAACTCGTACACATCGTCACTTCAGAATTTATCAGTGAACACTTCAGATAATAGGTTTATAACATGCGCTAGCTTGACATTTATCATGTCACTTGTCATTCAATAATAATAATATTGTCGTCGTATTTCGTATAGCTAGTAGGGGTATCTCCAATCGTCATATCACTCGCTGTTATAAACATATATACCTACCAGATACGATACCACGCAGGGATTGTGTCAACAAATATTATAAATGTTGTCGGCACTTTTGTATCAACTCGCTCAGCCCAACCTATGTCAATATTTTTCGTCATGCTAAAAAGCCGACACACAACCCATGAAGATTGCCGCAAAATAATAATAAAAAAAAATATTAATATCAAAATGTAAACATTTTAACAACCATTTAACATTCTATTATATTTATCAAATGCGAAAACTATCTAGAACTGTTCGTTCTCCACACCACCGGCCGCTGTATTTTAATTGCGTTGGTGCGAAACAGGCGCTATAAACCTTGTTGATTGATTCTAATTGAGGTTAAAAAGTGGGCGCAGAAGAAAGATTAAAAACACACACTGTAAGTTCGTATTTCGAATATATGCACCTACAACGTACATATGTAGGTACATACATTTGTAAAGATCCATCAATCTTAAAAATGTAAGATGTTAAGAAGATTTCAATGCATCCCGCATCCCGGAGATACACTCACATGCATCGCACATGTCCTTAATTTACAAAAAGACCGGGGTGATGTGATATGCATATGTATATACATTTGTATAGCAAAATCTGACGGAACATGGAAGAAGCGAGAAGTTGTCTATGTACTTTTAACGAACGGATCACTGCACTGTTGTTTCCCTGTTGACTTCAAAGTGTTTACATTTTTTTTTATTGAAATTCTAAAAGCGTACATGAATCATTACGCTTTAAATTAAATCAAAGAAATAAAATGCAGTTAGTTTTTGATCGTTTGATCCGCTGCCGTGCGTCGTCGTGATCAGGCAAAAAACAGCGTTTGAAGTTTTGCGCTCAAAAATTACTCAGAAGCAATAAAATTACCTCCAAATAGATATAAGTATACAAATACTGGTCGTATACCTATATCTGCGATCTACAAAAACAGCACAATGTTTATTTTGTTTTGGCAAAACTAATGTAGTTCAATGGCAGAGAGATTATACGAGTATAATTTTTATTTTATTTTTCCTCTGGTTTGTGAAAATTTTATGATTTCTTTTGAAGTGAAGAAGATTAAATATTACCTTCCCCATCATTATGTATATGTACAAGTACATGTAGTAAATGGTATACGTATCTGCTACGACCGACCTAAGTAAATTATCTAAATTATAATTACCTCACCTGTGTCGCTGTCGTCGTTTGTCGTCGTCAGGGTCCGTTCAACAAGTAGGTAGATACTTAGCACTTCTGATGGCGTAAGTGAAGTGAATTGTTAGTTTTTTTTTTTTATTTCTTTCGATATCTCTATCTTTAAGTTTGTATGTTTAAGATCAAAGATACCGATGATTCCGACAGACACATAACCCAACAATCGGCGGGAAGGCAATTAAAAGAAAAAAACAATTATCTTTTACTTTTGAAAATTCTATTGACAGTTTCAAGTGGGGAAGCAACTTTATTTGTTATTGGAAATGCGGTTTCAAAATAGGGCAGTAACGATAAGTAAGAAAGGTATCAAAAATGAAGTGAGAGAGGTATAGATAAACGACATACTTTAAAAAAAAACATTTAAAATAGCACCTAAATATGTTTTTTTTTTTTTGGAAACAATTGTTAAAGGGTGGGAGTGCAGTAGCAGTGATTTTCGGATTACCGTTAAACATATTCTATAAAAAATATAAGGGCATTAAATCATACGTCAACGTTATAGCTGCTGAATTAATAATCCGTTTACATGCGGTAAACGCTCCTTTGTAATCCAGCATTAAGTTGGAATGAGTTTTAACCGTCTCGATTCCACATCAGGAGCGAAGTTGAGTTGAAATGTTAAATGAAAACACCGCGGATCATATATTTTAATATCACTGTTTTCGATGGATTAACTGAGGATTAACCATGGTTCAGGGCTCAAGTATGTCAAGTTAAATCCAATCTCATACTTGAACCGTGGTTTAACCCACATCAATAAGTGATTTAAAAAATATGTAATCTGTGGTTCAAATGCTGAAGAACGTTTGTACAACAAGCCCTAACTATATGCCATTTCCATTGATTATCACCTTTTAAAAAACGTTTAAAAGTTAAGCTTGTTTGTTCATAGTGAATTAAATCTTAAGTAAATAGTTTGATTATTATCACAGATCCTTTCCAAATCGAGCCAAAATAAATCATGAACAAACGAATTAGAAAACCATTGATTAAATCACGCTAACAACCAAAATCGGCTGATTAGTGATTTCTGGGAATGAATATTCATTGATTAAAGTTGATTTGCTGTGAACATACTGGTATTTGTCTGACAAATTTTTAGACAGGTCCGGCATAATTAAAAGTTAATTGATATAACAAATTGGTCATGACAGTTTTGTCTTTGTTAAATTACCTAAGAAGAACTCGCATTCATTTGAGTATGTACATATATTTTTAAGCAATCTGCGGTTCAAATATAATGTTTAGGTGCTTCAACATTTCTAGCTAATGTCGGTGGAATAACTCACATTCAAATCTGGGTTCATATAAGGATTGGTAGTTATGACAAACCTACCCTCAACCATGGTTAATCCTCAGTTAATCTGCCGAAAGCGGTTAGTTAAAAGTATTCAAATGCTGAACCATGTTTGTAAGACTGGCCTTAAGACTTTTCTATAAAAGTTAAACCCATCTCAAATAGGTCTTGTTTTTTTTTTACAGATGGCCATTTGGTTCACTTCATATAAAAATAAACTATACCTACTCTGACTCATAAGGTAGATATTCAGCAATATGTAATTTGAATCTGGATGATTATTCTTTTTGAAGAGGTCATAAATCTATAGCAGTGACAGACTGAACCTTACACTAATCTTATGCGGTGTTATAATCGAGTTTAAATTTGTATTACGTTTTTTTGTATATCGCAATTCCAAGCTGGACGTGATAGGAATAAATAAAAATAAAGTTTATTTTGTTGTTTTTGAGTGAATGCTCTAAATAAAGATTTATTTTTAGATAAACAAGACTTTAACTCACATATACATACATACATTTGTACTCGTAAACAGTAGGTATGTAAGCTTGTGAAGTTTGGAAGAAATAAACCTCCGCATTTTGAAGATTCTGGTTAAAGATTACTATCTTAGTGCAAACGGACAAAGACTCGCAGACGATTTTATTTTAGTTTTTTTTTCTGCCATAATTCTTGATATTCTTAAGTCAACTATAAGTCAAAGCAAGAAAATAGGATTAAAACTTAAAACTACACAAACAGTTCAGTTTGAGATAAACAAACAAATAAATTTTGTTCAATAAACTGTCGAAAATGACCTATTTTATACGAGAAAACTGTGCTTTTACTTTCTGGAAGAGAAAGGATAATGACTGTCATTCTGACGCCAATCGAAAAGGCCAATAGTAAGTAAACTGTTCAACCAACTTACATAGCCCTTAGCCACTCCAAATTTCTAACATCTCAGAAATTTAGCTCTGTCAATCTGACTGAACAAAATACAGAAGTCAAAAGTAATATTCATCTCTTTTTTATAAAATGAGCAAGCAGATCCAAAAAATGTAGTCTCAACTATTTGACAGCAAATTTGAGAAAATTAGCTCAGAAATAGTTTTCAGATTTCTAAAATCTCGGAGGTTTCAGCACCTGAACTGGTTGACTTTAAAGCGAAACCATAAAAAACAAAAACTCTTGGCAATTGTGTTTCATCGTGTGAAGAAAAGATACAAGTACAAGAGATGGAATTTAAAAGAAATCGTCAAAAACAAGCAGTTTCCTCGTGTAAAATGGTACTTTAGGAGCAGAAATAAATCTGTAAAATGATCTATGTATGTACTATACACATATTTGAATTTTAGAACTTTTAATTTTATCTATTTGGTACAAAACGAAACACTCTTAGAGCCCAATCTTGTGTCGGACTAAAACAAACTGATAATAAAATGTAAAATTAATACATGCAAGCCATTCTTATCTCATTATTATAAATTATATTACATTGCCCCACCCATTTCCGTATTAATTTGATGAAAAGTGTTTTCTAATTTGACAGTCATCTTAACACTATATCGATGCATTCTATGAATATTAATTTGAATTGTTTTACTCGTATCTTACCAAGAAAAAAGAATAAAAGAATTAATTTTAAAACAAAAGATGCCGCCTTTTAGTTTTATCTTTTCTTTTGATTGCTTTACACACACGCGACGTTGCTGTCGCCGCCCGCAGTCATGACTAGACAGTCAATTACGATGTTTCCTAGTATTTTTCTGAATGATTGGAGGCGCTTATAATTATTATGGTTGTTTAATTTTGATGTCCTTTTTTTTTACTTCAAAACAGAGGAAATGAACATATGAAAAACAAGAAATGCACTTAAGAACCAATCATTTTATCGAGATAAAATAACTTGGGTGAATGCATATTTTATTATCACAACTTCACGAAATTCTTATACCTACCTCTTCTCTGTCCGATGCGGTGGGTTTTGATTGTTCGATATATCTATTGAATAATGGAAATTTAAAAGCAAACAGAACTTGTTTTCGAATTTAAATGGTTGACAGCTGGAGTGAGATTTGAACAACAAAAATGGCAACAAAATGTTGTAAAAAAAAAATCCTTAGGCACAATTTATTCTTTACTTCAAAAATTCTGTCGTTCGGGGTCTTACATTAATCCTCTAATAATAGGGATAATTTATTCTGAATTTACATGACTGTATGTACTGGTACTCAACTACCAAAATGCTATTATAAACTAATGAATAATGTGTTGAAGAACAAAAAATAACGGCATTCCATTCCATCACTTGTGTAAATTCACCATAATTCCACATTTACACGAGTAACTATTGAATTGAGAGTTATGCTAGGTTTCCACTTGTCATTGAAAGACACAGTTTGACAAGACATGGTGGGTTATACTTTCCCTCTACGCCTACCCTGTCTTGTCAAAGTTTGTCAATTTGCGTCTTTCAATGACAAGTAAAAACCTGGCATTATATAAATACAAAGTCGCAAACACATTGGAGCTTAAATAAAAAAGTTAGACTTTCAGAAATCAGAACATTTAGGGCCAGTTTGCTCACAGATAGGTTTAAATTATATTTATAATCAATGATTATTCTAGCAGATGTAGCAGGTGTACCACAATATTAATCAAGTAATCCATTAATTTTTTAATTATCGATTTCACTTATTAGCTGATATAGTTTATAACAACCATTTAAGGCTCTCCCAAATCAATGCGGAACATTCGTTGCGGCGAAAAAACATTCGCATGTCAAAATTTATTTACATGGTGATATATGAGAGTGCCCACACCAACGCGGCGGAGAAACATATGAAATAATTTTGACTGACGAATGTTTTTTCGCCGCAACGAATGTTTCGCATTGGTTTGGGAGAGCCTTTAATTAGAAAATCTGTGAAAATAGGCGCGTTCACTAAACAGAGATATCGGAGATTTTGCTCCGTCAAAACCTAAGCAAGCGAATCCAAAAATTTTTTTCCTCAGTATTTTGACAGCCAAACTGAGATTTTTTGCTGAGGAATCCAGTTCAGGCAACTGAGATTACTGAGGCCCTTTCCCTTTCCTGAACACGCCTAATCAGATTTAACCCACTGTGACCAAACTTAACCTTAAAAAACTGTTTTTTTTTTATATTTTTATATAAAACTTACATTTAAAGTCACCTGAAGTACCTACGTCAACCTGGCAACTGACATCAGCCAGCACAAACATTTTTGAAGACATTTCTTGTACATATATGTATATACTGATGGCATTTTGATAGATCAGTTCGATAGGTGTGAATGCTTTATCTTTTCTTGTTATTCTGACACCAATGGCAAAATCCATAAAACTGACAGGAAGCGAAAATTGTCATCGGTTGAATTCGTAGCGTAAGCTTATAGAAACTGACAGTTCCATGAAATACACACATGGGATGGACGCAACTTTCAATATTCTTATTGCAGCGGATGTAGTTGACATGAGTTGTCATTTTATATTTGTAGTTTAATGTTTTTGGTTTTTGTTATTCATGCATATGACTGGCTAATGTTTCTTTTTTGATACGAACTTATACTTTTTGTTTTATCTATGGGGTTTCAGTTTTTATTGATAAACTCTAAAACTATATTTTGAACATCAAGCTTTTAGTTCAAATCTTGATCTGAGGTTTAACCACGTGCGAAAATCCCTAATTAAATTATAAACTTTTAAAATCAAAATTGTCTTTATATCAATTTAAAATTAAGACACCGTAGAAGAAATGAAAAACTTGTCAGTCGACTTATTTTTCCTGTTTTATTAAAAGTGACCTCAACTCTAGAAATGCGTTTGCCCTGATATATGAAAGTGAGCTCTTCAGTTAGACTGTCGGTCGATGTTTTTTTTTTATCTTTTTGTTGTGATTTGTATAAGAGTTGGTAATATCAACAAAAAATGTGAGTCTTAAAAGAATTAGACAGTGTTTCTGAAGAGGCTACTGTCATATCTGAGTGAAACGCATTACACTTTTTATTGAATCGTTAGCAATAAAATGTGGGTATTGTTTTATGATAACTGTGACGTGTAATTTTTCGCCAAATGCTTACTCATAAAATTCTGTGTTTTTACTCAAAATTAGTAGATATATGTATGTACATGATTGCCCCGGAGTTTAGACAAGCGAGAAGAACTAGTAGCGTATATGTGTGTTAGTGTATCTGAACACGAGAGAGTCGACTAGCAGGGCAAATAGTATAATATTTTTGCCTGCGAGTAGCCTGCCAGTTATCCTGCTAGTGTAGTGTATTGTTTTTATTTATTTGTTTTGCTTCCATAGTTTCCATAATTTGTATATTTTTCTGTATGAAATATTTTTAAAAAATCATACTAGTTAACAAAACGCGCAAAGAGCTACTAGTCACACATACATCTATAAAACTAACACTATGATACAAATGCTACTAGTTCTACTCGCTTGTCTAAGCCCCGGGTCAGTTATAACTTATTTTTTCACAAAGTGAAAAGTTCGTTACATAGTTTGAGATTGATAAAACCGGAAGTCTTAAAACATCACAACATTTTAATTTCTTTAAAGAACTTGAATTTGATAGAAATTCAAATTTGACATTAATAACAAAAGCTACTTCAATCAATTATATCGATTTCGATTCATTGATCAGATTTCACTTTCGATTCAACAAAAGAAAAATCGAATTTTCTGGTGGTTTGATTTGATTTAGATCAATTTTGAAAATCTTGATTTCAGACAAAGGTCTACACAGATTTTCACACGCCCTTGCAAACACACCAAATTAAAGTGACATTTTTATTAAAATCTGTAGAAAATGGCACTCACACAATTGCAAACATAAATCAAATCACGTTTTGAGTTCGTTTTACCACGATTGATCTGAAGTCTGACCAACAAATCTGAATTTGCTGAATCGAAATCGACATTAGTGACAAAATTGGCAAGATCACAAGAACCGTTATAATGCAATATGTTAGAAATACATTATTAAACTTACTTCAATATTGACTATTTTAAATATTAAGAAAAAAAGTAGCAAACCATTTCAAAAGGTATTCTTAAGATTCGCATGCCAAGGTACTCAGCTCTTCCTGCTCAAACTTATTAGCTTTACTAGTTGTCTATAACATTCTCATCTAAAAAAATTCTAGCAATTAGTAACCACAATAAAACAGAATATACCTATCTGAAGAGAAAAACAATTCCTTTATGTCGATTGGATATACATACATAGTACTTCAGCACTCCTCCATTCAAATGTCAAAAGTATCGCAAGAACACCCAATAGGTAGCATCTATCTAGTTTTCTGCATCTGCATAATACGATCTTTTCCTACATACAGTAGCACAGAAGAAGCACCATCAGCTCCTCCATGATGTCGAATACAACGACTATTACTATACGACGATGACTACCCCACAAGCCATAAACACTGTTTACATCGCTCAACTCAGTGGAAAAATGCATACTTTTGCTCCAGAGCACAACATAATGCTAACAAACAATCGTATTTTCTCTAGATAGAGAAGAGATTCTTTTTCTCCTCGTTTATACAGTGAACTTAAAAACCTAACCTTCATGTTCTTTTATTCGTTGAACCTTTTATTTAATTTTTTTCTTGTTTGGTGGTTCAAAATGGCTCTTTTTTGAACTAGTCGGTAAACCTATTTACCTACATAATATCTACCTGTTGAAAGATAGGTAGAGTTAAAGTATGTGAACGCTTGTTCATAATAATTAATGAGACAGTTAGGGCTATCTTAGCATTCATAAACCTACACGTATAAATTTCATTAAAAACAACAACATCTATCGGTCTTTGTGTTGAACTGTTTTATTTTTAACAATAGAAGAATTCTAGATTTTATAATTAGAAATGATGATGGTATAGTTGACCTACCCTTATTTCAGCATCCAGCTGATTAGTGTGGCCAGCTAAATTGGGCATCGCTGTCATATTATATCCTAGACCTTGACATGCCGGTACAGATATCCGTTGACATTGTAATCCTTGAGAACTTTGAATTTCATCGAATAGCATAAATATAGCTAAGACTAATATGCACAAATTTGGCAAACTAACACACATTTTGGAAGAATTTTGTTTACTTCTTCTTTTTAATATTTATGTAAATCACTGGAATTTAGTATAATTTTTTTTTTGTATTTAACTGAATATCTCCAGGTAATAATAATTCAAGTGCACACAAAACGTTATGGGTACATTGTAAGAATTACTTATATTATTATAAAATTGTTTACAAAAAAAATCATTTAACATTAGATATGTATTTTTAAAAACAAAATAAAAAAAAACATCAAACAAACAAAATGAATTTGTATCTACGACGATATATCGAACGAACGAAGAGAAAGAGCACTTTACGATCGTGCCTCTATTATATGTTCACAGCTTGCGATCTGATCCGATACTGGCGGTAAGTCTATGAAATCACTTTGGTTTTTAGTTTTCGTCGGTCTGACTGGCTATGCCGCTATGGTATGGCATTCGGGTTCGTTTGTAGATTTGCTTGAGTGGTGTATATGGAACTGTATATGGTGGTTGAAGTTGGAAATCGAAATTGTTGGACATGTGAACCAAGTGTTCTGTGAATTGGATATTATATCTACATATATATATGTTTGTATGTTGCGTCAAAATATAAGCATATTGGAATTCTGTTAATGTTTGTCAAATAATTTTTCACTAGTATTAGCCTTCGAAAAGCAAGTAATTAAACAAATTAATCCCGCGCGCCACTTAAAAAACAATATTAACGAAATTAAGCTCCCTACAAGTTGGACACAATCATTTGTATTTTTGGAACTGTTGCGCATGTGCACCACAATTGGTTCGGGCTTTAATAAATAAATATAACCTGGGTGCCATTTAACGGAACCAAGAGTTTCAGCACCCTACTAGTTAGACGAAGTAATTTTGAAGCTGGTGTGTTCCTGGATGCATATACTTGTTTTGTGGCTTCACCCTCACACAATTTTAATTGCGTTATAGGATTTTTAAAAGTTCGAAAAAGGAATTCAAAATCAGCAATAGTTTAAAAAATATCAAATAAGCTCTTTAGGTTTCGAAGAGCTAAAAAACCTAAAATGCAACCCGGGTTCCACTTAGCTAACAAAAATATTTGCAGTGTGGGGAAACGCATATGCACAACAATTGGCTCGGGCGCCATTTAGCAAACAAATCTGAGCACCCTGCTTGTTAGACACAGTCATTTGTCTACCAAAAAAGATTGTATTTCTGGGGTGCATGCAGTACTTTTGAGGGTACGCATGGTCCAGAAGCAGAATGTTGATTGCTTTTGAAATGTTTGATTCTAATTATTATATCAGTTCTTTAAAACTTGGAAATGAAATTTTAAATCAACTTGAGTAAAGACAACATCAAATAAAGTCGTATCCCTTCGAAAAGTTGAAATAAACATTTATAAAATCAGCCCGGGCGCAAATTAAAAAAAAATAGATTTAACGTCGAGAATGTTGTTTTGAGTTCTTTCCTTTCTTTATCCATGTTTGTTTCATTTGAGCTAAAGTAAACGGTCTCTATTAAATTGACTAAGTGTTAGTTTTTAGTGGTGCTTCCACATGACATTCAAAACGGGACTCAGATTATTTTGGCGATGACAGAAACATAAAAGGTTTGTTTGGATTCCTTATGAAATAAACTAAAAGCAAGTTGTTTCCAGGAAGGGTAAACTTTTCTAATAAAAACACTGACGTAATATTTGAGACAATTGTAACTAGGAAGCGCTAATATATGTGCCACATTACAAATGAAATGAATAGAATACTTGCCTTTTTACGATTAACTACACTCGCGAGCAAAAAAACGGAATCACTCAAAATTGCTTTCTTAAAACAACAATCGCGATGGATAAAATATCTATAATTAATTGTTAATAGGCTCGTTTCAAAGCTTGAACCTAAAACATTAAATTAAGGGTAAAATCATAAAAATCCGTTGTTTAGTTTTCACGCTATCCGCCACAATAACAAAAATAACAAATTATACTTGTTTAAATTAGGCAAGAGTTTGAAACATTGATACGCAATAAATGCGCTCATAGTTGGTCTTTGGTATTGATTGTGCTGTTAAAAGTGATTTTCAACATATCTTGACTTATTAGGCCTCCTAATCTTAAAAAATAATGAAAACCACGCCTGTAGAAGTTAGTCAAGTTGTCACACTACTGCAACAAGGAATGAACCAATGTACTGTGTCCTGTCAGCTCGGTCTAAGCCAATATTGCATATCAAAGGTCTACGGAAGGTTTAGACAAACTCGTAGGTTAGTGTAAAGGCCAGTATCTGTGTGCCACGGGATGTTATGACTGATTCTTTGCGTCGCGATGGCGTTTCTTCGAAATCGTGCTTTCACTAGCGTTGACGTCTAAAAATAGCAGAGACGGGTACGATAAAGACTCGTAAGTTAATGGACAGTTAGGAGCCGACTTAAGGAAGCAGACCTTACCCCAAAATGTCCCGCCACGGGACCAAAATTAACTGCAACTCATCGACAAGTTCGAGTACGATTTTTACTGTTCACTACAATTTGGAAGTTGAGCAATGTAGGCGATTTACGTTCTCGGATGCGTGCAGAGTTTGTCTCCATGGAAGACAGGTCATCTGTTTACTCTGCCTCTGTGCTATAGCTTCCATCCAGACACATTCTGCACTAATCCGATAACGTAAAGTTATTTAATTTTAACAGCACAATCAACACTGAAGCCCAACTATGGGCGCATTTATTGCGTATAAATGTTTCAAAGTCTTGCCAAGTTTAACAAGTATAATTTGTTATTTTTGTTATTATGGCGGATAGCGCGATAACTAACCAAGGGATTTTTATGATTTGGCCCTTAATTTAAAGTTTTAAGTTCAAGCTTTAAAACGAGCATATTAACAATTAATTATAGACATTGTATCCATCACGATTATTGTTTTTAGAAGGCAAACTGGAGCGATTCCATTTTTTGCTCGCGAGTGTATTATTAAGATTCTTTAAAAAAAATGTGGAGAAAAATGTGTTGGAAGCTTATCTGAGACATATTTTAGATATATGTAACTCACGAAGTGACAACTGAGACCCTTTTAAGATTCATTTGGAAACAAATAACAATAAACAATTGGTTGTTCTGTTTTGATTCTTTATAGAATAAATTAAAATAGTTAATGCTCTAAGCAAGAGTTGTTTCCAGAAAGAGGAAACATTTAAAAAAAAAGACGGTTGCAACCTGGATAATGTTAATATGTGAACCATTACAAATGAATGAATACAATACTTTAATTAAGATAAACTCTCATTAAGCTTCTTTTAGAAAATGTAGATAACATAGAACTCACAGAGTGGCGCCCAACAATTTACCATTTACCGGTTGAGTTTTTTATTAAGATTCATTTAGAAAAAAGTATTAGAGAAAAATGGGTTGGAATTTGTTCTGAAATCCTTTTTCAATATACCACTCACAAAGTGGCGCCCAACAATGGAACTTCTACCGGGCGCCATTCTATTGAGTATACAAAAAAAATGTAAAATTCTCTCGTAAAGTACTCAGATATTTGCTTCAAAGGTAGCCTTCAAAAGGAATCACTCCAGCTCTGGCACTTCACTTCGCTGCCGCTTTGAACGTTGTTGTTGTACCGCATACATATTAGGTATTACTGCTTATTATTTTTGTTGTTGCCGGTTTTCATTGGGGATACCACTGATGTTTTTTGTTGTTGTTGTTGCTTTTACTGCATTCATTCACTGCACTGCACTTTGTTGCAGTATAGAGCCAGCGACCTCAACCGCTCTTCTTTATATCTGACAATACTAACTTTTCTTCTGTCTTTATCATCTTCTTTCTTTTTACAACACACTAACCCAACTATACTACAGCAACAGAAACACAAACTCACATACATATATGACACATTCACTATATTTTTACGCATTAATATCATTTGCTTGTTCTCCGTCTTATCATATCTGACGGGAATGGATAAAGAAAGAAGAGGCAATCTACACGAAAATAAAATAAAACTCAGGGAAAAAATAAACTATAAGGAATCAAAAACAAAGAACAGAAAAAAAGCAAGAAGAACTTTGTAATTCCATTTCATTTTATCCGCATTTTCGTAATGGCCAATAAAGAGGTGTACTCATTCCTTAAAAAAAAAAAAAAACAATAAGAAAAAAACGCGACTGGAAGAAAACAACAAAAAACAATCCGAACGTCAAATGGCTATATAACTAGCTAGCCAGATACATTTGACTAAAGTGCGGCTCGTCGTCGTTCCTATAGCTCTAGCAGTGAAGTTGTAAAGAAAAGAAAGAAATAAACGAATAACTAAACAACTTCATAGGGTTTTTGCCGCCATATGCTGCATAAGCGAACGTCTGTGTCATGCTCATGATGTGTGGTGTGGTTGGGTAAAGTGGTGGTCTTTTGATGGAGCGCGGGTGGCAGAGAAAGACTTAAGTGAACCTTAATATCCCCAGCCGGCCGGTGCTTTATAATTACTTTCTATTAAAATGTGTGTACATAATCTTCACTATGGCCTGACCTCAGCCGATAGTGAGTGATATCACCACTCATTCAAATTTTCAATGTGAGAAACAGAGTTGCTGTGATCGGTTCATTTAACACCTTCCTACATGATTTTTTTTTTCTTCATGAAAAAAATGTATTTGATAGTTAATGCTAAATTAAAGGACACGTGTTTCAGGAATTTTCATTTTATTTGATTAAATTCGGAAAAATTGCATTTTTCCAGTTTGGATCATATTTGGCGCATTGTATTTGTATGACACGAAAATATATAAGCAAAAACGACGGTCGACGAAAAAAAAAAACGGAATTTTTTACCCTTGGTGGCTCAAATATGTACCAATGCAAAGGGAACATTTCTGCATGGTATGCCATATATGATCCATTCAGTTTTTACAACATAAAAGTATAACTACTTCACCAAACTGAAAAAAATTCAATATCAATAATTTTTAGATTACTTTCTTTACTGATACTTTTAGTTTTCTATTTTGTATACAATTTTAAATTTCGCAAACGCGCTCCTGCCCGGCTGAAACCTGTTTGACAAGTTTGACGAAAGAATTAATTGCCACAACTTATTTATAGATGGCGTTTATTAATACAATTTTTAACGTTTATTATACTAATTTCAAACTGCATGCACAAAATAAAAAAATTTGTTGAAAATTTAAAAATATTTAGATTTATATGGTTTGGCTCATATATGAGCCACCATGCGGTAAAGTGTTAACAAGGAATTTGTGTTGTGCTGATAATATTTGTATTACCTACTCTCCGACCTGGAATTGAGATCGGTAAAACAAAAACATTCCGCTTGGATCTTGGTCCTTGACTGAGGTCAGGCCATAGTGAAGATTATGTACACACATAAGATCCAATTCAATATGTGTGTTAAAATTTTAAGCAAAGAATAACCCACCCTTGATCAACTTACCGTTGATTTAGCCTTGGTTTATGGATTCAACCTACTGATTTGGTTTTGGAGGTTCAACAACGGTTTAGAGTACACACCATGTGATAATAAGGGCAAGTTTTACAGCTATAGAAGTTGCACTTAAGTGCAACTCTATCAGTGTAAACTTACCTGTACTTAAATCTCCCGTGTTAGGCACTTAAGTGTCAATAACCCAGTCTGTCAAAATTACTAAAATGTACCAATATGCAAAACTTAAGTGCAACTTTTTCCGATAAGTGTTCACTGTGAAACTGGCCCTAAGAGTTTTTTTGTGTGCTTTTATATTCGCTAAAAAATATAATTAGCTTGTAAATTACAACCCAAATTTTTGTACATGAGAATTTTACTTTTTTTCGATTCTTTTCGATTCGAGTGGTGCCGGGTAAAAGTTCAGTAGTTGGGCGCTACTTTGTATGTGGTGGGTGTATTGACTAAGGCTTTCAGAAAAAAATTACGATCAATTATTCTCTACTACCGAATGCTGGTCTGCATTGTTTCCTAAATATGCATAATTATTTTAATGTCATAGTTGTTGGTGGTACCTATGTTTTGGTGTATTCGAAACAAAAAAGAATTGATCCCATTTAAATAAAATAATAGATACTTTTTAATAAGGAAATAATTTAATAAGGATGATTGTGCTTTGAATAGATTTCTGTAGATTTTCTTAAATTTTCATGTCTATTTGTAGTTTTCTATATTACACTATAATCACTGCACTTACATACTCAAGCTCTTTTAAATCTTTTCACTAACTCAAAAAGTACTCAACCAAGTAAATGGCAACTCTTTTTTTTTCTGTTCAGCCAATGTGCTCGTATTAAATTATTATACAGCCTTAAAATTGATCTCCACATTCAATTTATCCTCGATTACTCGGTTCTCTTTTATAGGATATTTTTTTTTTTTGTAAAAACCTTTTTTTTTCACTAGCATTTGTGTATATTGATTTTATTTGAATACTTTAACGAAGTTATGGTACATTAATATGCGATTTAAATTTACAATTATCGCCAAAGTGAAAATCAATAAAAACAAAAAAAAAATCACTTGGCTCTAGGTGGTTTGTGCACTGCACATTATTGCGTGAGTAAACTTCGCAAATGGACTTTAATTTCAAACGAATTCAGCCCATCACACGACCATTGACGACGGACGACGCACGGCGCGGCGATCAGACATCAGACCACAGAAGTAGAAATTTAGCCGCTAGCTGTATGAGTACTGGTCCCTAGCATGGCGTCCGGGTAGACATCACAGTATATACAATACTGGCGGCTTCGTTTGAACATTATTTCCGGTCCGCTTCAGACGTTGATGATACCCCAACTGAATAGGGGGTATAACACCGATTCCAACACTCAAGAATAACGATTATTATTTATATATAAAGCTGCCGACAATGGCATGAAATATATCCCAACCTGCCCAAAAAAAAAAACAAAAACAGAAAGATCACTTAGTTTTCACACAAATTCTCTTCTCGACGTGTGAGTTCTACAAGTCATTTGCATTTTATTACTGAATTTTTGTGGCATTAGTTTTTATTGTTTTTTATGGAAAATGCCCAAAGGTGGTAGTAATTGCTGGTAATTTTTAGGTAGCATGCAATTTATTACATGTGGAGAATTGTTATTCTTGGTCTTTCAGGGAATTAATGGTCCTTATAGTTTATTACTCGTAGAAATACATAATGTTGTTAGTGAAAAACATAGTTACTGAATATGATTTTAAATTTGAACTTTAAAGTTTGACCATTTTAAAATCTTATTGGCTGGCTTCAAATGCTAGCCGCGTATACTTTTAAAGCCTAGTAAATACTTGGGAATCATGTCGTGAGCCCATACAAATTTCGCTTTTTTGTTCACCCATAAACGTGCTCGTGTAGCCAATTGGAGAGAAAAAGTGGAGAGTTTTTGCTCACGACGACCGGTGAACCAGTTCCCCAGCTCAAACTTCCAGCTCAGAATTCAAACGTTCACAATACATCTACAAGCGTTTACCAGCGAGAAATTCAAAATGTGCACTTTCTCCACAGACGATTCTCTACTTCATGAGGGAGTATGTAAAATGAAAGCCTAAAAATTTGATTTTTGTTCACCCATGAAATATTCGTGAAGCCGTGTGTAGGACAAGGTGGGGAGTTTTTGTTCGGGAGCCGTCAACCAATTTCCGGCCAAAATGTAAGTGAACATTTGACACGTTTGTGCTAGGCCATTTTGGCTTCAAACGTCAAACGTTCACAATTCTTTCACAAGTGTACCAGTTAGAAATGTCAAATGATCACTTTCTCGTATACTGAAACCAAACGTAGTAACGAAGTCTCTATTTTATAAAAATGATAAGCAAAAGTCGTACCCGCTAAGTATGAACCAACATTTCTTAAAAAGTGTTAGTGAACCGAAATTTGTAGGTGCTTAAGGACTGTTTTTTTATCTTCCCTATAGAAAAAAAAAATGTTAAATATATTTTTCCCGAGAGTGGATAACGATTTTTTCTAAAAATTGGCACGTATGTACAGTGTACAGTGGTCTGCGAAAAAAAAAACAAATCGGTCCAATCCTACTTAGAATTGATTGGGGTGTGTTGGAGGACATATGTTTGGTTTTTTGATGTTTGCTTTAAAAAAAAAGAAAGTTAAATATTTGTCTTTGAGAGTGGACAAACGATTCTCTATTATGATTCTTTTGGAATATTATTTTGGAATAAATTGTTCCTAGGGCCAGCTGGAACAAATGATATTTTGTGTGGATTGACATGGAAAGCCGGTACACAAACAAATACAAACTAGCCCCATCTCCTTAAGATTTAATTAAGAGGCCCTGGAAGATTTGTTTTATTTTTTTTATTTGATTTGATTTTGTTTGCTATAAAAAAAGAAATGTTGAATATTTGTATGTTTCTGAACGTGGACTATCGATTTTTGAAATGGAGACAGATAAACCTCATTTGCACAACTCCTAAGTTTTATTTATGGGGGCTAGATGAAGTTTTTAGTAGCCCGTAGCGTAATGGTTAGTGCGTTCGACTGTCATGCTGGAGGTCTGGGTTCACTTTCCAACCTCGTCCACCTAAAAACTAAAAAGTTTTTTTTCAGGGCTACTGCCTCTTGCGAGGAATTGACAAATCCTCCAAGGGTATCACTTGTCACGAATAAGTGCTTCTCGTCTAGCCGTTCGCATTCGGCATAAAATTGTAGGCCCCTTCCATTACTGTCGACAGGCGCACACATGAATGGTTGCGAGTTGTTAGTCACCAGGCCCTGGTTCTTCACGAGCCGTTGAGCCACCCAATTTATTTTTATTTATTTAGATGACTTTTTCATTTTTTGATATAAAATAAGTTATGTTGAATGTTTATCTTCCGCAAGGGTGGACAAACGATATATTCTTATAAATTGAAATCGAGATCCGGTGGAAAAACGAACTTAATTCAGAATTTTTTTCTTGAGTTTGGAGAAACGATTTTATTTTTGTAAAGATTTGCATGGTCAGCTGATGAAAAAACCAAACCAAATTGGCCTACATAATCTAAGATTGCTTTTGGGATTCTGGAGGTCTTCTTAGATTTTTGGTGTTTGCTGTAAAAAAAAAAGAATTGCTGAACGGTTTTTCCTGGGTGTGGACAATTGATTTTTGTATGTATGTACTGACCTTAATAAACGGTGTGTAAACAAAGCCTCATTAGGTGAAAAATTCGTTTTATGAGAACAAAAAAAAAATATTTTGGGATGTAAAAAGAAATGTTGAATATTTTATTTTTCCTGAGGGCTTACAACAGATTTTTTGTATGGTTATTTTTGCCTCGCCCCTAAGATCTCATTTGGGTGGACTTTTTTTGTTTTTGATGTTTGCTATAAAAAAAGAAATGCTGAATATTTTTTTTTGGGAGTGGACAACCTGTTTTTGAATATATTTGCATGGACAGCTGATGAAAAAAAGAATCAGTTTGGTTCAGCAACCATCTAAGATCTTATTTGGGGTCTTGAAGTACGCTTTAATATTGTGAAGTTTATTATAAAAAAAGGAATATTTATGTTTTGTTTACAAAATAATTCTGTTATGGAATGACTATGAAAAATTGGTGTATAAATGAACTCATTTTTTAATGTTTGCCCTAAAAAAAATGGAATATATTTTTTCCTGAGGATGGACACACAAACCCCCAAGAAATTTTGAGGTCGCAATTCTGATTTTCACAGCTCTAGCTATACTATAGACTTATTGTCCCATCATATATATTTTTTTTTTCGCCGAATGACCTTTTGTATTTCTGAAGCATCATGCATGTCGATAAAGAACCAGCACAAGTGCAGTATTTTCAGTAAATGGTTAGCTTTTCTGTCTCTCCCATTTTTAAAGCAAGCACTTTCTTTTCCAGTAGCCCGTAGCGTAATGGTTAGTGCGTTCGACTGTCACGCTGAAGGTCTGGGTTCGCTTCCCAGCCTCGTACACCTAAAAACTAAAAAGTTTTTTTTAGGGCTAGTGCCTCTTGCGAGGAATTGACAAATCCTCGAAGAGTATCACTTGTCACGAATAAGTGCTTCTCGTCTAGCGGTTCGGATTCGGCATAAAATTGTAGGTACCTTCCATTCCTGTCGACAGGCGCACACAGGAATGGTTGCGAGTTGTTGTTATGAGCCGTTGTGCCACCCGATTTATTTATTTTTTTTTACTTTCCTTTCATTAAAAAGGCTTCCAATTAATAAACGGAAACGCACCGTATACGACCCAAAAGTGTTAAAGACAACCTTAAAAAAAAATACTTTCCAATATTTAATTCCAACTGGGTAGCCTTAAATGACCATCCTAGAAACACCTCTCTAATTACCAAACAAGTTGTCATAATGCGTAATGTAACGGCAATGGCTAGGAAAATATATTTTACCGCTATCATCTATGCGATTCTCCTATAACAGTTGTTATAGCTTAGTTGTTTGACAAGCTCGCACAACAATATCATGTTTAACACGCAATGCGTGTGATATTGTCTAATCCGCTTGCCATATCCCCCTTCTGTCAACACAAAAAAACATCTAAGCAAAAATAACTAATGGCGGTGTTCATCAATACTAACTGAAAGGTATTACGACTTACCTACCAGTGTGCTACCAACTGCTTACAGTGTTTTGATGGCCTATGTTGTACTCCTCGAAAGCAATATTACAGCGCTATTTAATCCATTCGTTGGCCGTGGCGATGGCGTCGAGTCGGTCGTGGTTATCTTTGTCGTTTGCCTTTGTAGTATTAGGCATCCAGAGAGCTGTAGCGTTGTTGTTCCACTTGTAATTATACCACGTTAATTCCACTTTACGTTCGCATTACTAGGGTTTCAAAAGTGCGAGTAGAGTGTTGTAGCTCTGATGGGCACACTAAGGTATTTTATTTCAAAACATTCAGTGTCATGCATAAGAAAGCCAAAAATAAAAGACAACGTAGTCCAAAAAGGGAGAATTGAATTTGAAAGACACGGGAAAAGTGTACATAGGTTATCTATACTCAATGGTACGTTTAAAGAAGGAGATTGAGATAGACTAATCTAATTCTCTTTTGTAAAGTGAATTAAATTTTTGCCGCAGCTCATTGCTGACAAAGGAAATGTCATCACTTTATACCTAGTTCTTTTATTGAAATTGAAAAAAGAAAACAAACTCAGAAGCAAAAGTAGCGGCAACTAGAAGGATCCTTTTACAAATCTCCGCTTAAAGTGTTTAAAGAGGCAAAAAGGATGAACATGAAGATGCTAATATTTAAAGATGCAGATATGCCAACGGTTAAGAGGATTTTCTCCGGCTGCTTTCTATTTTTGTTTGTTTTGTTATTTCTTTCTGTGAGTTAAGTAAAGTGTTTGTTCAAGCAGAGGGATTAATTACATAACAGAGTTCATATGACCTATTCGGGTAGGTACCTACCTGACTATTTCTATTTGTATAAATGGTTAAGATAAGCAAGGATAAACGAAGTTTACAAGGAATGGACCTGGTAAAAATCTATGGATTTAATTTTTAATTTGAATGTCAAATCTTAAACAACAAGCTAGAAAGACCTGTAACGTTCATATTCGTCGAACCAAATTTTTACATGATCAAAAATTACGGCAAAAAATTCTACAATGTCCCAAAGGTAGTACGAATTTTTGGTCATTTGTAAAAAACAAACGAAACACCACCTCGTCCTCGGTTCCAACGCTCTTCTTCAACGATACTCCTTTTGTCAGCTCAATCGATATAGCCAATTTGCTTGCAGCACAGTTTGCTGTTAATTCGTCGCTGCCAGAAAGTGTTATGACTCCTCCTGTACTTGAGAGCGCAAATGATTCTATGGGATAAATCTTCTTCCGCACTCGTGCAGTTGCCAGAGTTCTGGCCCGGATAATATCCCTCCCATTGTTCTGAAGAAGTGTCCATCAACGCTGGCAAAACCATTGCGTAAGTTTTTTCATCTGTCCTACTCTACTGGTCTCTTTCCGAGTGGATGGAAAACAGCATTTGTGCAGCCTGCCCCAAAAAAAGGCGTGTCTTCTTCCCCCTCTAACTACCGACCAATTGCGCCCCTCTTTCTAAGGTCATGGAAACGCTGATTAATTTCCAGCTCAAGAAATATCTCGGAGAACGAAAGCTTCTTAATGGCCGGCAGTACGGCTTTCGTAGCAATAGCTACACTGGTGATCTGATGGTATATCTCACCGAACAGTGGCACAAATATTTACATTCGTTCTTAGATTCACATCATTTTTTTTTTTTTTTTTTTTGTTATTATTATTTATTTTTTATTCCATTCTCTAAGTATAATTTTTATAATTTTACATTCATAAATATGAATTTAGAAGAAAAAAAATAATAGGTATCATTCTATAGTTATAAAACTAGAGGCGAATGCACCATATCAGGAAAAATTAAAGCATATCTATTAAGTGAATGAATATTAGGGGTACTTTGTTACATGCAATTAGCAAAAAAGTTAAAAAAATAATAATTAATAAAATAGAAGTAAAAAACAAAAAGAAAAGTAAATAGAAAGGTAAAAAGTTATCTCTTATGCTATACGTAAAAACAGACTTTTGACCATCGAATTATCTACTTCAAAGAGCCATTTTTTTAGTGATTTAAAGAATAAATTAGGATAACGAAGTTTTCTTGTTTCAAAAGGCAATTGATTAAAAAGTGTAGGTGCTGTTGAAGTATACAAATTTGAGAATTGAGTTCTATTACTCATTGGGAATTTCACTAGAGAGAGAGCATTAATTCTTTAGCTATGTGTATTTGAGTTTCTGAGCTCCTGGCTGTATCCACTTCTCATGAAATAAACTTTAAGAACTTTATATAGATAAAGGTGCTTCAACGGCAAGATACGACGATCTTGAAATAAAGGCCAACTACTTGTTAATCTTGATGTTTTACATACGATACGGACAATATGTTTCTGCAATGTAAATATAGGATTAAGTGTGTTTTCATATGCGCCTCCCCAACAAGTTATTCTATACTGGAGCTTAGAATTAACGAGACCAAAGTATATTGTTGTCAATAGATTTGTAGTACAAGTTTCTTTTTAATAAAAACATTTTACGTGTTACAGACATCATGTATTTTTTTAAGTTCCCAGTATGTTGTTTCCAATTTAAATTTTTGTCAATTGTTACTCCTAAGTATTTAAAAATATTAACGAATTCGATTTCAAAACAATCATTGGAACAAGGTGTCAAATGTTCAAAGTTGGGTTTACCACAAGAATGTGGGGCTATGCTAAGTTTCTTATATATTCCTGAATGAAATATAACATTACAGTCCAAGATTGGAGCTGTTTGTTTTAAATTGCAGACCATTATTTTGATTTTTTTCACTTAAAATGAGCTCATGTCCCGACACAAGAATGTGGGGCTATGCTAAGTTTCTTATATATTCCTGAATGAAATATAACATTACAGTTCAAGATTGGAGCTGTTTGTTTTAAATTGCAGACCATTATTTTGGTTTTTTTCACTTAAAATGAGCTCATGTCTCGAAAACCATTGTCTTAGCACATTTAAATCTTTTTGTAGCAGGGAATTGCTAACAAATGTCAGTGCCATATCATCAGCGAATGCTGTTATCTTGCTAATTGATGACTGTTTAAAGACAGAGTTTATGTATATTAGAAATAATATTGGACCCAGCACAGATCCTTGAGGAACTCCGGTAGTAAGCTCTAAGACATCGCTAAATTTTCCATCGATTTTAACTTTTTGATGTCACAAACACAATTTACTTTAATTATGTCGGCACTGCTCAGATTATAAAAAAATTACTTCGCTTTCGTAAGTTTCTTTGATATACACTGCAACACCACCTGCACTGTAAGAATTATTGCAGTTGCCATACAATATATAACCAGGTATGCTGAAGTCTGATAGTTCGAGGTCGTACAACCAAATTTCTGTTAAAAAAATAAAATCTGCTTCAAAATTTAAAGCCTCAAAATGAGCAAGAAAAGAATCAAAATTTTTTCTCAATCTACGAATGTTTTGATGAATTATTAAGGGTGACATATATTCAATAGTATTTACATAATTTTTTGCACTATAAGAAAATTCAGAATTCATAATTTTAAAACAATTAAATATTTATATTTATAAATTATTTAAGTCATCAGAGCAATTTACTCTGACAACACTGTCTCCTTCTTTCTTGCGCAAAAAAATTACATTATTTCTCATCCATATGAATTTATATTTTTTTGTCACCTTCACCTTCTTAACTGCATTAAAGAGTTCACGAGTATGAGACATCATGCTGTTATTAAGATAAATGTTTGAGCCGTCATGATCATCACCGAAGATTTTTGTTGTTATCTCTGCTCTTTTTGTGTGTTTCAGTTTCATTATTTCATCCTTAGTTTGGCGACGGGTCAGCTTTACAACTATGATGTTTGTGGTTGTTGACGATGTGCTGGCCTTGGGCGCTGAATTGCGAGAATCAATGCTTTTATTAATTTTTTTCATATAGCAATAGTCAATGTCTTTCTAGTCAATTTCTACACCCTCACCCTCCCGCACGATATGTACGGCTAGTTGCGTGGCACTTTTGTTCTCAATATTAGCTACATTAAAAATTTCTATTGTGTTAGACAGGCTCGATTGTTCTAACAAATGGCCTCTATTATTTAATTCACTTATTTTTGCTTTAAGTTCAGAGTTTTCATTTTGCATCTCACTTATGACAGAAATGAAATTTTGGTTTATTCTTTTTAACTCGATCAGTTCATTATACACAGCTTCAATTGTAATTGCATTGGGAGCTTGTTCATTTAGTTTTTCAATTTGTTTGTTTGGAGGGAGTGAAGTGCAACGCAAACATTTCCATATTATTTTGCCTTTTTTCATGGACTCGATGTCTACCGGCAGCAAATTCACACAATCACTATGATAAATTCTTTTACAATCACTGCAATTTATCTTGCTTTCACCTCCAACAACCTTTTCGTTACATAATATGCAACTCATAATGACTGTTTATTTAGTTAACACACAAAATAAATCTTTTATATAGTTTAGACTTTTTAAAACTTTGCCGACAATGCTTGTTACGTGCGTACCCCACAACACTCACAAGACGGATTGTGATGTCCTTCGGATGTGGAACTTGAACGGCAGCGTATGATAAGATCATTAAATTCTGATCTCGACAGCATTGTCCAATGGGGAATCGAAAATCGTGTAGAATTTAATGCTTCAAAAACTCAATGCTGTCTTCTGTCGTTAAAACGAACCACTATCCATGAGTGGCACTTGCATTGAGGAAACCGAAAAGCTTTCAGTCCTCGGTATGTGTGTCATAGACCACCTTTTATGGAACGACCACATATTCTACTTCGCCAAAAATGCTTCTAAGTGGTTAGGTTTTCTCCGTCGATGCAAGAAATTTTTCTCCCCTTCTGATCTGGCTGTGATCTACAAAGCCTTTATTCATCCAAAACTTGAGTATAACTCCCACATTTGGGCAGGTGCTCCAATAACCCACTTGAGTTTATTGGATAGAATTGAAAAGAGAGCTCTTAAAATGAAAGGTGAAAGAACTATAACGGAAACATTCTCATCTCGTGAGCACCGTCGAAATGTTTCATGTCTTTCGATATTTTACCGTTATTTCCATAAACAAAGCTCTAGTGAAACAGCCAGTTTCATTCCTCCCCTTAAACAATATAACCGTAATACTCGCGCTTCTAGGAATGCCCATCACTTTACCCTTGAGCCCAATTTCGGACGCACTGTTCAGTACAGAGATTCTTTCTTTAGTCACACTACTCGAATGTGGAATGCTCAATTTTCCCCTCCCATTGTGATCTACAGACGTTCAAAACCAATTTGCATCGGTATCTCCTTTTAAATCCCCTCCAATCTACCTAATCGCTCGTGCTGTGTATATCATCTCAAGGGTAGTCACAACCCCTTTTGCACGCGCTAAATATAAAAAAAAAACCCAATATAGAATCACTTTGTTTAAGTGATATATTATATACGTAAAAATATTTTTAAATATTCACCATTAATGATTACAAGGAGTTTATTACTTTAAGACAAAGAGGTACATAATAATATCACAGAGCCCAATTAATGCAACCCCTATAAATCCCTATAATTGGCATCAGTAAAGATTTTAAAGTTAGGTTTCCATCTAGAAAAGCTTGGACATGGTGACGAAAGACGACACAACTATCTTTACTGCTGGCTCAAAGATGCAGTGTGGTTTCGGTTCAGGAATCTTTTCTGAATCTTTTAATATTTCTTGGTCTTTTCGGCTATGTACCCGTCTTTGATAGTGTCTTTTTAGCTGAATTACTGAAAATCCAGGGAAGCATGCAAGTTACTCAAACAAGATCCAAACGGAATTTATATACCTTCGTCTATTATCACAGGCAGTCATGCGGCTGTTAAGGCCATTTATTCGGGTACACCATCCCATCCTCCAAATTGGTCCAGCAATGCCGGGAAAAGCTTGCGAGCTTGAACATTAACCTCTGTGTCACTCTTATTTGGTTTCAAGGCCACAGTGGGATTATGGGGAATGAATCCGGTTACGACCTGGCCAGACAAGAATCAGTACTTTATAGGTCACTTCTGGAAAAAGTCGACTTTTCGCTCGAAGTTGTGAAGGGCAATATTTCCTCAATTTGTCTTAACGAATCAATTATATCTAGGAAGATTTAGTCCCACAATAATAAGCCCCGAACAATTGATCTGATGCGCAGACCCAGAAAAGACATATCCAGAATCGTTGCAACCTGAAGCAGATATTGACCAGTAAGGAAGAATGAAAAGAAGCTAGACATTCCCTCCAATACTCACTGTTTTAGCTTTAGGACCAGCAGGAAAAGGAAACAGTATTTCATTTTTTTGCAAATATCCTCTTAACTGGTTAAAATTAAAGATTCGGAAATGCATTTTTTGACGATATTGAGGAACTTTCGGAAATGAAATTCTTGAACTCTTTTCAACGGGACGAAATGACTCTAGGACGAACTTCGGGTACTTTTGTACTGCACCCTCCGTCGGATTCCTAAGGTCGGCACTGGGGTATTTGACGGATGAGCATTCGTTTTGATCAGCAGTCGCTTCAGTACCAGTATCGCAATCTCCCAAGTTTTCATTTGGAGGTGTAGGAAGCATTTTGGTTTTTGATATTAAAGCTCGAAATGTGTTGAATCTTATCATCTTGAGGATGGAGAAACGATTTTTATTTGTTTATAGATTTGCATGGACAGCTTATTAACTAACGAACCAAATTACTCTGAACTATCTAAGATCACAGTTGGGATTCTGAAGACTTTTTTTTAGTATTTAGGAGTTGCTATAAAAAAGTGAAATGTTGAACATTTATTTTTCCTAGGCTGGATAAGCGATTTTTGAATCCTCAACACTAACAGGTAGTGATTAAACGAACCCAATTTGACCCACTCTTCTTATGTTTTCATTTGGAGGTGCTGGAGGGCCTTTTGATTTTTAATGTTTGCTATAAAAAAGGAAAAGTTAATTGAGGATGGACAAAAGATTTTTGTTTGGGTTTGGTTTGATGATGATGAAGAAACGAACTTAATTGGAATGGCAGTAATAGTAGGTATGTAATGTATTAGTGTCCGGTTATGTCTATTATCATGCATCTAACTGTCCGAGACAGTTTTATAATTTGTGGTGGACTCAGAGGAGTTATAATTTTTATTTACAGATCACTCTTTTTCAAAATTCATCATCACCAGCTGACACAACTGCTGCCGTGAGGGTTGCACCTATTGGCCCTTTTCTCACTACAGTTCCAAACAAAAGAAGTATCCATTTTCACACGCATGAATGATTTAATTACACACATCGCATTATTTTGTTGCCCCTTTACGTACCTATCCCTTTAATGATCACAAAATAAAAAGAACACACAAAATACCGACATTTTATATGCACCAGGAGTTTCGCTTCGCTGGCTGCTCGAATCGATCCCAGAACAAAAACTATCAACTCACGGTTACCATAACAAATTTCCGATACTTTTTATTTTTGCTTTACTCTTCCAACCAACCGTCCGCGTCTGTCAGCATCAACAGCTTCAGTAAAAAAAAAAACAAAACCCTTTTTTTTAGGGGAGAAGAAGGGACCCCTGTTGGAAACCATAACGAAAGGAAGAATTCCCCTTCATCATCAGATCAAAAATTCCTTTGATCTCCGATCGACTGTCAGGCCGACCGACTCTGTCTCTGAAGTTTTATTTTAATTTTTCATATTTTTCATATTTTTTTAATGATTAAGTCTTTTTTAATTGTTTTTTATGGGATGCGGTTTCGTTTTGAGTTGTGTGAGGGGGATTGAAATAGAATTGGACAATGCGAAGATGAAAGACGTACACACATTACACACACACGACCCATCAGATGATAAATTTAACGTGCTATATAGAGAGCAATTAAATGCATAAGCCTATATCGTATGCAGCAGTCAAACTTAAATATGTATTATAGTAGGAACGAAAAATCAACACAAGGAATGGTTGATCACCAGGGCTGTCGTATTCCGTCCATAGTTGACATAGTACTCTTTATAACTTGGTCAAGTTAATGAATTTATTTGGGATTCTATTTTTCACAGAGAAAGTTGAAAAGTTTCTTTTTCTAATATTGACAATTTTAAAGGCATTTAAGATACTGTAAGCTTTTTGACGTCGTAAAATTGTAAACTTGCCGTCACAAGTTTCATGAATGCCCCTAAAATCTGCTTGCCTAAATATTATGGTATATGATGATGTTGGAAGCAAAATCAGGTGACTGCATAGATTTTGTTATTGAGAAAAAACATTAAGTGCCAGTTTGTTCACAGTGGGTTAAATTTAGTATGTGACTTTCATAGGCTTTAACTAACCAACGCTAATCAACCAAAATTGGCTGATTAGTGAAATCCATTAGCAACTCATACTTTCAATTTTGTAAACAAAATTTGATCAACAAACACATTTGGTTATTTCCCAGCTCCACTAATCATGGATTAAAGATAATTAGCTGTGAACAAACTGGCCCTAAGGGTATTCATGCAATGTTGTAAATTTTCTGACTTGGAAAAGTTTTCGACACATGTTTCATGAACGTCCTTAAAATCTACTTGCATAAATGTGTCAACTGATGTGGTAAGGAAATTCTGCGGACGACACTGTTATGTACTATTGAAATTTTGGCTGTTGACAAATTTTGATACATAAAATGTCCTAATACCTTCACAAAAAGTTTTCCACGTTCACCATAATTTTATTTAGGCTTTGACGACACAAATTTATGTGGAAAAGTGAACGATTTATCGTGGTAAACGAGGTCGTAAACTTTCCGACGTTTACGATGGCCTTCCGACGTTTCGTGAATACCCTTATTATTTTGTATTGACATTTTCGACAAATTTTGATACATATCAACAAAATGTGATACAAAAAGTTGACCATAATTTCTTTCACGAGTTTAGAAATTAGGATCGTATAGCTTACGATTATTTGTGAAAGATTTCCAAATACGATTCTTGACAATTCGTTTAAGGCCGACTTACGTCGTTAGCTTTCCGACGTGTATGTAGGCTTTATGACTTTGATGGAACGTTTAAGATTTTCGACGTCATTAAATCGTAAGCTATCACACACGTTTCTAACGATCTTTAAATCTGCTTTAGTAAATGATGTGGTAAACAAATTCAGCCGACGCGACGCGACGATGGCAGTCATTTTGTTTATTTTGTTAGAGGTTGGGAAAAAATGATTAAAAATGTTATTCATACTTCAAATATTCGTTATTTAGCTATTTTGGTACATAAAATGTTCTAATTCTTTCACAACAAGTTTACTACATTTACCATTTTATATTAACGACGCGAAAATTTCGTCTGGGAAGTTGACGATTTATTGTAAAAGATTTCCATAATAATTATGATGTTTTTACGTATTGCAAAATTACCCTTTTGTGTTTGTACTTAAATTTACAAACAACAATGTCCGTCCGCCACAACCTATCGTTTATTTAGTACCATAATCTGAAATAAAGTACCTACTGCACAATTTGGCTATGAAATTTAGTGCCGAAGTTACAGGGAATTTCTTTTTTTATTTTCGATATTAAAAAAAAAAAAAAATAACACAATAATTGTCAGAATTTATGAGTATGATTTTAGTCGTTGTGATCTCTGGTGCTATTTGTCTCGAATTAAGGCTTAACTACATAGGCCTACTTTTGTATAAAAGTTCAAAAATGAGAAATAAATATCTATTCTGAAGACACCAGCTTGCAAAAAAAAAATATGGAGAATTGTGTATATGCAGAATTGTGTATGTGTGGTTTAGTTTACATGTCAGAACAATTTTCATATGTTTTTTTGCAAGCATGTGTCTTTAGCGAGCATTTTAATTTCTCACTTTTGTACTTTTGTACAAAAGTAGGTCTATGTAGTTAAGGCTTTAAGTTAACAGCCCTGACATTTGCAAGCTAGAAGGATAAAGCATAACGAATGATGTAAACTGACGAACGCTACGATACAGCCTGCCTCTCAATTAGCACACGCATGTGTGATTTTTGAGCAAAACTATATCCTTGGCGAACAACGCTGCTCTGGCCGTAGCGGTGAAGATCAAACGCGCTTAGCTCTGTACCAATGTGTTTTTTATTGCCAAGATCAGCCCGAAGCAGACATTGATCTTGTGCGAGGATCAATAGCAGCTACTATACTTACAACATACATACCTTCCATTCAGATGCTTTTTAATACAGGCATTTTATTTGAATAGCACCTTTGGGCTAGATATATGGCTGATGAGCACGGGTAGGTTAGGTATATGTATAGACCGGAGAGCTACCTACTATATTTTGAAGGGTGAATGGTATGATCGACAATAATCGTGACCACTTGGGATTATGGCATCAAATCATGCGAGAAAGCAAAAAAAAAATAAAACTACAAATTACAAAGAGCAATTTATTTGCTCGAGGGATATCATCGAATAGTCAGTGCCTCAGTGAGCCTTTAAGGGTAATTTGCTATCAAAAGGGCGCTCAAACTATATAGGACGATATGATTGCTATTTGTCCTCGAAAAGGGAAACAACAACAACAACAAAAAAAAAACACCAAAAGGGATCTTTGACAATGGGATCTGACATTTTTGTATTGAAATTGAAACGAATGGACAATAGTTCAAAAGAGGGATGGTCGGGTCGGTCGTTTCGAAAAGCCTTTGTGCGAACATCATAACTTAAATTTTTTTCCTATTTTAACCTTTTTATTTTGTGAGAACTAGAGTTCTGTGGGACAAAGTGATATGATGCGGTATGCATTTATTGTTTGCTTATTTTCAGCATGAAATGGGAGTTTTGGTAGATGTTTGTTCAATTGTTTGATGGGACCATCTGCAAAATGTATGCAAAAATGGGCGAAACATTTGCTCAAATAATGATAATGGTAATAATGCATTGAGGTTCTTTGTATTTGAGCAGAACGCAATCTTTTGTTATGTAGAAATCAGGTTTATTAGGGTGAAAACCAAGCTATGAATTTAAGATATTAATTGTTATTAATTTTAAGCTTTTTAAGATTATGCCAATTGATTTGGAAAATATTGTTAAGTGAATATTAAAGAAAGAGTCTGCTTTGCCTGTGCTTGAAGTCGGGTAAGCATCACCACCTTTTTCAAATGCTGGAAAAATGAAGGTTGTGATTTGATAACTGCCTTGTGCGTGTCGTTTATTTAAAAAAATAGTTCTAAGGTAATATTTTTGTTTTTAGACGAAAATCTTTTTCGAATTTGGAAAAATCTAAATTTGCTGCAATGTTCCTTAAATATTTTTCAACAAATTTCTTGCGATTTTCGGAGGATTTGGAAATAACAGTTCTAGACGTTGCTCAAAATTCCTTGCCATCCGACCTAAGCGGAGTGAACGAGTTTGGATAACTTAAGTCGTTCAAGGCTGCTGGTGCGAATGGCCTACCAGTCGAAACATTTTGAGCTGTGGGAGATAAATTGGTAAGGAAAATCTTGCAACTTCTGCAATATTTTTTCAGATGAAATTATGCCCGATAAATGTAACCCCGGTTAAGTCTCCCCCATACATAAAAAGGAGATGATCTGAAATGTGCTTACTACTCATGCTTTAGTCTCCTAAAAAAGGCTTATTAAATCTTGTCGGCTATCCTGTTCGATAGCTAAGCCTTTTTTCAACGATCTGATCGGCCCCTTTCAGAGAGTGGTTTCAGGCCAGAAAAGCCAACGGCGAATATTCCCACTTCGACAGATTTTAGAACAAAACTAGAAATTCCAGATGTATACACTCCACCTCCTTATTGATTTTAAAGTCGCGTATGATAGCGTGAATAGTGGCGAATTATACAGAACCATGTCGTATCTCGGTATGCGGGTGGCAATCAGTGAATATAGTGTTTTACTGCTAACCTGGAACCCCAGTCTAGGAAGCATTCTTTTCTATAATCCACAGTTTTAACCCGTAAAATTTCATGAGATAATAAACATATAATTCTCAATCCACTCTACCAACAAAAATCTTTCCTTTCCTTCTATTCCTTCTAACTAGTGCCGTGCATTGCATTTAAAAGACCTGAGGTCTTACAGGCAGGCATCTATGTACATAGATAAAATTAAAAACAAAAAAAAACTGAAACTCGTCTGCTTGAAGATGAAGAAATCTTGCTGTTCCGTTAGAATCATCTGCTTTACGATGAAGAAACCTTACTGCTCCGTTAGAATCGGTTTTTGATGTTGGAAAATGTCTAAAGCAAGGCGGTGCGTTATCATCGTTTTTATATATCAAAATATATAATTTATCAAAATCCATTTAGCTACTTGCTTATACAGACGACATCGTTATTGATAAGGAGAAAGAACCGAGCTGTTACTTTGGTCAGTATTGAATCAGTGTGGCTGCCACCTATTTACTCTCGTACTTCTTGTACATTGTCCAAAATTGTGCACCGTATGTAAGGACGAAAAACTGCCGTAGTCTTCCTTTCAGCTCAGGTGGCGTTTTTCGATCTCAGTAAATGCGGGAGTTTTCCCACCACTTCATCCACCCTACACTTAATCCATGCTGTCATTACAAGATCATGTGCTATTGATCAAATATCCACTATATTTAAACTTTTTACACTTGGTGAGCACCATTCAAATAAACGTCCCCCGTAGGCCTCTGTGTGTATCAGAACTGGTCGGGAATATATTCGGTCGTTTCACGTTAATGCGTCAACCATTTGCCTCCAGAACATCAACCCGCACATTTAGTGCTCGTCGCAAAGATGTAAGACCTCCATAGATGGCTCAATTGTCAGCAAAGAATAATTGCTATATTTTCGGGCCCGTCGCCTTATTGTCTATCAGAAAGTCAGGGACTGTTATTAAAAGATCAAAACGATTCAGACGTTTCCCTAGTATTCGCCAACTTTGATTGGGAACTTTTCAGTAACTCTTTTGAGACATATTTCCTTGGTTTTGACTTGCTCGTACATGTTCACGATCCATCGGCATCACAGGCATACTTCCGGAAGTCCTCGCTGCCTAAGTGCAACCCATATCAGATTTCAGCCTATCAAATGCCTTCTCAAAATTAATCAAACCAATTTGCAATACGGTAGTAATGGTTAGTGCCTTGGACTGTCACGCTGGATGTATGGGTTCGATTCCGAGCCTCGTCCATCTAATATATACCCCATTTACAAACAGAATCGAGAGCTCGAGTTGGATTAGGGTCGGATTTTCGACCCAGGTGTTTCGTCACGTGAGTTGAGAGCCCCATTTGAAGTTGAGTTGATATGGTGTTGAGATTACATTTAATGGAATGGCAACAATATATTTATTTTATACAAAAACAGTTCAAATTTAATGAATTTTAGTACATACTTCCATAACTATCAAAACAAATAAATAATTTTACTCGCTCATGTGCAAAAACACTGTGGTGAACACATCCTCAAGACCGATTCTTCGACCCAGGTTTTTTATCAACAATTTCGACTCGACTCCGCTCCTGAAGTGGAATCGAGTCGGTTGAAGCTCATTTCAAGTCAACGCAGGTATACAAAGGGGCCAAGCGAGCTTGAAGCTCGCTCGAATACCTCATGTAAACGGCGTAATAGCTTAAAACTAAAAAGTGTGTTTTAGGACTTTTGAGCATTGTTATTGAATTTTTGTGAACGAATCTCCTGAGCATTTTTCCTTCTTTATGTTGGAATGTCGCGGTTCCTGAAAAACCTGGCTTGCATCAGCAGTCGAAAAAGATATTTCTTCTAGCTCCCAATACATGATATCCGTACTCTCTGCTTGAAGTTGGGCACACTTCTCCTTTGCTTATTTTTTTTTTTTTTGATTGTCTGTAAACTTTTCATCTATATTATAAAAGGGGCCAAGGTGTGAAGCTTTGAAACCCGTTTTTGCCCTTTTTATCACTGCTTTGGCTTCATTATTCCACCATCATGTTTCAATTTTTAAAATTGTTCTTAAATGGCAGTGCTATCTTCACAGACATGTGCTATTTCATATTGGTTATGACGTCTCCAGTTGTTCGTTAATATGAAAATGTAAATTGAAAATAAAAATTCGTTAAACAATAAAATAAATTAAATATTTTAAACTATAAAATTTTCTTTTTAATATTTAAAAACTTGTGTTTAAAATTTTAACACAACTAATTTAGATTTTTAATTTTGGTTACGCGTTTCGGAAGTTATATTCCATCATCGGGCTGTTTGTAATTGAATATGGTTGTACTTTCAGATCTTAGTGTACATTTTAGATCGTTTAAAATTATCATTTTCCCTTTCTTGGTACGTCATAAATCTGCAATGTCATCTTTGTTATTTGTTGTTTCTCTATTTCTTCGATTTAGTATGTTTGATTAAATGTGGTTATGTTTAGTTCTAAGTGTGCAGTTGTCTCTTTCTATTTAGTATATGTTTGATTGCGGTGTCGTATAATGGATTTGTTTTGAATAGGAGTTTATCATTAAGTATGTTATCTTCTTCGTTTTTATGTGATTTATAAATTTAATATTCTTCGAGGGCGTCAAGTAGATTTCCTTTTTTGCAGCGGTGTAAGGGGATTAGGTTTGCATCGAAGTCGGTGTATGTATGATTGTTCTCCACCAGGTGTGTTGCATAATTAGATTTTGTATTTGGTTTTGGTATATGTCCATTGAATCTGTCGAGGAATGTTCTAAATTAGTTGTGTTAAAATTTTAAAAACAAGTTTTAAATATTAAAAAGAAAATTTTATAGTTTAAAATATTTAATTTATTTTATTGTTTTAACGAATTTTTATTTTCAATTAACATTTTCATGTGCTATTTGCTTGTTTCTGGTAGTTCTTCAATAACTTCTTCTTAAATCACTTCTAGTCACTTTTATCTACTTTAATTGAGTTTTAATCTTGCCCCCACATTATACCTCCTGACTGTTTCAGTCCAATTCAAGATTCGTTCTTTCTTTTTTTTACTTTTTAAATAAATATATTTATATTTAATTAATACCTAAAGTATATCAACACAACATTGAATCCAGTCTTCTATAGAGTTGGCCCGTCAAATTAATGCATTCATTTTCCATTACACACCCACTGAGAAGATTGAACGTCGTACAATGCATTATGCATACTATACCCACATTTATTCCCCACCACCATACTACTTGATGCTTTCACCCAGGTGAATCTCGACTCGAACGAGAAGCAAAATCAACGATCTCAACCAAACATCAGCAGAGCCTCGAAGTGCAAGCGATCTTTACCTACCCACGTTTTGATTTCACGGCAAAGATAATTCAACAATCAAATGCAAAAGACTCAAGAGGAGAGTTAAATTAAAAAAAAAAAATTATAAAAGGAAGCGCAGACATAAACTCCCTATAATTACCGACACCCTGGAATGGGTAAATGCACCAAATCGAACCGCCCCCGGGGCTTGAGTGCTATATATACGAAGCTATACAACAACAAAAACAAGCTTGGGCTGTAAAAGAAGGATCAGCCATGGCGCACATTGTGTGATTATAGTTTGGGTTTTCTTCTTTATAATTTGTTTTTAATAAAAACGTTTCGACGTCTATCGAAGAGGGGCTTTGTATAGAAGCATGAAAGGGAGATACTCCAGCTGAATGCATTGCATATCGTCGGCATTTTATTATTTTTTTTTTTTGTAATAAAGATGTGAGCATCGATGCAGACTTTGTGGACTGATGTGATCCCGTCGTTCTTCTTCAATATCGGAAATTTATCTGTGCCTTCTTCAGTTTCAGTCTTTAAAAGTAAAAGACTGTATAAGAAGGGAAAGGGTGTTGTTCAGTGCGGCATAACACATACGTGTGCTTCGAATCCATTAAGGATGAATTCAAGCAAAACGTTAAAATATCATATTTACTTGTGAGTTTTACCAAGTCGAAGATAGTAAAACTTCTAATCGTATTACCGTGATAAGGTTTGTCTCATAGTGTTGGAAATAAATACAAACAATATTTTCCGACTTTCAAGTCTCTTTAGTTATTGTTCAAAATGTTTTTTGCTTACATCGAGAAGCATTGTAGTTGCCAAATCAGAAACGTCAAAGTTCAACAAGAAAAAGTCTTGAAATTTTCATTCCTGCTTTCGTTACTTCCTTCCCTCTACATTTCTACTCGCCTCACTAAAGCTGTCAAAAAGACGAAAGACAAAACAACTGAAAACACGAATCGTGTAATCGGGCACTATATAACTTTTTCCTCAATGTTCGTTCAATCAGTTCGACATCAATTGTCATCAATTTCGCTGAAAAATTCAAATGCTTTATACAGTGATATATGAACCACAGAATATGTATAGCGTTCATTAGAACATTGTTTGTCATGCGTGTTAAATTGAATTTTAGCAAATGACTGCAAAACGTTAACTTATTATTACAGGTATGAACTGATTCACGTCTAAAGCCGAAACCCCACCTGTCTAATGTGCTTTGTTGTTTGTCGCTGTCACTTCATATATTTTATACACCACACAAAACTCGAGATAAATGTGGTTCTACGGATAAGAAATACATTGTAGCGATAGCGACACAACACACCACACGAGACAAGTATGATTGCGGCTTAAGTAAGATGTGTCATCGTCGAAGAAAGCCATCTCAAGTCGCGAATTGCGGTGGATTGAAAAGTTAACTTAAAATCTTCCTTCATTTACTCATTTTGTTATAAGCCCCGTGTTCAAAAAATCTTCCACAAAATACAACTAATTTTTTTTCAACATAAAGTCCATCTCTTTGGTTATGTTTCTAAGATAATGACCAAAATTACCACCGCTCATGCGATATACGAAGCCCCAAAGTATAATTCCCACCTTAAATATTCCGGCGATTCGCTACGTTCTTCGTGCAACATTCGTAAGATTCTGCTGCGACGAATTGCTTATACCAAGAAAGAAGAACTAATCATTGGCTTCGAATAAAACGAGTTTTTACCTTTTACGCGTAATCTTTACCATGGATGGCATAACTGGCCGGCGCACAATGGACCAAGTTATATATTTCTTTACTGATGTGCATCCAGCATCTCAGCTACCATGATCGGGGTTGCCGGACGCGGCCGGCCGACCGTCCAGAAGAACGATCATTTAATTCAGACTAACAATAAACCAAAACCAATGTTCCTCAATATATGATGCTAACCGCGTACACATCAAGCAACGTGCGCGGCAGCGAAGCGCGTTATCTCAATATTTTCTAGAGCATCATTCACCCATCTCCAGAAGCAAACCAACATTCTGGACATGAACTGGTCCCGCAGGAAAAAAAAAGATAAAAAAAACAGAGTAAAGAAGAAAGAACAACAAAAAAAAAAACTCTTCTTCTTATCGATTAATTTCCAATTTAAGTTAGTGGTGCACTTCCACTTGAGCCACAGAGCCAGGCCAGAAGTCCAGATTACAGCGCTGGCAGCACATTGAGGCTGGCTGTTGTGCCTTGGCTCGGTTGTGAGTTGTGATAATTTTTTTTTCTTTTTCTTCCAGCAGGAATGGTGTATTTTATCAGACCTAGGCTTCTTAGGAGTACCGCATTTTCTTTGACCATTTTTTTTTTGTGTCCCGGTCTGTCTTCCTCGGCCTCCTTACACACACACGCTTTGCACTGGACTTGACTAATGGATACAATCTGGATTTGATCTACTAATTAATTGACTCTTTGTGTCTGGTGGTGTTTGCATTGCTGCCTGATGGTGGACCTGAGAGTGCTGTCGTTTTTGTTTTTCGGGACTATCTAAGGTGTTGATCTTCGAACGAACGCAAAGATGTAAGGCATCAGGCACTTTTTTCCATTCCCATTTTACTTGGTGAATGTTGATACAGAGAATAATCGTATTTCTTTTAGAAATCCAATCAATATGAAGTCTATAGGTTTATTTGGAATTCAATAAATGGATCTTATAGCTATTTATTGACAGGTTGCAATCAGAAAGCTATTATTTGCCCTAGCTATGCATTTGATCCAATCGAAAAATATGAAGAACACCAACTTAGTATTTTTAACTCCCCATTGGAAGTAATTAATAGGTCCGATTTGTTGAATCGAGAATCTTGACATTTCTCCACGTTTTGAGATCTCTAAAATCCGAATCTATTGTTTGTAAGGAGGTTTGTGTGTGTATACGTTTATTCGTAAGTACGTACTTTTGTTAAGCTTTTTTCGTATACCATATCCATATATTTGGACGATATCTCAAGAACGAACAAAGATATCAACTATACATTTTATTTTACAGGTTATAGCGTCATAACGTACAGAAAGGCGGGTTTTCAGGGGATTAAAAAAATTTGTTTTCTATCATTTGCTTTAATTATTTTGAGAACAACTAATGCTATTGAAATAAATATGATATGAAATACTTCGAATTAATTTGGTCTATTTTTTTTTAAAGCAAACAAAACTAAAAGCTCCTTAAAAAATTACGTTCGTCTCGAATATCTCCACAACAAATAATTACAAGCAAATATTGCTAATTTCGTTTGGTTTTGTCCCGAATTTCTTGAGGGCAAATGTTCCTTTTCACTTGATTGTATTTTGAACATCTAATAAGGCTTTCAAAAGACATACACTGCACGAATAATTTTCTTATAACCAAATACCAAAAGGACAATAGGCAAAAATGTATGGAGCGTGGGCCTAACACCAATAAGAACGGCCTTTATATCGTATATACATGTTTATGCATTTATTGTCCGTTAACCGTTTGTCCAAATTCGCTGTGTGACAAAAGTTATTTAATTTTGAATAAAATGAGTTTTAGGGTCACAATTCCTTTTTCCATAGTTTGTCTTTAATATTTTGTGTATTTTTCGCTGGATTTAAGCCATTTTTTGGAATTAAGTTGTTTGAACTGATGACACACTACATCAATTTTTATGCAAAAAACAGTTTTTGGAGTATTTAATTTGTAAAAAATACAAATATTGGTTTTTAAATAATATTTTTGATGTCAAAATCGACTCTGGAGAAAAGCAAAAGAATATCAATTTTTACCTTATTTATCAGAACAAAAATAGGAATTGTTTCTAAGGTTCGTTTGCAATTCGTAAAAGTAAGACAAAACAACTCATAAACGACCCTCAAAACCACCCTTACATATTATTATAAGGGGTTGAAATATTTGTATCTTATACCTTATTTAGAAAAGAAAGAATTGGTATTACATTTATTACGGGCCGATCACAAAAAGAATTAAATAGAAAATATAAACAAAGAATATAATATTTTGTTTGCTTTTTATGGTATTAAAAGATTTTTAACTCAGTCAGTTTTTTTTACCGATTTTAAGTGTCTTTGTGGTTTTTTAAAGAAGAATGTTAGGCCTGATTTTATCATATAAATTTTTTGCTCAAGCTACAAAACTAAGTACAAGTTTAACAGTTTATCTAAAATAACGATAATGAAAACGAAGATTTAGTGCAAACATGGTTTTTTTGTCTACTCGTTCAAAAACGACGACCTCGCTTTGATTTTAGACTATTGAGTGATTTTTGTGTAAAACAAGGACCTGGATTTGTGATTTTTGTAAATGATAAAAAAGAGACTAACTTAAAAGGAACTTAAAATAGGTAAGAAACTGACTGAGTTAAAAATCTTTTAGTAGGTACTAACCGAACAAAATATTAAATTTTTTGTTTATATTTTTTTTTAAATATTTTCTGCCGGTCAGCCCGTTATAAATGTAATACCAATTTTTTCGTTATTAAATAAGGAATAAGCTAAAAATATTTCAACCCCTTATAATAATATATAAGGGTGGTTTTAAGGGTCGTTTTGTAAGTTGTTTTGTCTTGCTTTTACGAATTGCAAAAGATTAAAAACAAAACCTATTTTTATTCTGGTAAATGAGGTAAAAATTGATATTTTTTGATTTTTTCCAGAGATGGTTTTGACACCAAAAATATTATTTAAAAACTAATATTTGCTTTTTTTACAAATTAAATGCTCCAAAAACTTCTTTTTGCATTAAATTGATGCTTGCGACCCCTAAACATCACTTTAAAATTCAGGTATTCTATCATGGGTTCAAAGAACTTAATTCCAAAAATGGCTTAAATCGAGCGAAAAATACACAAAATATTGAAGAAAAACTAAGGAAAAAAGGATTTGTTACCGTAAAACTAATTTTAATCAAAATTAAATAACTTTTGTCACACAGCGAATTTGGACAAACGGTTAACGGATGAGGAATACGTAAACAAATACCTTAAAATGATATGAAGGCCGTTCTTATTGGTACTGGGCCCAATTTGCCCATTGTCCTTTGACTGTGAGGTTCAACCAACGTGTTCAAGTTTATATTTCAAGTACGATTATTTCTTTTTACTTATTTCTTCATACTGTTTCTGCATACCTAAAATAATACATTTTGATTTAAAAAAAAATAAACTATTAAATTTTAACATCGCAAAGATATATACATCTGATTTAGAAGCATTTTAACAGGTATAGTGATTGCATAGGTATAGCCGTCGCTTTTGTTAAGCAAAACAATTTTTTTAAATTCATCCAGTTATTATTTTTCACTTTAAATGCAATCCGTTATGTATACCTTCAAATAGAACTTTGAAAAATACAAGGTGAGTTCTTTTTGCCTAATTTTTAATTAACTCTATTCAAATACGTACATTTTCTACCACTTTGTGCAATATTTGTGCAATATTAATGCGTACCTACTCATGAAAAAAAAATTTTTGATTTTTTGGTCAGGGAAATTCATTTTGAAAAAAGGTGGACACCATGTTAGTTGGATAGTTTGTGGTCAATTAGTCGTTAAGTAGTTGTGACAATTTTGAATTTGTCATTCAATGATTTCTGTGTTTTTTTTTGTTGCTGGTTTGCTTATTTTGTGTCAAATTAGCAAATCAGCACCTCAAAATGGGGTCAAAAATTATAGTATTGAATTTTGTATGATATTTTCAATTTCATTGTGCTATTTTTTTTATGTTTTTGTTTGCTGTTTAGCTAATTCGATGTCAAGTTAGCAAAACAACAAAAAAAACATAGAAAAGATATAGCAAGATGAAATTGAAAATATCACACCTAATTGAGGACTAATCAACGACAATTTTTTTAAGAAATTAGCTCTCAATATAAGACGTTTTAACCTCGTTTTGAGGTGTTGCTTTGACAAATTGCCATCCAAATAGCAAAACAGCAAAAAAAAAAACATAGGAAACATAGCACGCCTCACGAGGATTTTAGCTTTGGTTCGGCTTAATAGAAGTTAATAGAACTTCTTTTAAGCCGAACTGAAGCTGAAATGTTAGTTGGGCGGGGAAATTGAAAATATTATAACTAATTAAGGACTAACCAGCGACAAATAACTAAGCAATAAACTTTCAAATAAAAGAAGTTTTAACCCCATTTTGAGGTGTTGTTTTGCTAACTTGACATCAAATTAGCAAAACAGCAAAAAAAACATCGAAAACAGAAAACATAGCACGAAAAAATTGAAAATATTACAACTTATTAACGGCAAATTATTAAGCTTAAATTCATTCACTGTAAAGAGTTTTTACTACTTTTCTGACAGGCTGCACTGTTAACAAGTTTTTTAAACATTGTTCCTCAAATGTTTTTTGGTCTCATCAAGAAATTACAATTTTTAGTACCTTACATATAGTTTCTTTGAACACTCCAAAAATTGAAATACTATTAAGTATATATATAAGTATATAAGTTATTCCAGTGCATTTTGTTGATAAAATTTATTTAGTCCAGTAAGAATAGCCAAAAAAATGTCAAAGAAAGGAAAAAATTAGTTCGAGGCTGAAAATTGGTGTGATCATTGGTAATGGTACTCTTTATAAACTGATAGAGTTCCTCATCAATCCGATGACCGCTAGGTCAGTAACAAGGGGTCAAAGGTCATGAAAATGGGTTTTTTGAAAATAATTGAAAACGGTTTGGTTTAGAAAAAAAAATGTATATTACAAACTTGTAGCTGAGGCAATTTCCCACAAAAATGCCTGTTTAAATTTTGTCTATAGCATTTACCGCTAAAAAGTTATAGCAGTTTCAAAGAATCAATCGGGTCGTAAAATTATTAAATTTTAATTTTTGGTACCAAAATCGGCCATGAAGGTGTGTTTTTTTTTTAAAGTAACTCAAAAACGGTTTGGTTTAGATGTTTGGTGGCTAAAAGGATCAGCGACACAATATAAAAGCTTCCGAGCAGCGTCGTCGGTGCGCTTCAGCTCCTTCATCAGGAGATATTTTGTTTGATGCATCAATGACGGCATCAACTTCCCAACAACAATTTCTCGTTAATGCAAACAACAAAAGTCGACTCATTGCTATGCTTTCTGAAGAGTTTAAGGCTGCTAACATCCTAGTGAGGCAAGCCAAAAATGATGCTGACGTTTTGATTATCGAAACAGCCATAGATTGTGCTGAAAAACGCACGAGTATTGTTGTAGTAGAGGATGTTGACTTAATAGCAATACTTATAGCACGGACTCCTGGAGACAAAAAGATTTACTTTCAAAAACCAGATAAAGCTAAAATTGAATCTAAATTAAATGGTACTAAAAGTTTAGCCTGTACTATTGGTTGAGATTCAACTTCTACCTCTCTACAACAAATAAATAAATAAATCGGGTGGCACAACGGCTCATGAAGAACCAGGGCCTAGTGACTAACAACTCGGAACCATTCCTGTGTGCGCCTTTCGACAGGAATGGAAGGGACCTACAATTTTATGCCGAATCCGAACGGCTAGACGAGAAGCACTTATTCGTGACAAGTGATACTCTTGGAGGATTTGTCAATTTCTCGCAAGAGGCAGCAGCCCTGAAAAAAACTTTTTAGTTTTTAGGTGGACGAGGCTGGGAAGCGATCCCAGACCTCCAGCGTGACAGTCGAACGCACTAACCATTACGCTACGGGCTACTACACAAAGGCAAATTAAAATTCTTCAAGCTTTTCGAAAAGAATGACGATCTAAGATAAACTAAGATATTCCACATTACTCCGATTGACCCAGGCTCAACAAGGCTGTACAATTATCTTCCCTTCTTCCAACATCTGCTGCTGCTAAAACAACACCTTTATACAGTTTACTACCAAGTTCAAACTTGGCTGGGAAGAGATAGTACTAATCCTGAAAGCTGGGGATGGGTATTGAGAAATAGTGTTTTGGAGCCTATTACCACCCTGATCCAACCAGCACCTGATGAACTTCTTACAACAATATTTTGTCACTGTAGTAAATGTTGCGGTTCTAATTGTAGTTATCGTAAAGCGGGGTTAAAATGTTCAATAGTATGTGGGCAATGTCATGGACAGACATGTACAAACTTAATTTAAATTCATCAGTATGAAGAGGACATTAATGATGAGTCATTTCTTACCACGCCATAACAAAACACAGTGGAATAGGCCTCCTGGGGACACCAGATTAAAAAAACGCAACTGATTGGCACTTGACCTCTATGGTGGTGTGGAAGAAAGTGCAAAAAAGGGCTTATTTCGCGATACTTGCGATTGTTTGAACTGCTATAACTTTTAACGGTAAATGCTACGGGAAAACGTTTATAAACATTTTTGTGGGAAATTGCATCAGCTACAAGTTTGTTGTACATTTTTTTTCTAACCCAAACGGTTTTCAAATTATTTCCAAAAAAACATTTTCATGAGCTCGGATTCATACTCGGATCGTTGAGGAACTTTCTCAGTCTATAAAGAGTCTCATTACCAATGTTCATACCAAATTTCAGCCTCGAACAAATTAGTTCCTTGTAAAAAGCTAATTTTTCTGGACTATATTCAGATCAGTGCATCCTTATTTTGAGGTTTATCTTTGTGGTGCTGTCTTTGGCAAAAATAAAAACAAATCAAAAAAACAAATTTTAAGGTATTCAGTATTCACATAGGAACCGTGAATCAAGTAATTAATTTCTGAAGTCTTATCTGCCTTGGTCTTTTATTTATCCATCCCTCTTTTCGTGCCATTAGGAGATAAGTGCATTGTTCATGCGCCACTGCTTCGCGCCATAATCACCACCGTCCATTTCATAAGGGTTCTGCCGCAACCATTCTGCCACCATGTATGAACTGAATGGATATGTTCGTTCGCTTCAAGATCTCAAGTCAACACGATTTAATTTTACTGAACACAAGTCTTTTGCATGGGGCGCATTATATCCAATCCCCCATTGATATGTGAATGAACACAAAAAGAGGAGACCGCGTGCTGAAACTTCAATCCTTTGGTATTCATTTAGATATTCAATAACAAAATAAGAAACAAAGTGAAACCACAAAAAAGAGCTAGGATAGTGCGTGAGTGACCATTGACATTGATGTGAAGCAGTAATAAGATACAACAATAACTATTAGGACCACCATCATAGCTTCAAGCTACGTATCTTTAGCACAATTTCCGATACTTAATTTTTAAGAAGGTACTGTTCCATTCTTAATAATTCGAAAAAAGTGATTTCTTATTACATTTCTTTTGCTAATACAAAATATCAAATTTGATTAGAATCCGGTTAGTCGGTAGCGAGAATATCGGAACAAATATAACAGTTCTATGGAAGAAATCCATTTTTGTAGAAAAATGGTTACACCCAAAGTACCTAAGTTATTTGTCCCTTAAGTTTATTTTTTCCTTAAGCCAGAGATTATATTAAGAAGCAAGTGGGAAGGGGTACCCTTTTATTGAAGAAGTACTGCACATGAACTCACATGTTTTTGTTTTTTTGTTTACTGTACATACTAATTGGGTTTGGTATAAGATGCAAACAATTAAAATACGCTAAATATACTTCCCCTAAATTCAAAGCGGCAGTATGTTTATTCACTTTGCTAAACATTCCAAATGATTCGACCAAAATGCAACGCTCGACTACGACGACCCAACGTGTTGATAACTCGAATGAATAGAATTATGATGAAAGTCGGTAAATCCAATCCATAGGCTGAGCTTGCGGCGAGAAATCCCAACTGACATACCGCAATCTTATCGACAACGACAACATCTTTCCCATCCCCGAACCCTTCATTGTAGACAACAAGCCGACGACATCTACTCTACATTCCAGAGAAACGTCATGAAGAGTCAACCAAATCAACAGAGTAAAATGAGACAGCTAACAGAAAAAGAAGAACACCGAAAAACTAGCGCAAAGCCACACAAACTAAAGAGAGAACAAACAACAAAAACTATACAAAAGGCAGTTGTAATCATAATGACAGAATTCACTTAGCGATTCGGACCATAAAACGTCAAGTTATGAGTGCAACCCCACTGCAAGATATACCCAAACTGACAGGCTGCTGCGGAGTTTTGTTATGTTGACCAAGGGGACACGATGACGATGCCGCCGACTGCGACCACAACAACGGACGGACGGACGTGTCGCAAGGCAGTCGTATGTGACCACATTTGCTATATTTATCTCGCGCACACGATGATTTGTACCTTTCGTCGGCAAGCAAAGTCATCATCAACGCAACGCAGCAATGCGGTGACGGTGACCACAACTTGAGAAGTCAGAAAGAGATTAACCAAAGATATGACTATATGGCCCGCAAAGGATCAGGAATACAATTTTTATCCACTGGGACCCTGCGAACATGCCAAGATGTTCTGCTTCATTAATTTTGCGGTTTTAATGCGGAATGTCACATAATGTAAACGTATGGTTAGATTACCGAAGCACTTTGCTGGAAAGAGGAAATAAGCTAGAATTGAGAGTAATGCAAATTGACATGTGGGTGGGCAAAAGTTTTTGGATGCATTAACATTAACGTTAGCAATAATTTCCCTTCTACCGTAGCAAATTAATGCTTGATCCTTGATGATTTGATTATTACCATATTCCTTACCATATTAAAGCTCTGTTGTCGATGATAGCTAAGAAAAAATATACAATCATATGAGGACCAATCTATAATGAGATATCTTCACGTCACGTCAAACAAATGATCATTACTCTTGCAAATGGAATGAATATAAGAGCCTTTAAATTAATTGGACATGTCTTTACTATCTCACTTATTATCTTATCATCCACTCACTCTGGGAACTCGAACTGGCAGTAGACTTTGGTAAATATTCGTTGTGTTACCTGGAACTGGAAGCCACCACATGAAGGGGCTCTGTTTCTGTTGTGATGTTGGCCAATAGCGGCATATAAAACAATTTCAAAAGGTTCAGCAGTCGCGGTCGGTGTGGTAGCAGTCGCATGCAGTGGAATGGCGACAGTGAGTACATTCGAAAAATGCAAAGTGGATGATAAGAGAGTTTGACCATAAAATAACCACTTTATATTTTCGTTTTTGAAATAAAACTAATTTGTTTGGGTTTTTCCTTTTAGGGATGTTGTATCGGCTGCTCTTAAGAAATCATGAAAGAGCCAATTAAAGTGATAATAAAATAATTCAATATTAAATTCTTGACGACGCTTTATAGAACTATACAATTTCAATGTTTTAGAAGGAATCATAATGGTGGATTCACATAAGTGTAATGTCTTCAGTTCATCTTCAAATTTGAAGAAAATTAAAGTGGGATGGTAAATGCAGATTCATATAAATTCACCATAAGCTTCTTTTTTAGGTGACAAGCCCGACAACAAATATCGGTTGGTATCGAGCCATATTATATCCGTATTCCATAAATTTTCCCATATGAAGACGTTTCGTTAAAGCATTACTTCTCCAATCAGAAAATGTTAACATTGGTTCTTAATACTCGATGCTGGTGATATGGAGGTTATTAGAGAATCGTTCGCGGAAGGACTTGGAACGTCAACGCTGCTCAGTGGGCTCGAGTTAAAAACATCGATTTTTCGAAAGTGTTACTAGTAGTCTAAGAAAGATAGGATCAAACCATCTTTCCTATTCTACTGGTCTCTTTCCGAGTGGATGGAAAACAGCATTTGTCCAGCCTGTCCCTAAAAAAGGCGTATCTTCTTCACCCTCAAACTATCGGCCAATTGCATTAACGTCCCTTCTTTCCAAGGTCATGGAAACGCTGATTAATTTTCAGCTCAAGAAATATCTTGAAGAACGAAAGCTTCTTAATGACCGGCAGTACGGCTTTCGTAGCAATAGGTCCACTGGTGATCTGATGGTATATCTCACCGAACAGTGGAACAAATCTTTACATCGCTTTGGAGAAAGTAAGATTATTGCGCTTGATATTTCTAAGGCGTTTGATAGAGTTTGGCACCAAGCTCTCTTATCGAAAATGCGCACATTTGGTTTCGATGAATCTCTTCTTCGTTGGATTAGAAATTACCTTTCGGACCGATCAATACAAGTTGTATTGGACGGTTTAAAGTCTGAAATTCACAAAATAAATGCTGGTGTGCCCCAGGGCTCCGTTTTGTCTCCGACTCTCTTCCTTATATTCATAAATGATCTTTTGTCTGAAACTTCTAATCCATTAAACTGTTTCGCTGACGACAGCACCCTCAGCTTCTCATATTCGTTTTCAGATTCACATCCATGTCCTTCGGATATGGTCCTAGAACGGCAGCGTATAATTAGCTCATTAAATTCTGATCTCGACAGCATTGTCCAATGGGGAATCAAAAACCGCGTAGAATTTAATGCTTTGAAAACTCAATGCTGTCTTCTGTCGTCAAAATGAAACACACCTCCCATGCCGCTATCCATTAGTGGCACTTGTATTGAGGAAACCGAAAAGCTTTCAGTCCTCGGTATGTGTATCACAGACCACCTTCTGTGGAATGAACACATATTCGACGTCGCCAAAAATGCTGCTAAGTGCTTAGGTTTTCTTCGGCGATGCAAGAAATTATTCTCCCCTTCTGATCTGGCTGTAATCTATAAAGCATTTATCCGTCCGAAACTTGAGTACAATTCTCATATTTGGGCAGGTGCCCCAATAACCCACTTGAGTAAGTAAGTAAGTAAGTAAAGAATTCATTTATTGACAATTTAAATTTGTTACATTTACATAGATTTTCATGAATTATTTTAAGCTTTGGCTTAGCCGTCAGCTCATTTAAAAAATTTAAAAATACAAAAAGAAAAAACTATATTGTCATTAAATTTGTAGTTTATATTAATTTGTATGTCAGTTACGAATATTCTGTTATAAGCAGCATTCTATATGTACAGGTTTCTTTCAAAAAAAGGGCAAGTCCTTTCCAGTTGGATCCGTTTAAGATGCTTTTTGTCTCCTCCATTGTTAAAACAGCTTTTCCAAAGTAACACAGTCTATATTGCTTGAAGATTGGACATATGCTTAGTAGATGAAAACAGTCTTCTTTGGATCTCGTGTTACATAGAGTACAGAACTGATTAAAACTTCCATTGTAGGGACTTCCGTTAATACCTAGAAGTTCACACCTTGCTCTGCATATAAGGGATATTTCTTTGCAGTTAAATGAAACTGTAAAATAATTTGCGTCACAGAGATTGTGCTCTAATTGGCTGTATATTATTCTGCTTAACGATTGACAGGCCTCTTCAATCATGAGATTTCGAACAGAGTCTTCTTGCTTTTGAATGATTTTGTAAAACTGATCTTTTAAAAGTTGAAGGTTGTTTGGATCGATAATTACTTCTTCTCTATACAAAACACCAAGGGTTTGCCACTTTTCCATCCACCAATCTTTATTTCTAACCTCATAAAGTAGCAGGTTTTTGGTCAACCGAGAGTCCGGGTATCTCAAAACTTTAATGATAAAATCGGCTTGAAGCTTAAGAGTGTAAGTATAAAGTTTTGGTAAGCCTGTTTCTAAGTATATGGCATAATTTGGAGTTTTGCTCGGAAGACAAAACAGTTTTTTAATAAAGTTTCTTTGCAGTTTTTCAATTTCTTCATAGTCTTTTATCCCCCAAACTTGAGCAGCATAGCATAGCGAAGATTTAACAACAGAATCAAAGTTTTTATATTTTACGGAAAGATTTATGTGTTAAATTGATAAGACTTTGCGACGCACTACATTTTTCTGTGAGGTGTTTTCTGAAATCCAAAGTTGAGTTGAGCTTAATTCCGAGATATTTGTATTCTTTCGCCACATCCAAACGACTTCCTTTAAAAATCCAACTATTTCTCACTTCACCCTGATTTGATCGTGAGAACACCATAACTTTTGACTTTTCAGTATTAATAGTCAGTTCCCATTTTTCGCAATATGCCGCTAGACGATTTATCATAAGTTGCAAATTTTCTGGTGACTCTGACAATATGACTAGGTCATCGGCGTACAGCAAAACGTTTATGATGGTGCCTGCAATTCGAATACCTCCGGGTAGATGTTTACCAATGTCATTTATAAAAAGGGAGAACAGGAGGGCACTAAGAAGACACCCTTGCTTATCACCAGTATCTGTTCCAAACCATTCCGAAAAAACTCCTCCATCCCAAACTGTTGCCTTCGTGTCCGTATACATGTTCCGTATTACTCGAAGAAATCTTGTTGAAACTCCTACTTCTGAAAGCTTATATAGCAAAGCGTTCCGATTCACTAGATCAAAAGCAGATTTGAAATCCCCAAAAAATGCATAGATTTTCTTGTTCCGTGCTTGAAACGCTTTAACTATAGATGTAAGTGAGAAAATCTGATCAATAGTAGAAAAGCATTTTCTAAATCCAGCTTGAAGCTCTGATAGGATATTATTTTCATCCACCCACCTTTCCAGTCTGCCAACTAGTATTCCACAGAATATTTTCGCTATAACATTCATGAACGAAATGCCACGGTAGTTTTCAACAGCATTCAAATCCCCTTGAGTATCTTAGATAGGATTCAAAAAAGAGCTTTGAAATTTATAGGTGACAGAAATATAACAGAAACATTTGCATCCCTCGAACACCGCCGCCATGTTTCATGTCTAACATTATTTTACTGTTACTTTTATAAACACTGTTCTAGACAAGACAATTCAACCGTAATACTCGTACCTCTAGGAATGCACATCAGTTTACCCTCGAGTCCAACTTCGGACGTACTGTCAAGTATAGAGATTCTTTTTTTAGCCGCACTACCCGAATGTGGAATGCTTTACCCGGCTCTATCTTTCCCGACCATTTTAATATTCAGAGGTTCAAAACCAATGTACATCGGTATCTCCTCTTAAATCCTTCCCTATTTCCCCAACGCTCGCACTGTGTTTAAACATTTTAAGGGCAGCCAAAATCCCTTTAGTGCGCGCTCAAAAAAAAAAAAAAAACCGGAAACAAATTCATTCATAAAATGTTATTGCTGGTATCGACGCAATTTTTCATCCTGTACAACATATCCGAAGTGCTCCAAAATGCTCTCATTTGCTTTTTGTATAGACGCATTTAAAGAGGAGGAGAAGGGGGAGGCGGGAGTTTATCAAGCTGAAAAATGTATTATAATACAATCTAATCATAATGACACATGTATTTCTGGTTCTTTTCAACGCTGTTTATAAAGAGACAAAAACTGAAAAGATACATGTATCCTGTAGAAAGTTAAAGTCTTTTTTATGGAATGATGACTTTTTTTTAAGTACAACAAGTAAAATTTTACCCAAAACCATTAAAATAATGTGATATTAATGAAATTTAGGATAAATGTTTTATATGGCATGTTCACCAAAAATCAAAAGAGTCCCCAAAAATATCTGTGGTGAAAGGGTGTTTTTTTTTTTTTTTTTGAGGGTCAGATGCAAGTACGTGATTGTTACCATAACATCCTTGAATACATTCTGACAATCATGAAATTTGATAAAAATATAAAAAATTATGATGGCGGCCACGAATCAAAAGAGTGCATAATAATATCTTCGGCCAAGGGTGTTTTTTGGGTGTTTAATTTTTGACATTCTTTACGGAAAATACAGTCAATTATTTTTGGAAAATTAATTTAACTTTTTTGGGTTTCTTCTATGATATTTGTTTTTCTTGTCATGTGTCATATGATTAGATTGTATCAAATTCTTCAGCTCGATAAACTCCAGCCTCCCCCCTCTCTTCTTATTGAAATGCGTCTATACAAAAAGCCAATGAGGGCATTTTGGGATATGTTGTACAGGATGAAATTCTGCGTCGATACCAGCAATAAATTTGCATGAATTAATTTGTTCCCACTTACCCATATTAAATATTCTATCTTTCCTAGACTATAGATAACCCGTACAAAAGGACCGATTGAATGATGCTTATTTTAATTTTGTTCACTTCTGATTTCTTTACGGATACGTTTGGGGAACGTATACTCGGTTTAAAAACCTCTGTTGTAAATTTGAATAAAACTATTTAAAATATTTTCTGCGCTGCTTATTTATCTATTTATTAAAATTTCATCTTGATACAAATTTAATAGTTTATTAGTTATTTTTAATTATTTTAAATGAAACTAATATAATGAAACCAGCAAGCTTTAACATAGCTAAAAAAATATAAGTTATTTTTTTAAAATGATTATAAAATTAACTATCATGTAAATATTTTGTTTGCGATAATGATAACTAAGAGTATATCCGGCGGGTCTGAGTCCAATTTCAATGGACTGACAAAAATATGGAAAACCAATGATAATTTTTGCCGAAAAATATCAATAATATCTATTCTTTCTGTTTTCTAGCCAATACATATAATAAACTGAACTGCTAAACTAATGACAAAAGTGGATGCTTTTTTTACATGAAAATATATTTTTCTAAGAACGCAGTTTTCCAACCTTGAGTTTAAGATACACTTTTGTGAAGGCGTGTTACTAAGCAGCTGAGGTAATTTTTTTTTCTTTATAATCGTTCTTAAAAGGGGCTCTTACTACCTTCTAAATGATTAAACAAAGTCCGATCGTTCAGAAAAAAGAGAAGGGTGTAAGAGGGTATACCGATCCACATTGGTTTTTAACTTCTGAATATCAAAATTACAGGGAAAAATAGTGACGTGTAAAACATACCCCATTCGGGTAGTGCGGCAAAAAATTCCTTATAAATAATATCCGTTATCATATTTTAAAATGTCATTATAAGATCGGTTTGATGGTTTTGATTTTAGCAAACTAGGAGAAAAGTCACACAAGACAAAAATGACTTCAAAGTCAGGATGAGAAAATTCTTGTTTGGTCTAGTTTTTTTTTAATTATCTTAAACATTTGCTCAGAACACATTCTGGGTTTTCAATTTGGACGTTTTTTGCGACATTTAGTGAAGATGTCTTGCGCTCTGACAACAATTTGGATTTTCATTATTTTCGATGACGAGATTTCACATTTTTTTAAAGTAAGCAGTAGGCAGAAAATAATTATGGTGATTTCTATTAAAATCGTATCATCCATGAAAATATCAGTAAAATCGGTGGAGGTATTCAGTTTGTATTAATTTTTTCCACTTTCCTATACAAAAGGCACCACGGTACGACCGGCGCGCGTGTCGGTGGTCAGTCAAACTTCCACTCGATTTTTTTTTTAACGATATTGATTAAAATTTGAGTGTAGGTCATTCGACAGATTTTTTTGTTTGCAAAACAATACCGCGCAGATTTTATGATTAAAATGGTAAATGGGTTGTCTCTAAGTAAAAAATATCGTCTCTTCTGCAAGTGCGTTTTAACAAATATTTTGAGAACAACATAATTATAGAAATAAAAAACAAAATTGTCTCCAATTTCTTTATACAAAGTATTTTTTGGAGGAATATACTTTCGGGGTTGCAGTGTTGAAAAGTATGTTTTTCTGTTATTTTTGTTCCTATTAGCATGAATTCAGGATTCGAAGGGAAAAACTGAAAAAGCTTAACTTTTTGGCGTGATGCTTTTACTCTGAAAGCATACATCTTACAAGTAAAATTTGTACGAAGAAAAAAAAATATTTGTTTGTCCATATGCATGCATACATGTAACAAAATAGTACGAAGAATTGTTCTCCAGATATTAATTAAAACGCGTTTTTACAAATAGCTGCTGAAGTAAAATACTTATAGCCGCACCGATTTTTGTTTATGCTCGTAAATAACCCAATAACCAATAATTTCAATCATAAAATTAAGGAGGAATGTTTTGCATTACGAAAAATCATTTTTGTCTCTTCCGATTTCCGAATGGCCCTGTACTTTGTACGAAAATAGGTTTTTGCCAAAAAAAATACTTATTATTATTATATTATTTTGAGTTATCTGTGTGTTATTCCGGGATACTTGTATGAATCGCTTGGCTGATCGTTTTTTGAATTACACAGACAGGCACTTCTTAAAACAAAACAAAATATTGCATTCCACAAATTTACAATAATGAACTTTTTCATAAACAAACAAAATCAAGACCACTTTTTTGACTTTTCAATAACAATCTAATAAAATAGAAAATAACCATTTTCAATTTGAAAATGAAATTAATGTAAATGTTGAAATCCAGATAAGTGATTTCAGAGTAAAGCCTAGTACTCAACTTTGTGTGAAATGAAAAATAAAAGCGGTTTTAAATTCACGTGAATACCCATTGTGACACCATAACTTATTCTCCACGTGAATTTTCAGTCCACAGTATGGAAATTTTGAATACTCACTTTGAATGAAAACAGAAATTGATTTGTATGAAAGTTTTTCTGGTAGAATCTTGACAAAATGCTTACGAAGACTATTTTCAATACCATGGTTTCTTATCTTTGCTTGATGGTTACACTTTAAATTCAAAAATAAACGACATTTAAGTCCAAAATAATTCCTAATGTTTTTTTATTAAATTATTTGAACTTTTATTTTGAGATTAATAAATTAATTGACAAATGTCACACTGTTCCACAAAGTTATTTTTTTCCTAGTGGCTGTACGTTGCGAAATGAAAATTATAAAATGAAATTGATTTTGAACCGGTTCATATTTCACTCTCACATTTGCGTACTCACCTCTCGTTTTGAATTCCATCGCTGTGAACTAAGTGTCACTTTTATATAGAAATTTCATTTTCACTCGAACTGAGTACTTGGCTTAATATGTATTATTCAATTCGGAAGTTCAATGTTAAAATAAATAAAAAGTCAACAGATTAAAAAAATGCGTATACGCCCGATTGTACCACTCTGCAAAACTACGGCATATTTACGACTTTACAATATGAGGTTAGTATGAGCATCAAGATGAAATGGTATCAGCAGATATTTTCTCTAAGGTGAAAACGTTCATTGGTTAACTTTCTTTACACTGGGTGCCAGCTGTACAAACATGGTTCAACATCGGTTCAAGATATTAACCTATATCGATTTTGGTGAATTAACTGATGCTTATCACACAACTATTTCTACCCTCATTAGTGAAAATCTCAGATTGATAACCTGTTATTCAACCGAACAATCGAAATCAATAGAGTTATTAAAATAGTTTGCGGTATCTGCCGAGGTTTTCAAATTTAGAGATTACTTAAATATTTAAATATATTCTAAATAACTTAACCATTTCAATAATCAATTTATTAGTCAGCTAAACGCCGCTTTAAATTTTAGAGTAAAGAAACGCATATTTAACCTCGTGATTAAGTGTAAGGACTATGTTTAGCCTGTCATTCTGACAGTTTATAGCAAAAGAGAAAAAGAATTTCCCGTACCATCTATGTTTATCGCTTTTAATTGAATCCAATTATTGTTCGGTCGTGAATTAGCAATAAACTATAATAGTCCAGGCAAATTAGGGTCAAATTGAAGCTTATGTGTGGAACGAACATGGTATCTTACACCCCGACTCCACAGCCCATGAACGATGTCCATAATCCAATCTATAATCCAATCCACAATCTGATTTGTATGGATATGTCACTGCTTGGACACGGATTTTTGCGACTCGATGGGATTTTTTTTTAGACATGTTCTATAGTGGAGTCGGGGTATTAGATAAGATAATTATTTTTATTTATTAAAAAAAAATATTTTTCATACGAGTTTTGCTCTTTTAAAATCGCTACAAAAGTTACTCAAAAATAAAATAAATATCATAACGATACTTTACGATAGTTAGGGTAAGTATGTGCGAAAAAATTTGCACCAGCTTAAATGTCTAACTTTGACCACAGTATTGATGCCAAAATTTCGCGGTGCACTTAATTAATATTATCGCTTATGCCGAAACTATCAGTCCGGTTCGATATTTCATTTTCTAAATTTTCCACATTTTTATTGGAGTTGGACCATTTTGTATCTTCCAGTTTAGCGCTTCTAAACTACTCTGTTTTTTACAGATGTTTTCCGACTTGAATGCTATATACCACACAATTATAACATCAGAAAGTTTTATATAAATGTCATCTTGTGGAGAATTTCATAACAAACAAATTTTGTCTTGGTATTTTTTTTTTCCTAAGATACATATTTCCAAATTAACATAGGAAAATAACAAAAAACAGGGTGTGAATTATGTACTTTTCTGCACGTTTTAATTTTTCCTGCACACAGCACATCTTTTTGAGCGGGAGCAACCTCATATTATCATTGTTTATAATATTTTTGATCGAATCCCACAAAAATACTAGATACTATATGTTACATCCATGCCAAAATCTAAATTTCCTGGACTATAATAATACTAAAATAGTTAACTATATAAAATTGATTAATTCCTGCCGAGGTCGGCTCTCGCACTTGACAACATCAGCGAAGCCCTTTTCTGTTGTTGTATAGATAGCAATTTAAAGGTGGGAAAAATAAAAATTTCGTTCATCCAATCCTCGTCCAAAATGTATGTCATCAAATATATGGGTGCCCCATCAAGAGGGCCGGATTTAACTTTGCCGCCATTTTGTTAATACAAGTTGTACGATGTTTTTTTTTTACTGTTGCCAGGTACAGACCACGCGATTTAAGAATATGGAGAAGTATTTAAATTTTAAAATTTTAAATTTTGCGGTTAGTTCGCCATTTACGTAAAGTTTTCGGTCGCAATAAAAAACAAAACAAACAACTGTGGCGGAAATGGCGGAAAATTTAAATCTTCGGAACTCATAATTAAATATGGATTTTTTGTTTCCTTTTGTTTATTTGTTGACTTTTTATAGAAACACAAATGTCATTTCCATCCACAGGAGCTGTCTGTTTATATATGAAGGATCGTCGACTATAATGAAGGATCGGATCGAAAGTGAACTTACATCATTAACCGTGCAATCGCATTGCAAATACACTTAACAAAAGTCTTTGACCGATAAAAGCTGTTCAGTAATTAAGTTGTTGTAAATCTTATGTGACAAAAAGCTGGCATGTAATTTATCATGATTTTAAACACGCGACAACCGAAAAAAAAATACATACCAACATATCGATCGGAATGACAGTCATTGCTCATAATGGAGTTGTAATGATTATGTAAGGTACTCATCTTTCCTTTCAGCACGTATATACGAGTACCTGTGTTCAAATAAATCAGATGAAAAAAAAAACCATAGCAAAGTATGATTTATCGATTGAACATGCAACGAATGGTGATGGTAGTGGTGGAAGGAATACATCAAAGCCAAAGCCCATTTTGTTCGGCCTCCGCAGAGATCTTATGATGAGTATCTTTATGGGCGGCATTTACCCAAAGTAATCGACAACAGAACACACACTGCAGGCTGCATCCTGGATCTTGATTCTTTTTTTTTATTTTTGAAAAATATAAGGATAAAGGGTAATATTAATCAACATGGCATATATAATATGTGTGTGTTTTTTTGCATCGGAAATAAATTCCCAGGTTAATGAAAGGCTTAGCAAAAAAAAAATTACAATAGCTGCGGCACACGTCCATTTGAAAGATTAAAGATAATTCCCACCCCAGAGAAGAGCAAAAAATCATGACCTGTGATTTCGGACCTGTGAGTCAAAAATCACAATCACTACCTGTGACCGATTCACAAATAAACTGTGATTGCCTTAAATGTGATTTTTGGTATTCCCACAAACAAATATTTTGATGAATTAATTAGTTTTATCGCTTTTTATTCCAATGTTGAATTTTTGGATGGAGATATTATGCAATTATTGATGCAATTATTTCTCACGTGTCGTGTTGGTTTAACTTAATGTTAATACTGTGGTTGCCTATTATTCACCAATGCATCACTGGACCTTAATTTTATGTTGTTCATGGGTCATGTTCCTTTTTCTTCTTTCCCAACAAGCGATTTCCATTCTTTTGTCTGGCAACACTAAGCTACCGGGAGGCCCGTATTTCCCTTTGACTATCAGACATCTCTTTTGGATATATTTACTTTAACCCATTTAGAGATTGAACTTTGAATTCTTTGGGGGTGGTTGTGACTTGTGAGAATGATGGCACATCTGCTAGCGAACCCCTAATGAGTCTCGTTAGTAGTAGGGTTTTCACGCCAGCTCTTCTGATTTTAGTTTTTCAATATTAAATTCTCTCCATGAATAGTGGCTCTCAATATTATTGTCAAGCTCTCCTTGGTGACTGTAAAATTGCATGTAACCATTTTAAATAAATAGTAGGAGGTTAACAACTCCTAAGGAAATGTTTAATGTTTAATGTGGCTGCCGATTTTGTATCTTCTCCCCATCAACTCTGATTTTCTGTCTGTTGTTTTAAATTTAAGTTGTGTCAATGCACTCAGAGAACAACATCAGGCAAACATTTAACAAAATATTATCTTGTTAAATTACTAAGGTGCAATCTCTTTTATAAATTTACCAAAAACCCAAACGACTACACAATTTTAATATTATTGTTGTAAATAATAGTTAGCCGGAACCACACTTGTCGCATGTGGTGTGTTGTGTCGCTATCGCTACAATGTAATTCATATCCGTAGAACCACATTTGTCTTGTGTGTCGTGTTGTTGTGTGGCGTATAAACTTTATGGACTGACCGCGACACAAGACTCTACAACACAACATACGAGAAAGGTGTGGTTCTGGATTTAATGTTGTGAAACGACACTTTTGAATTAATAATTTTTATATTTAAATCTACAGGAAACTATTTTGATGAAATATTGGTTGATTTAAGAAGACCATCATTATGTTACTACAAAATGAAATTCTAGTAAATAAAAAAATTCTCTAGATTTTGATATAACCGAAAATGTCAATTTTCACTTGAAATTTTTAAAGATTTTTTTAGATTATAATAGATTTATTAATTCATAAAAGTTATATTTACAAAAACATTTGAGTTTAAACTTAAATCTTTTGAGGCATGGCCGGAAGGGCCGTCAGCCAGATGATAACCTAAATTAATATTATTTCGAATTTTTGTATTCTGATGGTGCTTTATATACAATTTAAAATTTAAAAGTCTTCTATTATTATCTGTATTCTATAATTAAGTGCTATTTTTAAATACTGAGATAGTTTTTGCCAATCTGTTCCATTTAGAATTGCAATGAGTTCCGCTTGTTCCAAATAATTTGTTTGCCAAATCTGTCGCCGAATTTCTTCTAGAATCGGGCACCTTGCGATAAAATGCAGTACGTTTTCCCTTTCGTTAGTGTTGCATTGCGATGTGGAATGAAATTTAGAGGCAAAAGTTCACCTCTCGCCCTGAAAATCAATGATATTGTTTCACTGTTATGGGTGTCCTTGAAGTAGTTGGATTCTCTTAAATCGTGATGAAGTTGAGGGTAGAATTCCCTATGCAGTGAACTAGTAGCTTGTTCTATACTTTTCTCTCTTGATTTGGAGTGAAGCTTTTCCAATAGATTGTGAAGATAAGGCCTCCATTCTTCTAGATTATCTAAAGTTAGATTGAAAGAGAGTTCACAAGTGTCTGTTAAGTTTTTCCATTCCTGAAACCATGAGCTTTGCAAATTTATTATCGAGACAGCAATCTTTCTTGCAACTTTATCGACGTGGCTGTACATTAGTTTGGTGATGTAGTTGAAGTGCAGTTTAAGAGATGAAAGATATGATGGTGATAATCCGGTTTCGATGAGAAGCATGTTGTTAGGTGTTGTGTCTGGTAGTCTGAACTGCCTCTTTAGAAAGAACCTCAGGAGTTTTTCAGTGGTTTCAGATTGATTCCAGCCCCATGATTCTGCAGCATACAGCATTATTGATTCGGACGTTGCGAGAAAAATTTTGTACTTTGCACTAAATGGAAGGTCCTTGTTGCCGTACACATTTTTCCATACCGTCCCAATCGCATTTTTGGATGAAGAAAGTTTTTTTACTACGTGTTTTTCTAGGTTTAAATTGCTCGTCACAGTGTAACCAAAGTATTGGTATTCCCTAATAGTTTCGATTTGGTCTACTCCATAATACCATTTCTCATTTGCAGCCAATCGCCCTGATCATCTCCGAAAAACCATTGTTTTTGATTTGTCAAGGTTCACTGTTAGATTCCACTTCGAACAGTAATTCGGTAATTTGTTGATCATTAACTGAAGAGTTTCAGGAGATTCAGCTAAAATGACAAGATCGTCTGCGTACATCAGAACTTTAATCCGGAACCCATCAATCGTTATGCCACACGGCATGTCTTTTATTAGGTCCTCGATATAAAGGCAAAAAGCTGAAGGGCTGAGATTGCAACCTTGTTTCAATCCTACTAAGGCGAGAAACCAATGAGATAGATATTGCCCATCACATACTGCATACGTTGTTTCTTTGTAGATGGCCTCAATTATTTTTCCAAATTTTAGAGACATCCCATCTCTAAACAATTTAAAAATCAGAGCCTTTCTGTCGATGAAATCGAACGCGGCTCGGAAGTCAATGAAACATGCGTATAGTTTTTTTCTGTCTACGAAGATATATCTCTGCAATGTTTTCCTTTTCTAAATCCAATTTGGAATTCACTCAGAATATGGTTACCTTCAATCCATGCTGTGAGTCGGTTTCTTAGAATTTCCATGAAGATTTTGGGCGATGAGTTGAGAAAAGCAATACCTCGATAGTAAGATGGGTCCGCCTTATCTCCTTTTTTTGTATTTGGGAAAAACTATAGATTTTCTGAAAGCATCTGGTGTTTCGCCTGTAGTGAAAATATTATTGTACACTTTTGTGAGAAGTATTAGAAACTCCAATGTTGCGTATTTCCAGAATTCATTTGGGATCCGGTCAATCCCCGGAGCTTTGTTGTCTTTTATTTTGGCTACAACTGCTTCGACTTTAGAGATGGCTATTTCTCTATCTAGAATTTGGTTTTCGACATTTGGTCTAGCGGAGGAGCAAAAAGTTCGGGGTTTAATTGTCCTTCAAAATGCTGTCGTAGAGTTTCTGCGGGCAATAGTGTTTTTGTTGCAAAAGGTTTTCCCTTTATATTTTGTATTCCTTTCCAAAATTCCGAGGAGTTTTTGCAGTATGTCAGGCTTTCTGCTTTGTTTTTGGAGAAGTTAGCTTTTTTGCATCTACATAAGGCTTTGTATGCTCGATTTGCTTCCAGATAGTCTTCTTTCAAAGAATGGGCATTGAAATTTTGGAATAGATGAAGAAGGGCAAAAGATCTTTTCCGGGATGACTCACATTTCTTATCATACCAGGCCCATTTTATTTTAAGGGACTTGGGTTTTGTGATATGTGAGACCGCTGTCGATGTTATCACGCTCTGCAAAGATTCCACCGTTGGCGAGTGCTCATGTTGACCGTGTGCTGTAATACTGCGGTTGTGTTTTGCCTGATATATTTCAACGCGATTTTTCTGCCATTTAAGTTTACTTACTTACTTTTGATGGCGCTCACAGCCCAGGATGGGCTTCGGCCTCAACTAACAAGCCCCTCCAGCCAGCTCTGTCCCTAGCTAGCCGCTTCCAGTTGCGCACACCGAGTGCTTTGATGTCGTCATTCACTTGATTGCGCCACCTGTTACGGGTTCTTCCTCTGCTGCGTACCCCATCGGGGTTGGATTCGAAGACTCGTCGGGCAGGTGCGTTGCTGTCCATACGCTCCACGTGCCCCAGCCATCTAAGCCGCTGTATTTTCAGCTTTTTGACCAGGTCAACGTCGCTGTATAGCCCGTATAGCTCGTCGTTGAATCTTCTCCTCCATACTCCTTCGATACACACCGGACCGAAAATCACACGAAGAATCTTCCTCTCAAAGCACCCTAGCAGATTTTTATCCGAATCTTTCAGTGTCCATGCTTCTGACCCATAAAGCAGGACCGGGATGATTAGGGTTTTGTATAAAGTCTCCTTGGTTCTCTGAGAGAGGGCCTTACTACTTAAATGCCTTCTTAGACCGAAGAAACAGCGGTTGGCAAGAGTAATTCTTCGCTTGATCTCTGCACTGATGTCATTCTGCGATGTAATAGTGGAGCCCAGGTAGACAAAGTCCTTGACAACTTCGAAGTTATATCTGTCCATCGTGATATTTTGCCCGAGTCGACGATGTTGAGATTCCTCTCTCGATGACAGCATATACTTCGTCTTGTCCTCATTAACCGCCAATCCCATTCTAGCCGCCTCCGATTCAATGCTCGCAAATGCCCCTGCCACAGCTCGCTTCGTTCTGCCGACAATGTCTATGTCATCCGCATATGCAAGCAATTGAACGGACTTTTGATAGATTGTACCGCTGGTGTTGACATGTGCGTTGCGTACAATGGCTTCAAGAACGATGTTGAATAGGTTGCATGATAACGCGTCGCCTTGCCTCAATCCTTTCTCAACATCAAAGGAATCGGTGGTGTTCTTACCAATTTTGACGGAGCAGCGAGATTTCTCCATCGTCATCCTGCACAAGCGGACGAGTTTGGCAGGGATGCCGAGACTCGACATGGCTCTGTATAATTCGTCCCTTTTCACGCTATCATACGCGACTTTAAAATCGATAAAAAGGTGGTGTGTATCGATCTGGAATTCCCGGGATTTTTCTAAAATCTGTCGGAGTGTGAACATTTGATCGACGGTTGACTTGCCTGGCCTAAAACCGCACTGATAAGGGCCGATCAGATCGTTGACAAAAGGTTTTAAGCGGTCACACAGGATGGCCGACAAGATTTTATAAGCGACGTTTAGGAGACTAATTCCTCTGTAGTTGGTACATTTCAGAACATCTCCCTTTTTATGGATGGGGCACACTATACCGAGGTTCCATTCATCGGGCATACTTTCCTCCGACCAAATTTTGCAGATGAGCTGGTGTATGCTCCTAGCCAATTCATCTCCCGCTGATTTAAATAGTTCGGCTTGTAAGCCATCCGCACCTGCAGCCTTGTACGACTTAAGTTTGGATATCGCCAGCCGAACTTCGGTTAGGTCGGGTGGACGGAACTCTTGGCCATCATCGTCCAAGTTGAATGGAGCGTTCTGCCTATTAGCGGCATCTTGGCTGTCTTCGCCATTAAGCAGTCTAGAGAAGTGTTCTTTCCAGATCCTCAGCACTGACTGTGTGTCTACTACCATATTCCCACTCTCATCTCGGCAGGCTTCCGTTCTAGCCTTGAATCCTTGGGTGGATCGCTTCACCCTCTGATAAAATTTTCGAACATCTCCCCTACCGCTACAACCCTCAATAGACTCTACCGCCCGCTTCTCGTGCTCTCTCTTTTTCCTCCTGAGAAGTCGGCGTTCCTCTTTTCGTTTCAGCCCGTTGAGCTCCCGGGCCACTCTCTCAGCAGCTCTTGTTCGAGTCTGCAGCATTGCCTGGTAGGCCTCGTCCTTAGCTGCATGCGCTAGCCGGCACTCCTCATCGAACCAGGGGTTTCGTTGTATTCGCCTAGTGAAACCCAGCACATCAGAGGCGGCACTTCTAATGGCTTGTTGACAGTGTTCCCACTGGTCCTCTGCACTTGATGCTGGTAGCGGACCTCCTGAGAGATTAAGAGTTACGTGGTCTGCAAAAGTTCTGGCAGTCTCTTGCGATTTAAGCTTCTCGACATCGAATCTTTTCACAGCATCTGCTCTGCGTTGTCGCGTCATGGATATCCGCATACGTAGTCTAGCTACCACCAGGTAGTGATCCGAGTCAATGTTGGCCCCTCGGAACGTTCGGACGTCCAAGATACTGGAAGCATGTCTCGCGTCTATCGCAACGTGGTCGATTTGGTTGACGGTTACTTGATCACGCGACCGCCAAGTCCCCTTGTGTATATTGAGGTGTGGGAAGTAGGTGCTTGAGATGATGACATTTCGCCCCGCCGCAAAGTCTGCCAGCCTGTGTCCGTTGCCGGAAGTTTCGTCGTGTAGGCTGTGTCCTCCGACTATCGAACCAAAGATGCCCTCCTTTCCGAATCTTGCGTTGAAGTCACCAAGAATGATCTTCACGTCGTACTTCGGGCACATATCATACGTTGTCTCCAAGAGATCGTAGAATGCTTCTTTGGTTGAGTCTTCTCTCCTTTCATGGGGGGCGTGAACACAAATCAGCGAAATGTTCTTAAATTTGCCTTTGATGCGGATTGTGACCAGGCGCTCGCTTACACTTCGGAAGCCCAAGACTTCTTGCCTAAGTCTTCCCCTTATCACAAAACCACAACCCAAGAGCCGCTGACCCTGTTCCTTCAAGCACCCGCCGTAGTAGATGTCACACGTTTTCAGTCTCTGTATGCCCTCTCCATCCCATCGCACTTCCTGGATGGCTGTTACGTCAGCCTTTAGCCTGTCCAGGTTCTCCACTAATTGTTCGGCTGCACGTGTTCTGTATAAGGACAGGACGTTCCACGTGCAGATCCGAAATTCATTGTCCTTGTTCCGTTTGCTAGGGTCGTCAACTTTAAAATCATCCATATCCGAGGCTTGTTGTTGTTTCGGAAGTTTAGGGAAAAACAAATTTTCTGTTTCGAGTTGCAGTTGACTATCTGAATATACCGTGGCTAGAGTTGTAATTAATGGCATGTGATCATAATATATCTGATAATCCACTTCAAAATCTAATAAATTGCAGACCAAATCAGTGGACATGATAATATAATCGATAACAGACTGACCTGGGTTTCTGATAAAAGTAAGTTTACCTTCTTCATCTCCTTTTTGAGTACCATTCATTATAGCCAAATCAAAAGAACTTCCCATTTCCAAGATCATTTTTCCCCTTGCGTTTATTTCTGCGTCTTTAGACTTTCTTGGGACAGGACGGCTTCCAAAAGATACGCATTGTTCTTGTCCGGTTCGCGCGTTAAAATCCCCTTATAGGACGCAATGCTTATCTACCAATATTTGCATTGTGTCGTGTAGATGAGTAAAGTCCGTTTGCCAATGCGAACAATTTAAATATACTGGGACTAAATTTATAGTTTTTTTTATCGATTAGTATCTATAAGTATTTGAATTCATCTATTTCTTTAAAAGTGCACTTGATTATCGACAATGATTTTTAACGCCATAGACTTGAAATTTCATTTTCGTTAAATAGCAAGTTAACTCATCATTTCATATAGTTATTTTTACTTTTGTTTACCTGATCAAGTATACCTAGATTTTGATTAACTTAACACTGTATCTGTTTAACAGAGTAACAGGACAACTGGTTAATTATGTCAAGGGTTTTGTTTAACTACATAACAAAGGTAAGCAATGTGAAAATAACAGCTTAACATGTTAACATGTCTACTGGTTAAATTAAGCTTAAAGTCAAATAAATCACACTGGCAAACGCTGACAGCTTAGTTAATTTATGAAGATTTTTGGGTTGATTTTGTTATTATTTTATTTTATATTTGGCAGTTCAGAGGCTCTCCCAAATTGACGCAAAATATTCGCTGATGACGGCTGTTTTCTGTTTTTTAGCGTTGTGTATTTGTCAATTTTTGTTATTGTTGTGAACGATGCGCTCCGATTTCGCGTTGGTTAGGGAAAGCTTTAAACTTAAAAAGGTTACAATTTTTACAATATTAGCTTGATTTAATTCAACTACACGTTCAAATCTTGTATCTTGTTAAATATTTAACACCCTTAACCGTGTTGGAATGTAAAATAGCCTAACAATTGATTGATTTTTGCTTAATTCCGCCCGATATTTTCTCTGAGTGTACCTCTTCATTACAGTCCTGTATCTGAGAACCACTGGATTAAAATCTTAAAAGCTTGGCATCAACAAGGTAGTGATCGCAGTCAATGTCAGCTGATCTGTAGGCACAATCAAAGAAGAACAACTTTTCAAACAACTGTTTAAGAATTGTCATTTCTTTCGATACACAATTTGAAATTATTATAACTGGGATCAAACGCAATGTCTCGTAATTCCAATTAAATCTATTTCAAAGACTTCCAACGATAAAAAAAATATTTAAAATGTTACTTGAGAGAACAACCATAGTTCGTCCGACACCAAACACGTCTCACGGTCATCATTTTTTCGAATCGCGATTGCATTGTGCTTGCGCTCCATTGGATTCTGATGCTGTTTGAACTGACTGCGACTGTCATCACATTCTCAGGTGCTGCAAATTAGTAGTTATTTTCATTATTAATTTAATGACAGCAAGTCGATGCAAGTAATGGCGGAATTGCCACGGCATTTCAATCGCGACTTGTGGATTTTGTTTGTGCTTCAATAAGTTACCATCTCCACCCCTCCCGCCACGTATATGACAGCCGACCATTGCGCTTCTTTTTTGTGCAGAATTTCAATTTCCCATCCATAAAACTCGACATGGGGTGCTACTTGTGAGCGGAATGGATGCCTTCAGCCATGCACGCCAGTCTTTTACTCGCGTGACGACAAAATAATAATTGTTACGACGAATGGCCAAAGAGGCATCGAGCACCAATGACATCTCATCCAGCCCCAGCTGAGTTTTCTCAGAGGAGACCAATCCCCTCGCCATTACAGTTGGCTCAGCAAGAGTCAAGGAGCATCAGCAGAGTAGTTTTACAACGGCAATTAATTTGATTGAGCTTGCCACCGAACAACAGTATCGTCGGCAATTAACCGTCGCCAAGATCAAAGCCATCATCACCGCCTCCGATGTTGTACGACCAGCGTTGGAGACGAAGTGGTGGTTGTAGGTACTTGGAGCAAGAGAATAAAAAACAAAACTGGTGGTGCCACTGAAAAGGCAGAGGGGCTATTATGAACTTTTTTTTCACTATTTTTTCCACAACCACTGAAGTATCAGTCAGTCGAGTGGCAATGGTGTGTTCTGTTTGTTCCCATGATGGTGGCTGGCAAAATGTCGCAAAATGTTAATTCGACTTAAGTGAAGCAAGCGAAACATGCTATTACAAACACGCTTTGCGAACAACTTATTTGAAAGTCATTCCAGATGTATGTACATACAATTATCAGAAGATGAATACAGCAAGTAGGATTGGAAAGACATACAAGCCAGTCATTGTGACGACCTGTTTTTTGTTGTATTATAATTGATAATTTTGTTGCCATTTAAGACGATATCTTTATTTTATTTGTTTTGTGAACGATTAATTTAAATTTCTTGCAATTAAATGGGAAACAAATGTGGTTAATGACGCCTTGTCTGGCGATAAAATAAAAAAAATGTCAAGTGAAAGTAATTAGGAAATTACGATCGAGGAAAGATGACATAATAAATATTTGTATGTGTTCACATAGTACCAGTGGATGGAATTTAAACAACATGAAATTAGGACACAGAGAATGTGCTCTCAGTATCTGCTCCATTTTATTCAATTCACCCAATGTCTATATTAGTTTTAAATAGTCGGCAATATTCTTTTTTTATTTGAATAATTATACTTTAGGGACCGGTTATAGCGATCAGGAAAACGAATAAGGAAAAACATTTAAATGGATTTTTTGCTACACTAATCGATGACAAATAACTTTTTTTTGATCAAATAAAATTTAAAATTATCTTTTGTTAGAAATGTATTTATTTATTTTTCTGGTGCAAATTCATTTTTCGTGCCAGCTGATCGTAATTTCCCACAAAAAAGAACAAAAAGTTCCAATGATTTGAGTTCCAATTTCACTCATACCACTGACAGAATTGCAGACGAAAAAGTTTTTCGTGTGCATTTCAATCAGGAAAACTTGGTGGTAGGCCGGCCAACTGACATATTTTTTCCTATTCGCTATAAACGGCCATCAGGAAAAAATATTAAATTTCATACTATTTCAACTTTTTCTGATGCGTTTTCTTGATCGCTATAACTGGCCCCTTAGTCAAGATTAAGACAACAAATTTTGTTGTCTAATGCCATTTTCGCTGGATCATCTGGATTTGGAAGGACTCTGAATGCACCCGAAAGTTCTTCTGACAGTTCTTCTTGACGAAACATCAAAACCAGATGCATACGCTTACATGCGCAAACTGTTAACGTAAGAACCACGACACGTAATCTTTTGTCATTTAATTTTGGTTAGGCGCCAGTAGTAGCTTTCATTGAAAACCATTACTGAAGATTATTTCTTTCAATTTGTATGCACTCAAAAAAATAAAACTGATGGTGTTTTGGTACCAAAACGAAGCTTATAAATTATATTCATACATACTTACATGTCGATTACAGAATCCGCAAAATTACATTTCTGGGGAGTTAACTCGATCCGCAATTACTTTGGTGCGGATTTGAAATGTGAAAAGTTATATGGAATACGGATGAACTATTCAAACTACGATAACGACATTCCATATAACTTTTGATATTTCAAATCCGAACCAAGGCGGATTGCGTAAACTCCCCGGGAATACAATTTTGCGGATTCTGTAATCGATATGATAATTTTTTGTCAAAAAAATATTTAATTTGCTTTGCCACTTTCTTAAAAAATCATTTTTAATTTTCGAAATCGATTTCACCCTTGAGTTCTGCATAAGTGTTTTGGAAAGCGGTACTATTGAATAAAATGTTCCTTCGAAAGGATTTTCATTGTTCCTTAAGTTTCTGCTGATAATCCCCATTTTATTCCTAAAAATTGTAGATAAATTAACACAATACATAATCACAAATAATGTAAATATCCAGTCTCTGCACATTTTTGAATAAGAAGTCTTTTAAATATATTTTGCAGGCAACAAATAAAAATATTGTGATTAATTAATTTGCATAAACTGAATGCGAAAAGACTGACAAAATTGAAACAATTGACAAAAATGGAAAAATGTTTTTTTTTAGTTTATCTTTGACATTCAGCATTCACAATTGAGCTTTTTACAAAGTCAAAGGTGACAGCTAGCACTTTTGTGTGTTTGACAGATTCTCAAAAATCTCTATAGCAAACAAAATTCACAAGAGACAATAGAATTATTTACCACAGCGAATGATATTGAATTCACCACTATGTTTTCATTCACTGTACGAAGAAAACATAATTTTGGCAAATATCTTAAAGCCTCATTTAATTTGTATTGCTTTCATATTGATTGCAAGTAAGGCCGTGTGTCAACTGCATTAAAAGTGCGTTAAATTTGATCCCATAGCTAAATTTTGACATTACTGAGGTGAATACAGTCGTCAAAATTTAACCTGCTCAGGAGCTCGTTAAAATTTTAACAAGTGGATAAATTTTGACGTTTGTATTAAGCTTCTTGCACATTACTTACACCATCGACCTATTATACCTGGACTGCTAGGAGCCAACATCACGATTCATTGAATTATTTGTCAAATTAATTCTACTCGACTGAATGTGCTAAATGTAGGGTAAAGGTGTCGACAGTGGATCAGGATATACAGTGAATCATTTGCTTTTATGCTGTCACTTTTTATTTTAAAATGAATCTGAAAAAGAGAAAAGAACACATTTTTACTTCCTCTCACATCTCACATCACAGTCTGCGCGATCCTGTTTTTGAAATTGGTTTTCCTCTTAATTTAATTTTTAAAATGGGAAAATCGATTTATTATCCCTGATTCATTGTGTACCATGCACTGATTCACTGTAAAAACCCATGGTTCACAGTGAATCACATGAATATGTTTTTTTTCAAATTAAATTTTTATATTTTCGTGATCGATAGGGCTTTAAATAAAGTACCTTAAATTAAAAATAAAACATTGAGAAAGTTGTGGACAAAAAACTGATATCTTTTGATTATAATTGTACGAGCAACAGTGCAAGAAGTAAAAAGTGATCTACTGTTGACACCTTTACCCTACATAAATATCAGACAAAACTACTCACACACACATAAATATTTTGACATTACTGAGGTGAATACAGTCGTCAAAATTTAACCTGCTCAGGAGCTCGTTAAAATTTTAACAAGTGGATAAATTTTGACGTTTGTATTAAGCTTCTTGCACATTACTTACACCATCGACCTATTATACCTGGACTGCTAGGAGCCAACATCACGATTCATTGAATTATTTGTCAAATTAATTCTACTCGACTGAATGTGCTAAATGTAGGGTAAAGGTGTCGACAGTGGATCAGGATATACAGTGAATCATTTGCTTTTATGCTGTCACTTTTTATTTTAAAATGAATCTGAAAAAGAGAAAAGAACACATTTTTACTTCCTCTCACATCTCACATCACAGTCTGCGCGATCCTGTTTTTGAAATTGGTTTTCCTCTTGTGTTTGTGAAAGTAAATTTTTTTCTATTTTGTTTTCGATTTGATTAAAAAAGTGTGTGTTGTAACTTCATTTGGGTTAAATATTTGTACTTCTGACTTAATATTTTTTGTTGATTTTTTTACTTTGGTGAAATAGTTTATAAAATATTAACATGTTTTTTAAAAAAAAAAGTGGATCAATTGAAAGTGGTACACAGTGAATCAGGGAATTTTGTATGAAATTTGATTTTTTCATATTATAACTTTTCTAATTTATTTTATTTATTAGTTCTTTAATAGTTTTATGTTTTCTTTTGCTTTATGGACAGAAAAAAGTAATTTTGTATCAACTAATAAAAATAAATAACGTACAAAAATTTTTAATATAATTTTTTTGCGAATTCGAAGAATTTGGGGCGACTTTCCATTAAGGGCGCACGGCTAGAATTTTGATTTTTTTTAACAGTGAGCTAGGGGTTCTATAGAACAGCTTTAAAACATTACGGTGAGGAAAACACCCTAAATATGATTAAAAAATGTTTAAATTTTTCGATTTTGGCACTTTTTTTCGCACTACTCAAGTTTCCCTTAAGATAACACACATTTTCACAGGCGAATCCTTTTTTTTGGGTAGGTTAAATAATTTAATTCAATAATTTTAATATCAATAAACTTTTACTTCAGTTTTTAATAAACATTTAAAGTTAGAAAATTGCATGAAATCTGAGGCCACTAAATAAAAAAAATCATACAATTATTTTGACAGTTCTACTATTCAACAACTTTGCTATGATAAGTGTTGAATGGCGTGTGGGATTTTATTTTGGGACTTTTTGTTGGGAAGTTTTTTGCGAATTAGGATATTTTTTTTTTCGATAAAAAGTAGGATTGGGTGGGCTGCTTCGCGGGTTTAGGGATTTTAACTCCCTTTTCGGGTCCTCAGTCCCGCTCGAGCGACTCCGTCGCTCCACTTAGGGTATGCTCAGTCGTTTGGCAGGCGCCTATGTTGTCAGTCGATCTGTTATCAAAGTTTTTTGTAGTAAACAGTACCTTGGGTGGCCCGCTTCGCGGGTTTAAGGATTTTAACCCCCTTTTCGGGTCCTCAGTCCCGCTCACGCGACTCCGTCGCTCCGCTTAGGGTATGCTCAGTCGTCTGGCAGGCGCCTATGCTGTCAGTCGATCTGTTATCAAAGTTTTTTGTAGTAAACAGTACCTTGGGTGGCCCGCTTCGCGGGTTTAAGGATTTTAACCCTCTTTTCGGGTCCTCAGTCCCGCTCACGCGACTCCGTCGCTCCGCTTAGGGTATGCTCAGTCGTCTGGCACGTGCCTATGAGCACTAGAAGGACCGCAAACTTCCCAAAAAAGAATAAAGAATTCCTCTTACTATTCAACGACAAAAAATAAATATTGTCAAAAACTCCCAAAAAAAACCCACATATCCCAACACTTATCATAGCACAGTACACATACTACACATGTATATACCCTGATGGTAAAGAACTGTCAAAAGAAAAAAAAACAGTGCATCGTGGTCGTCAATTGCATACATTTTGTATGAAAAATTGAAACTTTAAAAATTAATTAAAAATATAAATAAAAGTTTCCTCACTTTAAAATTGTGATATTAATTACTTTTAGTCATAAAACTATTAAATAAAAGTATTCGCGTGTTAAAATTCGTGCGCCCTTAAAGGAAAGTTCAGCCAAGAATTTTTCTATTTGTTTGTTGTTTTTATTAAAGAAAAATTAATCGATAGATTATTTAAAATACACTGCTTTTAAAAATATTAATTTTTAAAATGGAAAAATCGATTTATTATCCCTGATTCATTGTGTACCATGCACTGATTCACTGTAAAAACCCATGGTTCACAGTGAATCACATGAATATGTTTTTTTTCAAATTAAATTTTTATATTTTCGTGATCGATAGGGCTTTAAATAAAGTACCTTAAATTAAAAATAAAACATTGAGAAAGTTGTGGACAAAAAACTGATATCTTTTGATTATAATTGTACGAGCAACAGTGCAAGAAGTAAAAAGTGATCTACTGTTGACACCTTTACCCTACATAAATATCAGACAAAACTACTCACACACACATAAATATTTTGCAAATTCGTCTCGGAACATGAGAAAATAATTGATTGGAATCAAAAAGGAGTAGTACTGTTCCGAAATCCAATAGATTTCACACGCTCTAATTAACTAACGCTTATCAACCAAAATTGGCTTATTAGTAATATCCATGATTAGGAATTCATACTTTGGATTTTTCGAAAACAATTTGATCAACAATATGCACATTCGACGATTTCCCAATTTCAATAATAATTGATGAAAATGGGGTACACATTATCAAACCTGTTTGATGTCAAACACTCAACAGTATGAACAAAATTGTGAACAAAGAACGTGTTTGTCAAACAGAGAGTACACACTATCAAACGTGAACAGAATTATCAAACAGGTTTGATAATGTGTACCCCGCTTAAGGTTCTTCCAAACCAACGCCAAACATTCGGTGCGGCGGAGAAACATTTGCCGTTGGATTGAGCACTCTCATTTATCTACATGCAGAGAAATTTTGACTACCGAATGTTTTACGTCACACAATAGGCACTATTGTCACTTTTAATCAGTGAAACCATCTTCAATGCAACTTTTGTATGAGAATGATGATCGACTAGCAGTCCAGGTAGAATATCAATATCATTAGCATGTTCATTTTTGTTCAGTTCTGCGCATGTTGTCAAAATCAATAGTACACAATTTAAATTTTAAACAATCACAAAAAATTTGTTTTTGTTTACTGTGTACTTACACAAAGGGCAGCCATCTTGAAATTTGGAAAGCTGCACCTGATAATACCTTAGATATGTTTACTGTGGTCCAGGTATACTATATCCATGACTGCCACTGCCAAAATGCAATTTCCGCGTTCAAGATCGTATCCAAAGCGATAGAATTTTGTTGTAATTCCTTCTGAAAAAAAACTATTGCAACAACAAATCAAGGTATCGGAACATTTTTGGATAGGTTGAAACCGTCTCGGATAGGTTCCTTAATGCAAGGAACGTCAATGGAAATTTATGTTGTAAAAAATTCCATTTAATGCTATTGACACAGCAAAACACTTGAATTATATTCACCCCCATAAAAACGGAACAAATTTAACTGGGATCAAAATTAACCAAAATTTTAACGCAAATGACACACGGCCTAACATTGTCAATTTAAATACTTTTGTACATTACGTAGCTGTTATTAATGAATTAATTGTCACAATAATCGATCAAAGCAGAATATTTTAACCTATACTGTTTTAACGAACACTGACCACTTGAATTTTAATTTTAAAAAATGTTCGTAGTGTACTTCTATTATTGGAAACACACACCTAATCAAGAACAATAACCACGCGAACATGCTGCCATCTAGCTATAATATTTACTTAGTCCCACTGGTTTGTGTAACAAACTAAAATGGTTTAGTGATTTGCTAAGGTTTAAGAACATTTTACATTGTTTTCTGAACAAAAAGATGGTAGAAACCGGAAACACAATGGTTGCTTTTTTTTGAAATTTGTTAGCTTATAATTCAAATTGTAACGGATATTTTTTTTTTTTTTGTTCCCGAGAACTTTTCGCTTCGAAAACTGACTGACAAAATTTGAAAAAAGAAGTAAGTATAACTTTTTTGTACACCGAAATGTAACGTATTTAGATGAAATCTAACAGAGACCTGTAAATAATAAATTAATTTCCAAAATTCTTCATTCTATATCTCTGAACCTTTTTTATTTCCTTGAATGGAGAATTTGGTAAATCAAATGTTGTTCAATGTAAAATTTATGTTTTAAAATGTCGGTTCAATTGATTTTGTATTAAGCAAGTACAAAATAAGTTTACAAAACACTTTAAATGATAACTGTAAAATATATTTATCAGTCTATCACTTATTGTAGATATCAACTTAACCATAGAGCAGTACTATTACTAAAGGTTAAGTCTGTCTGAATAATAAAGCTTGCAGTAAACCATGTTTGATGATCTAAAGTCCAATGTTTTTAATCCCAACGGTTGATACCTCATGACTATGGCAAAGGAGATAATCAATATCATGCTGTTCAAACATAACTGAGTCTTTAAATAAACTTCACTGATAAGATATCATTGACAGTTATAGAAGAATGTGCAATAAAAAGTTTTAATGCTGAAGCAGCAAGCAACGCAAACAAAAAACATAAACGAACGTTCGCTTGAGTTATAATTAATTCAAGTAGATAATACTCCTTTGAATATTATAATTATACAAGTACTATTTTGAAGGACCAGGGCCCTCCGACACGCCGCCGCCGCCGCCGCGCCGGTCGCCGTTAGGCATACTTAAGGCACAAAGATTTATTTATTTTTCAAGCCGTGGTACACCCGGTTGATATACGCGTAATATTAATGATGTTCTCATCAGCCGTTACAAGCCGTTAAATATTGGAATGTTCTTCTTTTAGGAATGGTCTTAAAATATGTCAGATTATATTATTTAGAGCAGTTCTATTAGTTTTTAATGTTGTTTTTTTTACTTTGGTATAATTTTTATCACAAAAACACGGGAAGATGAACGTAATATTTTTAAACTGCAGTATCCACATTATGAAAGAATGACTTTTAATAACCTTCCAACCTTAAAACCTTCCCTAATGTTTTAAAAAATAGAACTGAAATTTTTGCAAATAATACCTAGATAACTTAACATAAAAGGGATCATTACAGTTACTATATAAAAATAATAACCAAAAACACAATACAGCCTCAAAAATTAATTTTTCCCCAAATTGAGGCAATTTGAATTTAAATGAAAGTTTACTTTTTAACTGACAAATAAAAATTAAAACACGTTTTAAGCTAAAAATTAACAAAGAAAATGAAAATATAACAATACAAATTATGCGTGCAGAATCTGAAAATTTTGTCGCTCTATGCAAAAATTGTTATTTTGCCTCCTAAAATGAAGATAAAATTCACGACTGGGTCGCACAAACTTGCTCTTTGCAAGACTTTGAGGTATTGACGATGTATGTTAATGGTTGAATAATGTAAAATATTAAAAACAAGTATTATATTTACATGTGGATATTAAAAAAAAGTTCAAAAACATAAAATTTTCTTTTTTAAATCTTAAATTCCTTAGCTTAGCTGAACAAAAAATATGCCAATAGACTTCTTGAACTAAAATTGTTGGTGACAATTTTTAAAACATTTTTAAGAAACAAATTTGGAAAACAAACTCAAAGTGATTGTTTGAGTATAGACAATTCAATTTCAGAAAATTTCATTTACCCATTTTTGATATTTCAAATTTTTTTTGTTATTCAAAATTTTGATATGCAATCTTATTTTAAGTTCTTAGGTGCATCTGCATAAGTAAATTCATTTTAATCGGTGTATCCAATAATATGAAAAGTGCTTCTATGGAATGAACTGTTAATAAGAACAAAAAAAGAATGTTTTCTAATTAAAAAGTAGAATGTTCCTACTTATTAAATATAAAATACGTACATACACCTTTTCTTGGAGCTGTTTTCGAGAAAAATAATATTTTTCTTAACGGCGGGTTTTCAACATTTGTATGGAAGAGGTACCATTGCTTCTGAATTTTGAAACATGACTTGTCAAATATTCTAGAAGATAGCAAAAAAACTATTTGATGCCAAGTATTAAGAAAATTAAGAACAATAATATTTATATTTTTGGCTAAACAAAATTGTATGACAGGTGCCGTTATTTTTGGTCTTAATAAAACATCAAAGCATGTGTGCATATTACCGACAAAAAAAACAATAAGTATGTACCAATTTTGAGAAAATCCATAGAGCCGTTTAGGCTATAGGAATAGGAATAGGAAAGCAGATAGAATTGCAGGACCCACTTTTTTTCGCACTCTTGCCATATGGCGTAAAAATAAACACCCAATTTTATTTTTGAATAACTTTTTTACTAATGTCGTTTTCGGTTGGAGGTTCTAGTCCGAGAGCATTTACTCAAAGTGTTTTATACCGCTTAAAATTTTGTGGCCATGTCGTTTGTATCAGTGCAAGCTACATGTCATCGGTCTGGCAGCGATATCGCGGCCTCAACACCACTAAAATGCACTTTCAAAGTGCAGCAACAAAAAAAATCCCTCTAAAAGCGCTTTATATGGCTCTAAAATTCCATCAGTACGGCCTTGTGCCTATACTAACTAAAATCCATCGGTCTGGCACCGATACCGTGGACTTAACACCAGTAAAATATCATTTCAAAATGCACTTTCAAAATGAATTTTTGTGGTCATTGGTCTGTGGTATTGCTGCCAGACAAATGGATTCTGGTTAGTATAGGCACAAGGCTTTAGTGATGAAAATTTGGAGCCGTATAAAGCTCTTTTAGAGGGATTATTTTTATTGTTGCACAATGAAAGTGCATTTTAGTGTTGTTAGGGCCGCGATATCGCTGCCAGACCGATGACATGTAGCTTGCACTGATACAAGCGACATGGCCACAAAATTTGAAGCGCTATAAAACACTTTGAGTAAATGTTCACCAGCTCTCGGGCTATTCGGAGTTACTCCTTTTTGAATCCGCTTACTCCAAAATAATTCGATTGGCTGTTCCGAGAAATGTTTTCGGAGTTTTTTTCTGTTCCGGATTTTATAAAGGAGTAGACCCGGAACACACATATTCATACATATATATAAACCACTTCATCGAATTATTTGTTAAATTAATTCTACTCGACTGAACGTGCAAAATATAAACAACAGCCCTATTCTGCCGTTGTGAGGCTCACAGGTCACAATTTTGTGTGAGCTTGTTTTTGTATAACGCCGTTACAATTTTGTATTCTGTGGGAGCCCACATAAGAAACCTCACAAGAACAGGGTGAATTGTTATCTGCCAAGGAGCAGATCATAATATTTAAGATTTTATGAGGCGAGTTCATCACGAGTTATGAGGTTATTGTGACTTGTGAGGCATCAGTGAGGTTGCCAGATTAAGGCTGTAAATATCAGACAATTTACTCACACACATAAACATCTCACAAATTAGTCTTGGAACAACAGAAAATAATTCGATTGAAATCAAAAAGGAGTAGTACTGTTCCGAAATCCAATCGAAAAGACATAAATAAAAATAATTATATTGAGCGAAAGAAATCTTTATTTTGCGGAGTTTAGAGCTTAATTGATTGTCTGTTTATATACTGCAGATGTCTAGTTCAACAATGTCAAATATGACTGACGTATATGAAGCCATTTGCAAAAATTATAACATCCTCCGATAAAGTGATTTAATATGATTGACGTACGACGCCATTTCCAAAAATTATAACATCTTTCGATAAAGTATTTAATTTTGCGCCACCTTGGAGAGAAAATCGCAAGTAAAAATAATAAAATCGGTTCCGCAATTTTGACGAGCGTTATTTTCAAAAATTATGAGTGGCCATAGAGGAAACAAAACTAATGTATTGTGGAAAAATTTGATTTTTTTCAACCAATCTTCAGAATAAATAATATGAACCTAAACTTAGCACATAGTTTGTTCTTTAAATAAGTATATCCTTTTATTTGTTTATGTATGTATATAACCATCAAATAAATCAAAAAAGAAGTTGTCTATGTTGGTTTATTACTACATTGCAGCCCTAAAATACATAAAAATTCGAATAATTCATACAAACTTTGGATTTAATAGGCGTGTTTTTTTGTGCCCTCTATGTTAGCTTGAGAAATAATGGCACAAAAAAACGCTCATCGTTGCTTAAGAAAAGAATTTGGCACCACTGATATAACAATGACATTGGCCGTGATCAAAAACCTATATAGAGCTATCCGGATAGGTTCGTGTTGTTGTAATCCCGTGTGATAGCTATCCATGCTATCCGAAAAATTTTGGTATCCGTTTGTATACCAAGCGAAATGTCAAAAACCGCTGACTGTAAAATTGAGATTTGTTTGCCGTCGTCGAGTTGTGTTTTTGATTTTTTCAGCAAAATAATTGAAATAAATATAATAAAATGCAAATTACTGTATAACAGCGAAGAATTTTGCCAAAAACTACTTTCAGGTAACCTATCTGGTTTTGGTTGTTCAGAAACCTATATGGATACGAAACTATATTAGATAGGCTATCGCATCGATTCTTGATCGCAGCCATTTTCTGACATTTTGGCTGTCAACTGTTTGTCAACAAAAAAAATTTAACAAAATATCGTTAAAATTCTGATAAATTAAAAGAAACGTCTCCTCCCTGGAACAGGTCTTTCTTTTATTTATTGGTTTATTTATTTCAAATTAATAATTATATTTCAACAAATAAAAAATGTTTGGTTTTCACCTTTTTGTCTGTCATATTTTTAACGATCAGTCAAACCGTGCTTCAAGATCCATCTGCCAAATTAATGAATTTTTGCATGAATTTTTGCCATTTGTTGAGAATTCATCGGAAAAACGTAGAAAATAGTATATGGAAGCACTGTTTTTATTTTAGCTGAATTCTTAAGCAGCGATGTTTATCACCGCGAACCAAGCACATTTTTTGTTGTATTTTACATGAACATTTTTTTTAAGCTTAGGGGCCAGTTATAGCTGTCGTTGAAAATCATCATTAAAAAAATATTAATTGTCAATTTTTAGAGATTTTGAAGAAAAAATAAATGATTATTTTGATGCAAAAGTAAAGCGTATTGACTTAATAATTATTACTAGGTGAAACAAAATTCAATTTGGCTCAACTTTTCTCATAAAATGACTTTTAATTTTTCAATGATGAACTACCTTACCAATAATCATTGAAAAAAATAGAAGCTACTTTATGGGGAAGATAAAGATCAAAATTAATTTTTTTTAGAGGAGAAATAATTTTGAAGTCGTAAGCTATATTTCTGCATTTAAGTATTCAATTATTAAACAATCGAAGGCCCCCAAAATCAACAGCTAACTTTTTCAATGATGGTTTTCAATGACGGCTATAACTGACCCCTTACATAGAGGGCACTAAAAAACGCCTAATATAAAGTGAAATCGTTCACTGTGGCGTATGTGGAATATTTTTATATAACTTTTTTTTTTTTGAATATTTTATACTCTGCATCTATAAGCGTAACTTTTAATAAATATAAAATGCGTTACAAAGGGCTAATATTAATTTATAGTTTTAAAACCAATTTCAGTAAATTTTAAATATCGTTTTATGATAATTGGTAGACAGTTCTTACAAAAAGAAACGGTTACCTAGATTTTATTTATTTAATCAATTTAAATTATTGTTTTTGTTGATCGTGTTATGTATTTAGGTAATGCGAATTGGCAACCTTGCATCTGGATTTATTTTTAAAGGCGTAACATACAACTCACACGCTGCCACAAACACCGGTTCATAGGTATAATTAATATAAAAAACAAAGTGAGTAAGCGTTGTCGAATACCCCTCCTGCTTCTTCTTTTCTTTGCCTAAATGTATTTCATCAATCTGAACGTATTGGCTCTTCTTTTTGCCTCTTCATTCTGTTTATTTATTCTTATTATTATTATTTTTTTTTTTTTTAATTTGTTTTGCAAGAAAAGCAAATACATATAAAAGAACAACGACAAAAAAGTATCCAACTTGATCACGCCACTTTTTGAACCTTGGACTATTATTATGTATGTATGTAGCCTCTGGTATTTTTTTTTTAAACTGATAACACAGCAGAATAAAACGCACGTCAGAGAAAATAAAAAAATATGAGGAAAATCAAGCAATGCTCCCGCCCGTTCCCAACCCCAACCCCAACAGCCACTTTTTTTTTGTAATACATGCGCCTACATAAAAATAGGAAAAATAAATAAAATGATTGTAAGAAAGAAGATTCTTCGAGTGCAGCAGCTCTATAATTAAAATGCACTTGAGAAAAGTATATCATTGTTCGTAATAGAGAAAGAATAAAATATAAATGCATTTTGTTGCAAGTGCTTTTGTCTTTGATTTTTTTTTCTTAACAAATTAAAAACTTAAACAATTAAAGTGAAATACAAGAATATTTGGTCATTGTTTCTCTTTAGCACCTCTCCATAGTGCATTCCCCAAAGCAAACCACCCCCCACCTTCCCGCTGTCTTGTTCTTATCTTACCTTACCTAACTTAACGAAAATTAGTCTTTAGTATTATATCTCTTCTGCCGATCATTTAGCTCTTACTCTTGTTCTCTTAAAAGTCTAAACCACACTCGCGAAATGATTGAATATTCAGCTTTTTAATGCCACATAATGCCAACTGTACCTACATTACTCGTACGTATTGACTTATGTGTCACAGTCAGAGTAGATATAGAATTTATATGGTTAATAGCTTAAGCCGGTTAGTTGATGCCGGGTGTTTTGAACTTTGGACCTCTCTCTGGTTGGAAACCCACTTTAGCCACCAAAACCAAAAATCATATCAATAACCTGTTGTGCTAGTCAACATTTTTTTTTTATTTAATGAGACAAATAAGCATGAGCAAGTAGGTTTATTTTAATGACTAAAAAGAAACCAACAATGTAAGGCACTTTTGGGGGATGTCTGTCTGAGTATTTATATTATTTATGTTTCGTATATTTTAGTTGCGATGTAATAAAGCTACTTAAAAGTCAAGTTATGATTTATAAAAAAAATTATAGGTAGGATTTTTTAAAAAATCTTATATTAAAAGATGCGAAAAGTATATTTTTTAAAAATGTAGAAAAACAAGAAAAACATATTTTTTTTATTGTGTCTCATCCGATAATAGGTACACCGCAAGACACTTTCGCAGTCTTTTTTAAACTATTGAAATAAGTGTTTTCTTCTAATTTAAATGAAATTCCAAATACTTATTGGTCTTAATTGACCGGAAACTTGTTGAAGTGGGGATGTGGCACTTTTGAGCCAAGATCAATATGAAACTGGTATCAAAATAAAGGCTCCAACAAACCAACGCGGAACATTCGCTCTGCAGGGTTCTGCTAAATAAGAACAAAAAACTCCGTCGTTGAATTTTCTGCGCAACTTTCGCGTTGGTTTGGGATGGGAGAGCCTTAAAACTGAGTTTTTGCAAACCGTCCAAAACTTGAAAAATTTTGCTGAGGAATGCGCCTGATTCATGTTTCTGTATTGTTTCAATTTTCTTAACTGACCTGATGAATTTGAAATTTGAGTTGTATCTGAGTAAATGAATACAGAATCATACGGCAATAACATGTCTTATAAGGTCGCGTCCTTGGGCTACGAATGGTTAGTATGTTATATCAGGGGGAATTAATTTAATTTCTTTATGATTAACAAATAAGCTTATAATCCTCATTTTATTAAATAAAAGTTACAGTTTTCTGTAAAAAAATAGCAATAAATTAGTGTCAAAGTAAATGCGATAAAATTGAAAAAAATTTCTTTCTTTCAGCTACTGAGCTACTGATGCTTCTTGTCAATTTGTATCAAAAACCTTTTTCGTATTCTTAGCGGCTTAGCAATATTTGAGGCAATAAATTGAAATTCCGTAAATGGAGACACTTTGGCAAGGGCAAAAGCAGCCATTTTGTTATATGTGAAGTGTTTTTCATTGTGAATTCATTTGAATTTATTCCTAACGTCTTCCCTTTTAAAATTTTTACTGAACACCATGCTTTTATTTATTTGCACTGTTTAAATACACACTGCAGCTTATTTTTTCCATTATTTGGCGATCTCAATCTTAAAGATCCGACCATTAGAAGTCAAGCTTTTCTCTTTTCACTCATTTTTCAAAACATTTTGAACAAACTAGCTAAAAATAACATGGAAAACACTGTGTTATTACGTCTAATTTTTATTTATTTAAAAGCGGTGCAAACCAATCGAGTTCTAACTTTGACTATCGAGTATGTGATGGAATAATATTTGTGCATGTACATATGTCGTTTGAAAAGAGTATTTGGATGAGTGATGCCGATGAATAGAGAAACACAGTTCACAAATAATTAAGGCCCGTTTGCTGATACGGAACACTTAGGGCCAGTTTCACAGTTATAGTAGTGGCACTTAAGTGCGAAATATAAGATACGAAATGCCAATTTTTGCAGTGCACACTTACCTGAATAAGTTGCACTTAAGTAACCGGTGTTGGGCACTGAAGTGTCAGTAACTAAGACTGAAAAAAATTACCAAAAGGTACCATTATGCAAAACTTAAGTGCAACTTATTGCAGTAAGTGTTCACTGTGAAACTGGCTATTAATCACACGATGTGACGCTTTTCTTACTGTATAACATAAACCTATCTATTTTTCTTAAAATGTTCGTAAGAATATTAACTTAAGATACAAATCAACTTTTTAGCACTACAACCTTTTTACAGGATCAAACTCAGACGATTTTGCACCCTCCTCTAACTTCAGTACCAATAAAGTCAGAAACTTCAAACTCGCAGCATTTGCTAAGCTTACTAGGTTTAGACAACTCACTAAATTTTAATTTCTTAGCATCAGTGGTTCCCGAAATATAAGACTGCAATAATAGCAAAAACCGTAACTGACTCACTCACTCACTCACTCACTCACTCACTGACAGATGATCAAAATTATGGAGCACTTCCCGACATCGTAAAATCTTGTGATTTCGCACAATGGTAGGCCTTGTGGTGTTTACAAAGGAACAAATTGAAAATTTAAGATTTTCCATTTAGGGGGTGTGGTACCCGCCCATTTTCATAGAATTCTATATTGATGAAATTTGGTACAGTACAGCGGTAGGGCTTAAAGTGCAGGCAAAGGCAAAATTTTGAAATTTGAGATTTAACATTCAGGGGGCGTGGCATCCACCCATTTGAATAAGAATTGATATCAATTATGAGGAGCACATCTGACTGTCGTAGAATGATCAAATTTGGTAGAACGGTAGGGCTAGAAGTGCAGGCAATTACAAAATTCTAAAATTTGAGATTTTACAGTCAGAGGGCGTGGCATCCACCCATTTTCGCAGAATTGATTCCAATTATATGGAGTACTTCTGGTTGTCGTAGAATGCTGAAATATAGTAGAGTGGTAGAACTTGAACTGCAAACAAAGGCTCAACTTTAAAATTTGATATTTTACATTCAGGGGGCGTTGTATCCGCCCATTTTCTCAGAATTGTTATTAACTATATAGATCACTTCGGATTGTTGTAGAATAACAAAATTTGTTAGACTGGTAGATCATGTGGTCAATACAAAGGAGATTTTGGAAAATTTTAAATTATACATTCAGGGGTGTGGAACCCGCCCATATTCTCAGAATTGATATCAACTATGTAGAGAACTCCTGATTGTCGTAGAGTGATGAAATTTGGTAGAGCGATAGGACTTGGCATGCAAGCAAAGGAAAAATTAAAACATTGAGATTTTACATTCAGTGGGCGTGACAACCACCCATTTTCACAGAATTTATATTAAATATATTGATTCCGATTGTACAGGATTATGAAAATTGGTAAAGTGGTTAGTTTTCAGGCGAGTGTATAAAAGAAAAAGTTGAAGTCATGAACTTTTTTATGCAGGGGCGTTTCATCCACCCACTTTTCCTGATAAAAAGTATCTTTGCAAAAAGTAGTGAAATCACAACAAAAACATAAATGTTAAAAAAGTAGCCAAGTTCTTCTGTATACAAAAACCTTTGCGTGACAAGTCAGCCGTAAAAAGTAGTGAGATCTAAAAGTACGCCAAGTTCTAAGTTTATTAATAGACATGTTTTTTGAGAGAGTGACTAGCAACTCAGCAAACTTTTGGAACGCAAAACAATAACAAAACAAATATTAATATAGAGAATTTTGTGTGTGTTTTCCATGTAAAAATTTTATTGAGTGGCTATTCACTCTCAAAAAAAACACGGCTAATGTTAAATATCCAATATTTTAAGTAGAGTTATATGGAAGAACCTCAAAATTATCAGAGAAATCTGTTATTTAATGATTACTGACTCAAATTGAGTTAGTTTACTTGGTAAGTTTTCTTTAAGTACCTAATTTCTCAATTTTAAAATGAAAACTTGGCGTACTTTTAGATCCACTTTTTATGGTTAAATTGTCACGTAAAGGTTTTTGTATATAGAAGAACTTGGCTAATTTTTTAACATTTATGTTTTTGTTGTGAATTTACTTTTCGAGTAGTATGGAAAATGGTTGCAACCCGATTTGCACCCTATTAAAATAGCACTCCAATGTTTTCTTAATTCAATGAAGAACCCATTCAATGATTTATACAATTAAAACCCATGAACATCTTAGTTCCTTTCTGAAGACCCTAATCGGTGAAAGGGTATTTCCAAACCACCATTTTAATTTCCACTAAAATAAATCTGCTTTTTTTTTATACATAAATACGAGCAAGTAAATGCGACTTTGTTCTGTACTTTATTAGTATTTTAGTAATTTGGGTTAGTTAGTCGTTTTTTTTTTGCATTGCGTGTTTAAGCTGCCAATTGCATTTTGATTTTACCTCAAAAAGGAAATTAGTCTGTAGGTAAAATATTTTCATGTCTGCTGGGTAAAACTATTAATTATATATTTTTTCGAGGACAGGTGATCTTAGTTGCTACTTAAATGCATCGTTTTTTTTTTCGGTTTGTTTTGCTTCGAAGAAAAGCGTAATTGTTATGCATTTTTATTTTAATACGGTTTTTTAAGGTTTATTTCAACTCTATTAAATATGTATGTATATTTATTTTAAACCTTAAATAAAAGCGAAGAGACTTTTTAAATATTGTGCTTTAAAAAAAAACTGGATACACTTCTTTTGGTGCTGTTGTTAAGTCACATCACGTCTTTATGTTAATTAATAATTTTCAGACTGCGAGGTCATTCCTGCTAACCACAAAGACTGCTTTATTTAATCTTACTTATACACATGGTTCTAAAAGGTATTCGAAATAATATAGATACAAATTATAGGCATTATTTAAAGTATTTTGATAAGAATGCGATCAGCGTTAAGATTGAAGGTTGATTAAATGTAAATAAAAATAATGCTATGTGAGAGACTACAAACACTTGGAATATTATTAAAGGGGTGCGGTGGTTTACCCAGTCTTCCACTGAGAGTGCTTAAGGTGTACCTACTTATGGTACTCGTAATAAGTAAGTTCAGGAAAATGAAATAACAGATGACTGCGCTGGCAAAATACGGATTAAACAAAATGTTGTATTTACTTGCTTACTTTTTAAAAATGCAGAATTTGTGATATCTCATATTCTTTAACTTGCCAAATGTATGTAAGTACATACATACTATGTGTATATCGATAAAATTTATTTTCGAAGAAAAATTCTATCTGATGTTATGAATGCTCTAATATTAGGTAGGTACAGTAATAACTCATATCAATTGAACCATAAATCATAAACCAGTGTGCCACAAAACATGTTGCAAAAGAAAAACGTCAACACCATTTCAATTGTTCTATTACTTATTCATATAGCAATAACAGTAAATTAAAACCAAACCACAAAATATCATATTGAATATCTTCATATTCATATTCACATATCACATAAATTAAAGAATTAAATTTGTATTGTTGCTTGCAATTTCTTCACATGAATACCTATAATGATGATTGAAGCTAGAGAAGGTCAAAACAACATTCTGTTTATCCAGTTCCAGTAATATAAATTTTATTCAAGTACAAAAATATTTTATATACATATGTATAAATTAAAAAAAAAAATCAATAAAACATATTAGTACAAGAGCCGACAGCAAAGTTTGGGAGTGGATGTATAACCAAAATCTGAGTATGAGGGTTTATAGGTGCATATTTTGTGATATCGAAATCAAAAGTCTGGCAGGACTTTATTTCAGTCTTTGGCGGGGTGGGGGGTTGAAAATAGAGATTTTCTAAAATTCTTATCAGGGCTATTATCACTTCCATCATTTTTATGAAAATTCATTATGATGCTCTGTCATTTTCCTTAAGTCAAAACACCTTAATCTTGGTGATATGACCAGTAGAACTCAAGATATAAGCTTTTTTAACGAACCCTTTTCGACTGTTTTTGGACACTTAGTTTTGTTGATTTTTTGCGGTTCATAAATCTCCAAGAAAAAACCGATTAGGTTCACTTAAAAAGCTTATATCTTGAGTTCTTTTAGTCATATCACCAAGATTATGGTGTTTGTACTTAGGGAAAATGACAGAGCATCATAAAGTATTTTTAAAAAATTGATGGAAGTGATAATATCCCTGATAAGAGTTTTAGAAAATCTCTATTTTTAACCCCCTACCCCCGCCAAAGGCTGAACAAAAAATCTGCCTGACTTTTGATTTCGATATCACAAAATTTGCACCTTTAAACCCTCATACTCAGATTTTGGTTATACATCCACTCCCAAAATTTGCTGTCGGCTCTTAGACTATATCTTCTTCGTATAGTCGTTCATAGATTATCTATGTACATATGTATGCATTTAAAATTCTTGTGAGAAATACTTTTGTAATAAGCAACAATCAATTAGTAAAGTTGACAAATCAACTACAGGTAATGTGATATTTTCGTTTCTTTTTTTTATTCGCTTTTATTGAAGAAAATATTATTGTGGTTTTCATACCACAGGTCTTGAAATAGCACAGGCCTTTGAATGAGATGAAATAATAATAAATTAATGCACATAAAAACGTCCACAGACATTTTTTTTCAGGGTAGACTAGGTTCGAAGGGGTAATGACAGGGAAAATCACATAACCTAACTGGGATCTCTATGGATCCATTGTGCTTCCCAGCATGAAGATAAAGGCAGACTTTATGTTATGACTTTATGTAAGGTTGGCTCTAGATACATATATTACAGGTTATATCATAAGAGTTTTCATTTTTGTTCATTTCTGCGCATGTTGTCAAAATCAATAGTAAAATTAATTTAATTTCAAACAATCACTATAAATTTGTTTTTGTTAACTTAAAAATCACAAATGCAGTCATTTTTAAATATCTGACAACCCTGATGCGCATGATAACACCTTAGATATGTGTACTGTGAGGTTGGCTATCACTAAAAACTTTAAAAATTACAATTTTGTACATCTAAATTTTTATATTTAGAATTATAATTTTCAATTAAACAAATTGTTGCTTAAATACATCTATATTTCTTACATATAGGTACATATGTACACATACATATATATATATTTAGTAATGGCAGCTCTTACACAAATAATTTCCCTGATTGTTTATTGAAATTATCATGTGCATAGGTAAAAGCTTCCAATAGTTGACATTTTCGAAATATTTGATAGTAATTAAATTAAAATGAAAAAAAATATAAAATAAATTAAGAATGTTTGTTCTCGATATTGTTGAAACCGGTTTAGAACTTGTTTAACTGATTTTATTTTCGTATAAAAACATAAAATTGTTTTAAGTAGGGAATTCCCCAAATATTTACAAATTGTATTTGCTGTAATTTGTTGTAGGGTAAAGTCGGGTAAAATGGCACCACAATGACTTCAGAATATCTTTAAGTTTCACACAAGCTTCTAACGGGTGCAGTTGAAATCCAAGAAGCTCTTTAAATGTTTAAACTACAACCGAAAATAAAAAAAATGTGATTTTTTTGTAAGATTATTTTTTTTTATTTTTGTAAATTTAGTGTAGAAACGAAAGTTTACGTCTCATGTCTTCGTTTTAACGGGAAAACAATGAGTGAATCGTGTCTGTTTGTTTCTTTTTACCGCTATAACTGTACATACGTAAATGTTCTTTTTATTTCGAATAACAGTGGCAATGTCCAAATGTCCAAAGGGTGAAATGGCACCCCCCCCCCAAATTCAGTACATTTACACTGGTGCCATATATATCCTGATTCAAATAAATTTTTGGTTTTAATTTTAGAACAGTTTTTTTGTAACTTTCGAGTGCACGAAGTGCACAATTTGTCAAGTCCCATTGCATTTTATGTATATACAAAATAACTGTGGCAAAAAGTCACTTAAAAAGTTAAGTTTCATATCACCCGCCAGTAGGTGCCATATTACCCGCCATTTTGTTCACTTGTCATTTTTGTAATGTATTTTGTTATTAAAAAAGTAATCCATTTTTGTTGGTTTATAATTTAGCTACAGATTATATAAATCTATGTTTGAAATTATAATCCTTTTTACTTTTAAAGTTATAGGAAAAACAAAAAAGGGGTGCCATTTCTCCCGACTTTACCCTATATTACCCTATACCTATCTACTTACGTACATATATTTACTTATTGTTATTACTTTTAATATGCAAGAGTAAACAAGCTAATTTAAAAAAAAATTAAACTTTGTATGAATAAATGTATCATGTTCATTGGGGTTAAAAACAGGTAGTTATGTGTTAAATAACTATGTACAACAGCCATGCAGCTCTATTTATTTATTTTAATTAGCTCATAGTACACATATCTAAGGTATTATCAGGCGCAGCTTGTCAAATCTTAAGATGGCTGCCCCTTGTGTACACAGTAAACAAAAATAAATTTGTGGTGATTGTTTGAAATTCAATTTTTTTTACTATTGAACGCAAAACTGAACAAAAATGAAAACGTTTGTGATATTGCCTGTAGAATATATGTATCTTGGGCTTAGCTAAATTAAAGACTAACTAACTTAAAGACTAACGGCACGATTACGATAACTTAGGCGCCAAGAAATAATAACGTTTTTTTGTAGAACAGTTCAATACAAGCATTTTTTACTATTGGAGGGGGGGTGTATCTCCCCCCGTTTGGGCGGAAAGGCAATTTTAGAAAAAATGACTTAAAATGAAGAAACAATTAGTAAAAAACAACTGCAGCACTGAACATAAATTAATATACCGGTTTTGAAAGCTAGAAATCTGTTTTTTAATCCTACATTTAAATTAAATTATGTAAGTCAAAAATTTTTGAAAAATCCGCATGCAAACTTAAAATTTTGATAAAAAAAAATAAGGAAAAAAGTTTAGACCAATTTTTTTTCAAAATTATGCAATTAAGTGCTAAATTTAATTTTAGCGCTCAATGCATATATCAATTTTGAATCGAGCACAAAAAACCAAATGCTTTTATGTCTTCTAGTTTTCAAGCAAATTAAAAATTATCAAACCTACTTTTTTATAATTTTTTTAGTTTGAGTATATTTACTTGGTCTTACTTTGTTAGACAGTGCTGTATTTATTTTTTCAGTTCTTTTGTATACTGGTTTCATAAATAGTATGATAAGTAAGGGGTGCATGATGCCCCCCTGCAACCCCTCTGCTTGCTTCAGTATAGGATTTGGGGTGGGTGCAAGTTTGGGTATATGCACAGTTTCTTATGGATTAAACATTTTTCATAAAAAAACCTCCAAGCAATTACATAAATTCCTCGTCCAATTTGAATAACTAGCAAAGTTTCAAAATATTAAAGCAAACAAACATTTATATTAATTTAATTCTTGTGCGAGACCATTCAAGTGTTACGGACTGTACATAATCGATCATTGAAAAAAAAAACGCACAAGCTTTAAAACTTGTCCCGTTATTTTTTTTCCATGCACATGATTTGTAACAAGTTAGTATAAATAAATTTTATTCTTTAATCAAAGATCTATTTTTTCATAATCCACAAAACAAAAAAATTAAAAAATAAAAATCAAATAAAAATTAGATTTGGTAATTTTTAATTTTCTCAAAAACTAGAAGATATAAAATCATCTAGTTTTCATTTTTTAATGAAGAAATAATTAGAGCAACGAATTTCAAAAACAATTATGTCACAAAAATAACATATAATTTTTCTGTTTTGAAAAATTACATTTAAAACTTTTGTTTAACTTTTTTTTGTCCAAATTTGAGTTTAAATCCCGTTATTTTCGAAACTGTGCATTGATTTCACTTGATTTCAAAATAAGCTAATAGTTAAAAGTGTTGGCTTTGAAACAAGGTATAAAACTTAATTGTAAGTATTACCGTTATTTTTTAATATCGTTTTTAGTACCTTTTTATAAAATTGCCGCTCCCGCCCAAACGGCGGGAGAGAGACCCCAACCTCACATATTGAAAAATGCTTGTATTGAACTGTTCTATACAAAACCGTTATTAATTCTTGGCGCCTAAGTTATCAGACTAACTAACTAAATCAGCATTCTTTAAGAATATAATAAATCCTGCAGATTTTAATTCAAAGTAACCCAAAACAATATCTAGCTTTGTAACGTAATATTAAACATTAATTAGAATCATTTGAATTGTGAAATAATTTGTATTTTGAACTAGGAATAATTTGACCTATTCCAGTAGTTAATGTGTATGCAAAATAAATTGGGACGACTTTTGTACTTATAAAAAGCTTTAAATGTTAATTTCTGTTGACAGTTTCACAAATTTGCATTAAACGGAAACTCATTATACGCATACAAATATATACATAACATATGCGTACATGCACATAAGCTAACCTTTGATCTAAAAACTTACTTATTTGTAGTTTTATTTGTATGATGGCTGTGATAAGTATTGTATTTTATTTGTATCAGTTTTGAAATTTGGTATGCTTTGAGAAACAATTATGTCACACAAATTTGATTCACAGAAAATAAAAAGCATTTGATTCCAATTCTAATTTCTGTTATGTAAGAAAGTTTTGTACAAATGAGTTTAACATATTCCAATCAATTCAATCAGTTAAACTTTTTATAAAGGGGTGATAATCAACTCTTTTTCCTGCTTACAAAAGTATGTATAAAACTAAGAAGAAGAATTTGTTCGCTGGAGCGTATACGTACTTTTTTTGTATTGAATTTTATTATTTATGATATCCAACTACAGTCAACGTCATTTATAACGACGTGACTTATAACGATCAGTCGCTTATAACGACCACTTTTCCATCATTTGGTTTGTTTTCCTACCGTTTCTTTTAGTTTATCGTCGGTTATAACGTCGTTAATTTTTGCATATAACGACGAATTTCAGACAAAAAATATTTCGGTTCTGCTGCATCAACGACGGAATGAAGAAAAATGCAAACAAAAAGTCAGTTACAATGAATTCAAACCTGAACGTGTTCGAATATATACAAATTATTTTATTCGCGAATGAATCTTGCTAGATATAGTTTCTTTATTATACTGTTCTTAGAATTTAAAGGCTAATACCTGTTTACTTCTCTTTATCCGCTATAAGCGGCGTCGACTGTATATGAATAAAACTTTGTTTATCAGTTTCAGACGAAAATTAAGGTGGATTTTATAGGTGTTCACCTTTTATCGAAGTGTGCTGTGTCAAACATATAATTTCAGGTCTCCCCCTTTTTAGTTTTTTTTTTTTTGTAATAAATAAATACATATTTCAGACCATTCAGGTGCTTTTGTCAAATTTAGAGGAGCTAGATAAAAACCCAGAATCGACAAAAACGAAATGCTAACTAATGAGTTAGGTGTTATAAGCATATGACGTCATCAAAAGGACAACCCCGAAATCCATGGTGTATAGAAGCTATGGGCCATTTTGTAGAACATTACGAGCAATAAATACGACTATTATTATTATTTTTTACTATTTTATTTTTATTTATGTTTTGTGCTACGAAATAGAAGTAAGCGTATGAGTAGCTTTTGCATCACGGTTCTTGAAAAAGCGAATACGAACCGATGCCTTTAACCAAAAGAATAACAAAACAAAGAAAATTCACTTATTCGGTTGCATTTTGATACCCTATAGTTTATCGATGTAACGATTACATATTTTTGAAGTACTAATTAAGCCTTTAAAAACCACATGTAATTTTTTCTTGTCAACTCTGGGTTTTTTTTTTGGCCATCTCCTTTGATTTTTATCAATTAAGTCGTTTTTGTTTAAAATTCTAAAAATGTTCTCATTTAAATCCAGCTCAAAGCCCTAGCCATTACCAGATATCCTAGATCACTTCAAATATAAGTAATCGAAATAGAGTTTGAATAATTTAAACCATTAGGGTCGAGTGACCGAGAAGAAGAATTTGTTCACTCTGGCGTATATGTATGTTCTTGTTTTACTTAATTTTTTTATTTTTTATTTTTAATAATGACCAGTCAAATTCGACAATAAAATCGCAAAGCGCGATATATTTGTTGGGGCATATAAGAGTAGTCTGTAGCTAACTTTGCAGCTTCGAAAAATCTGTGGCCACTGCAGAAAAATGCAACAGTATAACAAAAACGCTAAAATCACCCCATTTTGTCTGATGTTTTCCTTTATAACATTGGAAATGTGCAATTTAGGAAAAAACCATCCGCTAAAAATTTGTTTGTTATAAAATTTTCTACAAGACGATATCAGTTCACATGTGCTAGACAAACTTTTTTCATCCTCACAATGTCAAGTTCGATCGAAATCTCGAGTTCAATTTTGTTTACGAATCCATTACTTCACAATATACCTACGACTAAACACAGTATCTACTATTCATTATAAATAAAATTCGCTTTTGATTTTAAAATGTTTCTTTATTTAAAAAGTAATAGTTTGTTTTACTTATGTACTATCATATTCATTTAGGTACACATAAGTTGTATCAATAATGATAATAAAAGGAAATTCATATCTTACTTATGTGCGTGATCAGAACAAAAAACATTTATCAAAGATCTGTTTGTTGAACAGAATATTATCTAAAAGTGAGTTAGAAAAAAAAAAAAAAAACAACAAAGAAATCAATATATGTAAGTTTTAATTATTTTAGCACTGCTAAATTTTTATTTTACAAATAATTTTGTATCTTAACACAAAACTAATATTTGTTGTTATTTTGTTGTTGTTTTTTTTAATACAATACAATGAAGAAGAAAAATATAAAATATATAAAATTATAATAAATTGTGCAAGAAAATTATGTACAAGAATTTTGTTTAAAAAAAAAATATTAATAAAAATAAGAGAAAAATAAACAAAAAAATATCTAATAAAATAAAAATAGTAGATAATAACTAAATAATTATGGAAAAATGCAAAATATCATTACTTATTGGATTTTTTTTTTAAATTAATTTTTTGTAATAATAATTTATATGTATGTAAATATTAAATAATTTATTATTTTTTTTTTGATTTTTAGTTTTCTCCTGCCGCCGCCACTGCTTGCGGACTACTTTCAATAGGATTGTTTATGGAAGCATTGATGAAATTTATGTATTGCGTTAGCCTTAAGGCAGCAATTAAAGATGCAATGTAATCGTGGACGTTCTCCTTCTTTAGGTGCTTGATTTGCGAGGAGACTGTGCTATAGACGCGGCGGGAAATCTTGTTGGATAGGCGGCCGACTGTCTGGACTGTGTGTAATACCGGGTCCTCGTTTGCTGATATTGGCACTGTAAATAAAAAAAAAAAAAAAAAAAAACAAAAATAGAGATTTAGATTTTATTTTATAAGTTGTATTTTTTTTTTCTAAGATTTTGTTTCCTAATAATAAAAATTTGAAAAAATCTTGCATGCAATATATGTTGAAGATGGAGATCATGAATTTTAAGAAAACCTCATGAAATTTTATGAATAATAGAGGAATTATGCTAAACAGTATTTTTACTTAAAACATATGAACGTTTGAGCACCATAAAAAAATCGAAAAATTAACTTTCCGAACTAAATTAACTGTTTTGTAATGAAAGTTGGAAACCAGTCAGCGATATGAAACCATTTGGAAATCTGTAAAATGTTTCGAGTAGTGAAATATGGAGAAAACTAAATGGGTGGACTGATCTGAGTCTTTTACAAGTCATATAAAACTTTCATTTCGATGCTTTCTTTTATTTTTCAGTTGTAAACCGATTTCAAAGAGGTTTCAGTTCATCTTATTTGAAACTCGAATTGTAAAACAGTTGATATATGCGTACATAATTAGCTTAGACGTTTAGTTGAAAGTGAAAAAAGTCACCATATGTCTTAATTAAGTTAACAAAAATATGGTTGATGACTTTAACTATGACACATATTAAATCTACGTACCATATTAACAATTTCCCTCTCAATTTCATCCATAATATGTGGGTTTTGGGCAACAAATTCGACTAATTCATTAATAATTCGGATGGAAAGAGAAATGAAGAGTGCTGAAGCCCCTAGTAGAAGTTGCACTAAAAGAAGGATAAACGAAAAGAGATTTTGTTGTTTGAAAAATGTGCATGAGAATTAAAAAAAAAAAAACAACAACTTGTTGAAATAGTCAAAAACGGATAGTGTTATCGCACACGGTATTCTTATAACTTAATTTAAATATTCTAAATAAGATATTTTCCAGTACATTTATATTAAGTCATGATTCCTATGAGTTTTGAAAACCTTATATTGGGAATGAAATTTTGTTGTTGTCAATGTTAGAGAACTTAATAAAAAGTTTGAGTTTTCGACCATAATCTTCTTGCAGGGTTTTCACCATTATGATTTTAAAGTGAACAGTGGAGTTTGAAAAATAATTTCTTTTTGCTTGATAAATTTTGTAAATACAAAAAAGTTTTATATGCAACACAAAATTCGGAAAGCCTGAGAACTAAGATATGTCTGTTTAAAAGTGGGAAGAGGAAAGTGGACGTTTTAGAAAAAAAGAGAGTAAGGTCTTTAATAATTTTGATAAGATATAATATTGTACCCATATTTGACGAAATTGTGATTTATCCATTCTTTTTTTTTTGGGGCATATGAAATTTAAGCAAACCACATTTTTTCGAGATAATTTGTTGATATCTTTTTATTTTCATATCTTTTATAAATAAGTTTAAAAATCACAAATTTTAAGACAACGTGAAAATATTCAACTTTGGGAACTAACTAATTGGCTATAACTTTTTAAAAATGAAAAATATTAAAGAATGTATTATATACAAATTTGTAGATTTAATTTTTCTTGTCAAAAATGGTTAAGGCTGTCTTTTTGATGAAATCAAAAATACGGACGATTTTCGTGAAAAAAGAACTCAACATTAATTAAATATGGTGGCAACCTACATTTCTATATGGTTCTGTATTGAACCTATTTTCATTTGAAAAAACCTTAATATATTTATAGACTAAGAGCCCAGGGCCACCAAACATACGTCATTTTATCAAAGCTAAGATTTTTTCTGCGAACAGGTACAATGGTAGCTAAGAACAAATAGATACTAAGAATCTTCAATCCGGGTGCAATTAAGAGGTAGCGAGTGTTAAAGTTGCATACAAATGTTGCAACATTGCGTTATTTTATCAAAGCTGAATTTTTGATATGTCTTAGGGGATGGTGTCATTAACTTTATTGGATACTTTCCAGACATCTACAGTGGGACCTAACGTGAGCCAGACACTTAGAATCTGTCAAACTATTCGAGCCATTTACATAACAGAATCAAATCAAGATTTTATTCTACAATATTTTCTAATCAGCAAGGCACCTACAGCGGGGCCTTGCATCACCTTCAAACTGTCAAAATAATAATTCTTTGTTACTAAAACGTGATTTTTTCGCTTATTTTAGCTGTTTTTAAATGTCTGGCTGATGACTACGCCCCACTGTAGATTTATAGCTGATGGGGAATTATTTTTAAACAGTTGCCCATAAAACATATAAATATTAGCTTTAAAACGACAACGTAAATGACACAATTAGTTTGACATATTTTAAGTGTCTGGCTCTCGTTAGGCCCCACTGTAGATATCTGGAAAGTGTCCAATAAAGTTAATGACACCATCACCTAAGACATATCAAAAATTCAGCTTTGATAAAATAACGCAATGTTGCAACATTTGTATGCAACTTTAACACTCGCTTCCTCTTAATTGCACCCGGATTGAAGATTCTTAGTATCCATTTGTTCTTAGCTACCATAGTACCTGTTCGCAGAAAAAATCTTAGCTTTGATAAAATGACGTATGTCTTTCGGCCCTGGGCTCTTACTCCATTATATACATATGAACACATGTCCATATTTGTAGTTGAGATCGCAGTTTTATATGTGATTGAGCGTGAAATTTCAGTTTTAATATTGATCAAATAAAGCATTTGTTATTTTTAAAGGTGTTTTGTATGTTATTAAGGAATAGTTTGTTTGGCTTAAATAATAATCTTAGAAGTAAATGAAGCATTGATGAAATAAATATTTATGACATAAATTCATTGCTTAGTAATGAATGACTGTTTCATGCATAAATCAAAATTAATAGATTAAAATTTAGTATAACCCAGTTATTTATGATTCTCACTTTATCAGTATCACAAACTTTGCTTGTAGATCAAAATTATATATGTATGTACATTAGACTGGACCTTAAGCACCTAAAAAAAAAACACTCTTCTCTACCCGTCAATAGTTTCTAAATAGTAAAACAAAAATCCCCTAATTGTTCTCAATTAAATATTGATACATATATATCAAAATTCATTCAGCCTTAATACGATAAAAAATTTCAAACTATTATTTTTTTTTACTGTAAGGATAGTTTAAACTCCTAAAAATTAACATAGAAAATAATTATATGTGAGGAATTCTATTTTATAAGACATTTAATTTAATTAGTAAATTGCTATTTTCGTTCTATGAGTTTGAAGAAAGAACAAAAATAGCAATTCACTATTTAAATTAAATGTCTGTTAAAATAGAATTCCTCACATATAATTATTTTCCATGTTAATTGTTAGGAGTTTAAACTATCCAGTGACAGTAAAAAAAAATAATAATTTGAAACTTATAATCGTATTAAGGCTGAATGAATTTTGATATATATGTATCAATCTTTAATTGAAAACAGGGCGACTAAGGGGGAGGGGAAAAAATCTGAAAAAATTAAGGGGGTTTTTTGTTTACCTTTTAGAAACTATTGACGGGTGGAGAAGAATGTTTTTTTTTTAGGTGCCTAAGGTCCAGTCTAATGTACATATTACAGATTCCTCCAAAATACAATGAAATAATTATTATCTATTAAACTAGGTACGTGATCCATTATTTTGTTCCAAAATCATTTTTTAATGTTAATCGATACCCCTTTTTGGCATGCAATTTGAAATTTAGAAAAAAGTTCAAGAAATCACCTTATTTTTTTTTTTGTTATAATAACCGTTTGACTATAAAAACATTCAATGCAAGTACTGTGAATATTAACAACTTACTATCATTGGATTTATTAAGATTGCGAGCATTCATTATTGCAACTTGTTTTTTATCTGTTTTTTAAAAATAGAATAAAAAGGAAAGAAGAAAAAAACGTTTCAGTAAATAAAAAAAAGATGATGGCGACAGTAATATTGTTTGAATTGATGTTTTTTTTTTTTTTTGATAATGAAATGAAATACATGGCACAGAAATTGGCATTATAAAGGAAAAGAGACAAAAATTTTGTTACTACGTGATCTTTTTTTTATCATTATGAGTATGAATCACAATTTCAAAGCACTTCACAATATTCAGTGATGGCCTCTGGCATATAGAAGATTAAAAAAAGATGTTGCGAAAGTTTGTTGCACGAATCCTAATTTAAATATATAGGAATTGGACCTCTATTAACCTAGTTATGTACTGTAAATTTGGTTTTTGTCTATAAATTTGTTTTTTGACATTTGATTATATAATTTTTAGAACCCCAACTTCATAAAATTCGATTGTTTTATTTTTTAAACCGCAACTTTCAAACTCAAAAAGTCTAGTTCGTGACTCTTTGAACTCATAAAGTGGTTCAATGCAGTATTGTTACTTTGTCCGTTAAGAAGCCTTCTGGTTTCGATTTTAAAATTTAATTCCACCAGATTTCAAAAAGTAGACGACTTAAATAATTTATGGAACACACCATGAGTTTCTTTAGTTCAAAGTCCAAATAAAACTAATAATAAAAACGAACAAATTTGAAATTATTTGACCGTGAAACGTGAGTCAGAAAAAGTATTGAGTATTGAGCATTCCTCTTTTGCTTTTGTAGCTATTTTGGAAAACTATATGTAGTTTACTTACAACAATTTATTTTTCATTTGGATCTGTCAAAGTATGGACTTTGGTTCATTTTCTTATTTAAAATCAATTTTGCAGATTTAATTTTGTTAGCTGGTTTGCCCTTCTTGAACTACAACTCCAATTACAATTTCTGTAACTGTAAAGCTGATGTAACTTTGTTAATGAAATTTTTTATCGTTTCAATGTATTTCTGTTGTGAAAGTTGTGTCCAATATATGATAGAAATATAACGCAAGAATTTGAATTTCTTTAACACCGCCGCAATCTTTCAGTTCTATCATTATTTTACCGTTACTTTTATAAACAGTATTCTAGTGAAATAACTGCAGTTTCATTCCTCACCTAAAACAATTCAACCGTAATACCAGTACTTCTAGGAATGCACATCAGTGAACCCAATTTCGGACGTACATAGGTACTATAAAGTTAAGAGATTGTTTTAATAGCCGGTACCATCCTTACCCTAGGACTGTTTGGTCCTACCATTTTTATATTCAGAGGTTCAAAACCAATGTGCATCGCTAACCCCTATTAAATCATTTCCTGTATTCCTTACACTCGCACCTTGTTTTATCATTTTAAGGATATAGTAAAAAAGAAAGAAAGTGCATCTTGTGATGGTCATTATAAGCAACATTTCAACCAAATCTATTCTCAAATGATGAACAGAGTGATCTTATCAATTTATTTCTATTCTCTCCTTAGCTCCGTCCCAAATTGTAAAAGGGATGCTTGATGCAAAGTTCAAAAAAAAAAAAAAATACCAAGTCAACCTTGCCTTTAATCGGACCTTGTAACTAGGTATTCCTTAGAAGAGACTTAGTTCTCCAATTTTGTATGAAACTAATTTATTTGAAATTTTGGTACGATCGTCCTGTCGGAGAAGCACTTGTAAGCGAACATTCTTCCTTTTACGTTCCAGCAGATACCACCCTAGTGCCGAATATGTAATAACAATGTCATCTTCATAATTTCTTTCAAAAATAAAATTATAAAAACTATCAATTTTTTCAAAGTGGAGACTTTGATGATTGCGTGGTTTCCTATTTGTATTAGTTAAAAAGCCTCATAAGCTGCCAACTTATGTCTATTTTGATTGGAAATCTGGAAGACTACTTCTTATTTCAATTCTGAAATCAAAACCAGAAGAATCTTCTGTTTTATTCAGAAGAAGAACATTAATTCTGGCACCAATTGAAAAAGCCATAACACTCTATTGAACTGCTGGACATTTCAAAGTTCTAGTGCTTCTAAGAGCGTCGATACAAAAATCAAATCCAAAAGTATTTCCTCTTCTTTTTTTTCAAATTGTCTTCCTGGGAGTTCGAGAAGGCTTCTGGATTACCATTCGAATAAATTCCCTTAATAAGAATTCAAATGATTTTCCACCCAAAATAATAATCGAAAGAAACTTTTCGTTAAAAAAAAATAGCCAAACTCAATTTGATTTCGCTTAAAATTTAACATTTATTTTTGTTTAAATGACATGCGAAGTTTTGTTTAAAAAATACGCATGTACGTACTTAAAAATATTATAAAATTGTTTATTTTAACTACCTACATATATGTGAATAAATATTATAGCTTCTTGTTCTCGTATACAAAAGATATACAGAATTCAAAGTTTAGTTAATTTTGACTTTCGACGCTGGTAAAGCCGGTAAGGAAATATATCCTTTAATCCAAGATGTCCATTTCGTCACTTGTTCCTGAAAGACTGATGATAGCCTTTTTGGTGAGACTACATTCATAAAACTTTCAACTAAAGAGTTTTTTAATTTCCGAAGGCGGCCAAAAACTGAAACACATCATATTATATAGATTTTTGTCATTAGAAGAAGATAGTTTACAGAACAAACATTTTGATGGTCAGATGTGGTTTTTTGAAAGATTTAAGCAGAAAATGGACAAAATTACAAAAATAGCACTTGAGATATACAAAGAAGTCAAAAGATCTATTTGAAGTTTGGGTAACAAATGAAATCGAAAAAAAAAACTTTGACAATCAATTGACCAAAGTACGATTGCCAACGAATGTACATTTATCAATTCTATAGAACTTTAAGAAATTCAAGATAACTAAAATTTTATTTAACTACCTAAATCTTATCTTACAATGTGAACAAATAATTTCTATTTAAAAGTATGTTCCACCTTATAGACGGCCGGCTGGCGATTTGTATTTGTATTTATACAATTACCTGATTTCTTATTTCACTTTTTTACTGTCTTATTTTTCATTAATTTCTTATCAAATTAATTAATTAACTTATAATAATAATCAAATAATAAGTGCGACAAATTTAACGGATAAGAATCAAATTAAAACGTTTGAGTTGCATTTTTAAATGTACATTAAGTTTAATTACGATAAGCCGTATTCTTTGATCCTTTATCTAAAATTGAATCCATGAAAAATACAACAACAACCTTGCCATTTCCGGAATTATTGTTGTATATTTCATGAGAATTATTTTTAAGCAGACATGAACGTCTTCTTTTGAGTCTAATTTTGGAATACATTTTTTTTGTTTCTGTATCTAAATTCTCAACTTTTATTTCTGAATATGATACTAATGGTGTAGTTCTAAAAAGTGTTCAGTACATTTCTGATAAATTTAAATTCAAAACATGAAAACATCAAAATAATTAGGGAAACTTGCATTATTAACATTTCTTATACATCTCTTGTGAAAATCAATACATACTGTAATACATACATGTAAGTGCAGTACACTTAAAATTGCACTGAACACTTTTGCAAACATACAAATCGATGAATTTTTTTTTTTAAGCTTATAAATGAATGCAAGTCTAATCAAAGATCAAAACTCACCATTTTCCTCCTCAACGTCATTCCCCTTATTTGGGAAATAATATTCCAATAATCTTTCAGCAAGCGCTGTTGTACTATCAACACCATTTACTGCCAACGATCCATATTGTGTTGCCAAAACCTCATTAGCCTTTTGCCATGCCAAGTCCTTCAACGATGATGCCTTTTGTTGTCCAGCTGATTTCAATTTGACAACTTTTTCAATATGTGGATGAACTGCGTCGATAACTTTAGTTTTAGCTTGATTGTAGATTTCGGTAGGTGTATCTTTGATAATTGGTGCTTTGACTTCTAGCTTGTCAATACCCTTAACTAAAGTCTGATCAACATATTGAATGGGACGATCGAACTTCGAGACAATTGGCGAGGTAATGGTAACGGCACGTGTTACACAATCCTCAGCAGTGCTTAAGGCCCAGTTAAAGAGACGGTTATTGCCTGGAAAAAAAAATCATAATAAATAGTAAAGTGTTTTATAAAATTATGATTAAAAAAGGAGGTAAACAAAATTTTAATATTTCATGCTAGTGTTTTGTACTTAAACAAAAAAAGGGTTGTTTGAGATATGCTTGCCTACAAAAAGTAGAGCTTATGCCTCATATTATAAACTTAACCTAGAAATTCTAAATCATAACCACGAGCTGAACGTGTGAATCATAACAAATTAAAGCCAAATAAGTATTTAATTCAATGCATTTCTAGAGGCAAAGATCTTGCTTTATCTAGATTCAAGAAATTTCTCTTCTCTATTCCTTTTCGTCTTCATACGAGTATGTACCTAGTTAATCGACAACATTTAAATTAAATAATCATGCGCATTGCATCATTCTTCTTTAAGAATATTAGTTACTTCATTTATAGCCATCATCTTCTTCATTTTTATGTTGCTGCGCAACAAAACCTCATTATAAAAATTTCATTTTATTCAAACAAACAAAATCGCTAAAATAAAAAAAAAATCTAGATCAAAGTTCGCAAAACAACAACGTAGAAGAATACGTGTAGAAGTAATTTATACAAAAAAAAATTACAAATACTTTCGGCAGCAAAAATAAAATTCTGTTGAATAGGTATGAAATTATGAAGGAACGTGTGTCAGATAAAGACAAATGAAATATCATCAACGTCAAGAGGGCAAAGTTTCAAAAAAAATTTAACAGACAAAATACAAACAAAAATGATAATCAAATTTATGATCAAAACATTGCTGGATCGCTAAATGCTTTCAAGCTGTTAAAATAAAAAAAAATTTAAGCTGACAATGAAATTTTAGTTTATTTTTAAATAAAAATGGATACAAAAAAGATTAAACGTGTGCTTGCTTTCGCATGGCCACAAATTGGCGCATTGAATGTTTGTTTTGTTGAATTTTTGTATTTTTGTTATGGAACTTTTTAAAGATTTGCTTATGCTAGTAGTAGTCTAGGAAAGATAGGAAATTTAATATGGGCAACCGGGGACAAATTAATTCATGAAATTTTATTGCTGGTATCGTCGCAGAATTTTATCCTCAACAACATATCCAAAGTCCTCCAAAATCCCTAAAATGACTTGTTGTGTAGACGCATTTTAAGAGGTGGAGAGGGGAGGGAGGCGGGAGTTTGTCAAGCTGAACAATTTGTTGTAATACAATCTAATCATATGACACATGTTTTTTGGGTTCTTTTCAACGCTGATTCTAAAGAGAGCAAAACTGAAAAGATACATGTATCCTGTGGAAAGTTAATTTCATTTTTATGGAATGATCACTTTTTTTAAAGTACAACAAGTAATATATTACCCAAACCTATTTTAAAATTTAGTATAGTATAAATGTTTCATTTGGCAAGCTTACCAAGAATCAAAAGAGTCCCCGAAAATATCTTTGGTTAAAGGGTGTTTTTTTGACGGAGAGATGCAAGTGAGTGATTATTACCATAACATCCATAAACAAATTCTGACACTTATGAACTTTGCTAAAAATTAGAAATTTATATTGGCAAGGATCAAAAGAGTCCGTACAAATATCTAAGGTCCAAGTGTGTTCTTTCGGGGTGTAATGTTTGACCTGCTTAACGAAAAAACAATCATTTCTGTTTCAAAATTAATCTAACTTTGTTTAGGGTTATTGGTTTTTCTTTTATTAGATTCGGCGTTACTGTCTCGATTACACTTAAATACAGTTTTTCATAAGAGCTAACATTTTGCTCCGTATAGGATAGGCCAAACATAAAGTCTCTAAAAAAACTCTTTGGATCAAGTTATTTTAATGGACTCTTTTGATGAAATATTTAATATTTTTAGCAAATTTCATCAGTGTCAAAACTTATTCATAGATGTTATGGTAATAATGACGCACTAGAATCACGCCCTCAAAAAAACACCCTTTCACGACAGATATTTTTGAGGACTCTTTTGATTCTGAGTAAACATGCCAATTTAAACATTTATACCAAATTTCATTAAAATCCCATTATTTTAAAATGGTTTTGGGTGATATATTACTTGTTGTACTTTAAAAAAAGTGATAATTCCATAAAAATGACATTAACTTTCCACAGTATACATGTATATTTTCAGTGTTGGTCTCTTTAGAATCAGCGTTGAAAACCACCCTTAAAATATGTGTCATATGATTAGATTGTATTACAACAAATTTTTCAGCTTGACAAACTCCCGCCTCCCTCCTCTCCCCACCTCTTAAAATGCGTCTACACAAAAAGTCAATTCAGGGATTTTGGAGGACTTTGGATATGTTGATGAGGATAAAATTCTGCGTCGATACCAGCAATAAAATTTCATGAATTAATTTGTCCCTGGTCCGATCCCATCTTTCTTAGACTATAGGTAAAAAGGGGGTGTTTTTAAATTTGTGTGTTTTTGCCTTACAGTTTTTTGTTGTTATTTTTTTTTTTAAATAGCTCTCTTTTCTTTTTTAAAGGTTCAAAGACTTAAAAGTCGGTCAATAGCTACATATAATCAATTGTGCAAGCTTTGAGATTTAATATTTTCCACATTCAGCTAAAACGCTTTAAATAACTTTAGCGATTAGGGAAGGCTACACGATTTGATTAAATGGAAATGATTAACACGAAATGATTAATGAGTACCTATTCGAAGAAATATAAATATTCGGAACGAAATTTGATGAAATACAACATAAGTTCAGTGTAGAGTAAATACACTCAAACATCTGCAACATTGGGTTTTTATTTCTGCGCCATTTTCTTCCCTAACATATTTTCTTATAAATGATTTCCATGTAAAATATAACAACAATTTTGAAAATTTTGGACTTTTGTTGTATCTTAAATGGAAATTATTTTTAAGCGGATCTGGAAATGAATGTAAGGGCACAAATAAACGAAGTATTTTTAACTGAAAGTTTGACTTTTTAAATGAAAGAAAGCGCACGATTCGTTGACTTTTTTTTGTTAAGAAATTAATGTAATGAAACGAAATCGCTGAAATTTTCAGAATTAGTTCTTTTTGGTGGAATTTGAGCTCTCTTAAGTGTAAGAAATAAACCATGCTCACTTTACTGACATAATGCGTACATTACATATTTGAAATTTTATCTTTAGGTGTTTTTATTGTTACGGGTGTGACACATAATTTTAAAATTAAACAAAGTTAAGCTGTAAGACAAGCGATGTTCTTTAAGTAAGATCCGAATATTAGTTGTCTAACGGTTGTGACCTTAGAACACACAGGTGATTTGTAAATGTTTTACATCTTATTTATTGTGTTGCATTGAATACTTGAAGACTATGGCTGAGTTCCGAAATTCATCAGATGCGCATTTGATGCAAAGTCATAAGTTCCAAAACTCAAACGTGAAAATGTTTATAAGGCGAAAGCAGCATGTTGGCGTAGTAGATGCGCATCAAAACTTTTGGGAACTCAGCCTATTGCTTATTTCCCTGAATAGTTGATGTTCATTTTCAGTAAAGTAATGAGTAACAAAACTATCCTAAATTTTGATTTTAAATTATAAGGGGAGTGACGAGTTTTTGTTACGAAAGTGACCAAGTATGATAATTATTGTCTTGTGGATTGTTAATAAAGAAATATACTTAACATTGTCAAAATGTTCAAAGATGGTGGCTAAGGTTAATAGAAGGGGCCTGTTTCACGGGCTTTGATTAGCCATTTTTAGACCTCGCCATCAGGTAGGTCTTTAGTTACTTCATAAGATAATATAATATTGTTTTTCTGTAATTTTATGCATTATTATTAAATAACTGTGAAAAATAACTTCGTTTTAAAAATTATCTCGAATTACACTGATGGATTACACATAGAAATTTTATACCCAATAAACAAAACAAAAAACTCGTTATTTTAATTCGCTTGGTTATTAATTTCATTTTCAATCTTATCTCCGTTTGTTCTCATGGAAGTATCAAGTATTATTAACTAATAAATTTCTTATTACATCAGAAAGTGACTGACTAAAGTCCAACTTTATTTACAATTCTTCTCTTTAATTTATTATAATCAGTGTTTATGATTAGGTTATTATCTACTATATAGACGTATAGAGTGGAGTACCTACTTATAAATGAACGTAATCATATTTTATTACCCTTGCTATAATTCCTTCATTTGATGGCATAACAAAATGAGAATTTTCATTCATTTATTATTTTTGTTTGTGACGAATGCATTTATGTGTAGGCATTTCTAATTTATAGTTAGCACAATTAATTGAAAACGTGTTATTAAGCCACTAAATATAAATTCTTAGTGAATAGAAAATGAATGGATGTGACTGACAATATCTAAAAGACCATATTTCATTTTCTGAATGTTGTTCACCAAAAGGGAAAAATATGGGAGTTCATTTTGAGAAATTTATAAATTATCGATAATTTCAAAATAAAAGATCTTCAATGTAAAGGCACACATTTCATGCCCATATCTACGTGCCAAAATATATCTCGCACGATATTTGCAAACTTGCAACATTTTTGACGAAAAGGTTACTGGGGAAAGTTTGAAAAATGGTCTATAATAAAAAATGAGCAATATGAAGTTGAAAATTACAGATTAAATATTAAATTGCTAATATGAAATCAACAAGAACTTAGTGAAGCTTCTTTTTTGAAAGCGAAATTACGAATTTATTAATTTATTGCTTGTGTAAAACAATTTTGCGCTTTTTCTTATTTTTGCACGTTGCCATTTTTTTCACAGATTTTGACTTACTGTGGGTGCCTTATCTACAAGACATAATTTACATAATTTACATAAATGTGTATCATCTACTTTAACTTTATCATGTCATGAAATTTAACGTTAGTATGTAACTGTCTCACCAAGTACAGTATTCCGAAATGATCATGTTCAAAATGTACAGTTATGATAATTTACACATTTATGTCACCTCCTCTATTCTTTTCATTATCCCATCCCAATTACAATCAATTGATTCAATTAAGATGATATTCCACCAGCATGGGAAATAAATGATCAATTTGTTCAATTGATTTCGATTTTAAAGAAGAAATTAAAGAAGAAAAAAAAACATTTCGATCGACTGAAAGTACCGTACATATGACTTAACGTCCATATTTAGTTATAAAATTATATATCCTTGATTTATTTCTTTTTTTTTTTGTTGTTGGTTGGTGGGTTGGTTAAACTTACCTTTAACTTTTCCATAAACATCTTGACTTTGTTGCCATGCGGCTCCAACAACTGGTAAATTCATCATGCGTTCAAGTGATTCCAAATGCGGCAGAAGACTTTGTGTATCCTTATCCTGAGCATTATCATGTGCAACCACTGAATTATTTAGGTTATTTGAACTTGAAGCCATTTTTTTTTTTTTTTTTTTTTAATTTATGTTTAACACGTTTTATTTATATCACTTTTTTTCTGTTTTATAGTTAACTATAAAGTTTTGTTTTTTTCTTTAATTTAATTAAAAAGAAGACAGGTTTTATTTTATTTTATTTTTTGTATTATTTTTGAAACTTTAGGACACACACTAAACCTTTTGAATATCACTTTGAATCTGATTCAGTTGTATGCTCACTCAAGAGTTTTATTACAAAAAATTTCAATATAACCTAGCCGGCGGAAATGAGGAATCTTATCGAAGCAAAGTACATATTTCTCTTGAGATAAGAGAATGTACGAGTATTTGTTTTCTCTAATATTCATAAATGTACTCTTTGCCATATACTCTCTTAAAATATCATTTGAATTTCGTTAAGTTAAGTAAAATCTAGCTTAAAAGGCAGAAAATAATGATGATCACCTCATTATTAATAACATTAGGGTTCGGATTTCAAGAAACGAAAATATCTAATCAGGAAAATATCTGTGAATGAAAATGCTTACTCCAAATAGATTCCCCTCCTTAACAATTACACTACCTTAGAATTTTTTGTTCATCATAAAGGTCAAAGAATGGCGCAAAATTTTAGTCGATGTAGTAAAACCGTATTCTGCTCATTTTAAACGAGATATCGGGATATCTACTAATATTTTACCAAAGTTTAAATCATTAAATGGCTATTTCATATTTTTAGCATTGTACCAAATCCATACGATACCTTGACGTTTATTTATGTCAAAATAAGGTATGTTTGTGAATTTTTTGAACGAGTTGTCAATTTTTTGGACGTGTTCGGCTGGAGTTTTTAAAGGAAAATGGATGAGTATGATGCTAGTTAAGAAGAATTTAAAATTTAGAAAAATTTAATTATAAATAATAAAACCTTAATTAGGCTGTTTAAAATTGTGCTCCAAAATATTTTCTGCACTAATTTTGGTTCGCCGAATGGCAATTTAACCTAAGAGCAAATACATATATTTAAACTATTTAACAAATTTACTTAAGCTTTCAACCAAAAGGGTTTTGGTCATTAATTGATTTATTGTCAAATAAAAGTTTGGCTGCATTTTTGACGCACACAGAGTCTTTGGAAATGACCTAAGGCATTATCCTAAATTCAAAATGTTTTATGGCAAAATACAAGCCAGGTCAATTTAGCCCGCGGTTACTTTACCGGGAACCTTTTATGCCATGTTTAACGCAAAGTTAAAAGAAAATCAAAATATTGGTCGGACTTCTATCGAAAACCACCTAAATCCAGTCAGACCACTGGGTTCCTAAAGGACATTCCTAGTTTTCATTTGATATCCCATTAACTAAAATTCCTTATGGAATACTTACATCTATACGCAACCGGAAGAGAACATTATAACCTTCAAACCTATAACCTTCAGCCGACCAGCGGCTCGGCGCCGTTTTTGTTAATGTTTGGACAACATGCGGCCGCTTTTACTTGAACTTGGCTAAGTTTAATAACCGCAGACTTAATTGACCTAATGGGATAAGACTGTGTCATGAGAAGTGTGGAAGTTAGGATAATGCATTAGCGCATTTTTGAAAACACCATCTGCGTCAAAAATGCATTTACAAATATCTTAATATTTTTTTTCCTAATTGAAATGCAATACATCGTTCATTCTGGAAGTTATTCTGTGTTGCAAAACTTTTGTATGGCACTATTTAACAGTTTTAATGATTTGCTAAAAGTTTAAATGCACTTATTCTTAGGTTAAATTGGTTATTTCTCATAGTTTTCATAAATAATGTCTTTGAACTGTAAATACTTAATTTTTAACAGCCATTTCTTTGAAAAAATACAATTTCCGCACAAATATGCACTTGATTTTTTTTTCTCTAATGTCTTTGTGCAACGGTAGTTTAGGAACTCAAAGTTTTTCAACAAATAATAAAATTTATGTTTCTGCCAATTTTCTAAAATCTCGGTTTTTACCTGTTACCTAAATAAAAAAAAAAATAAAAATAACTTTTTTTTCAAAAATCCACTGATATAAAAAAGTGTTGTTAGTGATACATCGATTTCTACATTTTCGCTGTTTGAACTTTCTTACCTTGAAAACTTGATAAAAAAGATTGTGTATTGAATTCGTATATTTTTAATGCAAAAAATGTCCGAACCCATATCCCCAGTCCCCAAACATTATTCATCACTAATCGCCCAAATACAATCAGAGAGAAATAAAAATGAAAGCAACAACAAAAAAAAAAAAACTGTTTTATAGCTTGTTGGCTGGCGACTAATATTAGGAAAGAAATAATTGTTTGCCCCTTGTCCAGAGATAAGGTGTACAAATGATTTTTGATGGTAGAAACAGGCCACTACTCAGAACCTTCTATACGCAGTATACCTAGCCAACTCAATGTCCAAAGTACGTACATATGTATGTATGTAAAATAATTGTTGTACCTAGTAGGTATTACCTTAGAAAATAAATCCCGGTAATTACATATAATATGTATGTACATATGTGTACTTTAATAGGTATGTACATAGTTTGTTTATCAACTACATAAGGTACATATGTACGAATACATAAACGATAGAGAAAATTATATAGTGAAGAGTTTAAAAAAGGGCGATAGAAGTAGGTGCACTGACTTTCCACTGACATGCCACCGACAATCCCAAGATAAGATGAACTTTGGTCAAACTGGGGGGCTGTGCAGAGCAAAGTTGCAGGGGATGATGATATTAGCATGGAAAATACTCGACTAAAATATGTGTACGTGATGCAATGGAGCATGTTCCTATGAGTAATTTAATCGGGTTTAATTTTATTATTTTTATTTTGAATGATAATTAAAAATCAAAAATATTATTTTTGATGGAAGTTTTGATTGATATTAATAGGATTGCTCTGCAAACCAAAGGTTAATTTAATGTGATTTTTTTTTTTTTTCAAACAAAAAAAAATATTTCTTAATATGTATTATCATTCTTGATGATTGATTATTATAGACGCAGTCAGTGTTTTTGCATTGCATTTTGGACATTGGTTAACATGTTATTATTATGAGTAATATATTGTTAACAAATAATGTTGGCTATGGATTGAGTAAAAATCGTATAGGTTCAGAAAAAAATTGACACAATTCAACAAATACAATTTTTTAACAGAGGCAACATTGAATTAAATACATTTTGGAATTTCTTTCGGTCTAATAACATAGGTAGGTACCTATCTCAACTAGATCTTTAAGTTCCAAATTTTGAGTTATAGCTTTCAATTTTTTTTTTATAAAATTTCATTTGTTGAGTTGTGTCGTTTTTTTCCAAATTAACGTCACACAACGACTTATAATACCTAATAGTCTAAGAGCCCACAGCAGATTTGGCGTACGAAAGTGACAAAAAAAAAATTATATGAGTCGAATGGTGTATTAAGGTTGATAAAAGAAATGCAAGTCTTGCAGTCCCTGGTGGCGGCTTTTAGGTGGGAGGGGCAATTTTCTAAAAAATTGACTTAAAACAGAAAAAAAATTATTAAAAAACAACGGTAACATGTAAAATGCCCTGTTATATTTTCGTGAAAGGCCAGAAGTCCCTTCTTTCATTTCCTTTTTAAATAAAGTTCTTTCAATGGAAAGTTTTTTAAATATTAATGTTTGAACTCAAAAATTAAAAAAAAAAAAATTTAAAAAATTTAAAAAATATTTTTTTTCGCAAAATTTCACGTAATTAAGTACTATTTTTGTTTCCAAAATTCAATGCCCTAATTAATTTTTAGTCAAAAACTGAAAACCGGATGGTTCTAGGACTTTTACTTTTTAAGATATTAAAAAGTAAATGAACCAGCTTTTTCATAAAGATAAGACAAATCCGGCTAAATTATTATTTCAGCAACCAGTTAAAATACGACAAGCATGCGGGAAAAAATTCTTACATTTTTGAAACTTGGTGGGAATGTCGGATTAACCATAAGAATAAAGAATCGAAAGAGTCCATAAAAGTATCTGTACCCCGCGGGTGCTTTTTGGAGGGGGAAAGGGGGAGGTTTGACTTTTGGAAATTAAAAAATTATGTTGATACAATTTGGACATATGATACATGATTTTAGAGTATTTTTTAATTCTGAATCGAATGACATCAAAATTAAGGCGATGCAATAGTCCTAAAAAAAGTTATGGTTCATTTTATCCAGAGATGACTGTTTTTCAGCAAAACTGGTAAACTATTAAAAAAGTACCTTGAAAAGAATGGTACATTGATGAAAATTTGTATAAATAATTGATTTGGCATTTGACAAATGAAACATTTTTAATAAATTCCATCCCAACCTTGGAATAGGTGTTATGATCGAAATTTCATACTTTCTCTTTGCCTTAAGAAAAACACCCTTTCGTCATAGATATTTTTATGTACTCTTTTGATCCTTTATTCTCATGCTAAATTGAATATTTATACAAATTTTCATCAATGTACCATTCTTTTCAAGGTATTTTTTTAATAGTTTACCAGTTTTATTGAAAAACAGTCATCTCTGGATAAAATGGACCATAACTTTTTTCAGGATTATTGCACCGCCCTAATTTTGATGTCAATGGATTCAGAATTGAAAAATACCCTAAAATGATGTATCATATGTCCATATTATATCAACATAATTTTTTAATTTCCAAAAGTCAAACCTCCCCCTTTCCCCCTCCAAAAAGCACCCTCGGGGTACAGATACTTTTATGGACTTTTTTGATTCTTTATTCTTATGGTTAATCCGACATTCCCACCAAGTTTCAAAAATTTAAGAATTTTTTTCCGCATGTTTGTCCTATTTTACTTGGTTGCTGAAATAATAATTTAGCCGGATTTGTCTTATTTTTATGAAAAAGCTGGTTCATTTACTTTTTAATATCTTAAAAAGTAAAAGTCCTAGAACCATCCGGTTTTCAGTTTTTGACTAAAAATTGATAAGGGCATTGAATTTTGGAAGCAAAAATAGTACTTAATTACGTGAAATTTTGCGAAAAAAATATTTTTTATCATTTTTGTATTTCTTGTTTTTTTTTTTTTTCAAAATTTTGAGTTCAAACATTAATATTTCAAAACCTTTTTATTGAAAGAACTTTATTTAAAAAGGAAATGAAAGAAGGGACTTCTGGCCTTTCATGGAAATATAACAGGAGATTGTACATGTTACCGTTGTTTTTTAATAATTTGTTTTCTGGTTTAAGTCAATTTTTTAGAAAATTGCCCCTCCCACCTAAAAGCCGCCACCAGGGACTGCAAGACTTGCATTTCTTTTATCAGCCTTAATACACCTTTCGACTCATATAATTTTTTTTTTGGTTCACTTTCGTACGCCAAATCTGCTGTGGGCTCTTGGTCTATAAGGCTCTTACCTGACAACTTTGTTTATCATATTAAAATTAACCACAGTTAACTTGTGTTTGTATGTACAATTGTACATACATATATACATATGGCGTAGATATCATTTCATTATTCAGCAAAAATGTTTTATTTGCTGAAAGTAAAAGTCAGGCTTAATACAAAAGGTATAGCAGGTGGTTATTTGATACTTCCTATCATGATGGCGTGATATACTACTGTGGTACTGCTGAGCAAACCAAAAAGTGACCTTACATTTGATATTTCATCAACAACACGGTTTAGAGAGTTACATATTTTAAATAAAATACAGGACTGAGTCGCAAATTATTACCCTTGTATTGTAACCTACCTATGTAGGTAATGAATAACTTTTTTTATAACTCATTATGAAATTTATAATACGCAATATTATTTGGAGTAGGAATTTACAAGAAACTGCTCATACAATTTTAACAATATATAGAGGCATAGTATGGATGGGTGATGGATGCGAGAACAGAAAGTTAAAATTTGGCAATGGACAAGGCGACAGGTACACACAGGAATGGTTGCGAGTTGTTAGTCACTAGGCCCTGGTTCTTCACGAGCCGTTGTGCCACCAAATTTTTTTTTTTTTTTTTTACTACTCTGACAAGCCTGTTAGGGCAGACATTGACAAATCAGAAAAAATATGTCACGCTTTGTTATTTAATTGTCTAACTTGACTGGCCTATATATTTGCATGCTATTGATGAGGCATTCGGAAATAATATGCCAAATATATTGTTAGAACTGGTCTAGAATTTACATGTACAAAGTTTAATCAAAATGGTTACAGCGGTTTTTGAGCAAACTTTAATAATACATTTTTTTTAATAATGATTTTAACTATATGCCTGTAAGACCTAGAAGAAATAGAAGGAAAGGTGTTAATTATCTCATAAAATTCCACGGGTGGCACTCAATAAGGTGGCACTCGCAATAAGGCTCTAAAAGTCAAGGTACATAGGGTTTTAATTTTTTTACAGTTCTGCGCATGATGTCAAAATCAAAGAAAATGGTGGATCCTATGCACATGCAGTATGGCGGTTTTTTCAATCATAATATTTAATAACAGCTAATAAAAGACACTTACATATGTACATACATATATTTAAATTGTTTGCTATTTATTTTTGTCGCAAAATCTATTTAATTTCAAAACATTTATCACAAATATCACATATTTTTATTTGTTTACTTCAAATACACATGACCAGTCATTTTCAATTTTTGGCAACCTACGCAGTATAAAACCTATGTGTATGGAAGATAACGTGACTTTCGAAATGTGTAGAACATTCTATAGATAATTTATTTTTAATTGAAAATATCGATTTTACTCTCCGATTTTAAAGAGTCAATTGAAAACCCGGGTCTGATTATGTAGGTACCTAAAAGTTGTCTTCAAGTATCTAAGGTACTAATTATTTTACTCATAAATCTTGAAAACAAAAACAAGGACGGGCTGAAGTAAATAAATATAAAAAATAAAACCGATTTTAAAAATTCAAATTATTGGGTCAGTCGGTCGTAAAGAACTAACTTAACATATTCTAATGATTGTCTCTGTAACATTTGAGTTCTCTGTGGGGGTAATGACCCTATGACCCTACCCCTGTATGTGCCGTTGTTCCAAAAAATGGTATCACATTTGAGAACAATAATACATACACATTTTTTATCAAAATTGGTGAAACAGTACATAGTATTAGATAGTACACAATTATGATTAAATATCCTGCAGTTCGAGGTACATACAGCATGCACACCGTCAGACATTAAGACCTACAGATTTATACGTACATACATACAAGCAGACGTAATTATTGAGAGACTCAATTTTTTAGCGGTCTCGTTATATAACGTCTGATTAATACATAAATCTCGAGTTCGATTTCAACCCCTATAGTACCTATGGAAGTTAAAAATAGCATGCAATAGCTATATTTTCTAAAAAAAAAAGCAGTCAACATGTTTATCAGCCTTTAAAAATTCATTCGTCAATTATTATAATAACTTATTCTCATAAATGAAGGTCACTGCGGCGTATGTGAAATATTTTTTTGTTCGAAAAAATAATTATCGCATATGTAGGTCACTGTGACGTCCATACGTGCGTACAATCCTACATACGTTTTCGTTTAACAATTTTTTTACAAAATTATTTTGTAAACATTTTGTAAGGAAGTGAAACAACCTTAAAACAAAACAAACAACAAATAAACACAAAGCTAAATTCAAACTGAAAAGATAAATTGTGTTGTGATTGCTAAGAAATTATTTTTGAATATTTAAGATGATGTGCACAAAAAGTCTTTTTTGACTCCCAAAAAACTGTTCCACTCATTTTACTCATTCAAATAATGGACATTATTAAAATACCTCAAATTTATCTGTCCATTGCAACAAATTTGCAAAATCTTAAAAGTTGTCAGTTCCTTATCCTTATAAAAGTTTTCGCCATCACTAAATTTGCGAAAGAGGAGGTTATAAAGTTTCGTTTGGCATACAATATTTTATCCATTTTCCAGATGAGATAGGTTTTTCTCATTACAAAGTAACCATGATTTAGGCTCCAAACATAATTTTATAATCTACAGTCAGAAAAACTATTGTTAAGTAAAAAGTATTTTCACTGCGTCTGCGGAATATAGCTATAACGGCTGGTAAAATGCCAAGCTTTTGTCTAGTTTAGGCAAGGCACTAGTAAGTTTTCAGTTTGGACAATCAAGACGAGGAAAACTTGTCAAGTACTTGGTAACGCCTTGATGGATTTCAGTACCAAAAATTTAGACGAGGGAAACTTTCAAACACTCGTGAGGCCCTCCTTAGAAAAAATTAGTTGGACATAGTTCGGTATGCCATCAGATATGTCTCTTGTACGCCAAAAACAAAAAATGTATAAACACCATGCAATTTCAGTTTCATAAGACACATTTTCCTTGTCTTCTTTTTCAAAACTATTTTTTATAGGTGTGAGACATCTGTATATGATTTAAAATTGTTATTATTGAAACTTATTATTTTGTATAACATTGGACTGACAAGCGGAAGGTCGCGGTCGCGGGATCAAGTTCCAGATAAGTCAACTTTTTATTGTTTTGTTATGACTGACGAGGCAAAATGGTTCCTAATCGCCAAGGCCCTTGTTCTAGCCTGTGCTAATCCTTGCCAGTCTATGTAAAACTGTATAGTGCCTTGTCGAAAATTAGATTGTTCTGCTGCGCGGGTACTCATAAAAAAAATTGGCTTCTCTCGTAACTAACAACTTTAACGTAGCTTGAAGTTGACAGTATGCATATGTATTGGTTCCATTCAATTATGATATCAAAAAACAAAGGCGTCTTACATAAAAATTACTATAAATTTGTTATTTAAATAGCTAAAACAGAAAGAGCTAAAATTAAAAAAAAAAAACGACAAGTGATTTGTTTGATAAATGTGAATTTATGGAAAAAAAATTTCAAAAATCGTTAGAGCTGTTTTCTTAAAAATTAATTTTTTTATATATACAAATTCCTGACCATTTTTAAAAATAAAATTTTGTATTACAACTTTTAGAATTGAATAAAATACAATTTTACACAAAACTAAACAAAAAATTCATTGACCCGTTTTCAAGATATTTAATTTTCAAAAAAAAAATCAATATTTTTTTAAAAATCCCAAAAATATTTTTTTTTTGAAAAATTGTTTATGAAAAATTGTTAAAATTATAAAGGACCTCTTACATACAAAATTTGGTTGAAATCGGTTAACGAGAAATTTGAAAACAAAAAAATCGGTTCTATGACCGTTAATAACCGTTGTACAATTTTCTACCAAATTATTAACGGCAGTAATAACAGTAGTAAATCAATTTTTGTTTATTGGTTGCATGGCAGGTACTGTTATTTTTTGAGCTAACAAAAGTTTCAATTTCCCCTCTAGGGAATCCCATAAGACCCTTAAGTCTTAAGTTTGAAGAAAATCGCTCCAGCCGTTTAGGCTGCAGGTCGAGGTACAGACAGACAGACGGACAGACAGACAGAATTGCGAGACCCACATTTTTCGTGTTCTCTGTCATCGTAATGTTAGCGAAAATATGTAATCTCGATTTTTTTTTTTCACGAATCCTAAACTTGCCCTATACTACGTATATCGCAATCAAAACAGCAAGTACAAGAAAAGTGAACGTTTGCCACCCAAAATTCTCTTAAAAAGTGGTTTTGTGAAAGTTTCTCCAAAACACTATTGATTGTAACGTTATCAGAAAGTCGTCTTGACCGTCATTTGTATAGCAAATACAGATCAACAATCAAAGAAATTTATTTTATTAAATCTTATCTTGCTTAATACATTTTTAATACGACTTGAAATTCTTTTGATCAAATCGTGTGGCTTGATTTTGTGTCCATTTTGATTTATTTAACCATCCTCTTATCTTGAAAAATAAATATATTTAACGCTTTTTGTATTGATTTAAATATTTTTTTTTTTTTCAAATAAATTGTGGATTTTTGGAAGATCTTTGAAAAATCAATATAATAATTTCAGTACACACCAATTATTATTGTACTCAATACAAACAATCATCTTCATTTCACATTTATTTCCTTATATATTTGTCATTTACTTGGAGCAATTATCACACACTATACATATAGCCGACCACACGTTGGTAAAGCTTTGAATATTATTATTTTCTCACAATGACTCAATGACCTGACTAGTGCTAAACTCTGAAATGGTCTAGCAAATCAGAATTTGGCCAAAGTCCAACATTCAATAAAAAAAAAAGAAATGCTTACTAATAGAATTATACAAATTAATTAACGCCTGATGACTATAGAGCAATAAAGTGACGCAATAAATAATTTCGAATTCAAAGTCCAAATTATTTTTATATTAAACTTTGTGGCGTAACGAAAGCTATTTTCTTCATTTTCATTTCTGCATTTCCGTCTTATTCACCGTATATAATAAAAGGTGCATAAATTGGGGAAGGTTGTTATCTTTTTTATTGTCCTTATTAATTAAAAGCACCAAGTCAAAGGCTAGAACTTATTTTATCAGAACACTACCTGAATGATAAATATAAAAGGTGCGTATTTCAAATTGCAACTTAACACGCAGAAACTCATATCATCGATCGATATAAAATTTGTATGCCGATGACAATTCAAAAAAGTGGACTTATTTGGATATTGTTTCTGGTGAATAGAATAAAATAAAAAAAACGTGGCTATGTGTACTGCGTATACCTTCTTGGTTTAAGCTTATAAAATCTAATCTAATTATGATACGTAATGTATTATTTTATCAGTGCGAATCTAAATTTATATGTATAATAAAAGTCTGGAGTTTGATTTTATTGCGTACCATGCTTTTTTTGAATTTTACAAAAAGTAAACAAAGAAAGTCCAAAACCCATAAGTTCAATATTTTTTAGATTGGACTATCTCAACGTACCGCTGGAACCTAACTACTTATGAAATCAGTTTGGGTGATAAGTAGTGTTTTTATTTGTATAAGAATCCAATCATCTTTAGACCGCATGTTGAATTTTAAACCTGAAAATTTCGCTATAGCATAATTTACTTTAGTACGATAAGATCGGGTGTTATGGAACACCAAACCAGACAGATATTCAACCGTCGGGTAACCTTTTCTCAGCCACCGCGTATATTGCGCTAATTTACCTCAAGTTCTATTTTGGAAACTTTTCCGGGCAATCTAGAAGTAGTAAATGCGACACAGTTCTGCGTTTATTTTTGCAAAAGAAAGTGAGCATAGAAAAAAATTTAATTTTTAAGCGGGCATAGAAGGCCGGAAACAACTCAAGTAAAGCAATGCGTTGAATTTGTTTCAATCAAACCTCACTTATGGACGTGTCAGCTAAGCTTAAGCTTTTCACGGAAGTGCTTTATAATGGCACACAAAATTTTTCGTTCTATTTTCGAGTCTGTCGACGTACAAAGCTAGACGAATGGGAAATCGTTTAGAATCCGCGGGATGAAAATATCCTTTCCTCAAAATTGTCAATTCCGTGTTATGTTACAAATTTTCAGTGCATTTAGGTTTCGGAACAAAATTGTAACCGAGCCGACTTTCCATTTAAAATTGTGTTGCGGCAAGCCCGGACCATCAGAAGAATTCGAAAATTCCGCGTGGTATAGATGGTGGCTTTGGCTTCGTTTTCATCCATTACGGATTCGACGGATTTGTATGAATGTACTTAACTAAACGGCGCGGCGATTTGATTTTGAATGATGAAATTCAAATGATCAACATTCTTGTTGTTCGCAGCCAAAATCCCTCGTGCAATCAGCCAATCATGGTCAAAATAATTCTAAACGTTATTCGGGAAACATTCGTGATGAGTTCTTTCAGTGTCATCGTTGTAGAGTGGCAACAATTCGGTGAAAATTAAATGAGGCTGTTGCCTTAGTGTCAATTGGAATGGAATCACTCTATTGTCCATCGCCTGGAGAAAATAACAGTAGACTGCTAATTTTGTATTAGTAGACTTGAGGGAATTTAAAGAAGGTTCTTACGATTTTGTCTTTGTTTTCTTCCTTGGTCACAAAGATTGACACTGCCCCCCTATAATAATAGACTCATCTTAATAAATCTTCCCTTACTCTCGAAGCATATATACAATTTTGTTTAATTAAGTATAAGACCTTCATCAGCTCTGTGTCGCCTGAATTTTTAGTCAACGGCCTCTATATACTATTTTCAGCCAGCACAATAAACTATTGTGTGAACAGTCCCAAATCAATTGATTTCAGTTTTCAATAAGTATTATTTTTTTAATTTCTTCAATCAATGATAATTTAAAATGTAGTAAATTTAAAGAAAACTTTTTTAATACATCATTGTAATTAAATCCATATTATTTGTAATGTATATACTAGTGTAAGTTTTTTTTCGAACGTTAGTACTTTAACGGATTAAATAAGTAAACTCGATCGAAATACATTTATCGCTCAAATCCTGGTTTAAATTCGAACAAATCTACTATAAACCGGATCGTCCCGGATTAAAATAATAAAATATTTTGGGCTCCGCAAAATTAGGCCCCAGGAAATAAGGCCCCAAAAACAAAATGAAATAAGGCCCAAAAAAAAGCACACAAAACAACAACAACGAAATTTTTTAAAATTTTGGGGTGCTATTTCATTTTTTGGGGCATTGTTTCATTTTTGTTTTAGGGCATAATTTTATTTTGAAATAAGGCCCCAATGAAATAAGACCCCAATGCTAGTTTTGAGGCTTAATTTCATAATATTTTAAAAACAATTTTGGGCCTTATTTCATTTATCATAATTTACTCGAAAATGCTAAATAACATTGTCTTTCATTAAAAAATCTGTGAAAATTTGCCAATCGGGGACCCAGAGCTGGTAAAGTACCGCAAACTGTTAAACAAATACTTGGATTGTATCGCGCAATTTTTGTCAGCTTTTCTGTTACCTACTAATACTTTTCAAAATAAAGATCGTGCTGCAAACCATCAGGGAGTAGCAGAATAAAAATAAATAAATTGGGTGGCGCAACAGCTCGTGAAGAACCAGGGCCTTGTGACTAACAACTCGCAACCATTCCTGTGTGCGCTTGTTACAGAAATGGAGGAAGTAACAGAATAGCTGCAAAAAATCGCGCGATTTTTTCGCAGCTATTCTGTTACTTACTAATGCTTTTAAATGTAAATATCGTGCTGCAAACCATCAGGGAGTAACAGAATAGCTGCAAAAAATCGCGCGATTTTTTTGCAGCTATTCTGTTACTTCCTGATGGTTTGCAGCACGATCTTTACATTGAAAGAAAAGCATGAGTAGGTAACAGAATAGCTGCAAAAAATTAGGCGATACAAATCAAGTACTTGCTTAACAGTTTGCGGTACTTTATCAGCTTTGGGTACCGATTAGCGGATTTTCACACATTTTTTTTTTGTGAAAGGCAATGTTATTTTAGCATTTTCATGTAAATTCTGAAAAATGAAATAAGGCCAGAATAGCTGCAAAAAATCGCGCGATACAATTCAAGTATTTGTTTAACAGTTTGGGTTGTTATTTTATTTTCTGGAATAAAGTTTTATATGAAAAAGAAAAATTGGGGTTTTATTTCACTTTCCAAAAAAAAGTCAAAACAAGTTGGGGCCTTATTTCATTTATTTTTGGGCCATTTTTTCATTTCAGTGGGGCATTATTTCATTGGGGCGTGATTTCATTATGAAAAAATACCCCAATTTGGGGCCTTATTTCATTTTTTCTTTTGGGGCCTTATTTCCTGGGGCCTAATTTCACGGAGCCAATATTTTGATGCAAAAGTATAGCTTATAACTTAATAATTATATATAAGTTGTTTTCTTCAACATTTCATTTCCACCCAAATCTTCTCCATAAAAGTAGTTTTAATTATTTGAATGATTGAATTTTTGAACAACAACAACAACAACAACAATGATCATTTGTAAGGTAATTCATGTTTTAAAAAATAAAAGTCGTTATAAGAGGAAGTTAGAGTTTATTTTTGTAGTCAAGAGTAGCCGATAAAGTACCTACCTACTAACTTTAAGAATTTATTTGATTTGTTTTCTCCTTATTTTAGGTAAACACCAATATTAACACGTACATACATATATGTATGTATGTACTATGTATGTACATTCGTGCTCTCTTTTTTATAATTTGTTTCAAGTGAAAGTATTTACGCCAGTTCTATATTGCTTTGCAACGTGCGAATGTGGTTGTGCTATTCAAATGAATAAGTACATAATATAATGTTATATGCACTCATGAGTTAACGAAATCATCTACAAAAAGAAACGCGTTAAATAATAACGTACCATACCTATTATAAATGTTATAAACAATAAAGATTTTGCCACTAAAGCCTAGTGCCAATAATTAAAAAACTGGCTTACCAATTTAAACTCCCGACTTTAAGCAGTGGTAATTAAACTGACTTTTCTTTTGAAAATCAACAACTCTTAATTTATTAACAACAACAGAAACTGACCATTCATAATGTTTCTTTATTTATTCATAGTTGATTCGTTTGTTTAATTTTTAAAAAGGGGAAACTAACCTCATGTGTCTTGTATTCCATAGGTCGTGATTGTAGTGATTTTTTTTTTTTTTTTGTTTGCGATGTGCAATGACCTCCCTTTACAGGTCAGGACCGGGTAGAATCAGGGCCTTTTTGAAAGTGGGAAACTGATATCGTAAACTTTTTCTTTTCTTTATTATATTTTCACCAAAACACAATTTGTGTGAAATTAGCTCTGGAAAAACACTGCAAATTTTCTTCCCAATACCAACAAATTCCGAAGGAAACTTCGTGTATACATTCATTGTATAGAATTATTCTAGTTCCCAATGTTTGAAAGATGAAGACTTTTATTTCAAGAGCTAATGCTACTTTGAGAATAATGTGCATTTAAAGGTAGGGTGGGGTTAGCGAAATGTTCAAATACAAAACACTATTTTAGTTGCGTATGCCATTCTTTTAGTTTATAAGACAAAAATGATACGGAAATAAGAGAAAACCCAGAAGTATTATATCTACTATGAGATATACAATATACATAGTTTTAAATATGATGCAGGGATATAATTTCACTGAAAATAGATACAATTTATGATTTTATTTGATGAAAGCCAGTTACATGTTTTTAGAAAGGTAAAAATAAACCAAAATATTTGCATAGCGTTTTTTGGGTTACAAAATTTTTTAAACCACAGTTTTTCGGCATAAGTTTTCGGTAGCTTATGATTTTTTAGAGATGATGGTAGTTATTAATTTGGATTTTTAATGTAAGGTTTAGACTCACCACATACCGTACCGTTCTCACACAGAAAGTCCATATTAAACTGGTTACAGAGAACAGTTTATAAGTTATAATTTATAAGAGTGCAGGTAATGATTTGCTTCTCACTAAGTTAAAACGAACACTCTAAGCACTAATTTAATTCACTTTCCTTTAAATTTAAATTCGACATTAAAAATGTGAAATTAATAAAAATGTAACGAACATTTCAACAAATACATTTTTTATTGGCGAGTTTAATGAAGATTGAATAAACGAGACCTATAACTTTCTTATAAAATTCAAAATCGCCTTTTAAAATGAGATATGTATTTTTAAATCTTGTAAATTTCCCATACTCAATTGCGATTTTAAATATAACAGATAGTGAATAAATTTGGACTAATCGAACTTTGTTTCCATGGACCTACGTATTTGATAGAATCGTTTAGTTAAAAAAAAACTATATGTTTTGGCTGAATTTCGGAATGTCATACAACTTTTAAGTGTCATTTGATTAGTGTTAATTCTTAATTGCTCTATAGGTGTTATCATCAAAACTAAAATCAGAATGATGGAGAAGTCCAGAAATGTGATATTCGACAAGATGTCCGTCGGTCTATCTGTGCATCTGGCGCACACTTTGAATTGAAAATTAAAAAAAAACTCCTTAAAATCTAAACCACGAAACCGATTGAGATAAAACTTGCAGGAATTAAAGGTCAAGTTCTGGCACTACACCTTTTTTACAGGATCAAACTCAGCTGACTTTCGACCTCCCTCTAACTTAGGTAGATACCAATAAAGTCAGAAACTTAAAACTGGCAGCATTTGCTAAGCTCGCCAGGTTCAAGCAAGTCACCAAATTTCAATTCTTTAGCATTTGTGGTTTCCGAGATATAAGAATGCAAAAATCGGAAAACCTGTAACTGTCTGACTCACTGACCCACTGACACATCAACAAAATTATTCAGCACTTCCCGACATCGTATAGAATCATGTATTTTCCCACAACAAGATCCATAAGATCGAGGCAGTTATTGTATGAATTCCGCCACTAAACTTTGTATGGGGGCAGCGTGAACCTATTTCCAGGTGTGTCAGTTTGTTTAATTTTTTCAATGAAGATGTTGACATTTTTTTGTCTAGAGAAAAATTCAAAAATACTGTCATGTTAAGTAAAAAGCTGTAAAATTGTTATATTTTGTATTTGTATATATGTTATAAATAGCATGTCGTCGCCCGAGAATTGGTTTGTTCCATACTCTACTTTTTCGAGAAAAACGCATTTAAAGGTTTGCGTACTTGGTACTTCGAAACTGAGTGATAGGATTTTAGTTTTATTTTTTTAACTTGAAGTTAGTCTAATAGGGATTTCACCTACCGATTTTCAAAGTGTTTTGCCACGCCGTTAATAAGAGATACGTTAATTATCGTAAAATTCCTCTTTTTTGAGTTGTGTCCCACTCCCTACATTATGAAAATGGTTTTTTTTTCTATACACGTGGAACACAAAAAAATGGATATGGCACAAAGCAATTCTCATCAAATATTATATATGTGAAAGGCAAGAAAGCATGGAGTTGGACGATAAAGTTTGAAAAGAAAATCGATAACATCTCTTTTCTCAAAAAAAAATTTGTATTCAACAAATCTAATAAACAATTAACATTTAACATATTTCTTAATATGAATAATTGAATGAATAATAATTGATGAATAATTTAGATCAGCTCTTGAATCATCACCTTTCGGAAAAATAACAGCTAGCATAGAATGTGCTGCCTTGAAATAACTGAGTATGTTTTAATAACTTGAAAAATAGACCGACGACGGAGAGGAAGAACTAAGATCCTTGGGCAATAATTCGTCACCAAACATGCTGTACCTATTTAAAAAAAATATATATATATATTTTATATCCTGCATTTATTTAAATAAATTGGAAAAATAAGCAGGTACTTAAGGATGCCGCTGGCCACAGACCACGTTCAGATAAAACAGTGTCCATTACGAAAAAAAACTCATAAACATCCGCGACGCACGTCCTTTCACCTTGTCAGTCAACTTTAAGCCACGACTAACTGATTTCATACAAACGTCTCCGAATGTCTACACAACTGTAATGGAGGTAGCACAAACCAATACTAAAATTTTGTTTGCGATCATTGTCCCACATACATAGCATTTCTTTAACAAAAGTGCACGTAGGACAAACCAATTCTCAACTTTCTTAGTATTTTCTCTATCTGTTGTCGACGTGGCACGTGGAACAAAACAATTCTCACAAAAAAACTGCGAAAAATTGAATGGAAAAGTTGTCCCAAACGCCAAAAAATGTTATATGGAACAAAACAATTCTACAAACTGTTGATTTTGGTGGATATGGAACAAAATCGATGTTCGATATCTCGGGACTGGAAACACATAGCGCGAATCGGATCACAGATTTAGAAAGAGCTTACAAATTTACCATAGAATCCATCCCTAACTCAAAAACGACAAAAGTGGCGTATGGAACAAAACAATTCTCAGGCGACGATGTATGAATATTATTAAAATTATATTTATTTATCATTTATCTTTAAGTTGTTGATATACTTATCGTAGATTATACAATAAATACTAAATACAACGGTAGGCCTTGTGGTGTATACAAAGGACAAAATCGAAAATTTTAAATTTTCCATTCGGGGGCGTGGCACCCGCCCATTTTAATAGAATTGATATAAATTATTTGGAGCACTTCTAATAGTCGTAGAACTATGAAAGCGATACAGCCTTAAGTGCAAATAAAGGGAAAAAAATAATTTCAGAGTTTCCATTTAGGGGGCGTGGCATTCGCCGTGCACTTCTTAAAAATTATTAACATTTTGAATGGACCACTTCTGATTAATGACAATTGGTAGAGCTGTAGGGCGTGGTATAGTACATACAAAAGGTACAAATTAAAAACTTAATGTTCGTTACGAGGCTTTCGGAGGGCATATTTCCTGATAAAAATAATCTTTGCAAAAAGAAGTGAAATCACACCAAAAAAAAAATATATTAAAAAAGCAGCCAAGTTCTTTACAAAAACCTTTGCGTAACAAATCAGCCATACAAACAAAAAAGACGTAACCACGTTTTTATTCAGGTCTCTAAAAATTGTTATTAACGATTTATACATGCTAAAACAATGTCCATAGATCATAAATGGCTTGCTGCTCTTGTCACCACAGGGGTTCAATCCATCAAAAGTGTGCTCAAGCATGTACGTAGTTTTTATTAAATGTTTATTTCTTCAATTTTCTTCCAACTTATTGTTTTTTAGTGTTTAGTTTTTTATAAAATCATTTGCCATAAGTAATGAATGAATTTAGAGTCGAATTTACCATAAAATCAAGTTTAACCCGTACAAAAAAAAACGAACCTAGGCTAAGTTCAGGGCCATTAAAGTTTTAAAATGTTTGACATTTTTGAAAATTCTGAATTCTTTAAATATAGTATCCGTTTTCAATGAATCGACCGCCGCTGACCGGCTCTGTCATTTAAAGCCTCTTAAATTTAGTTACTATTGTTAGTTCACAGCACAAAAACTCCTCTGTTTGTTACTCCACCATTCATTAACCATCCTATTCAAACAACAAATGTGTTCCCCATATGTTTTTGCTCTCACTGTAAATTATTAAAGCGTGAAGGCAGCGTTGCCGACTCGTTTAGGCAAAATCATGCCTCAGTTGAAACAAAAATAATGCCTTTTTCGACGAAATAATGCCTCACTGGATTTTTTTAGTTTATTTATTATTAAGCTAAAATCAAAATTAAAACATATCCTGATCCTTAAAATCATGCTACATGGATTTCTGAAATAAAGATATATAGGTTTCTTGTAATTGAAACTCGTAGCAATTACGAATTTTGAAAAGCGTCGTTACGTGAAAAATTCCACTCAATGTATCTGTCTTTAATATGATTCTGATCTTTGTTTTGTTTCTTAAATTAATGCCCGAAAAATTCTTTCAACCGTATCCGACGAATTGGGTAGGCAAAGAATATAGTAAACTAATTTCTGAAGAAAAGAAAATTTTTTAGAACCATCTCCCTTTTTATAACACAGTTTTAATACTTTTTTTTCCTATTGTTTTTAGAATGTTTTAGAAATTTAAAAATAAAGAAATACATTGAAGTAAAAAATAAGCCTCAAAGCCACAGGCAATGAAAAAAGGTCTAAAAGGCATAAAAAGCCTCATTTGGCATCGCTGCGTGAAGCTGAAGCCAAATCGAGAGCTAACTCAACTCAATAATAACCCCTATCCCTACCACAGCCCAATGCATAAATTAAAATGCCAACCCTCTTCTATGCTAATTTATATTATGAATGTGAATGTGCAATAATAAAGCCAAGCGGCAAACCTATGAAGCTTTACAAACAACACCAACACTAGCTACTAACTAAACCGGTCTACAATTTCTATTAGATGAGGCATTCGAAAACTCTAAGAAAATAGCCTTTGGCTTGAGGATCTCGCATTCTCATTGTTTGGCTCTATGAAATTGAAATATTTTGCAGACGCGTCCGCACAGTCCGCATTCGTCAAAGTGTATCTGACGCGCAACAACGTGTATTTTTACATTTTAAAAGAAAATTCAAGAAGTTTCGCTGTTTAGATCTGAGACTGTACCGGAATTAACTTACAAAAATATAAAAAAAAACGATAAAATAACAAAAATGAATATTACAGTAACTAATTCGAATTCTATGGAAATGTTACTTACTCTAAGTAACCCAGTTTTTGGTTCATGGATCTATTGGAGTAGTATTTTGGTGATTAAAATGCTTCTAATGAGCTTGTTAACAGCTCTACAACGATTCAGATTTAAGGTGAGAAGTCATGAATCGTGATATTGTTCATAAGTTACGAGTACCTAATAATATTTCATAGTGCGGTGAAGGTTGTTTTACTAGTATGTAGGTAAAGGGGAGCTATACCTATCCTATAACCAAAGTAATGGCGTTGTTGCAATGTTTGTTTGGTGTCGTAGAAAGTGAAAATTATAAATTTGCATTTTCTCTAACAATAGTTGTAGTGAAAGTGAATGACTTCATCTATAAATAAATTTTTTGCTATTGATTGAAGTGGAAAAGTCTAAAGTTAGCAACAGACTCGAGTGATTTAAGATAAAAATTTAATGTGGAATAAAATTAGGCAATTCATTTCCTCATCATGGCCTGGTGACATTTAAATCAGTTGATAAACACGAATTTAAATTCGCCGCTCTAAAACAAGAATCGTTCGAATAAATTGGCGTTTTTTTTTGTATTTTGTTAAAGTTTCAAAGTTGAAAAGTCTGTTCTGTTCTGTACCGCTGCGCAAATTAAGTAATGTTTGGCTATTTTAATGCTTTATCCGTTGGAATGCATGATGGTGCCTATACATATACATGCATATATGTACATACATACAAGAAAGAAACGCATTATTTTCTAAAATTACCTAAGTGCATATTTGTATCTAAGATGCATGAAAGTATATAAAAACAGATACATACCTACCTATAGAAAACTAAAATTAATTATTTTTATTTTATATGGAATGGGATTTTTCAAAAATTATAAATTCTATTAATGACGTCACTTTGCAAGGTTCATGTTTTTCATGTTATTCTTTGTTTGTGTTATCAGAATGTTCGTAAACAAAAACAACTTCTGGAATATTTTCGCGCTACGTGACACGCCTATAAACTGAACAGAACATAGAAAAGAGAAGTTTTTTTTATTGCAATTTAAAAAAGAAAACGACGCTGCTCTCTTATTTATATTAAATTATAAACGTTAATTTGTGCAAATTTTCATGCGCAATAAGGACTTTGGCACAGTGCGAGGCAATCTTGCATTCGTTTAATAAACAGAATTACTCATTTTAATCGCATGAAATTACGATGTTAGAAAAACTTAGATTAAATAAATTCAGACATTCTTGATCTCAGAGTTCAAGAAACTTAGAAGGTTTTATAATTTTCAATAGAAAACAACATACATGGGTGGATTGCATGAAACACTATCTCTAATTGTGGCTTAGGCTATAATGCGGCTAAGCATTGTTGATAAAGATATTCATATATGTATTGGTTTATAAATGCAATTACAGTATGGATGATGCATTGTTATGGGAAAGTACCTACATATAAGAAAAAAATTTTCTTACGAAAATTCTGTCGTCGAAAAATAATAACCAAATACAAGTATTTTTAAGTTGGAAGTATGGAGTTGTCTTGGAAAGTCTATCTCCCCCGTTAAGGCGGAGGAGCAGTTAAAAAAAATGGGCACGACTGGATTGCACAAACTTGCTCTCGTAGCTAACAACTTTATGTTGCTAGAAATTGATGACGTACAAGTACATAGGTATTTTTTCCAAAATATCATGATAACAATGATGAAAAAAAAATATTAAATAAATTTGTACTAGAAATTACTATAAATTATTATTTAAATGGCTTTGAAAGTTAGAGCTCAAAATCAAGTATGCCATCTGATTTGTTTGATAAATATGAATTTAAAAAAAAAAAACTTAAAAACCGTTGGAGCGGTTTTCTTAAAAATTAATTTAAAATTAAATTTTTAAATTTAATTTAAAATTGTTCGCTCAATTACAAAAATTAAATCTAGGATGCCAACATTTAGTATTTAATAAAATACAATTTAACACAAATTAAAATAAAAAAATTACTAGCCCGTTCTCAAGATACTGAATTTTCAAACAAAAAAAATTCAATATTTTTTTTTTAAATCCAAAAAATATTTTTTTGAAAATTTTTATATGCAAAATTATTTGAATTGTGGCGGAGCTCTTGTATAAAAATGTTGGTTTAAATCGGAGCAGCCATCAACGATAAATTTGAAAACAAAAAAATCGGTTCTTTGACAGGTACCGCTATTGAAAATTTGTTTTTCTCAAAATATTGACCATACCTTAAATAGTAAACGCACATCTTTTTATGAAATTTCTTGGATCCGTTTTCGAGAAACATAATTTTTTCCTTAACGGTTTTTCAGCATTTGAATATTAGGTACCGTTATTTTTACTTGCGATATACGTAGGCTGAAGCGATTTTCTTCAAACTTTGGACTTAAGGTTTTTATGTAATTCCCTAGAGGGGAAAATTAAATTTTTTTTAGCTCAAAAAAAACAGTACCTGTAATACAACCAATATACAAAAATTGATTTATTTCAAAAACGGCTCTAACGATTTCCAAAAAAAAATTACGAGGTACTAAAATTACTAAAGTAAAAAAATTTTTTATAACGGTTATTAACAGTACCTGTCATACAACCGATTTTTTGGTTTTCAATTTTCTCGTTGACTACTACACCGATTTCAACCAAATTATAATTTTAACAATTTTGCATCATATAAAAATTTTCGAAAAAATAATTTTTGTATTTTTAAAAAAATATATTAAAAAAAATATTTTTTGAAAATTCAATATCTTGAAAACGGGCCAATGAATTTTTTTTAATTTTGTGAAAAATTGTAATTTATTAAGTACTAAATGTTGGCATACCAAATTTTATTTCAAAATATGTTCAAGATTTTTTATATATAAAAAATGAATTTAAAAAAAACCCGCTCTCACGATTTTTTAATTTTTTTTTTTCATAAATTCATATTTGTTAAACAAATCAGATGGCATACTTTTTTTTCAGCTCTATCTATTTTAGCTATTAAAATAACTAATTTATAATAATTCATAGTAATCATTTATATTTTAAATTGTTTTTAAAACTTTTTTTTTTAATGATATCATAATGTTATGGAACCAATAAATATGTTCATGTCTATTTCAAGCTACGTTAAAGTTGTAAGCTACGAGAGCAAGTTTTGTGCGATCCAGTCGTGCCCATTTTTTAATTTAGAAAGTTGATTTTTTCAAGTATTCTACAAAATAATAATTTTTTTTTTTAATTTTGGTTCACAATAAAAGTATAAAACTTTTTAGTGAACTGTTTTCGAGTAAATCAAAAACAAACAAATGGCTGTACTGGAAGTACCCAAAATATTCAATTTATGAAAATAAAAAAATTATTAAAATGTTTTTTTTTTTAACAAAATCCTCGGAATCAGCGATGCCAACTGAGGCTTTTTAATGCCTTTTATGCCTTTTTTCATTGCCTGAGGCTTTGAGGCTTATTTTTTTTCCAAAGAGGCTTATTTTTCATTTCTTCTAGGTAAACTAGATTTTATCTTAATTAAACAAATTTATTTTTAATTTTCTAAAACGTTCTAAAAAAATATAGAAAAAAAGTATTAAAACTGTGTTACAAAAAGAGAGATGGTTCTAAAACATTTCCCTTTCTTCAGAGACTAGTTTACTTAAGGTTTTCTTTGCCTGTTGCATTCCTCGGATACAGTTGTACAATTTTTTTCGTGCATTAATTTAAACAAAACGAAGATCAGCAACATATTAAAGACAGATATACATTGAGTGGAATTGTTCCTGCAAAGACGCTTTTAAAAAATCGTAATTGCTACGAATTTCAATGACAAGAAACCCATATATCTTTATTTAAAAAATTTATGTATGATTTTAAGGATCAGGATGCGACGACCTAAATTAAAATTTAAAACTATATTTATTTTTGACTTAATACCTATGCATCCAAACATCTTTTATAAATTCTTCAATAAGTTAAGAATTGGTTCTGTGATCTATTAATGTTTTTATTTTGTCTAATAAAGGAATGTTTCTGTTTATTCTTCTTACAATTGTTTAAATTTAAGATTATTCTTAAAAAACTAAAAAAAAATATCCAGTGAGGCATTATTTCGTCGAAAAGGCATTATTTTTTTTTTGTTTCAAATGAGGCATGATTTTGCCCAAACGAGTTGGCAACGCTGCTCGGACCCGTTTTTGAAAAAATATTTTTTTCTATATATTTTTGGTCCTAAACAAAATTAAAAAAAAAAAAAACCTCTGGGCATATTGGTCAAAAAACACTATATACCAAATTTGAATAAAATCTCTCGAGCCGTTTAGGCTGTACAGGCGAGGACAGACAGACATCAGACAGAATTGCCGGACCCCCTTTTTCCGCGTTCTCTATCATCGTAATTTTAGGGAAAATTATTATCTCGAGTTCGATTTTTTTTACGAATCCATAACTTACCACATAGTACCTTGTATGTATATTGCAAGTAAAAATCTTTAAATGAAATAAAATGTAGCTACGACTGGATCGCACAAATAACTCTCTCTTGTTGATAACAACTAGAATGTAGCTGCACATTGACGGTGCATATTAGTATCTATTACGATATTTTTTTAAAATTTAAATAAATAGACACATTTTTTGATTAAATAAAAAAAAAGTGTGGAAGAAAAGTCAAAAATAACAACAAATACATTTTTCTTTTTTTCACAGAATTCATGAAAATTTAGTTTGGTAAATACATTTAGTTATTTTTACACCTGACTTATTTGAACTGGCTCACACTCAAGATCTCTAATACATACTAAAACATACAAAAAGAAAACAAATTCACGGATACGTTGATTTTTCCAGCATTCGTTAAAACTCCCTCCCTTACCTTTTCAGCAGTAAACCTAAAATTCATCTAAAGCAAACAATGCAATACTTATTTTCTTAGTTTAACCAATTTTTGTCTTAGTTAAAATAGGAAAATATGAATTTCTGAACTGAAATTCGATATGACGTACACTCTGGCGTATACGTACTTTTTACTTGCGATACTTTAAATTTGCAAATTAAATTCTATTCCTTTGAACTAAAAACAAAATATGAAATTATGTTTCCGCTTTGTAAGTTAGAAAGGGACGAATTCTTTTATTAATTTTTGCATTGTTCCACAATTGCAAATATACTACACCAGTGCTGCCATACCCAGGTACGATGTCTTATCAAAGCCAAGAAATTATTATTATTTTTAATTTCTAAATTAGATAAGTGAAATAAAAAAATATGTTCCCGCTTAGTGAGTTCAAAAGAAACGTTTATTATTAACCAGTTTTGTTGCCTTTTTAAACTGATGTCCAAACAAAATTGGTAAAACTATCAAAATGAATTATGAAAACAAAATATTTCAGAATTTTACCAATGTTGCTGAAAAACTCGTAAGCTTTACCGCTGATTTCTAGAATTTTCTTATTTTGGAGTTTTACATTTTACATTAAAAGTAACATTTTTTTCGGGTGATGGTCGAATTTCAAATAAAGTTATAAAATAACGTATCCCGAGTTCGTGAAAGAAACCATCCTGAATCACTGCAACATTCAACTCCCATTTATACATGCAAATTTCTTTTGAAATAAGTGTTACTCTTTTCAAAGTGCTGAAAAGTTTGATCTCAGCAAAGATATCAAAATGTATCGAAAATTAACGTTAATAGTAAAATTAGTTCTTAATTGTGTTAGCATTAATTGATTGTTTACTTTTACGATGTCTGGGGTAATTTTGCAACATACATTTGTACATACATATATCTGCAGCCCTGCAAACTATATAAATAAAACTTGTTTATATTGAGAAATATGATAACAAAAAAACTTCTATTTAACACAAACTCACCCTTTTTAAATACTGTCAAGCATACATATGTACATGTATACAATGTACATACATACAAAATATTTATTCTTTGATTTTAAAGCTTATAGTCTACTATACTTTAACATTTATGTATTTCTTATAGAAGTTATTTTTTTTTTTGTCAAAAATATATACAAATTTAACTTTCCGTGCTTTACGGTAAAATATGAATTCCAAATTTTCATCCAATAAATCCAAATCAATAATGGTCATAATATCCCAAAATTTCAGTCTTCTAAGCCCAACCCTTAAAATTATAAAAAACAACTATCTCAAACAAATTCGAATAACCATTACTTGTCTTTACGGCTACCATACACACATAAATTTCTGCACATCTGCAGGACAAAACCTTTCCAACGGTACACAAATCATTTAGTTCCGTTGCGTATTTACGGAGAAAAATGTACCGTAAGTTTTTCCCAAGCGCATTGATACATGATTTTAAATGAAATATTTCTTAACTAACTTAGAAGACCAATCAAGACAATGACGTGATATTCGGAAATATCCCAAAATCGGCAATTTCCTCCAAAAAAAAAAACCAAAACTATATTTTCCTTGTCCGTTTTCTAGAAAACTTGATAGAACCGAAATCTATGTTTGGCAGCTAAACTTTTTGTAGATGAGCTTAGACTAAAATTAGAATTTCTGTTCTAGAAATCGTCTTCACATCAAATTTGAAGCAAATCCCCTAAACTACTTAGGCTCTAGCTCGATGAGCATACAGCAGGACGGGGAAACAGGCCGACAAACGTCATGTTGAAAATCACTTTTTTGAACTTCTCCATAATCGTGATGTTAGTTTTGTTTCAAACCTCTGATTTAGTTTGACACAAAACCAATACTTGCCCTATGTGCAAGTAAAAAGAAGAATTAAAAAATAACGACAAAACTTAGTATACCATTTTTGAAAGTCAGGATCTGTGAAGTGATAAATCTTTCAAAATTTGTCTGGATTAGTGTAAAAAAGTGATAAACAATATCAAAGCTTCGTTATTTCTCATTTAAGTTTTGACATTTAATCAGAACAGCAAAAACAGGTGGTCAAACTGTTAGCTTTTTAATTTCAATTGGGTTTTTCGATTGATAACATACTCGAAGTCAGGGTGCATATCTTTCGCTCCGTCATATATTAATTATGAATGTTTGAATGTTCAACAAACACTTGAGTGGGGTACCGCCATGAAGTTGCAATAATTCCAGCCAAAGTGCAATGGTGGTAGCCCACTCAAGTGATTATTGAACATTCAATCATTCATATTTAATTTGAAGTTCAAACCTTTTTGAATAATAATTTGTGTTCAATAAGTTTGAACTTGAATTTAACATCAATTTGCACCTGTTGTCATATGTTATTAATTTTCAATCATGATTCCAAACAAATAAAGTAGTTGACTCTTTGTCAATTCCCACTCACATGCTCTTCTTTTAAGGTAGTCGCAGACAAATTGTACTAAACTGTCTCTAATAACTTAATGTAATATAATTGTACTCCATAGAAGTACAGTATGGTGCATACAAAATTAATAAAGCCATCTACGAGATATACCAGAGCAATTTTCTCCTAAACTCGGCTAAAGTGAAAAATTTATTGAAAAGTTTTGAAATAAAGGACAATAACAACAATAATTATTTTCAATATTTTTAAACAATAATTATCCCGTTAAAAATAACAATAAATATAGGTATTTTTGCCTATTTACTGTTATCTTTAACGATGTTTAATACAGTGAAAATTTTTTTCTTTCGATTCTTTATACGTATAGATAGCTTTCAATATTAAAAACTAGATAAGTAATTAATAACGTGACATTTTGAATAAAATGCACATCCGACTCGTAGGTACATACATACATACTTACTCTTATGTGGGATTACAATGGGGCTGAATGTTACATTTTCATCTGATTTTAAAGGAAATAAATTCGTTAAGCGATTGTATATTTTATGCTTTTTACTAAGAGAAGTATACTTTTTAAATCGAATTTGTTGGGCATTCCCCGACAGTTAGTTCTTTTAGACCAAAAATGAAGGGTAACAAAATTAAAAATCAGTTAAATATTTTTTTTTTATATAAACTCATACCTTTTATTTTTTCAAGGAAAATGGCACAAATTATGAAATTATGCTTTTAATCTTTTCCTCGAAAATCCATGTTTTTTAAATTAATTTTGTAGATGCCGTACTCAGGCATTTATTTAGTTAGTCATTATTTCACAAGCTCAAAACAACCAAAATTACTTAAATCCATAGGGACATATTCATAGTCGCAGATAGACACAGGATAAATAAACTACAGTTTAAGAACATTTCGGCTCGATGAATACAGACCGATTTAAATTACAAATTGTTGGTTTTATATTGTTATAAGATAATTAATTTGGTATACTACATAAATAGCTTCAAATATTTTGAAATGATAAACTTTAAAAAAATAGAATGAACGTCCGAAAATTCAACTAAACCTATGTTTAACTTAGACCCAGCTCTAAAATGACTATGAATACGCCCCGTAAACTATAACTTGGTTCAGAGGTAAAAACTTCAAAAAACGGGAGTATGTAGTATGTCAATATACGCCGTAGTGTACAATTTTCAACAAAATAACAAAAAGACGTTTTGAAATATAAAATTATTTAATGAATTAAAACAAAATGATATTTAAAGAGTTAATCATTTATTTTCAAGTTTAAAAGCCCAACCAATACAAACTAGAAATATACGGCGCGGCGCAACATAAAAAAATTTCTTACGTCATTGGGTTAAACATGAGTGTTGCATCTCGTCAATATGTCGGGTGTACAATTTTTTGAAGATGGAATTGATTGTTGTTGCACCGAATGTTTTGCGTTTGTTTGACCTTTAATCTAAAAAATGGCTAATACAATTGAAAAATAATAAAAAAAACTGTTTAAATATATGTATATACATACAGGTACCACTTTTGCTCTTTTTCACTTCACTATTTTCATATCATCGTAAGCTTCAAAATAACCTGTATTTTTGAAAGCTCTGCTTACGAATAGCTCTGCATGATAGGTATACAATTTCAACAATTTATTTTCTGAAAAAAACGTACGTTCTTAATATCAGTAAAAATTATTTATTGACCAATCTGGATTGAATAATGGTGTTTGGAAATGATTATTACAAAAGTATAGTTTACATCCCAAGACTGACTGAGAATTTTAAAGAAGTGATAAGCCAAAAACTAACTGATGTTCGTATGGCCTTCAAATCAAATAAAACTCTGAGTCACCTTTTCACAAAACGTAACCGGATAAGGACAAACTTACTGATATCATTTACAAAATAAATTATAATGGTAAACCTAACTAACCATGCAACCAGTGTTAAATCGGAACTTCAATTCTGGAAAGACAGCCCTGGGGAGCCACAGCATCGGAAACTGTCACTATCCAACGTATGTTTTCTTGTTTTCCATATAAAGTTCCTCTGAAGAAGGCAGCAAACCCTGCCGAAACGTCGGAAAAATTAATGTAACTTATTTGTTTCATTGCTAAAACTACAGTGACCAAAAAAAGCTGACGAAAAGATTATTTTTTAATCACTTCCAATCACCATTGTTCTTAATAATAGACATTCTCTTTAGCCGATAAGCAGGTTATTATTTTTTTAATTTTAAATATAAGGATTCCCACAAACCTATACAATTTTTAAATAAATGATGATATATGAATGACAAAAAAAATAATTCAAAGCATAAGGCGGTCTGTTTTTATTTCAAAAATGGTATTTTCGGTTTGCCAAAGGAAAGCCATTCCGCAAGGCAACGTGTTATTAGCTTTACTATCACTATGTCTCACTTTTGAACAGTTTTTGGCTGCGTATTTCTTTTTACCAAAATCATTTGAAAAACATACATTAATGTATCTTTCATTCCTTTGTCATAATTATATCGTGTTCCAGATTCTGGCCCTTCTCCCTTCATTTATTCGAAAAAAGGTAATCAAATGAATAATCAAAACAAATTCGCAAAAACTTACATACATATGTACATATGTATGTATGTAATAAGAAGCCCTAAAATTATAACTATCTTTTTTTTTAAATTTATTTTCATTCTTTACATTTCAGGTTTTCATTAGTCCAGAAGATGAAGCTTTCACTCGTAAGGAATTGGTCCAACCAAGTGATCCACATGTCGATCGTGTTCGCAGGTTAGTTTTATTAATAAAGTTCACACCAAACATGAATCAAATTGAAATTTATTTATTTATTTTTTTTTACTTTAGGGCTCACCGCAACGACATGGAAAATATTTTACCCTTCTTGACAATGGGTCTTATGTATGTTTGCGTCGATCCAAATCCAACTTTAGCAATGTGGCTTTTCCGAATTTTGGCAGTTGCTAGAATTATTCATACTCTGGTCTATGCATTCCGACCAGTTCCACAGCCAACAAGAGCAATTGTCTTCTTTGTAGCCTTCCTTATCACAATGTATATGGGATTATATGCTACATATAAGACTCTTAAATTTATATAATTTAAATATTTTGACTTATTCATAAAATGTTATGGGTACCGGAGTGCATTTTATTTCTTTTTTTATTATGTAAATCAAAGTTTTAAAAAATGTTCTATTGAAAAATGATTAAATATATACACATATCTACAAACTTATTATTATTATTTTAATTATTATTATTATTATCATTATTATTATTATAAAATCTAATATGTAAGTAAAATATTTTTAATAAAATAAGTTTATGATTCAATAAAAACTTCAAGTAAAAATAAACGTCAAAATAGTGTTGCATGTTCGGTTTAACAAGAAACCATATTTTGGAGCTAGCTAGCAGGTAAAATCTACCCACCTACAGAATCGTTAAAGAATTATGGTTGTTTTAATAGACAAAAAATTAGAGGAAAAAATTCGTGGAAGCCAAATTAACTCGTGTTATTCTAGGAATACCGGCCGATATGCTTGAATGAGTGGCCCGAAAATTGAACCCGAAGAACGGACCATTAAAGGAAGGTAAGTATTTTTAAACATTAAGGGCCAGTTTTTCAGTGCGGGGATAAAGTAAACGCGAGTTAACTCACCAGATTTGGTGAGTTAACTCTGTATTAACTAATCAAATTATTTTGATATTTTATCTTCATTCATCCATCACTTAACAACTGCTTCTTGACGTAACTATAGATACATATATTTCCAGAGTTTACTTTCTCTGGTTTAACTCACAACTAAAAAACTGGGCCTAATTGGGATGAACCAAAGTAACACCCCAAATAAAGATTTTCCTCAATACATTGATTTTTAATTGTTTAAATAAATGAGGAAGTTCTTATTGGTCACCCTTGACAAGAACCTACAGACATGTACGCCTTCTGATGTACATATATACATATTTTGATAGTAAGACCCCTTAATAAGAAGATGAAGAAATTTAAATATTATATTACATTTTTTTAAATCTACATTAATCATTTGAACATTAGAGCAAATAGGTACGTGGGACTCATGCGAGAATTTTTACTAGTTTTATCACAAGGTCATAATCACCAAAATCCATTCCATATAATTGAGTTCAGAGCTATTAAAATACATCTAAAATGAAGATACTAATATATAGGGATTCAAAAAGGTTCCTCATACGCCCTAGTGAACTATTTTCAATAAGTGTTCAACATTTTGCGAAATCTCAGTATCAGTACTAGCCTGACACTGGACTGAAATGAAAGTAGTTTTGGTGTTATCATGCATCCTCCTGCTCCAGGGTACATGCAATTCACATTTCTCAATCTTAACCAAGATCATAAATATAAATAAGAAATTAAACTCATCGCGCCACCAGCCAGAAAGGTCTGAAAAACGTCTGTCTCGACAGCTAGTTATTTAAAATTAAATAAATGGTATACAAATATATATTGCGCACATTTTTTTTCTACCCACATAGAGAAAGTAAAATGGCTGGCGGTTTAGTTTCATTGGCAAAATCAAGGTAGTCAATAGACACTCAGTCTTTTAATTTTAGTAAAAATAGCTGCTTAATGTCTTTGTAACACCAACGGTGTATTCCAAAAACATAACGAAATCTACTACACCCCGCAGAGATAAGGATAACACAATTAGTCACGAAGAATAAACCGCGCTAAACATTTAAAACAACAAAATAAAAAACACTCCAAGAATTTGTTTTAAAAAAAAGTTAATTTTATTTTAGGTACTGTCAAAAATTTTAAGGTGATGATTCTAATTCGTTATACAGAAATAATTTATAGTTGTTTTGTTAATATGCTTGTAAATGAGTTAAGATTTTTTTTTTGTCAGATACAAAAAAAAATCAAATTATTATTAACTAAATCATAAAATAATTCGTCAATGTTACACTTCAAACATTATGATAGTAACAGATTTCTTTTCAAAGAAAAATTATTATCAACATTTTTGTTTTGTTTTATAAATTATTTTATAAAAAAATGTAGAGGTATCTAAATTTGCAAATAGAATGTTACTAAAAGAAATACATAGTTTCAATATTACCAACTTTACTCAATTTGAGTTATGAAAATTAAATAAATAAAAAAAAAAAATTATGATATTCCAAAATCTGTCTTGGCAATAGCTCCACCTTTGAATCAACCCATTAACATAATGTTAATAAGAAATCATATTATATTTATATAACTAGATATAGTTAGTCCCTAAGAAAGCAATAGTAAGGAATACTATTTAAAAAAGATTTGGTAGATGCATAATGCTATTTTGAAATAAAAAGTCTCTTGTGTCTTGATGTTGTTGGGAATTAAATTCGCAACAACAACCACTGGGTAATTGAACATTGAACTTAAAATGCTCCTATAAACTATATTTTGTTTGTTTGTTTATTTTTAATGTGCATTAGACACAGTGCCACTTCCAAGTGATTTCATCAAAGTGTAGCAGTCCTTGAGTTTGCGTTTGTCTCCAACCTTTTCTAATGTTTTAGCTGCTTCAGCCAACATTCCAGCTCGTTCGCCCGGCGATGAGAGGAGAATTGTTGGTAGATACTTGCAAGCAACGTACATTGCTGCCGCACGTTCACGTTCACCACCATCAAACTGTTGATTCTTATCTTTGCCACCACAAATGATAGAACTTCGTGCATGACGATAACGTAGACTTCGATCGAGGAGTTGTTGCGTTTGTCCAGGAGAGGCACCAGCCATTAGACGACATACTGCTTCGTAGAGATAAATACGTGATTGGCCATTCTAAAGGGATCAGAAATAGGTTGTATAACAGAGAACATTAAAATTATATATTTTTTTCTTACGGGAATATCTTCCACGATGTGCCTCAATGAGTTCAAGTCCTTTTGGAATTTTTCTAGTAGATTTCCAGGAACTTGATAATGACCATCGTCATCAATTCCTACATACTCATTTTCCCATACTTGTGTTCTAGTCTCCAAAATCCAGTCACAAGTCAACAGTTGAAATAGCTAAAAAATATAAACACGAACGTTTATGAATATTTGTTTTACTCGCAAAGGAATTTGAAGATATATTTAAATGAATGAATTCATCTGGGGTCTAAGGGCACAGCAACCTTGAGATCTATTAGTCCCCATCTTAATATTGTTCATTTTACAGCTAATCGATATTAGTTTCTTTGATAAACTTGAGTATTTGGAGTAGGAAGTTTTGGTCCGATTGCTGTTACCAAACATAAATATTAAAGTTCAAAGTAAACGCTTATGTTCTACTTTTTCCTAAGCATACATAAGTTTTTATGTTGAACTTAAATGCTTAGGTTTCGTTTCAGCAAATGGGCTTTAATCTTTTTAATATGGTGACTTCCCAGATACCTCAGGTGGTATTAGAACGTCTATGGAATCAGACCTGAGTTGCTGGATTGGCTCAGGTTTTCGAGATATGCTTGTTTCAATCTTCTAAAAAGTATCGAAAACCTAATTTGTTAGAAAAAGCTAGTACACGTATAGCACCGTATACGGCTTTACTTCTTGGGGGAAATAAATATAAAAAATAATTTACATAATGCATATACAATTTTTTTTTAATTGCATATACAATTTTTTTTTAAGATTTGTTTTCCATAACCTAATACAAATTTGGCTGCATAATTTGTTACATTACAGGTAATATCATTAGCATTTTCATTTTTGTTTAGTTTTGCGCATGTTGTCAAAATCAAAGAATGTATGCTGGGTTCCCGTTAGGCACCGAAGCCTTCTAGTTTCTTTTCCGAAGAAAATCCAGGAGGTCAGAAGAACTGATAGATTTTGAAACTCAATTAAAAAAGACATCAGCTACTTCTAATCATCTAGACGGGTCGATGGTGCATTCTAGCGTTTGATGTTCTGATCTTTTATTAGATTTCATCATATATGTAAAGTTTTTTTTTGAAATTCCGATGCCGTATTTACACGACTGACAAAACATCGTTTTTACTGTCGTAGGTAGCTAAGATTTCCATGTTTAACAATTTGAAATCGTATGATAGAAGATTTAAACAGTGTTTTTAACCAAATTGAACGAAATATGTATTCACGTGAATCGAAACATTTGATCGATTCGAAAAAACGGAAAATGATTGTCTATGAGCCGTTTGCTGATATAAGTACGAAACATAAAAAAATAAATTCAACCTAAACGCGTATGCCCTACTTTTTTGCAAGCTTAAGTAGAACGTAAGAGTTAAAATTTTGTTTCAGCAAATGAACGTAAAAGTTGAAATTTAGCAGAATTCTTTTTTTTCGAAAAGATCTAGGGTCAAACAGGAACAATATTTTTTTTATATAGATCGGGTTATTCATTAATATAAAAATTTTACATTTGTAGAGTACTTATTGTTTACAATTATTGTACCGTTGAATGAACAATCTATTGACGTACAATTTAACTGAAATTGCTGCGAATTCAAAATCAAAATCTGAAAGATCTCTGAATCGCAGCAGACTGAGCGTTATGCTTTTTCAGTGACACAAGCTAGAGCTAAAGATATGTGCAAAGATAGACAAAAACTTTAAAATAATGTATTACAAACATGCATGTTGACACAGGTCTTTTTGGATGTAAGTGGTAAGGAGTAAGATTTAAATAGGAAACATTATTACATTTATAATAAATATAACTGCAATTCTTGTTGAAGATTTATTTGTTGAATTTGTCCATTCGTAAAGTTTGCATTGCAGAAGTACTGTCCAAAAAATTATTACAACAGACAATGCGACTACAATGCACCTTTAAAAATGGCTATTTTTAAACTCTTGATTTGGATATTTCTCGTCAAAAAAAAGCAAATTTATAAAACTTACTAATTTAAGCCCTTTAGCCGGTGTAATTTTATTACAAGCCAGACTTTCTTGTAAAAATGTACTTCCGGTATCGCACAATTTTATCACTGTTTGTTTTTCTGGAATCTTCAAATCAGGATTTGCCCTTAAAATAAATTGAAAAGAAAACATTTTATGTACCATTGTCTAGAATTATATTTTGTATTACTTACAAAATAATAGTTCTCGCCCGGAAAACTGTACGCAATGCTTTTGGCAAACTTTCACCATCAACATGCAGGCACTCAGGCAGAGAATTAATTGTATCATAGAGCTTCTCGGATTGTTCATCTTCACCAAGCAACCAGTTCACCGAAACAATTAGAACATTTGACCACCATTCGATTTTCTTATCGATATCATCAGTTGACATTGTGTCCTTGAGTAGTGTTGTATATTTGAGAACATTACTGACAATTGTGCCAGTTGGAGGATTGGGAACTGGTGGCGAATTATCTCCCTCTTTCACTTGCTTTGGTGGTTTGTTGTTGGACCGATCACTACGGCTACATTTGCTGGCACCGACGAGGCATTGAATTGCCTTTAATAGAAGGTGCTCACGATATTCCTTTTGAGAGAAAAATAATTTAAATTTTGGTTTTAAATACAATTTTAATTCTTAGAAACTCACCTTGAGTACATAAGAAATTGGATCAGCTTTGTTACTCAATGTAGCAAACAATGAATCACCCGAAGAAGCATCAAAATCATGCGAAGTAAAGTATCTGTAACCATAAGGGGTAAAAGCCCAGTGATATTTCTTAATTTGTTCGCACATTTTTCCTGATTCCTGTTTTGCTTTGCTAACATAATATCGTCCAAAGAACTTCAACCACCGCGGATATGATCGTTTAACTCGCAATGCAGCTGTCATATAAATGCTTATCAAATCGGATGAATTTAGGATGCTGCCAGAAGCTTCGGCCATATTAAGGGAGAACAGTGATATCAACACTCCATGAGAATCGTTCATATTTGTCGCCAAGTGTATTTGATTCAATCTGTTTGTCACCAATGAGAGTTCACGAGCAGACCTTAAGGCTTCCTTCCGAATTGAATCAGTACAAAAGAGTCCACCTGACTTACGAGACAACCATCGTCCAATCCAAATACGATGAAAGAAAAACCGAATGAATTGCCATGATGTGAAGCTGAAAGTTTCTATTTTAGACAGCGGTAGAGTGATCCCAAAAACTTGCAAACAGAGGAGGTATTCCGAGTAGGCGCCTGAAGAGTTTCCCTTTAAGATTTTATTTTAATTTAGTTACAACTTATATATCCGATTATCTAACAAACCTGAGTAAACTCTGCATCAGCCCGCTTTTTATGTTTCCAGTACTTTTCAGCTGCCTGCGATTGAGAGCTTAGAAGAGGATCTCCATAGCAGAGTACTTTAACCAAACAACCAAACATGACAATTAAATTCAAAGTCCAAAGTAAAATGGACGTGCTGACACTTTGCCATGAGAATAAGTTCCCAACAACTGCACAAAAGAAAGAAACGCAATCAGGAAAAATCCCAACCTGTAAATGAAATAATTCTACTTACAGCTATCTTCCACAGAGAGAATATTTCTTCGCACGCCACTTAAATCCTCGTCATCTTCAGCTCCAGTCAGTGATCCATTACCAAGAAACGCTCTGAAAGGATTCACCGCTAGAACAGCAAACATAAACATACACAGCGTCAAGCGAGAATGTGAACCCATTCCTCGCACCGATGGAATAACTTCTTCATCCCTAACGCTGCCATTGCTGCTGTCACATGGCGATGATGGTGATGAGATATCCGAGTGCGAAGGTGATAACGACGGATTGGATTCATCACTTCTTGGAGGCGTCATTGGTGCAGGACTTTCATCTAACATAAGCAAAGGCTTGCCATACAAAATCTCATCATCAATCGATATCTTTCGTTTTTTCTTGCTCAGATTATGATTGCTGAGTAGATCTTTGACCTTGGTTCCATCACGTGCTTCCAATTCACGTTGCAGCCTTTGCACTTGAGATTTTAAATCGTAATTATTACGTTGAAGATCACGAATCTTATCGACGGCTTTACGCAGGACGGCTGATTTATTTAATTTAGCACTCTCACCAACAACCATATTTTTGAGTTCGTTAATTTTGTCATTGATCGAGGTGCGATAACGACGCTCAATTGCATTATGAGCTGAGCGCTTGACTTCTTTCACCTTGAAAATATTAAAAAAAAAGTTCCGATGTTAAATTGTTTTTGAGGCTTCAACAAATTTATTAATTAAAATATAAATAAATTAAATTTTGAATATAAAATGTTTTTAAGAAGACTAAGGGCCAATTTTTCAATTGTCACTTAAACCTCAGATAGTTTTTATTCTTCAGATAAAACAAAAATTTGTCCGTGTTGCTATAGTATTTATTCCTTTGATAGTTTAACTGATGATTGATAAAACGGCTCTAAGAGACGATTTTTCAATCATCAGTTAAACTATCAAAGGAATAAATACTATAGAAACACGAACAAATTTTTGTTTTATCTGAAGAATAAAAACTATCTGAGGTTTAACTGATTATTGAAAAATTGGCCCTAAGAAAGTTATAAATAATTACTCTAAACTCAATGCATCGTCATCAGGCTGTTAGTTAAAATTCGATTGTAAAATAAAGAACGAAAATAAAGACGAAAAACATAGCGAGTTAATAAAAACCCATTGAAAAGAATTGAACGATTATTTGTTTTTTTTTTTTCTGGGAAAAAATTAAAATGTTTCATCTTTATTTAGTTTTATTAGGGAATTGTTTTATTTTTTTTTTTTTTGATATTTTGAAGCAGGTACTACATACAATTTCAAAAAAAAAATAGTTTTTGCCATTCTATGCGTTGCCGTGCCGGTCCTTACTACTGTGCTTCAATATGGAATTCGACTTTCCTGCAGCCTAAACGAAGCGACGAATTTGGTTATAATTTTAAATATTCATTATTTAAATTAAATAAGTCTATTATATGTATGTTACAAATTTAACTAAAATGCAAAAGTCCGTACACCCGGGCTTAGTGACTTGCAACGACAGAAATAAAGGGGACCTATAAATTTATACCGAATCCGAAAGGCTGAGGAGGAGCCTTTTTTCAAGGCAAGATTATATTCTTGAAGTATTTTTCGAGGCAGCCAGCGTGACATATTAACTTCGACATTTAAGTCTTTTATTTAAAAAGAAATCATAGAATGCGATAAAGGCGTTATCGGCAAGCTGGAAATAAAAAGAAATAATTGTTCTGGAGCAGGTAATGTTATTGCTGGCCTTAAATTACTCTTACGTCCAGTTTTTCAGGGCGGGTTTAAATTTAAACCCGAGTTGACTTTACAGTTTGAAAAACAGTTTATGATCCTTTATCATTCGTGTTTTTTAAGGCATTCTGCATTCATCATAAATTAAAAATCAGCTTCCTGTCGTAACTGTAGACAGATCTATTTCCAGAGTTAACCAACTCGGGCTTAAGTCAACACAGAACAACTGTAATATATCAAAAAACGTAGCCTGATTGCGTTTAAAGGATGACGGATTCAAGTTTTGCACACAAAATTGTGTAATCGAAAACAGTTTGTTATTGATTTTTCACGAAATTGAAAATAAAAGTAACGAAAATCAAAACAATTATAGGTCAGAGGTATTTACTTAATACTTAATGGAAAATCTTATTCCATTAGGCGAGTTCAGGAAAGAGAGATATCGGAGATTTTGCTCCGTCAAACATTTTTTCCTTAGTATTTTGACAGCCAAACTGAGATTTTTTGCTGAGGCCCTCTCAAATCTCTCTTTCCTGAACACGCCAATTTATTCCTTTGTGGACGCTTCTACTAGGATTTCAGGAAAATCATTTTACAAACCGCTCCGTAAAACTATTTTAAAATTTTAAAGATTGAAAATGATAAAAGTCTTAAAGTTGGCCGTTTTATTCATATTAATTATGAAAGATTGAAGTCATCTTTCAAACAACTTGATCTTCCGAAAGTAAATGTTAAGAAAAGTAAGAGGAAAATAAGTGAACCAGACAATATACAATCCGAGGAAAATTAACATCGTGATAAAGTCAAGTCTCAAAGAGTGCCATATTCAAAAAAAGAAAAAAAATGTTTTGTTTTTATATGGTGAAGATCATTAACACTTTTCAAAAACGAAAGGTTATGCAATTTTGTTATTGATTATTGTGCCAATTTATTTATTTTTGAAAATATTATAACAAATTGGCATATTTACAATGTGAAGTAAGTCAAATCGATTTATTTAAAGGTGCTGAAAATGTTGGAGAAAGTTTTGTAGGCAGATTAACAAAGGAATGGGTCGGCAAAGATAGTATTTTCATGCCAGTTAACGTAAACAATAATCATTGGATACTTTGCTACGTTGATTTAACTACCAATAACTTTTATATATTTGATTCTGCTTACGAAAATAATAAGACGAGAACTGATATCTTTATACGAAATGTTTCTTTATTATTTTCTAAGGTTTTTCCAAAAGCAAACGTAAAAAGAACACATTTAAGAAAAATGGAAAACACCCAAAACAAAAAGATGGTTACATCTGTGGCATTTTTGTGTTGCATTTCATTCAAGAAATTCTAAAATATAATTTAGACAAAATTTTCGATTGTGATGCAGACAGCTTCAGAAGAAAACTGCAAGTGGACTGAATCAAAAATTTAGCAGAAATGGGCAGGAGAACAGATTGGGTATTACATGCAAAAAATGGACTCATTTCAATTGCCTGACTCGCCTTAAAAAAACTAAAGAACAAATTGAAGATGATTATTTCATTTACAATTGTGACTTATGCTCAAGGTGGCTGATGAGCTATGAGTAACAGCAGTCCAAAATTATGTTTAGTTCATCATAACTTTGATGTTAAGACAAATGAAAAAAAAACTAAAAAACATCGGCACGAAGCGATTGCCGTAATTTTTATGAAGATCCGTCCAATATGACAGTGGTGACAGAAGTCCAAAGTTTTTTTCAAATTAATTTGTTGGTGTTTTTGTATCTTTTGGCCATCATTTTTTTTAAGACAAATAAAAAAAAACTTAAAAATATCGGCACAAAAACGATTTTTATGAAAATGCGGCGAAAATTAACGTGGTGACAGAAGGCCAAAGTTTTGTTTAGTTAACTTTTTGGTAGTTTTTGTATATTTTGGATAATAAAAAAATATCAGCACTACATCTTGAGACGGAGCGATTGCCGTTTTGTTTTTTAAAATCGAACAAGTATTACGACTTTGGTGGGTGCTTAAACATCAGCGGACGCATTGTCTGCAAAGTTCAGGATCATGAATTTTCTGGGATTTTCAGCCATCTTTCAAATAAAAAGGCGTGCTATTTTATAATTAGCATCCTGAAGGCCAAGTTTAATCTTTCTATGTATAGGCCATACTACGTATGGGATTCAATTCGTTGACCTAAAACGACCCCACGGCCTGAAAATGTCCCAGAACAAAAGTTACTTGTTTGTATATCGTCTACAAGATCCCATTTACATTTACGATACACCTAATGCCTACCTATTATTCAAACATTAGATATTTATTATTCTGTTGTTTAAATGAGAATTGGCATTTTTATACGGGTTGCGTCACATAGTTATAACACTTTTGACCTATGTAATGTATGACATTATGAAATGTCTTAATGAATGCTATTTTTACTTGGGATAAACACAATTCATATTATAGGAACTATACTACCACATACATTATGTGAACTCGAGATTTTGATCAAACTTGCTATTACGATGATAGGAAGGACGAACAAGGTACGTCTCGCAATTATGTCTGTTCTCACGGCCTTTTGTCGGTTGTTCTTTTTTAATTTTCAGGTGATTTGCCGTGTTGTCAGATAAAAAGCATTTTTGATGGCTTGAACTATGGTTTTACCATGATCCTGATAACTTTTAAAGTTGAATTTGAGGCTTTTCGGATTATGTCCTTATAGTCTCGAATTTCAGTTTTTCATCTATGGTTAGAAAACCAGTTTTTAGTAAAATTGTTAAATTCATGACAAAATGTCTTTAACTGTTTGTTATTTGATTTTGTTCATACTATTTTAGTAAAAAAACTAGGTGTTGTTTTTGCAGGCGTATTTAAGCGAATGGCACAAAAAAAAACGTACTTTTTTGACTTAAATTAGCGCATTCAAAATTCTTCCTAGAGCAATAACCTCATATTTTACTCAATAAATTTTGTAATTGGATTTGTCATAATTATAAAAAGTTATGGAGAAATCGAAAAAAGTTTTTTGAAAAAAAAAAATCTGTATTTAAACGAATGACCAGGAGTGTATATCCAATTTATGACGGCGCACCATGTGTTTCGCCCAGATATCACAGTGGGATCTTCAGAAAGTCTGTCATGTCCTTCTAAGACAAAACATATTGGTCGTAAACATCGAATGTTATAACACATTCATTTTACGAGTTGCGTTCTAAGTATTGAAGACTTTTTGACCCTTATCATAATGAAAGATCCTCAATAAGTTCTATTTTTTGTATATTTTATTTATTCTTAAATTAAAATTATTAAAAAAACAAATTTTATTTTTGTATTTATTAAAAAAAATTTATTTAATTTAAATTTAAAAAACCAATATCACAACTTTTTTATTGTGATATTAGTTTTTTTAAATTTAAATTAAATACAATTTTTTTTAATAAATATAAAAATTAAATTTGTTTTTTTAATAATTTTAATTTAAGATTAAATAAAAAATACAATTAACACACAACTTGGAGACGAAAACTCAACAAAATGTGATCAACAAAATGTATTCTATTTTTTGTATTCAGGAAATAAAATAATTAAATGATTTGATTAAATAAAATGTATTGAATGAAAAACCGAAACATAAATTATTTAATATTAACAGCTGAAATTTTCACAAATTATCTTTTTTCAATTGACTGAAAAAGTGCATCAGTTGTGTAGAATAATCTGACCAAATCATCTCTGTAAACGATCTTTAAGAGTTTTCTGTACAATTAGCTGCAATTGATTGTATCAACAAAAACTTAGAGCTCTACAAATAAATTTACAATATTCTACAAATAGACTAGTTTATCGTCACTAGAGGAAATCGCACTCAGCGATAACATTACTAAAAAAAAATTGCAAAATCGGACTTTTGAAGCCTTAGTTGTCGGTGTGTAAAAACATTGGGTTCACTGAAGTTCTGTCTCAAGTTTTATTCAATAAGAAATCTAGAACTTTCTAAGGTTTAAAAACAAGAGATTTTCATTTAAAAAAAACTGTTTTTCAATAATTTTCTTAACCTACATATGTATGTACATGTCCGATTCAAAAAAAAAAACAGCAACCACCCAACTCTCTACTGAATTAGATCCCTTCGCTCACTGAATTATAAGAACCCAACAACAAGCTTAGTTAAAAAAACTAAATAAAAAAAGATTACACCGCAATTTCATCAGAATGTCTAGTTCTTCTAAGCTCTGCGTCATTGTCCATTGGCTAAGTTAGTTTTCCCCCGCCTTTACTTTCTAACAATCCAAATACAATGCAAACATTCAATCAGGTATTTGTTTTCATGTATAATAATCTATTTACCTTTGGTTGCACACGATTAATGGGAACTTTATTTTCCGTCTCGATTACCATTGGAATGCGGGTTGTCGCCAATAGTGTTCCATTTACCAATGCGTGAATATTCTGTTGACAAAAATCAAAAATAGAAAACACTTTTTTTCTAAATAACTTTTTTTTAATTGAACCTGTGTATTTGTTGCTGGACCAGCTGTTGTGTACATCAAGGTAGGATTCGAATGCAGCAATACTTGCTGTTTGTCGACACTTTGCAATGTCAGCACTTGGGGAACTTGTTGCATCAAAGGTTGAATTGCCGTTGGCTTACTACTGATGTTTTGAACTGAGGCAGAATGCTTATGATGTGAAGAAGATGATGATGATGGGTGGTGTGGAGGAGGTGTTGGTTTTGGTGTTTCAACTGGTGTCTGCTGTTGTTTGCCTATTGTGGCTGCTGTCTTATTTTCCATCGGAAGCTGTTGACTAACGGCATTCTGGAAAACGAAAGTCTGTGTTGTTACTGGCTGGGAAGTGGTGTAGACGATTTGCTGTTGGCATTGCCCGTTAGTTGGTGCATTAATCTGGCTGATTTGGGTGATGTTCACCGTCGTGGTTGGTAATGGTGAGGGGTTCTGGGTGACATCCATGGGCGGGGATGAACATGATAGCTCAGTTTTTAGGCAATTCGGTGAATTAACCATGGTTGTGGGAATGATGTTGTGGACATTAGATGTGCATGTTGTAGATCCGAAATTGGAGCCCATTAACGGATCAGTTATCAGGGTTTTATAGTGTCCACCTGCAACCGGGGAACCGGGTACTGGGGATTCTTGTTTGATCGCTGGCTTTGGTGCTTCTGCACCGAACTCCGGTAAACCCGGTAATATAACGTCGTCATTTAAATCGACCATGTCCATGTCATTGAGGAAGCTATTCAACATGTCTGAAAGGAGGATTTACACATCACAACCCAGTTAATAAATGTTTGCCGTATTTCTTACCTGCTGGAATCATTTCTTTGATCAGTGAAATTGCATCTTCCTCCTTGAACAAGTCTAACGAGTCCACCATGCCGCTAGAGATGAATTCTCCCATATCCAGCGATGGATCCATGCTCGTCAATTATTTGTGTTATTATTTCTATTCTTAGCACTTCAAATTCTTTTTCACTGTTCTGCTTCTACTAAGAAACCAATATGGTAGATTAAATAAAAATTATTATGCATTTGCAGTTTTTTTTTCATATTGCACAGGGCAGAATGTGTGAAAAATTAAAAGGAAAAACAACTGACCAATCAGAAAACGTTGTTTGGATCATACGATATGACGTCACGTCGTTGTCGTCGTTATAACCCCAAATCAATTACGCACATAGAAAATTAGATTGTTTTTCATTACGATCAGTGTCGCTCTTGAATTCAAACATTTTTCCAAGTCGACAAGTACACTACGTCGATTCAAAACATTGTTGTTGGTCAACAATTACGATTATAATGTTAAATAATTGAATAATTTGTCTTTATTTGTGAAGCGAAAGGTTTGATTTGATTAACTTAACCCGTGTGTTGCGTCAGTCGAATTACAATTTGCAAAAAAAAAATAAGAAAACTGTCAAAGTTGCCACTGAACTGAATTTTTTGACACGAACGAACAGCTGTTTGATGACAGTTCGGTCCACATCATCGTATTTGGAGTTGTTTGTTTCAAGTGTCGATGGAGAACGAGAGGTAATCAATTAAAAAAAATGTAAAATTGATTGAGAAAAGTTTTTAGTTTTCTATTATATTTATGTCGTTTTCGGTTGGAGGTTCGGCGTTGCTCCTTTTTGAATCCGCCTAATACAAAACAATTCGATTGGCTGTTCCGAGTAATGTTTTCGGAGTTTTTTTCTTTTTATAAACACCCGTAAACATATACATATAAACCTTTTCATCGAATTATTTGTCAAATTAATTTTACTCAACTGAACGTGCAAAATATACATAAATATCAGACAATTTACTCACACACATAAATATCTCGCAAATAAGGCTTGGAACAACAGAAAATAATTCGATTGGAATCAAAAATGAGTAGTACTGTTCCGAAATCCAATCGAAAACGACATTAGTTGACTAATTTGTCTCTCGTTCTTTTCGAGATTTTAGGTGTACTGTAAGGTTGACATCTTTGAAAAAGGTGATGTTCAGCTTTAAACCACGATACTTCTTTCACGCATTGCTTTCACTTTATCCATTAATTTGGTACAAAGGAGCAATTCTGATAGTGAAGAAGAAGTGCGCTACCTATTATTAGTCACGGTACCTAAATTTTTCTCTTGCAATAGATGTTTACTCAATTCTCTCCTTTCTCAATGAGAAAGGATAAAAATAAAATAGAATTATTTTTTTTATTACAGACCAAGACAACCTTCCACAGGCCATGAATAGCAGGATTATGAACATGGCCAGAAAAAATCAAACGGACGGTGTTCACATTCGACCGACTCCTCCGACTTTTTAATATTTTACGAAAGCATCAAACACATCCACAAAAATTTGTTCAAATATTTGAAATTTGTATAGATTTTTTTTTTGTGAGGTCAAAAAACAACGAAAGAGTCAGTTGAATGTGAACACCGTCATGTCCATCATGCAGTGTACCAAGTACCTTTTCGAAACAAAACTATTTTTGAATAAGTCATTAGCGCTAGCTTGGCCATGAGATTTAACTCATGTGCGTGTTAGTTTTTTGTTGGAAAGATTGAAATAGTAGTGAATTGGGAATGAATGACATAATTTTGCAAGAGAGTAAAAATGCAGTTTGTGGATTCACATGAGTTTTTGGCGTTCGCTAACATGACGCGGCAAGAGCTAAATCGCACTAAGTGGTAACTGAACTTCATACAATACCATACGAATTCGTGTGAAGTGTAGATCCGCAGCATTGCAGTCCCGTGGAGTGCGGCCAGCCTTTATACTGCGTTTCCACCAACCACTAAACCGAGATTTAGGTAATGAGATTCGTTTGGTGTTTCCACTGCACAAAAAGAGGATTATGGCAAAACATTCAAATGATGTTTCATTTTTTTGATATGAAGTGGAAGTGAGACAGATAGTTTTTGTTTACATTTCCATCTGTCAATAAACGAAAATAGGTCGGTTCCACAATTATTCTTCGAATAAAAAGTTTGTTTGATTTGACAAACTAATGTTTCCAAGTAGATTTGAATGAGTTTTATTTGAAATCTTCATTGAGGAGATTAAAATTTGTATGGTAAATCTTGTAGATTTCAAGGAGATTTGTGATAATCTTGCTAAATCTCGGTTTAGTGTCTGGTGGAAACGTAGTATTAGAGTGAAAGGATACAATTTCAGGTGTCCGAACAAAACTAATTTGTTCACAGAAAAGACTGCTTTCACACAAGGAAACTGAGTTGCTGGAAACTGGGAGTTTGTAGGCGAGAAGAGCAAGAAGGGGAATGAAAAAAATCTCCCCGGTCAACGATTGAGGAGATTTTTGCACATTCCCTCTTCACACTGTCCGTAATGTGCGTTCAGCCAATAGACTTTATATGGAAACAAACAAAAATCTCTGGCGATTCAGTTTCCATGTGTGAAAGCTACAAGGCAATTAAAGGAAAACGTCAAAAAAATCTCCAGCAACTGGTTTCCCTGTGTGAAAGGGGTCAAACAATATCAACATCAAACATACCTTATGTCATTATTCATGACGTTTCTCTTATTCCCCACAGTTAAATCAAAAAGGTGAATACAAAACAAAACAAAAAACACCGAAATATGAACCAGAAATTCGCGCCTTTTATTTAATGATTCCAATTAAAATTTAAAACTATTTGAAAGATAAATAAATATGAGTTCAAAAAAAAGTTCTCTACAAAAGAAATTCCCTTGCCGTGAGAATGTTATCCATTCACTATTTGAACTACTCGGCGATCCTGAGGAAACGTTTCCTCCATCTATTTACCTCTATGGACATTCGGGTACCGGCAAAACCTCAATTCTTACCAAGTTCCTCAAACATACGAATTCCAAAACAGTCATCCTCGATTGCATTGAATGTTACACGAGTAGAATTCTCTATGAGAATATCTTAAATAAACTCCATTCCCATCGCTTGCGTAAAGAAGATAATTTTGCTTCTTATATGAAATGTGAGACGCTCAAGGATTTTATAAGTGACCTTCAACAAACTGGTGATGATGATGATGAAACATCGTATATTATCTGCTTGGACAATGCCGAGAGAGTTCGTGACATGGATGCCAATATTTTGCCAGCTTTCATGCGTCTACCCGAGTTGACTGGATTGAATATTTGTTGTATACTTGTCTCTCAATTGCCATTCGAGAAGTACTATACAAAAATGGGACTTCCGCAGCAATTATCGATCTACTGTCCACAGTACAGTAAAAACGAAATACAAAAGATCCTTACGGATGATTTTGAAAGAGTTCGGAATAGACTTCTCAAACGTCTGAGGAAAGATCCCCCAATTCAGTTGGCAGTTGATATTGAACGAGCAGAGGAAACTATCTCTGATCTAACATCGGATTTCTATGGGAATTTTTTGAATGTCTTTCTATCTGTGTTCTATAAGGCCTGCAGGGATTTGCCAGAACTAAAGGTTGTCTCGACGGATTGCTTTGATATTTATGTTGAACCAGTTTTGAATGGGACGATAGACAAGAATGATGTTTCCCGCCTATGGCGACACATAACCAATCCGCTGAAGATAGCACTGGCGCAGGTGTATATGAGAATGGATCAAGATGATTTGGAGGTAAGTTTTTTTTTTTTTTAATTAATAGCAGCTCCATGAAAGACGATTTAAGGTCGCGGCTCTGAAAATTGTTTTAGTTGAAAGTTATATTTTGGGAGCTCGAATCAGTTGTAAAACATAAAAGGATCTTTAGCTTTGTCCTAGATTTCACTCAGTATACATTCACATCAATAAAAATTGATGCTCTTTTTCAGATGAGATCCGAGGAGAATTTTGTTACCAATCAAAGTGTAAAGAAACTGGCTCAGTCCTTGGAATTGCCTTACTACGGAAAATACCTACTAATTGCTGCTTTCCTGGCCAGTCACAACTCAGCAAAGGAAGACAAAAGGTTGTTTGTCAAACACCATGGGAAACAGCGAAAACGAATGCAGACAGTAAATGCCAAAGCAAAGGTATATACGTTTTTCTCAAAAATTTGTTTCACCATTGTTTCAAATTCTTTAAAATTTCCCCCAAAAGGTCTCTGAAAAAATGTCAACATCATTGGGTCCAAAGTCATTTAGCATCGATCGTCTGCTTGCCATATTCTATGCCATTCTTGATGAGAAAGTAGGCTTAACTTGCAATCTCCTTGCCCAGATCTCCACTTTAGTTCATTTAAAGCTACTTAGTTATGTTTCTGGCGAGAATAATGTTGTCGAAGGTTCAGCTAAATTGCAATGTACAGTCGGTTTAGAGTTCATATTATACATTGGAAAAGTGGTTGGTTTTAATGTGCGGCAGTATCTTTGTGACTTTATGTAAAATCATTTTGATATTGTTTATTTTTCTCATTTTTAATTTATTGAATAATTTTTTTTAAAATAAAATAAAAATAGTTTCCCAGCTTCTTACCTATGAATTAAAGATTTTTTGTAAATAATTGGATACGTCTGTAATGTGAATTGTTTCCGAAATTGTTGTGTCACGACTGCGGAGTTTCATTAGACCTGTACGAAGAGTGTCAGATTCTAGGATGATACAGTAGGGTACACCTATTCGATCCATTTGACAAATTTCTAAGTTGAGAGTGCTGCGGTCGCTAGTGTGGCATTTCTGGAGATTTAAAGCAGATATACCTAGTTTGCGAATTAAGTTGCTAATGTGGGTAGATAGGTCAGTTAGATCGGTGGTGGTGTTTTTATCTTAAAAAGAAACCAAAATTAAATTGAGGGAAGAAAAATTGAAAATCTGTAATAGCTTACCTTCAAAGTAACAAAATATTCCACATTGATAGGGAACTATTTTGCGATTTATAGCCAAAGTATTCTTGCTGTTTTCAATAGAATCAAGTAGTAAAGCTGAAATTAAAAAAATAATAAAAATAAAATGATTCGAACTGTTTAACATGTTCTTCAGAGTGGTTGGGTGCTGTACGATCCAGGAAAGCAAGGATTGGTATCAACTTGACGATGCCTAGTGCCGTAACGCGTGACTACACTCTAATATTAAAATTGTGCTTATTTTACCTGCAAGAGGTAGCTATCGGGTACTAGGCTCGTCCATCCGGACTTGACTGGAGCAGATGAAAAAAGCAACTCTATAATGCTCGTTCTAAAATGGCTGGCTGAATGAGTCGTCAGAAGCATAAGAAGAGCCCATTAGAAGGATGGCGTACGGCCGGCGTATAAATTCAATACAGTGAATCAACGGTGTCGCCAGCAATTTGCTAGACAGAGACCGAGTGTTTCCACCAAGGCATTCAAGCGATGAGACGGCAGAAGGATTCCCTACATGAGATCAACGGTGGTTCTACAGTTCCAGTAAGGAAAAACAGCTTGTTGAACACTTAAGAGGGCTACTCAACATATTCGGAGCTCAGGTCTATAACGACCGGGATCCGGATTTTCACTTTTGGAGTTATATCAGTTCTCTAGGGTCAGGGTAACTTCCCTACAATGTAAAAAAAAAATCTGGCTCCGAAACAACAGCAATCCTCGGATACCTATGGATGATTTTAATATTGACGACCCGAGGAAAGGAAACAAGGACTACGAATTTCGGATCTGCACATGGAACGTCGGTTGTGTCCTTATACAGAACAAGTACAGATGAACAATTAGTGGAGAACCTGGAAAGCCAAGGGCTGACGCAACAGCCATCCAGGAATTGCGCTGGGGTGTAGAGGGCATACGTAGTCCGAAATCGTGACATCTACTACGGCGGATGCTTCAAGGAGCAGGGTCAGCGGCTTTTTGGTTGCGGTTTTTTGATAAGGGGAAGACTTAGCCAAGAAGTATTGGGCTTCCGGAGTGTAAGCGAGGCCTGGCTACAATCCGTATCAAACGGAAATTCAAGAACATAACGCCGATCAGTATTCGCGCCCCCAATAAAGAACGAGATGGCTCAACCAAGAAAGAATTTTACAAGGAGCTGACAGGTAAAGGCGTAGCCCATCTCGGGATGTAAGCGCCATCCAAAGTAAGTAAGAGTATGTACATGTAACTAGTAGTTTTGGAGTATATCTTTGCCTACAGTACAAAGTGCAATGAAAATTTACAAATTTAAAATAGAGGGTAGCGGTTGGAACTGCCCTACACAGAAACAAATATCTAATGCAAATACAGCGCACAGTCATATACTCTGCTTAGTCAATTAAGTACTTCCACACCGCAACACTCAAAGGTAAATGGAAGCAACAAAAAAGAGTACTTACCACATGCAGTCGCTTCCAGTTTGAACTCCGATCTTATACAAGTCGGAAGCACATCTTTGCCCAGTCTGGGATCTTTCATAGCGAAATCTAATTCGTTTTCGAGACCCATTGCAGCAACGGGGACAAAGTGTATTTCCTCCACTTCCACATCTCCTGCGCCGAACTTTGATTTAATCTTCAGTGACTGCAGTGTATGGCCTGCTTTTTCTTCAGTCACCAAATCAGAAAAGTAATAACGACTTGGATTCGATGAATATTTCATCCAACAGATCTTTTGTGCCCTTTGGATGTTATAGAACTTTTCAAAGGCTACTGATGGTGTGTACAAATAATTCGTAGCCAGAACTGTTCCTCGAGGAATGTCGAATCTGATTGATTCTCCGTCACCGTCGGCGCCACCGATTGGAGTACTATAAAGATTTTCTGATTTTATAATCAAAGGGAGTTCATTTTGAAAGTTTTGTTTCACATGAAGAAGATTCTCCCGAAGTGCTGAACTTCGGATGAATGAAAACTTGTTGGAATAATCATTGATTTCTTCGTTAATGCCAGTAGCTGGATATGAATTTAACTCTTCTCTGTTCTTGTGCCATTCCTTGCGGATATTTTCGAGAAATGTCGTACCGAGTGGGAGAAATTTTATGTTCTTAATCGTATTGTTATCTACTATACCTTTAATAAAGCCAGATTTGCCAAGAAACTCTAGAGATTTGGTAAGGCTGTCCATTAATTCAATTTTTTGTCTTCCTGTTCGAGGGGTATGTTGCCGGGTGGGGCGACAAAGTAATCCTCATCTGTTATTTTGGCGTTGCTTAGAATCTCCTCTCTAATATTACCATCTGTGACAAGATCTTCACGAAGCTGGAGATCTTGGTCTTCCAGAACCGTATAAAGCGGTTCTACGGAGCTTGTGTCGATGTGGATTATTCGATTGGCAAATTGAATGCTATCCTTGAGAGTCTGAAGAGCTTCTTTGCTGTCTAGATCGACCAGTGATAGACGTTCAAGGAGTTGGATAGTTTTGCTATCGATTTCAATGTCCTCTGGTTCCGGGATGAATGGTACAATGGGCTCAAGGGGCACTTTGGTTTCGTATTTGAGTTCTTTCCAATTGATTGTGGGACTGTCACCGGTAGTGTCTAGGGCTTTCTTATTGCTAAATAATCTGTGCTGAGTTCGAAACGCAAGAAAAACTCGTCTGTACATGTTAAATGCAGGAAATTTCAATTTATTTATTTTATCAATTTATCTTGAAGAAATCCATTCAACTATTTCGGGATTTTGACTTGAGTCAGGGTTGAGGTGAGAAATAAAAGAAATGTCAAAGTACAGTCGCTGTCAAACTGGGACAAATGGTATGTATGGAAAACATACTGTTCAGAAAATAAACTAGACAAGAAATTTGTCAAACGAGCCGATTTTTGTGTCTCCAGGCACATTCACGAAACAGAGATATGGAGATTTTGCCCGTCAAAAGCTAAAGCCTAGTATACAGTTCTTTCGAACGAAAAAAAAACTGGTGGTGAAAAATATTTTATTTTAACATCTGGGATGAAACGAAAAATGTCTTCTTTTTTTTTGGACGAAAAATATTCGTGGTGAGCAGTGGTGAGTACAAAATTTGTTGTCAGGATTGGTTCACAGCTCGATAAAAAAAATTAAACGTCAAATTTTTTTTTCCGCAAAAATTTTTCCCATAAGAAATGCATGTAGTTTTTTTTTATTCAGGAATTGTATACTAGGCTTAAGCAAGCGAATCCAAAAAATGTTGTCCTCAGTATTTTGACAGCCAAACTGAGATCTTTTGCTGAGAAATCGTGTTCAGGCAACTGAGATTGCTGAGAGCCTCCGAAATCTTCCTTTTCTGAACACGCAATCAAGGATTTTGCATACAAATTAAATAAAACGTTTTTTTTTTCAAAATATCTCCTCGCCAAAACATTCTTTAACTTTTCCTTTTTGATAATTTTTACTAAAATTACACACGACTGCACAATACAACACACAACACAAGTATGGTTCCGACTATACCATAATAAATTTTGACAGGCGAATGTTTCTCCGCTGCATTGGTGTGGGTTGGGCAGTGGGCACTCTCATTATCACCAAGTAAATACATTTTGATACCTATGTGAATGTTTCTCCGCCACCGGCCGTAAATGAAAGTGGCAATTTACTGCCTCAAATATTGCCAATGGAGCTGCTGGGTAACATTAATAGTTATTGGCCTCCCTGCCAAGCTCAAAAACTAAGTTTCCATCAACGCTCCAAACTAAAAAAAAAAACAACAAAATTTGGTAATAAAACCAAGGCATAAGCTCATAGCCCAGGGTGCAGGTTCTTAAACGTAATTCAGCCCTATTGTGAGTTTCACCTTCCATTTCACAACTAGTTTGGCCTCGTTCGCCAAAAAAAATTAATTAGGAGTCTTTTCGCCCGAAACTCATAATAAGGGAAGAGTGAAATGTAATTTTCAGGGCGGATTTTATTTCACACGGAACTCACAATAGGGCTGAACATTTTCTTGTAGGGATTCACATAATATACAACATTGTATTCAGATGTTTTCAAAAATTTGAGCCGTTTAGGAGTTGTACGTGAAAAACGACCGTTTTCTACGTTTTATGTTTTTTTTTTAATGTCGGTATCTTCTTAACGGTGGGTCGTAAGAAAAAATTGTCAAAACTTTATTTTTTGGCGGATGACATAATCTTCAATTTTTGCATGAAACACTTCGATGCGAAAAACTGATTTGTTTGACATTTAACCTTGGATAACTATTGACGCGCACACGATTTATGTCGAATTCCTTACAGCCATTTGAAGTCGATTTCATTTAAAAAATTTTCTTGGTAGAAGGAATTTAAAAAAAAATCGACTTTTTTTTGTGAGTGTGTGAGTGCAATTTGACAGGAATTTTGTTGCCACACAAAAAAAAAAAAGAAGTGGTGCGCGCTAAACAAATATTAAAGTGTATTTTATTTTCCGCGTTGTTTTGATAATTTAAAACCAAATATATTTCGTCTGAAAATTAAAAAAGAACAAAAACAATTGTGCGCGTAATCAAGTAAAAAAATTACAATCCAAAATCCATCCAGACACAGCAGCGAAGATCTATTCTGAATATTTCACTAGGGGACGAAGATAAATAAGTTTGCAACGTGTTTTTCATGTTATTTAAATGGGATTTTTGTTTCTTGAAGATATATGCACAATTGTCTTTACTTTTTTTTGATCATTCACTGAAATATGAAATAATTTGAAACACTTCAACATTTGTTTTCATTTTTAACATCGTCACAAAATTGTAATGAGAACATTTAATTTCATCCTGATACATGAGAAATGTCAAATCTTGAAAGTGTGTGTGCGATTTGATGTGAAATCTAGCTAAAAACGCAAGATTTGTTTGACAGCATTAAAATCGATTTTCTTTAGAAAAAATTCGATTTGTTCAGAAAAATTCGAATTTTTTTGGTTGTAAGGAATTCGACATTAGTAATGGACTAAGATCGCTTTCACACAAGGAAACTGAGTTGCCAGAAACTAGCTAGTTTGACGAAGAGAAGGGTGAGAGGGGTTTTTTGTGGACATTTTGTCTGGGCTATAGACACGAGCATAAGGTTAGAATTCCTAGATATAAATACAGTTAAATGTACTGGGAGACGAAACTGCGAGATTCTTTAGTTCTTTTAAGCCAAGTAAAGTAACACCTTCTCACCAACAAAATCCTCCCATATGCACCACCTGCAACATAACTCTTAATTTGGAACACTTATTAAAAAACTGTACAGAAACAAAAAAACACTTAAAATCTATTTCCAAAGAACTATCTATTTATCAAATCCTCAAAATTCCAAGCTCAACAAATATAGAATTAGTAAACCAAATAATATGTAATCTTAATTATAAAATTTAATTTCGTTTTAGCAATTCAGAGCTAATAGTCCTCGCAGCTAGGCTCTATAATAGTTGTAATTACCAGGTTACTTTTAAGTTCCTGTTAATAAATAAAATCACTACTTATATTTCTTACAATTTGTATTTAACCACATTAACAATTTTAGTTCTTAAATAAATCTTTTATATCCACAGGCGATGCAGTTTCCTTTACACGTTTTGCATCGGCAAAACTATCAGTTAAGCCAACTCCTATGCTCGGTTCTTTTTCCACATCTGATTCTGCGGTCGCTCTCCTATTTGCTAATTTCTCATCCAATAAATCCTTTGCAGTTTCAAGAATTTTTTCCTCGTCTAATGCACCTTGTGATTTAAGGTTGTTGTAAATGGCAATAAATTGTTGAGTGTTTGATTCACGTCTTGTATCTGCCAGATTGATGGTTTCTTGGGACTTAAGCATTTTGTGGTATTTCCTTAAATAATAACAAGATTCCATATTTGAACAAGGAACTTATGGTTTTTGTTTAACTTACGCTCTAACTACATCTTCAGCATAGAATATATTTCTTATTGGTATATTCGGTATTGGACGATCGAAACGAGGTTCTACTTTGGGTGGAAATGCAGCGTACACATCGTACCAAATTGGCTTGTCCTCTGTTTTCATAGCACCCGACCGGAGTAGTCCGGTGGTTCTGGAATTTGGAAAATTATTTTTCAAGAGCTGACGAGGGGATTTTAATTAACAAAATACCTTGAGAAAATTGTTCCAATTTTTTCTAGCCTGCTTTGAGCCATTTTTTTGTGTTATGAAAGATTTGCCAAAAGAACTGTCAATTTTTTCCTAAGGTGGAAATAAAATAAAAATTGTAGTAGATTAGTGTAATGGATTTGTGGCCGAGTTCATTTAATTGAATTCTCGATCCAATTGCGTTCACCATTTATGGTAGGCTTACATGTATGGGCATCTGCAAATTCGAATAAAAATAGAACGGGATAGATGTATTTCAAAAAACTGAAATGTTAAATTTGATTCAAAAATTTCGTATTTGGTAGTCGGACTTCAGATCAATCGTCGCAAATAGAACTGAAAACTTGATTTGATTTATGTTTGTGTGAGTGCCATTTTTCTACTAATTAAGATATATGTCACTTTAATTTGGTGTTGTATGTAAGTGAATGTGAAAGTGAAGTGTAGTGTGTAGATCTTTGCTGAATTCAAGATTTAAAAAATCAATCTAAAATCAAATCAGGCACCAAAAAAGTCGGTTTTTTTAAATAGAAAGTGAAATCTGAAAAGATCAAAAATATCTTATTTATGGCATTTTCCTCTATAATCTGCATTTATGAAAATCCTCTAGATTTTACAACAAATAACAATTTTATATTTAACGTCCCCTTTTTTTGTTTGCAGAAATTAGCTAAACCATTAGTTGAAAGAAATACATTTTTATAGAACAGAATTAGTTAGACCGCACTGCAGCGGAACTGCGATTCACAATAATTTGTAAGAAATTTTATGAATTTCATTTGCCGCTTAGTGCGATATATAACTCCTACACAATTTCATACAAATAATGTTTTGCCGCGTCGTGAAATGTAATTCCACTGCAGTTTCATGCCTAACCTTTAAAGGAAAATATAGCAACTATGTAATTTTAATTTCACCCAAGCCACTATTAGCTGATCAGCATTTTCCATGATAAACAACATAAACTTAAGCTTTTTTTGATTAAAGTCTTAGGGCCACCGCCCACTAGGCAACTTAAAGTTGCTCGCCCCGTCAACTTTTTGTTGCTCCCGATCCAATTACATTGGGTTATATGGGAGAGCGCCCACTAGGCAACTTTGTTGCCGGCAACTTTAAGTTGCTCGGAGTTGCTCGCGGAACTTTGTTGCCGGCAATACTGAGCAACTTAAAGTTGCTTGAGCAACTTTTTGTTGCCGCCAACGAAACGTCATTTTCTCATACATTTTCTTACATCGAAGTTCCGTACGCCAAACAAAATCAAAGTTTGTTTTATTTAAAGTTAAAGCAATTAAAAAATAAATTTTCAGTTCTTCTGAACCAAAGCACTATGTAAAAACATGTGTATATAAATAGTTATTCGATAACCATCAAAATAAAAAGTTACAGAGCCGGCCAGAGACCTTTCGATCCACTCACTGATCCGCTAGGTATTTGTCGTCCTGGTGCTCCTCAGCCAAACAGTCATTTGCCACATCCAAATTCTAGCCGTAAACTCTTCGTGTCAAGTTGACCTGGTTAAGGATCATAAATACTTTCTCTCTGTTCTTCAGGACACCAGTGTCTTGAAGGAAATACATCGTAAAGAACTTCCTGCTTGAGCAAACGTGTGCGCTGGAGGGCTCTCTGGTGTCCATCTGTTTGGTGCAGCATAACGATGACGATTGGCTGCTCCGTCAATGGCTAGCGATATGTTTGGGGCAGCTTTGGCAAAGTTTTGACAAGGCGTGTTGGGCGGGAGTACGCGATTTGGCACATGAAAAGCTCTTATCACCTGCTCCAGGATCCCGTGCCGGAAGTTCGGGCAGCTGCAGTTTTTGCCCTTGGCACATTCATCAGTTTAGTGACAGATCGTTCTGAAGAACAAGCAAACAACATAGACTGAATTATTGCGATTACCCTGTTGGATAAAGTGGCCGATGATATGTCGGCTCTGGTGTGCCTGGAACTAGTTGCCGCTCTGCAATTAATGGTGATTCCCTTTAAATCACAATTTGTCACAGTTAACCTGCAAGAGTTCCTTCCTTATTCAGCTACTCCAACCACCATCTCACACAGTCCGACAGCACACCCACATCATCACACCACTCACAGCTTGGAGCGCAACAAAAACATGAAAGGTGGTTATAGCTCAAGTTGTTTTGTGTTTAATTATGTGTTTTTTTCTAATTTGACTCAGTCGATTCATCAAATTAAGAACTATGTACTTGATTGTACCTACTGAACCATTGTAAATATCTACGTGGTACACTTCCAGGACCCAGGCTATAGATATCTCACATAGAAAGTTTACATGCATAAGTGACATCATGCTAATTTGGCTTCATCAAAAAATGAGCAAGTAATTTTGTTTGCCTCATTATTTAACAGCAAAACAGACATTTTTATAGGAATCCTTTTTATATTTATTCAGTTCACATTTCTAGATCTTAATGGGGTGACAACAATCGAAATTTTTCTGTCAAAAATCCAGATTTTTGTTTGCTTCGCTCGCTCTGAGATCTAGAAATGTGAACCGGCTACATAACATAGATTTCCAAATAAAAAGTAAAAGTGCCTCAACTCTAGAAATTAATGTGTTTTATTTAAGGTTAGACCGCACACAACTGCAGCGGAACTACACTTTACGACGCGGCAAAATATTATTTGTATGAAATTGTATGAGCTATATCGCACTAAGCGGCAACTGAACTTCATACAATTTCATACAAATTATTTTGAATCGCATTTCCGCTGCAGTGCAGTTCCGCCTAGTGCGGTCTAACCTTTAGTTGGGCGGTGGCCCTTAACTACATAAGCCGGAACTACACTGATGGTCATTCCATATATTTTATGCGCCACAAAGTCCCGGTCTACATTGAACGACAGATAAATTAAGCCACCACTTACAATTTTCAATTGATTTTTGGCCAGCAGGTGTCTTCAGCATAGATATAATTTCTCACTTTTGTACTTTTTGAAAAAAGTAGGTCGAGTAGGTCTTTGGTAGCGAAGCCTTAAAAAACCTCAATGGCAATATTTAAGGTAAAACATTGCCTCGCTAATTCTCATTGCCTTGAATACTACATTCTCCCAGGTTTTGAATATCTTATGTATTTCTCCATAATTTGGGGTAAAATTTAAAAATATGGGAATCCACGAAAAAAATAAGTTAATTAAAATTGTATAATATTAACAACAGGGAGTATAAGTGAAATTGCCTGTCAGTGAAATGCCATCCCAGGTAACGTATTGCGATTGCCAAAAATATAACCAATGGAAATACATCGTAAATAAGTGTTATCTTTCTGTGAAAAATAAACTGCGTACAAAATATAGAATTTTTTTTTTTAATTTTGAAACACCCGTTTTTGCGCAAGCCAACCCAAAATGAAATAGATTAAAAAATGCGTTTTAAAATTGCACATACACCTTTATTTTGTATCGCAATCTGTCAACAAAAAAAATCAACAAAACAAACCGCGAAGCGAAGACAACACGAGCATTTAAAATAAAACCGAAATCTTTAATACAATACAGCTCATAATGAAGCATTTAATTAGAAACTATCATGAAATATACCCACACAGTACCGTGAAAATTATTCGCAATGGAAAACCTTTACTGCCAACTGCAGCTAACGTCCCAAAACCACCAAAGTTTGTCCCACCACAAAAACCACAACCACAAATGGAACCAAAAACAGAAACAGTTTTCTCAGAATACCGAGAGAATCCTATGAAAGTACAAATGCTTTCCGGAAATATTTATAAACAAGTCTTCGGCAAAGATCCCATCACCAATCCTGATGAAGATTTGGTAAGTAAATGCATCAATGAACTTGCAAAACACGGCATAGACATCGAAGCAAGCACAAAAATGAAAGATGTTCAACTTGAGCTGCCTCCATTAAGAGGAAAAGATATAGAGGAACATTTTTTGGCTATTGGTAGAGAGCAATCTGCACCTTATCGTCTTTTAATTGAGACATTGCTAGAAAAGCAAGTACAACCTCCCAAAGAATGGGTAATGAAACCAGGATGGACGTGTTACAAGGAAAATGGACCCATCCAAGTGGACTATCCCGAAGAAGAAGGACTTATATTCGATGTGGAAGTCTGTGTGACAGCTGGTCCAGTTCCAACTATGGCCACAGCAGTAGGCAGCAAGTATTTCTACTCCTGGGTAAGTCCTCATCTTGTCAATCCTAATATTTCCCGTAGCGAAAGCCGACAATACACTTTGGACGACATGATTCCATTGGGTAAGGTTCAGCTCATTGTGGGACACAATGTTTCCTACGACCGAGCTAGAATCCGCGAGCAATACCTGATTCAAGACACTGGAACTCGATTTCTTGACACAATGTCCCTCCATGTCTGTGTCAGTGGCGTCACCAGCTACCAGCGGGCTATAATGAAGTCCAAAAAAGAGGTCTCTGATGAAGACCTTCAATGGACTGCCCAGAGTTCCCTGAACAGCTTGGCAGAAGTACATCGATTGTATTGCGGCCAAGAGCTAGCCAAAGAAGCGAGACAGACATTTGTTACTGGAAGTCTCCAGGATGTCAAAGATGATTTCCAAAATTTGATGAACTATTGCTCCTCGGACGTCCTGGCTACAAAAAACGTCCTTGAACAGTTATACCCGATGTTCTGTGAGAGATTTCCACACCCAGTTACTCTGGCCGGAATGCTAGAGCTAGGATCAGCTTATTTGCCAGTCAACTCTAACTGGAGTCGCTACATCGAAGAGTGTAATTTGACCTACGAAGAATTAGACATTGAATCGAAGTACCATTTGTCCAAGAGAGCTGATGCCGCATGTCAGCTGATGAATGATGACATATACAAGAAAGATTTGTGGATGTGGAATGAAGATTGGAGTACTCAAACTATTAAAATGAAGAAGGCTCCAGTGAGAAAGAAGAAAATGATCACGGAAGACAAGGAAATCCCAGCTGACACAGATCCATTGGAAAAGAAATTCCAATATCTTTACGACACAAAGAGTCTCCTACCTGCACGACGACCACTCCTGCCAGGCTATCCAGCATGGTATAGAAAGATATGTTCGAAGCCAAATCTAGAAGATCCCGCCGAAGAATGGTCACCAGGTGCCAACCAGATTGGAACTGGAATGCAAATTGCACCCAAGCTGCTTTCGCTCTGCTGGGAGGGCTATCCACTTCATTATATTCGCGAACAGGGTTGGGGATTTTTGATTCCCTTTCGCAATTCACATCCAGATGGCGTCGATAGTATGGATATCCCAATTGAACCCTTGGTCAGGAAATGTCCTGTAATGAGCTTCGTTGACAGTGAAGCCAGTGCCGATGAAAGTGCTGAAGCATTTGCAAATCTCTGGATAGATGTAGAGTCGAATATAAGTAAGCGAGATTACTATTCAAAGAAGCGCAAGGATAAGACAGCGGGGAAGTATTCCGGAACTGGGGTGTGGTGTAATCAGACTCTGGAAGATTGCTGTTGGTTCTTGAAGCTACCTCACAAAAATGGACGCTCGTTTAGAGTTGGCAATCCCCTGGCAAAGGATTTTCTTAATAAATTCTCCGACAATGTTCTGACTGGCGATGGCGATAAATCTGCAGAGCGAGTTATTGACATCGCCCGAATGCTTTCCTATTGGAGGAACAATCGTGATAGAATAATGGGGCAGCTTGTGTGCTGGTTGTCTAGAGAATCTCTGCCAAAGGAATTGCAATTTGAAGACCGTGAACACGGGGCGATCATACCTCAGGTTGTGGTTTGTGGAACTTTGACTCGACGAGCTATGGAACCCACATGGATGACTGCTAGCAACGCACAGCGGGAGCGAGTTGGATCGGAATTGAGATCGATGATCCAGGCTCCTCGGGGCTATAGGATTGTAGGAGCTGATGTCGATTCTCAAGAATTGTGGATAGCATCGGTGTTGGGAGATGCACATGCTACTGGAATGCATGGAGCAACACCCTTCGGATGGATGACATTAAGTGGATCGAAGGGTAATGGGACTGATATGCATTCAGTGACGGCGAAGGCGGTTGGAATTTCACGAGACCATGCGAAGGTCATAAACTATGCGAGGATTTACGGAGCGGGACAGAATTTCGCCGAACGACTATTGAAGCAGTTCAATCCAACATTTTCTGAAGCCGAAGCACGATCGAAGGCAAAGAAGATGTTTAGCCTAACTAAAGGAAAGAAAACTTATCGAATGCTTGAAGAGTTCATGAACGAGGATGACGATGAGAATAATGATAGGGCGTAAGTTGACCATATAATGACCATGGAACGATAAACTAATCTAATTTTGTTTCCAGCTTTTCTGCATATGAAGCCATTGGAATGGCCAGAACAACAAACAAATCAGTTCCTGAATTGTTTTCCAAATCACGTTGGCAAGGTGGCACAGAGAGTGCAATGTTCAATCGACTAGAAGACATCTCCTCCCAGGATCATCCAGTCACACCATTTCTCAATTGTCGCCTGAGTCGAGCCTTAGAACCTAAAGAAGGCGTAGATGACCGTTTTCTACCGACACGAGTAAATTGGGTTGTTCAGAGTGGAGCTGTGGACTTTCTGCATCTCATGCTAGTCTCAATGCGATGGCTTATGGGCAACAATGTTCGATTTTGTCTTAGTTTCCACGATGAACTCAGATATCTAGTGCGAGAGGAGTTAGCCTATAAGGCAGCTCTAGCGATGCATGCCACTAACTTATTAACACGATCATTTTGTGTACATCGAATTGGATTGAAGGATTTGCCGATGTCAGTGGCATTCTTTTCAGCGGTGGAGGTTGATCGAGTATTGCGCAAAGAAAGCAGTATGGATTGTAAGACACCATCAAATCCACATGGCCTTACGAATGGTTATGGAATTCCAGTGGGAGAGAGTTTAAATGTTTATCAGACAATTGATAAAGCCGGGGGAAATGATATGTCTCAGTGGGAGTGGCATAAAGAAAAAGATATAAAGTTTAAAGTTTAGACGGAGGAATAGTTTATAAGATAAAGACAATAAAAAAAACACATGTTTATTTGTAAAGAATTTTTTCTGCAGAGTTTAAAAGCAAAAAGCCGTTAAAATGTATTTAAATTTAAATAATTAAAACCGTTTTAATTGATTTTAATTTAAATCGTTAAAACTGTTTTAATTGATTTTAATTAAAACATTTCTTCTTAAGATTTGTCTCGCTGAATAGGGTAAAGCAATATTTAGCCAATCTGATAAAATAGGAAGGTTTGTTGCATTTTCGGCAAATTCGTCGTCCTTACAATACCCTAATGGTCCGGAATTTCAACATCAGAAACATTAGTTCCTCATAGTCAACGCATAGACAACAACATTTTTTGGCAAATGCTCCCCCAGTAGTTTTCCACTACTTTGGCCACTTTATTCTTTAACAAGATTTATTTCAACTTCTATTGGTCAGCTGGTAAAAGTCTGTTCAGCATTAGATTTTGAAGATAAATATCTTGCCATAGTAAGTAGTAAGTCTAGAAATCGATTTTTAATGCTTTGAACTCAAACAAATAAATAAAAGCAACAAAGTCATATGCTTCAATTTAAAGTATTTAGTTTAAATTCAAGTAGTCAGCTTTCTTCTTTCACTTCAATTCCGACCTTGTTTTTGGATCTCAAATGAATTTTTCAAAAATCCAATAAAATGTCTGGGATTGAATCAGTACCCCTTAGCATGTATCAATCCGATTTCCAGCAATACAACATACAACCTAGACAAAACAAGATCCCTCCCAAAGTATCTCATCACTTAAAGCCCGTAGAAAGATCAAAATGCCGACCAGTTCAAATGGATTTGGAGATCTTACAACCATTTAAGAGCGACGTTAATGTTCCTTTCAATTTGCTCCATCAAAAGAAATGCATTTTACAAACAAATCCTCATGATCCCATCCCCAAAGTTAAATTAGAAGAAAAACTATTTGATACAAAATTAGAAGCTCGACGTCAGAGACCAGCAGCTGTATACATGACTCCTCAAATTAGCTTAAATAAAATCCCCCTTGATATCATGTACGGAAAGAACGACGGATTGATTTCCAGCATTTACTCCTCGGATTGGAAGAAATCTTGTGAAGTTGTTGTACGAAATTCGCCATTGAAACTTAAAAAAGATCCGATGAAAACGAATTTCGTAAAAAAAGATTTAATAGAGAAATCAGTTGAGAAAACCCGTTTTAAGCCTGAGAATATACAAATTCCACCAATGGAAATAGGATTGGGGAAATATATACCTGCATGGGATGGACAGTATCCCGTTGAGTTTGTCGATACAACCAAATTATTTTGGGAAAAGAACAACGAGATAGGCTTGTGAGTTATTTGTTGTTCCCATGTTTTGTTTTTATTTTTTTTATTTAAACTATTTTTCAGGTGCTCTTTGTGTGATTCTCAGTATTCGGTCAGAGGTCTAAGTAATGAAGAAAAAACCGAACTGGACAACTGTCTCAAGGAAGATGCTTTAAGGACACCATTTACTTTATATCCTCCTGGCTACACTGGGTATGTACCTCGTTTACCTCCTGGCATACAATTTCGTAAAAAGAAATTTACAAAATACGATCCTTTTGTAACTACCCTGATGACATTTCAGGGTGCCTACGACAAATATTCAATATAAAAACAATACAATCTGAAAAGATTTTAAACTCTTTTTCGTCCTTATTTATTATAAATAGAATAAAGTTGCACATAGCTTCTGAAACAACCCTAAATATGTGAACTGGTTTTCTAGAAAAAAAAAATAGAAAGAAAAATCTTAGTGAAATGAAGGCTTTGCTATTTTCTTATCCCTTAATTTTTTTAATAATTGATTTCTTGCGCGTTTAGCAATAAAAATCTCACTTAACAATGCTAAAAATGATAAAAAGCTTCCACCCATTATAACATAAAAAGCCAACTGAAGATCTTTAATAGTCAAAACCTTCCATGTATAACCACCCATTACCCTTAGAATCTCTGGTGATTTAAGAATTCCAATTGAAGCCTTATGAACCATGTTCTCAATCCAATGGTTTATAAGTCCAGCATTGATAAAACGTGATAAGAGATCATTAATTCTTTCCTTAAAAGGCGACTCCTTTGGATAGACATAAGCTATATGATATTTCTTAGGGCACTCTGGGATTTGATGAATTCTCTCCGATAAAATATATTCTATGTCATCAAGTATAAGTGAAGATGCTCGTGTAACAGATGCAAAGCCTCCATTTCTTGCCATCATATCAATTGTCTTCTCTGGCACATTGCTAATATACAAAAGTTTTGTGTCCAAGCGTTGAAACATCGTTGAACTGCTACCGACAAATAGATCATCTTTTATATTTGCATGTTTTGTAAGAATCTTCAGGTCAGACTCATCAAGTTCCTCCATGGTATTAATGTCGTTGTAGTAAAGCGGATTTATGTAGACTGTTGCAAGACTGGATTCGAATATTGCTCCGAAGATAACACTTACTAGACACAATGACATGACGAATACCTTCTCCGAAGAAAATGGAGGATATTGACAAACATTGGCTCGCACCCATATGACCCAGGTGTCACTGAATATTTGAAAATATTGCCAATCGAATTTAGTCAGTTCCTTAGGTATTTTTCGGCCTCTTTTTTTATTGACCCATAAGTTTAACTTTCGAATTGCTATCCAAACGGCAGTCCAAATAAACGCTGCCCCAATAAATCCAAACCACATGTCGATTTTGACAGAAAAAAGAGGCAGAATCGATTGTGGGATTCGTTTTGCTTTGCTAACATAACAGCAGAGTTCGTCTGTATAGACAGCAACTGAAAATTCTATACTTTGGGTGTGGTAGTCCTTGACAAAGAAGCCGGTCAAGATGAGGTCAGCTTGATATCGGATCGCTCTACCAATTGCTCCATCGTAAGATCCATTAGGCAGTTGATGCCTGTTAAATAGAAAAAAAAAAAAAAACAATATAGTGCAATATTTAAACTTCTTATTTATGTATTTTAAATCCATCACATACCCAAAAAAAGCTTCATCTGCCTCCTCGAGAACAAATTTGCAATTTATGACTTTCTCTATGGAATAAGCCACCTCTGCGTCGGCTCCTTCGGCTTTTTCAATTTTATTTGTTTTCCTATCATACACTAAATTGGAATAGACCGAACGAAATATGTATGTTCTTAGAGGATAACCATTTAGATTTTGAAAAATTTTATCAAAATCTCTGTAATCTGCAGTTTTTTGGAGTGCTCCATATTGTCCTGATGAATCCAAAACAAATGGGTTGTAAAAATAAATACTATTCGATGTGAGATAGTAATTTTTGAATATTCCCATACGATTCCATATTGAACGGGCACTATCAACTAGAGGAATTGGTTCCATTTGGTCTTCTATTAAATAGAATTGAGTTCCTAGACGTGTAGAGAACTTTTCAACATGATTTTTTAGCTCACTGGTATTAGTCAGTAAGACATGATTTCTACTTTGACTCTTTTCAACAAAATTATAAGAAATCACTTTCACAGGACAAACACTTTGATTTATAAAAGAATGTATAAAAGCGTTGGAAGCATCTTCGTTGGTGCGCAAACGCAAAGTAATTTCACTGAGAGGCCTCAAAAAATCTTTTAATAGTCTTTCATATATTACAGCTCCAGATTTTCCCGCAATAGAATTTATGATAAAAATCAGAAAAACTAAACTCAAACGTTTGCCCTGATGCATGTTGAATGTTTTAACTCCTTTCAAAATAAACTACAAAACTGATTTGCGGAATGAGCTATTTCAGAGTATTTATACCAAAATATCCTACCATCGAATATTTACTTGATATCATAGCCCCAAGTGACAAAGTTGACGGAAGTCAACATAATAAGCAATAATAATAATATAAAGACAAAGACAAAACCTGTGGATATAACACCTGAAATCTCGATAATGGCAGGTTCTAATTACGGGGTTTGAACAAATATGACAAACATAATTATGTGCAAAGACAACCAACTACTTGTCACATTTTGTCTATTATTGTTAATAAGGATGTGATTCTGTTTACTATGTGCATCGTACTTTGTATACATGTAATATATGTATGTATAAAGGAAAGCCAAATATAGAACAAAAACGAAACTTTTGAGTATACATTTGTGTGTAAATATGTAGATAGTTATTTTAGTGGCAAGTTAACAAACAAGATGTTTGAACAGTTAATATCTTTTCTTTTTCGTTATGTGACCCCTTAGTATGAAGTCTTTGGAAAACGGAAATGTACCTTTTGTACCAGGCAGGCAAAAATAGCAGACTCTGATATATGGGGTTGGGAGGGGGGGGGGGTAGGTGTTGGGCAAACCGCGCGCCACCCCGAACAACAACTTATGAACAAACAATTTTAGGTTCATGTTATGTTTTTCTAAGCTCAAAAATAACACTACTCCAACAGACTGCGTTCATGCCCACCAAATATAATTTGGGTATGCTGAATTCAATGGTGATATTCGTTTTTATGGATTGACTGAGACAGATTAAATGTTTTTCTCTAAGAAAATTTATACGTAATCTTAAAGTTTTAATACTTGTTTTCAAAACACGTTAAATGAAACCAGTAACAAAGTATTTCACTAAAAACTTAGGTCGGAAGAATATTCGCGACTAAACTCAAGAATCTGTTAGTCCGAAGGGAATTTGATGAAAAAACGACCTCGAGGATAAAACTTGTAGAAAATTGAAAGAAAAGGACCTGGGGACCGTAAGAATTTGACTAAGGCCGGGGCTCAACTCTGAAGCTAAGAAGTCCACAAAGGAACAAAAAATGAGACTTAACTCTTAAAATTGAAATAAGTTGAAAAGATTATTTGACCAATTAGTACACGTAAAATCGTACACAAAAACCTTCGAAAAAAAAAAATTCCTATCCTCATGAAAGTGAATGAAAACGTTACACAATAAGAATGAGGAATATACAAATATCTTGTAGGGGAGAGTGATTGTGGTGGTTATGTAACAAAATTGCTTTTGGAAATTTGTAAAAAAGTCAACTGTACAGATTTGTTTGTTTAGGTATAACAAATTTTTTATGTATGTAATATGCAAAATTTGAAATTCTGTTCATTCTTTCTGTGATCAAAATCTCGTCCTTGTGGTCTAGCTAGAGAGGTAACGAACAGAACTTTGAACTTTACAAAACAAATTATGTTTGTAGAGAATTTTGGAGTAGAAACTACATACATATTTATTTGATTCAAATCTTAATTTCCATTTCTTTAAAAAAAAACATTATTTTCACTAATAAAGTAATAACAATAACAAGACATATAGAGAACCCATGTGGGGTATTTCACAGCAGTAACATTTTCTATGGCAGTAGTTTTGTTAATATTTTGTTGATATATCTGTTGATTGATGATAAAATGTTTGTATAGGAATGATAACTTTTGTGTTTAAAAAGCTGTTTATCATGCAGCCCATGTCACAATAATTCAATACAATACATCGAAAGTGAATAACATCCCCTAGCAATTATCTTGTTAAATAAACCTCACTCAGTACTATGGTATAAACATCCTTTACAGTACATGTGCATGTGTCATGGCTGTAAGGATATTTATCAGAGTTAATTAACAGTTCCGTGTCAGGAGTGTCAAAAGGGTTCAATTGGAAAAAGTTGACACGTCTATTATTAGTAGTTTTTCTTTTTAAGACCATTTTTTTGCCATCGACTACTTAGTCGGTTGGCTTTGCTAAGTTTTCACATGAAGTTTGCTAACAGTAGTTTGTGTTTGAGCAAAAATGTCGGTAAAATTGTTCCTAATTTTATTAATTTTTTGTCGACTATCATACGGCTTCATTCAAAGCTTTGAAGATATACTTAATTTCAATTTAAAAAAAATACCGTACGTTCGATTCGAGTTACGCCAAGGTGTCGATAGTGACTTCGATAATATCTTTGTTGATTTCTTTCTCAAGCAGACCATATGCCCAATGATTATAACAACTTATTCCTTAAATATAACAAAACCTCCGCCAAAAAGAAGGGAAAGTTTTGCCATAGTATCGGACATGGCGAATTTAAATCAAACGGTAGAACTTTTTGCGGAAACAAGTGGAACCCTTATATTCATCATTATTGATGACATCGATCTACCTCAACTAGAATTAATTTTTAAAACTCAATGGAAACTCAGGGGAATTTATAGAACGATGCTTTTAACAACAAATGGCTTGATGGTCTTCAATCCATTTTTGTACAATGAGGAAACAGGAAACTTAGGTGGTATTGAATTATTTGAAGAAAAAAACCTGGTTCGACTTTTTGACAATATGAACGGATATCCATTGAGAGTGCAAATGTTCAGGTCGGTATATTCGAGACCGGTCTACGATACAGCTTTGAAGAAAATGATCAGTATTGAAGGTGCTGATGCTATGGTGGCCTTAGAATTGCAAAGAAGCATGAACTTTACCATGATACTCCAGAAACCGTCTAAGGATTATTTTGGGTGAGTATTTAAATAACCATCACATGTCGGTTTTATTGAACAAAAGATTCTTTCATTCTTCGTCAGGGAACGTGCCTCAAACGGTTCATACAATGGAGCTATTGCAATGGTTATCAACTATGAAACAGACCTAGTTCTGACTGGATTCTTCATGAAAGACTATATGGTGCCCCTTGAATTTTCCGCAACTGTTTACGATGACAAACTTTGTTGTTATGTTTCAAAAGCTGAACGTATTCCGCCATCTATTTTACCAATTTGCACCCTCCGGCCAAGTTTTTGGGTGGCATTCATATCGGCAGGGTTTGTTTGTAGTACTATTTGGATTATCTTTCGAGTTTTTAATCTCCGAATGTGCACACAAAATTACAAACAAAAACAATTATTCAGGCATATAAAACTGCGCAAACAATTTCTTCGCATCTTAAATGATACTTGTGTAGTTTGGGTGAAAGCCAATATAGTGCGGTATCCGCCATTCAACTCTGAAAGGATTATTGTGGTATCGATTTGCTTAGTGAGTGTCATACTTGGAGCAATAATTGAATCCAGTTTGGCTACCGTTTATATCCATCCAATGTACTATCAGGACATTAACACTTTGCATGCATTAGATGAGAGTGGATTGGAAATTATGTATAAATATACAAGCTTCAAAGACGATCTATTTTTCAGTGAAACTTCACCTCTGTTCGCTGCATTAAATAAGAAGTTAAGGTATCTCAATAATTTGGATGCGGATATAATTCAGTATTTGGTCGATTATGGTGGTATCGCAGGTGTCACTCGATATTCTTCGTTGATGTTGGAGTCACATGATTTTATTTTATCGAAGGATATTCATGTGGTCGAAGAGTGTCCAAAGCATTATATGATTGCTTATGTTATGCCGAAGGATTCACCATTTGTTGAAAAAATCAGTGAATTGTTATTAAGATTCTTAAATGCTGGTCTCATAAATAAGTGGATAGCTGATATGCATGCTAAGGCGGATAGATTATTTATGAAGACACACATTGTACAGGAAAATTCATCGTTTAAAGTTCTTACTTTGATTGACTTGCAGTTGGCTTTTTATGTTATAGTTATGGGAAGTGTCATAAGTATGATGACACTTGGAGCGGAAATATGTATTAAGCGGAGAAAGATTGCTTTAGAAGCAAAGAAAAACATAATCAGTTGATATTTCTTCAGTGATTTTTTGTTAAATCTAATATCTTATACATGTGCACAAAAATGTTTTTAAAAACAATGTCAAATATTATTTAAAAGATTACATTTTATGCGTGTTTATTAAATTTGTATTATCTTTAATAACAGAGAAATTAAATAAAAGGAAATCAAGTTAATTTTCATTCTCGTATCATTTTCAAATTTCTCAAAAAACTAGAAGACATAAAAATATGTGTTAATTTTCTTTCAAACAAAAAAATAAGAGCATGATACGAAAAAGGCTAACTCAGCACTTAATTAGATACAATTAGGCCCGTTTCACACACATTCAGTTTCATTCGGTTCGGTCTCTATTCGGCTGTGCCTGATATGTGTGAAACGATAAAACGGCAGAAATAAAAACTTAATAGAAACCGTATAGCACCGAACAATTCCTCGACACGAATCGATTTCATTCGGTTTCAAAACGGCACGTACTCGGGTCTAGGGCACACAAAGTAAACGTAGCGTTCACACAAATTCGGTTCGTTTTCGGTTTATCTGAATTTTGTTTAATATATTTTATTTAATTTTAATTATTAGTGAGAACAAACCGAATATGAACCGTCTGTGTGTGAAGAGGTCTTGACGGAAACCGAAATCGAACCGAATACAGACCGAACCGAATGAAACCAAATGTGTGTGAAACGATCCTTATGAACAAAAAAAAAAATTAATTCAAAATATTTTTTCTCCTATTTTTTTCAAAAATTTGAGTTTTAACATGTTCAAAATAAACCAATATCTAATATGATTTGATTTAAAATTTCAATAATATATTTCAGACTGTGCTTTAAAAAAAGCTTTCGCTAAATATTGTAGCTGTTGTCGTTGTTTTTTAATAATTTATTTTCCATTTAAGGTATTTTTATTTTATTTTTTTAGAAAAATGACCCACGTGCCTTAGCGGCAGGAATTAGATCCCCGCTCTCATTTAATTGTTTTCTTTTCTCTAACCAATCTACACCCCTATTTCCTTTCTGCATTTGTTACCAATCAATTGACGTTTTTTGAACGAAATCTGTATAATTTACACTTAAGTTTTAATAATGTCAACCAATTTTTTAGGATCAACTGTAGGGAAGTTCTGTGATACCAAAGTTTTTCCCTCTTTTTTTTTTCTAATACAATTTGTATGGAAAAAACAAACATTGGTAAAATAAATACATTTATTTTTGATTTGGGCCTTTCAACATACAAATTTTGACAATGTTTGCTTTCCATTGGCCAAGTAAATTGATTTATTTTTTGATTTAAATATCAATTTTGAAGATCTAAATTTCGACAAATTTATTCCTCTACTCAGCTAATACCAATTTTAAGCTGACATGACGGTTTGTAAATGTAATTCCTGATTGTTTGAATTTATTTCGAATGTGAAAATTATGTTCAATATATGAAGGAATCATTTCTATTATAAAATGGAAACTGTTTAAAATGAATTGGTATTTTCATTAAGCTTATTTTTATCTTCTAAAAATGGACTAAGTTAAGAATGATACAAACAAAAAATTGCAAAATTCGAATAATACCCAACAAATTTGTAAAAAAAAAATTTGGACAAAAATAACGGTACCTGAAATACAAATTTGTTTAGCCATTATATAAAATCTTGTTATTCTCGAAAATATTTCAATTTCTATACATTATGTAGATAGATAGTGGCTACTTATTGGTATTTTTTTGTTTTCGAAAAATGGATACCTATTTATTTTAGCTTTATCTGGTGGATACAACGTCGTTCCTCACATGTCCAGAAAATACATACATAATAACAAATTTAAATATATCTTCTCACAAACCGATTTTGTGTCTTTTTTTTCTTCCAGACAACACCAAGGATAGACCATCCCATTGGTAATTGATACCATTAAAAATTCAGAAACAAAAACCACCCCTACGAAACCCACATCATAAAAAATTCATTATGAGTCTTCCCATAATAATTAGATAATAATATAGGCTCGCATGTATATTTATCTACCTTTTAAACCTTAACCATCATTTACACCAAAAGTTCCACCAACTGCCACCGTAACATTAGACGAAAGAACTCTGTGAATGATGATGGTTCTTCTTGCTTCTTATGTTCTTGATGATAATGAAATGACGATGGTGGTGGTTCAAGTTCTTTTCGTCTTATTCATGCGATAGCTTGCCTACAGGTGAATTACATTGTTTTCCTCGGTTTGTCACACCTCGTTGATCCTACGCAAATTAACAACAACTGGACTGAGAATAAAAATAAACGTCCCGTCCCAGGTTCGATGTACTTCAAAGAAGAATTAAAAAAAAAATATATTCTGCATTTCATGAGTCATTCGATGACAATATTGTATACATTATAATAAAGGTAGAATAGGTGGGCAAATTAACAGGAAAAAACTCCTTAAAGCGAGAATTAAAGCTTAGAAACAACATCCATCTGGAGAGGAAGTCAATGCGTCGAACTGTCGGTCGTTTAGAAGTCAAATGTTTACTGTCAATAAACAATGTTTTGTCTACGTCAATTTAACAGAAGGTGCTTACCTACTGACTGACACCGAGCAGCAAGAGACATCTATAAAATGTCCAACGTAAAATGTAGTATCCTGTTTAGATCAGGGACAGATGGAGGCACTCATGCGTGAAGCCAATAATGGTAACCCCACATTTTTATTATGAAATGATAAATGAGAATAAAGATGGGAACATTATTGTAGGCACAGGTGTGGAATCTAACTCAAATAATGAAAATTGAACAAAATAATATAGGGTTCGGTTATTACAAAAAAAAAAAAAAAAATGAGTTCAGATAAATAAAAACCTATCCATGTGAAGTTAACAAACAGATAGTTTAGAACTGTTGGGTGCTAGGCTAACTTTTTGTTATCGATTTTCTTAGTATTTTTTGGATATTTCTAGAAGCTTATGTATATAAGGCACCAGTAATAGCTATCATTTAAGTTCATCATAGAAAGTTTTGAGTTTTGGGTTTCAGTTTATAAAACATTGATTATCATGACATAGGGAATTGTTTTTTTAATTTGTTGCAAACAAAAAATAATTATGACTCCTCACACTTCAGTATAAAATAAGTTTCATTTATTTCATTGAATGACCCGGCTATAGTAAGTTTTCAGTAGGAAAAATCTATACGAGGAAAACTTTTCAGATACTTGGCAAGCTCTTGCTGGATTTCAGTAGCAAACATTTATACGAGGAAAACTTTTCAAACACTCGTAAGTCCCTCCCTAGCAAAAACTTTTTGGACATATGTGTCGGTACCTCATCAGGAATGTCTTTGGAAACCAAAAACAAAAAATGTATAAGCAACATGCAATTTCAGAATCATACGAAAGTTTTTTCTCTCTTTTCTTTGTCTTCTTTTTTTATATCACACTTTTTACTTTGGGTGTAAGACATCTGTTTATTATACTATTGTTCAGTGTGGAAAAAGTCAGATCAAAACAAAACAGAACAGCACAGATTTGTGAAAATCGTCAGACAAGTTAGAACAGAAAACCTGTTCTAAGTTGTTCTACCTAAAAATCAAGTACATAAAAGCCTGGTTCTATTCTATATGATGTATTCGTTATGCAATATGGTATGAACCATTCGAGTTTCAAATTTTTGTATAGCGAGTTAGCCCAGTAGGTAGCGCATTGGACTGACAAGCAGAAGATCGCTGGATCAAGTCCATCATAAGCCAGTTTTTTTTTGCCTGACGAGGCATAATCGCAAAAGGCCCTTGTTCTAGCCTTTGCTTACCCTTGCTAGCCCCTTGCTAGAACCTATGTAAAACTCTCTAGTGCCTTGTCGAAAACAAGGCACTCTGCGCGGGGAGTTTTTTTGGTTTAACTCATAAAAAAAGTTGAACAAGAATTTATATTTGTATTAATATAATTTTACTATAAAAAGCTGTTTTTAAAAATCGAAAATTATTTCCATTTGTTATACTTTTCACTAAGGGCTTAAAGGGTATTGCATTCTCAATAAATTTAGATAGAAACTAGAAACATTTTTGGGGTCGTAAACATTTTTCTGTCATAATTTATAAATAGAATTACAAATTGCAATATACGTCACTGGTTCTTTATTGGGGTCGGTTTATTGTTGAAAGGTTAGTAATGAAAGCACCCATACAACCACTTTACTTATTTTTTTACTTTACCAGCATTAAAATATAGAAAACAGAAAGGTCATGTTTATATTTGAGGAAATAGTTAACTTCACAATCACCCCAATTACCGATGTCGTCTTGTTTTTTTCGACGATGGCAGCATTTCCCTCCTGTTACCACTCCCAAAATTTGTTTTTTAATAAAAACTATTTTTCCAAACATAACCCAACAATACAAAAACCCAAAAATATAATTTTATTAGAATTTCAGTCACAGTTGATGTCTTAAGTTCAATCCCTATGACGGGCAAAGCTTTCGAATAAAAATGAACATATTAACCCTCAGCACCACACAAAGCAATCTGATAATCGGGTTGGCACCGAAAACTTGAGTTGTTGTTTCATTCAAAATGTTCAATATTAATTTTTGTCTAAGCAGCGTGACTGCACTGTATGAACTTTAGTTCATACAAAAATCCTACTAAATAACTTTATTACATTTTTTGACTTAGTGTATACCACATCCCAATGTTTTCACCCGTTTTTCTCCAAATTTATAAATGAGCTACAATGAGTAATAATTCAACAAGTCCAATTAAATAATGCTAAGTCTTCTACTTGGCTGATGTATTTCAGAAGTATATAGAATTTGTATTATAAAACACACTCATATGTATACAATGAGTACCTAAAATTCTTTTCAAAAGAACCTATGGTAAAGGAGTAATTTGAAAATAAAAAACTGAATGTTTTGCTCTACTCCAAATTAAGGAAGTGTTAAGGACGTAAAAATGAAGCTCTCCACCGAAATTTAGTTTGTCGGCATCTTTTTGAAGTAAGGATTTTTTTTATTGTCCTGGACTATATGTTATATTTGATTAAGAGCCAGTTTGACAAGTGAACACTTACCGGAGTAAATTGTGCCTAATTCACCCATATAGTACCTTAGGCTTATTTTTGCAGTCTGAATAAGTGGCGTTTAAGTCCCTAACATGGCAGACTTAAGTTGCACTTATTCACGTGAGTGTACACTGCGAAACTGTGCGTTGGAAGCCGTTATTGTGTTTCACTTTAGTACAAATTTTGTGACTATGAAGCATGGCCCTAAAACTTGGAATTTTGTTTGACAAAAAACCAATAGTTCTACAGACAAAGCATGTAGAATTTATACTGTTAAAAGTTTGAATTGCAAGTATATATACTACAATTGGAGTATAATCCGATCTCTTCCTTATATAGAAAAATATTATGAGATATTGTGGAACCTAAGACAAAAATGAATTGTAGTTGGTAAGTCGGATCCGTCGTCGGCTCGCAGAACTCGTTTTTCTGTGCATGCTATTGGAAGGGAGTAATACAGCAACCAAAATAAACGAACTACTGCTCTGAAACTTGGTATAATCCAAGCAACAATGCAACAAAAGATTCAGTCAACGGTTTTATTTCAGCGGTTAAAGGTGATTATTATTCGGATTAAAGTATGTTGTTGTGGACCCTAAGTGCATTTTGTTTTTGTTTTTTTGTATAACAAAAAAAAATTATAAATCAAGTGTTTATTGTTAAATGAAGAATTAAAAATTCAAAATAAAAATTCATGCTTCTTATTAAAGTGGAAACAATTTGTTGCAAACAAAAAATAATTATGACTCCTCACACTTCAGTATAAAATAAGTTTCATTTATTTCATTGAATGACCCGGCTATAGTAAGTTTTCAGTAGGAAAAATCTATACGAGGAAAACTTTTCAGATACTTGGCAAGCTCTTGCTGGATTTCAGTAGCAAACATTTATACGAGGAAAACTTTTCAAACACTCGTAAGTCCCTCCCTAGCAAAAACTTTTTGGACATATGTGTCGGTACCTCATCAGGAATGTCTTTGGAAACCAAAAACAAAAAATGTATAAGCAACATGCAATTTCAGAATCATACGAAAGTTTTTTCTCTCTTTTCTTTGTCTTCTTTTTTTATATCACACTTTTTACTTTGGGTGTAAGACATCTGTTTATTATACTATTGTTCAGTGTGGAAAAAGTCAGATCAAAACAAAACAGAACAGCACAGATTTGTGAAAATCGTCAGACAAGTTAGAACAGAAAACCTGTTCTAAGTTGTTCTACCTAAAAATCAAGTACATAAAAGCCTGGTTCTATTCTATATGATGTATTCGTTATGCAATATGGTATGAACCATTCGAGTTTCAAATTTTTGTATAGCGAGTTAGCCCAGTAGGTAGCGCATTGGACTGACAAGCAGAAGATCGCTGGATCAAGTCCATCATAAGCCAGTTTTTTTTTGCCTGACGAGGCATAATCGCAAAAGGCCCTTGTTCTAGCCTTTGCTTACCCTTGCTAGCCCCTTGCTAGAACCTATGTAAAACTCTCTAGTGCCTTGTCGAAAACAAGGCACTCTGCGCGGGGAGTTTTTTTGGTTTAACTCATAAAAAAAGTTGAACAAGAATTTATATTTGTATTAATATAATTTTACTATAAAAAGCTGTTTTTAAAAATCGAAAATTATTTCCATTTGTTATACTTTTCACTAAGGGCTTAAAGGGTATTGCATTCTCAATAAATTGAGATAGAAACTAGAAACATTTTTGGGGTCGTAAACATTTTTCTGTCATAATTTATAAATAGAATTACAAATTGCAATATACGTCACTGGTTCTTTATTGGGGTCGGTTTATTGTTGAAAGGTTAGTAATGAAAGCACCCATACAACCACTTTACTTATTTTTTTACTTTACCAGCATTAAAATATAGAAAACAGAAAGGTCATGTTTATATTTGAGGAAATAGTTAACTTCACAATCACCCCAATTACCGATGTCGTCTTGTTTTTTTCGACGATGGCAGCATTTCCCTCCTGTTACCACTCCCAAAATTTGTTTTTTAATAAAAACTATTTTTCCAAACATAACCCAACAATACAAAAACCCAAAAATATAATTTTATTAGAATTTCAGTCACAGTTGATGTCTTAAGTTCAATCCCTATGACGGGCAAAGCTTTCGAATAAAAATGAACATATTAACCCTCAGCACCACACAAAGCAATCTGATAATCGGGTTGGCACCGAAAACTTGAGTTGTTGTTTCATTCAAAATGTTCAATATTAATTTTTGTCTAAGCAGCGTGACTGCACTGTATGAACTTTAGTTCATACAAAAATCCTACTAAATAACTTTATTACATTTTTTGACTTAGTGTATACCACATCCCAATGTTTTCACCCGTTTTTCTCCAAATTTATAAATGAGCTACAATGAGTAATAATTCAACAAGTCCAATTAAATAATGCTAAGTCTTCTACTTGGCTGATGTATTTCAGAAGTATATAGAATTTGTATTATAAAACACACTCATATGTATACAATGAGTACCTAAAATTCTTTTCAAAAGAACCTATGGTAAAGGAGTAATTTGAAAATAAAAAACTGAATGTTTTGCTCTACTCCAAATTAAGGAAGTGTTAAGGACGTAAAAATGAAGCTCTCCACCGAAATTTAGTTTGTCGGCATCTTTTTGAAGTAAGGATTTTTTTTATTGTCCTGGACTATATGTTATATTTGATTAAGAGCCAGTTTGACAAGTGAACACTTACCGGAGTAAATTGTGCCTAATTCACCCATATAGTACCTTAGGCTTATTTTTGCAGTCTGAATAAGTGGCGTTTAAGTCCCTAACATGGCAGACTTAAGTTGCACTTATTCACGTGAGTGTACACTGCGAAACTGTGCGTTGGAAGCCGTTATTGTGTTTCACTTTAGTACAAATTTTGTGACTATGAAGCATGGCCCTAAAACTTGGAATTTTGTTTGACAAAAAACCAATAGTTCTACAGACAAAGCATGTAGAATTTATACTGTTAAAAGTTTGAATTGCAAGTATATATACTACAATTGGAGTATAATCCGATCTCTTCCTTATATAGAAAAATATTATGAGATATTGTGGAACCTAAGACAAAAAGGAATTGTAGTTGGTAAGTCGGATCCGTCGTCGGCTCGCAGAACTCGTTTTTCTGTGCATGCTATTGGAAGGGAGTAATACAGCAACCAAAATAAACGAACTACTGCTCTGAAACTTGGTATAATCCAAGCAACAATGCAACAAAAGATTCAGTCAACGGTTTTATTTCAGCGGTTAAAGGTGATTATTATTCGGATTAAAGTATGTTGTTGTGGACCCTAAGTGCATTTTGTTTTTGTTTTTTTGTATAACAAAAAAAAATTATAAATCAAGTGTTTATTGTTAAATGAAGAATTAAAAATTCAAAATAAAAATTCATGCTTCTTATTAAAGTGGAAACAAGTGAAAGTGAAGGACTTATAAAAGTCCTTTAAAACAAAAAGTTGTTGGACAAGGTTGTTGGACAACCTTTTCATAAAACAAAAAAATAAAATAAAAACAAAAACGGATAAGTTTTTAAAGACCATTGGATTATAATTAATTTTGACTTTTCACACACAATCGTCACTTCAATAAACCTAACGGATTTTCCAGAAAATTAATCAATATAGGTAAGTTTGACATTTAATTTCTGCATGGGATTTGTTTGCTTGTTTAATAAACTTACAACGGATTTTTAACGTAAGTCAAATAGGATGTTAACGAATTCATGCTTTGGAAGTTTTTTTTTTTTTAATTTGGCGTAATGTAATGTAAATTTACCGAGGTAACTTCTAAATTTGTTAAGTAAAATCAAAAAGGAAACTTTTTATAAAGCTGATTCTTAATATAATCATACTACATTATGTACGTGCTGCAGCTTATTATTTTGTCGAGAGATGGTGTGTTTGTGATAAGTCCCATATACCTACAAACTCCATTTTTCCTTGAGTGCGTCAATCATTGTGGACTGTAGGTGGTTATTTTGACATATGTCATTGTTGTTCTAAGAACTTTGAAATTTTAAAATGAAGAGTTCTACTCCAAGTCTATGCGTATATTTTGAATAGGATTTTCTAAATATTTACCAATTTTTGTCTGTAGTAATTTTAATTTATAAATTATATTGTGCGAAATAATGGATTTTGTGCATTTTCTGTTCAGCAATGAATTTGGCGTTAAAATATACGCGCAATTTCACAAACGCATCACTGCGCAATCGATGCGCAATCACTTTCGTAAAAACATTCATAAAATGCATCAAACTGGCATTACATTAATCACATTGTACCTACTAAGGTGACAAATGACAATCTCAACAGGAACATAAACATTTATGCAAAAAATGATGCCGGTTTGTTGCATTTTGTGAATACTTTGACAAAAGTGATTGCGCATCATTTGCGCAGTGATGCGTTTGTGAATTTACACTACAATTCTAAACTCAAAACATAAAGAATCAGCTTTAAATAGCTTCTACCGGAATTCTGTAGGTCAAATTTGCTAAGCTCTTCACCTAAATCCCCCCCCAAAAAAAAAAACACTCATACGCCATACATAAGTCATTTTTTTAAGAAACAATTTTTGATCGGAATTTTTTTCGGCTATCCCTCTATCTATCTAACACACACTTTTGTGAAATGCTTCTGCGATATTTCTGATATTTCAGCAAAAATTCTTACCATAGTTGAAATAGCTCGGACATTACATTCAAATCTTTATGTATTTTACAAAAAAGATTAAGGATAATTATTTAAAACAAACTAGGTTATTAGATGACATTCTATTCCTCAAAATCATCTCTAATTTTGATGGTTATTTTTGACATGAAATGTCATCTTCAGATAGAATCGTGTTTTATTCATCTCTATTGACCTTCTTCTTGACTTCAAGCTAGAGCCACATCCACATCAGCATGAAGGCTGGAAATAGGGTATCACGGATTATTACGAAATTGCTACGATTTTTTTTTTAACCTATGCACATAATGTGTGTTTACCTATCGCAAATGGAAATGGTCAGCCAAAAGGTCAGGTATAAATTAGCTTCTTTTTGGTATCTGTGTTTATGTTATCTTCATTATTTTTTGTTAATTTAAAGTAAATTCAGCCAAGAGTAACGAAAACTAATTGTTTCGCTTAGTAACCTACTGGGTTGCTCTTTTTTTTCATCCAAATTAAGCTATGTACAATATGGGGACCTAGTAAAACTGCATTCCAAATGAAACCTCTATACAAAGAAAGTGCATTTGGTATTTTAAATCAAATAGGCCAAAAAAGTTAAAATATTTTTAGAGCGTGTTAATAGCTCAAACTGTTCTATAAATCACATAATTTGGTTTTAATTGTTAAATAACATTTTTGTTTATTGAAAAGAACGTGCAACCGGAAGGTACATATAATAATGAAAACATGTTATCCGACCGTATAATGCGTGTTCATTTGGATGTTTGTTTGTTTTTTTTCTTTCTAACATTTTCAAAATTGCTTATTTTTTTTTTCTTACTACAGACAGAAAATTTTCTTTGACTTGCGTTTTCCGCATTCTAGTGATAAAAGAGTGGTTTAGTGAAAATAAACATGCGAGACAATACCTCATTGTTATATGCTTTTTTTTTTGACAAGGTTTGGAAGAAGCAGTCATATTCTTGGAATTTCTTTTGGATTGCTCAATGGTAGAACATTTTGTGTCGTACAGTTTTCTGGTTTGTGTTTTAGCAAATTTGTTAAATGTTGGAAAATTAAAAAAAGACATTTAAAAGCTTGATTATATCTCTCCAAAATATTTTTTTTTATTGCATAATCAGTTTAGTTTTTCTTCTTCTGAGCATAATACGTGATTAATTGAGAACTTTTATACTTATGTATAGGGCAACCAAAAATATGCTCTATAAACATCATAATAATTACATCTAACATCACATAAAATCCCCTAATATAATGATTATTACGATGCCTTAAAAATAATGGAACATGCCCTTAAAGAAATGGCATAAAAAGAACAACATATACATCTAAAATAGATTAAGCAACGCCTAACTCAAATAAATTAAAACATGTAGGTAGATATTTATTTATTGATTTATGAAAAAAACAAGTAAAATATAAAAAAGTTTTAAAAAAAAATTAATGTAGAGCTAGGATTCTTATGTATACTTAAAAATTTATTTTTACTTGGATTCGTGCAAAATAAATTTTCGAGATAATAATTTTCCCTAACATTACGATGATAGAGAAAGCGAAAAAAGTGGGTCTCGCCATTCTGTCCGTCTGTCCTTCTGCCTGTCTGTACCTTGACCTGCAGCCATAACGGCTGAAGCGATTTTCTTCAAACTTTGGACTTAAGGTTCTTGAGGGATTCCCTAGAGGGAAAATTGATTTTTTTTTATCTCAAAAAATAACGGTTCCTGTCATACCAATATACAAAAATTGATTTATTTCAAAAACGGCTCTAACGATTTTGAAAAAAAAAAAAAAAATTACGAGTTACTATATAATAAATTACTAAAATAAGCATTTTGGTAGAAAAACAAAATTTTGTAACGGTTATTAACGGTACCTGTCATAGAACCGATTTTTTTTGTTTTAAAATTTCTCGTTAACGGCTACACCGATTTCAACCAAATTTGTATGTGGTCCTTTACAATTTTAACAATTTAGCTTACAATTTTTTTTAAAAAATAATTTAAAAATATTGAAATTTTTTTTTGAAAATTCAATTTCTTGAAAACGGGTCAAAAAAATTCAAAAAAACAAAAAAATTTTAAAGTTTGATTATATCTCTCCAAAATATTTTTTTTTGTTGCATAATCAGTTTACTTTTTCTTCTTCTGAGCATAATACGTGATTAATTGAGAACTTTTATACTTATGTATGTATAGGGCAACCAAAAATATGCTCTATAAACATCATAATAATTACATCTAACATCACGTAAAATCCCCTAATATAATGATTATTACGATGCCTTAAAAATAATGGAACATGCCCTTAAAGAAATGGCATAAAAAAACAACATATACATCTAAAATAGATTAAGCTACGCCTAACTCAAATAAATTAAAACATGTAGGTAGATATTTATTTATTGATTTATTAAAAAAAACAAGTAAAATATAAAGAAGATTAAAAAAAAAATTAATGTAGGGCTAGGATTCTTATGTATACTTAAAAATTTATTTTTACTTGGATTCGTGCAAAATAAAATTTCGAGATAATAATTTTCCCTAACATTACGATGATAGAGAAAGCGAAAAAAGTGGGTCTCGCCATTCTGTCCGTCTGTCCTTCTGCCTGTCTATACCTCGACCTGCAGCCTAAACGGCTTAAGGTTCTTGAGGGATTCCCTATAGGGAAAATTAATTTTTTTTAACCTAAAAAAAAAAAACAGTACCTGTCATACCAATATACAAAAATTGATTTATTTCAAAAACGGCTCTAACGATTTTGAAAAAAAAAAAATTACGAGCTTCTATATAATAAATTACTAAAATAAACATTTTGGTAGAAAAACAAAATTTTGTAACGGTTATTAACGGTACCTGTCATAGAACCGATTTTTTTTGTTTTAAAATTTCTCATTAACGGCTACACCGATTTCAACCAAATTTGTATGTGGTCCTTTACAATTTTAACAATTTAGCTTACAATTTTTTTTAAAAAATAATTTTTGGATTTTTAAAAAAATATTGAAATTTTTTTTTGAAAATTCAATTTCTTGAAAACGGGTCAATGTATATTTTTTAAATTTTGTGTAAAATTGCAAATTATTTAATTCTAAAAGTTGGCATACCAAATTTTATTTTTAAAAATGTTCAAGAATTTTTATATATAAAAAATAAATTTTTAAGAAAACCGCTCTAACGATTTTTGTAATTTTTTTTTCGTAAATTTACATTTATTAAACAAATCAGATGGCATACTGTTTTTGAGCTCTATCTGTTTAAGCTATTAAAAAAAAAACAAATTTATAGTAAATTATAGTAATAATTTATATTTTAAATTGTTTTTAAAATTTTTTTAATGATATCATAATGTTATAGAACCACATAATGCACATTGGCAATTTTAAGCTACGTTCAAGTTGTTAGCTACGAGAGCAAGTTTGTGCGATCCAGTCGTGCCCATTTTTTTTTTAATAGAGCGCGCATAAAAGGGGTTTTGACTACCCTTAAAAATAAAAATTTCATGATTCGTAAAGATAATGTGATCTTAGGCTTCTAAAAGCTGTGAGAAAAAAACGTGCATTTAATGATGATAAATCACTTTATATTTTGATTGCAATAAATGGCGAACATTTCGCTTAAATTTTCGAACAGAAAACTTTGTCTGTTCGATTGAAAACCATTTTTCTATATCGAAAAGCTGCATTCAACGTCTAATTTGGAGAATTCTGATTTTTGTTTTGGAGAAAAATATACAAACAATTTTAAAAATATGCTAAATTATTTTATGCACAAATATAAACTTTTAAAGAAAAGATGCAAAAATATGCATTTCCGATAAAATAATAAAAAATATGCCCTAGCAAATGTGGCTTAAAAAGACTTGTTTTTCGCAAAATTGATTTCTGCCAAGGTCTCACCTTAACAGTGTCGCTAAAACAAATAATATTCCCGTCATATTTTTTGTTGCCTTGCTTATGAACATAGATGAAGGTAGTTAGCCAGAGTTGGGAAAGAATGCAATCATTTTAGTATTGCAATCAATTGAATAAAAGACTTATCTGTAAGAATTTTAACTTCACCCTAGTATTTAAACTTCACAATGTTATTCACAGTCAATTTTGAAGTCTTTTAAATTGCATTCATTTTAAGCAGTTAAAAGACTTGAAGTTAAAAGAATGCAATACTAAAGACTGATTGAATTCTTTGAAGTCTTTAATAACTCTTTTGCATTGATTGCATTCTTGAAGTCTTTTGATTGCAATCAAAGAACTGCAGTCTTTTAACCACTTTTAAGTCTTTTTTGTATGTATTTTCAAACTTTAAACTAGAAAAAAACTCCATGAAATAGCAATACTCCAAGGGGAATAGACTTCAAAGTAGTCAAAAGACTGCAGTACTTTGATTTCAATCAAAAGACTTCATGAATGCAACCAATGCAAAAGACTTATAAAAGACTTCAAGGAATTCAATAAGTCTTTAGTATTGCATTCTTTTAACTTAAAGTCTTAACTGCTTAAAATGATTGCAATATAAAAGGCTTCAAAATTGACTTCGAATTAATCTTTGGAGTAAAAATACTTAGCAAAAGTATTTAACTGCATTCGCAGAGATAAGTTAAATGACTGGGATTTCAAAGAATGAAATACCGAAGTATTGCATTCTTTCCCAACTATGGTAGGTACCAGTAGCGTGGCGTCAATAATTTCAAATGGGAAGACGTAACGAGAATTATTTATCTGCGAAAGTAAACAAAACTTACCTCTTTGTATCTTGAACAAAAAAAAAAAAAAAAAAAAAAAACAAGCAGATACATTAAAATTAGTTAAAAAACAACTCTTCCGTTTGCAGTCTATTTTCATAGGACGCATAGAGTGGCCTTTCATTAAAACGAATATTAATAAAACATACATAGTTTGCTTAATTCATTTAATTCCTCGAAGAGAAAATCTGTTAAGCAACACTCTGTGTGTTAAAAAAAATTTAAAAACCAATCAAAAACCAAGACTAACAACCTATCTCTAAAGTATTTACATCAAACAAAAAATAAAGAACAAAACCTTCAACTTCACAACTAACTAAATTAACACTATTTCATTACAGATTTTTTTAGGAACTATTTTGATTCTTGTTAAACAACACCCCAATGAAACTTTTATTCCAAATCTACCATTTTTGTTGTTCTAAAAAAGTCCCATAAAAAAGAACAGTTTTTTTTTTTAGATCCAGCGTTAAAAAGTACCCTTAAATCATGTCATATTCTTGCATTTAACCATACCAAATGTTTCAGATTGATAAACCATACCTTCTTCCCTTTACCCACATTTAAATGCCTTTTTACCAAAAGCCACTGCTGTGACTTTGCGAGACTTTTAGTATGCTGTAGAAGATGCAATTCTGCAATTATACCTTAAATAATATTTTATGAATTCATTTTTTAGCGCTTACCCATATTAAATTACGCATTAAAATTTTTCCTGGACTTTACTTAGCTTAACAAAAAAACAAGCAAACAAAAATAGAAAATGTATTATGTACAACTTTCATAGCAAATAAGTCGAAGAAGAGCGTGTTATTTTTCACCCAACAGATCAAATAATAAGAGAAACAGAGTCAAGCAAAGGAATGAAAAACATTCCATTCCATACCAAGTGCCACGAGGACCAGCGTCTTATTTTTTCCTTTGCTGTTGCGTGTTGGACAAAGAGGATCTAGAAACAAAAATGTTTCCTTTCCTTCTATTCCTTCTAACTTGTGCCGTGCATTGCATTTAAAAGACCTAAGGTCTTACAGGCATATAGTTAAAATTATTATTATTAAAAAAAATTAAAACAAATTTTATAAGACGTTGAAAGACGTGTTTTATTTCTAAATTAATTCTTTCAAAGAGAGCGTATGTTCAGCAGGTGATCAAACAGCGAAGAGAAGAATGAATTGATGGTTTTTGTTCGATAGCTTATGTTTGTGTGTTTGTGCGAATTTTATAATTCAAATTGGTAGGGTTGCATATTGCGTTTTTCGTTTTTGGCTCTAAACAAACCTCTGAGCAGAGGCTGAGCGATCAGAGCAGAGCTCTGAGCAGATTATGGTCAGAGCCCTCAGACTTATTTATGAAACACATTTGAGCACTGAACTGTCATTTCATAGGTGTGTTACTAAAATACATTTTTGTTTACCTGATTTGGACGGGCGACTGTCCTGGGAATCCATTTTTAATTTTTTGTATTTCTTTCGTCTGTCAAATCACTGAAAAAAAGTGAAGTTGGCTTCGCTCAGCGTTTCGCTCGGTCATTTTATTCTGAGCTAATCGATTAAGCTCTGAGCTAGCTCAGATGGAAAAAAGAAACGCACTTTTTGAGCTCTGATATGTCTGAGCTAAAAAAAAACATAGAATTTTTGTTTGACAATTTCGTCATCTGCTCAGAGTTAAAAAAGAAAAACGCCAATAGTTTATGTTTATGTTTATTTGATAGTATTTTACGTACAATTTTTAAAAGGGAAGACGGTAGGAATCGTGTTATAAGGACGCCACGCCACTGGTAGGTTCCTACCTCAAAGTGCTTCTTGAACCGGTCATTTTCGAAATTAAAAACATTTGTTTTGAATGTAATTTTATTCTCTGTAAATAGGATGATAAAAGAGAGTTTTACTCGGGCGTATGCGTACTTTTTTTCTTATTTTATTGAATTTCAAAAAAAAATTCGTCTGAGCACGCTACGTTGGATTATCTAGTGTAAGCCAGTGTTCGACTGAAAATTGATAAGAACATTGAATTTTGAAAATAAAAATAGTAGATAAAACCCAATTACGCAAAATTCTGAGAAAACCTTCTGAAAGAATCTACACGCTCTAGATTCATGTATAACTCTTTTTGCAAATCACCCTGTATAAAATAAAGAATAAAATGCATGCTTTCAAAAACTCTAAAATGACTCGACCGAATAGAACGATTCTGTTTGCTTTTTTTGAATTTGTCTCAACACGGGCTGGTTATGGAAAGAAGTAAAATCGGAAAAACTTTAAGGAAAAGCCAGAAAATCGAATCAATTAAAATTTGAATTTTTTGTTCTTTGGTACCAATCTTAGAAACCACACGTTTTCTTTTAGTGTTTTAAGGATGGCTTGAGTAAAATGTATGTGAAAATTTAGAAATTCACTTTAATGATTCCATGTATTTGGGTATTCATATACAAACAAACAAAAAAAGGCATCATGAGTCCAAAAGAAGTCTTGAAATAAATTAAGGTGTGACATCTATCGATTCGTTTTGTTTAACAAATTTTCAGAATTTTGCATATATGTACATAATGTCTTCCGTATGAAATAATCACATTTAACACTTTCTCTAAAACAAAAACAACACAATCTATGAATGCTGATTAAAAAAAGATTAATAGCGGTGGATTCAGCCTTGAATTTATTATATGGGTATATGGGTACCTACACAGTTGGTGACAACGAATTATTTAAATTTTTGACCGAAATAATTGATTTAATGATCAAAAGTATACAAAGATTAATGTTCAAACTGCGAAGATCAATAAATTACGATATTGCCAGAAGTGAAGAAATGAGAGTGAGGCAGAGAGACTTGGGATTAACAAAAAAAAAAATATGCGTATAATCTTTCATCGCGGATTATGTTTTGGGTGCGTTGATGTCTTTTTGTTGAAAGGTAAATAAAATAGTGAAATTAAGTCGCAATAACTGTTCCTTTGTTTGTAAGTGCGATTGAGTCATGCATTTTTTTTCGTCAAAATCAAATTGACACACAACTTCTAACTGCGTACCTAGACCAAGTTTATTTCATCTTAAAACTAGCCTCCCTTAAAAATCCAACAAATATCAAATATTTAGAACAGAGAAACCATACATAAAAGCGGAATTACAACTAACTTTGCATGTTTTTCACGTCAAAAGCTTGCTTTTAATAACTGTTAGACCAGCTTATAGCTTATGCGTTAATTCAAAGCCAAGCAAATGTGTTTGACAATGCAATAAATTTAGCATAAAACGACTATCATCTTATTTTTTCTTCGATTGAGGTACCGATCGCGAACCTGCGCGATGGTTATAACAAGAATCTATCCATCCACATGAATATTCAATATACGAAGCAACAAAGTAAAAAAAAAAGAAAAAAAAAACAGACTTCAGCTAATTATCTGTAACTAAAACCGTGGGGTTAGAGATAGTTAAGCTCCCACCGATCGAACCCACCCATCTACTTCTCCGTTTGTCTGACTATCTGTCTGTATGTCTTCTTTGCGCGCAGCGGATTTTTCCTTGTTAGTTTTTTTGTTTGGTTTTTACATTTTCATAACCAGCCCCGAGGTGAGTATTGCAAATTTTCTGGTTTTACCCTGCTGGTTCTACACCAAACACCTGGGCAAGTTGGGCTTTTAGATTCTGTTTTTTTTGTTAAGGTAATTCGATTTTGCGGCAGTTTTGTATTTTTTCCTTATTGCTCCTTTTGGGTATTAATTTTCCTAAAACCTTATAATGTTTAGGGTGCATTGAGTTTGTTAATTTGTTTGTAACATAAATGAATGACACAATTAAATAGATCATTTAGGTTAGGCCAGTTGGGCGCACACCTGGGTAATTTGTTGCCGCAAGTTGTTGTTGCCTTGTGTTGCTTATTGAACTCTCAGCAACTTGTAATGCTTTTCTTCACCTAGCACTCCTAGCAGGCAATTTGCTACCGTATATTTGTAGAAAATTTGACATTTATTTAATTTGTTGATTTTTTCTGTCATTGTTCTTTTGACGCAATGAAATCGTTTTAAGTTGCAACTAATTGTATTTATATTGTCCTCACTTCACTTCACTCAATTTGATGTCTGTCCACGTTATCTCACTCTAACCTCATAGTGACAACAAGATAGATATGTGTTTGAGGATTTTTTTTATTTTTTGAAATGTCGGTCCTCACTTCTTTCTTCTCATTCTCACCATGAGATAGAGCGCATCTTCGTATCTGTCAAAATCGAAAGTGTCAGCTAGCATTGTGTAATAACCTTCAGATGCATAGGAGGTCACCATGATTTATCCCACGAAGTGATATTTTAACGCTTGTGAATAAACAAGAGACCGATATATATTGATATTTGGTAAAGAGCTGTATTGGAGTGAGATAAAATACTCAGACGTTAAAATTAGTCGTGTAAACACTTGTTACTTTTTGGAAAGAACAATCAAGGAATAAACACTATCTTGTACCTTCCTATCATACACTAATTTGGTACCTTCTCAAGAAAAATCAGTTTTTCAAAACAAAAGTTCTATTAAACCGCGTCATCAAAATTACCTCTTATTTTGCCCAAATTTGATATACAGGCAACAAACTAGGTTTTGACGTTTAAAAATATTTTGGTCCAAACGTCAACCAAAACCAAAAAAAGTCATCAAAACGAACAAGTTTTGTGTATTGTTTTCGTTGACTCTGCGTTAGCGCGCAACCATATTGAAATGTCGTCAAGTCATGTGAGCGTCAAAGTTTTACGTGCCAACGCGTTCACACTTAATTCAAATAACACGTGCACAAATTTCTCGACACCATTGTTCGACTGGTTTCATTCGTGTGACCATTTATGACGCTTCGTGACATACTCTACGTGATAGCATATTGAAGATATTTTTGATGACGTCAAGGAGTCGACGCGTTGACGTCATCATGAAGTTGCCGTGTAATCGTAGCTTAAATCTTAGACCCAGTTATTAGGTATCTAATCGTACTTTATTTTATGGCGTTAACTTCTTAAAGCATTTTTGTGAGACGATATTCAGTGAATTAAATATTGTTCACTCAATGATTTCGACAGATTAACTGACGTTGAACCAGGGTGCATGTATGTTATTGGCTCTAATGACATCAAATCTCCTTTAAATATCAAAGATTTATTATACAAATTTTATTCTTCTCAAATGAAGTGAAAATAAAACTCATTTAAATCTTTTTGGTTTATCAAATCAAACATATTTTTTTGTCGGAGAACACTTGTGGAATGGACCCATTTAAACGCCGTTTCCTTCCGTTGACAGATGGAAATGTAAACAAAATCTATCCATCTCACTTCCACCTCATGTCAAAAAAATGAAACACCGTTTGGATGTTTTGTCATAATCCTCTTTTTTGATCTTTTTCTGTAGTGGAAACACCAAATAAATCTCATTACCTAAATCTCAGTTTAGTGGTCGATGGAAACGTAGTATTAGATATCAAGTTAAAAACGAGTTTACTTTCGTGAGTAAACTAACTGAGTTACAGTTAGATATTTTGACAGATGTCAAAAAAATATCGAAATAAAATTGCTGCACTTTTGAAACGGTGCTTCCCATGGTGTCGCATTTAATTTTTGGTAGTTTTTTGAGAACTCAAAATTAAAGTTCATCCTTCAATGAGGAACTGCGCCACCAGCTTACTCGGTTTTGATTTATAAATAGAATTAAGGATCAGTTGCAGAAATGTTTGAACTATAGTTCATCCTCGGTTCAAGATTTTGCGGTGGATTAAAAGAGGCTTTGAATTTCAATCTTAAACCTATGCTGAACCACGTTAAAAAAAATAGTCATAAATAACATTGGTTTAACATGAGCTCTGGAAAACTTACCATTAAATAAACTCAGTCACGAAACAGAGAATAAGTTTAAAACAAATAGAAAAATCTGTTAAAATATTTTTGTTTGATGGATGAGTCACTATCGAGAAACGAGATATTGATTACTCCTATCGTAAAAGTTTATCGGAATATAGTTTTTTTTAAAAAAAAAAAAAAAAAAAAAAAAACCTTTACCAACTGGAGGCTTCTAGTATCTTAATAGCGTGTGTTGTGTTAAATGCAAGTTTTATTAGATACAGCAAAATATTACTTCCGGCACTATGCAGTTATTCTTTTTGTTTTTAATTTTTGTTTTATAGTTTAGATTAGAAGAAGAAAGAAGGCAGGGAATATAGATATTTTCAGTTACTGGTTACTGGTTAATGGAACCACTCTAGTAAAATCTACTTTTTTTTTTTTGAGAATTCCAGATTCACAGTTGGGCAGCGGCAAGTCAAATTACCAACAAATCGACGAAATCAGCATGACATTCTTATACATACTCTGTTACTTGTTCTGGTCGAAGGCTTATTTCACTAAAATTTCGTTTAAAGGTTGTTTAAAACCCCATAAAGAGGGGAATCTAAGCGGGGGGAGGAACGGCAATGTCGATGATTATTTTAACGCTGCCGGTCACGTAATAAAATAAAATCCCTGCAACAACTACTGCGGCAAGGCAATATTGTAAAAGCTATATAGACAAAACGATCGAAGACTTGGCTAACAACTTGACAACAATAACGTCGTGCCGAAGTCGATGCGATGGTAGCTTACATATAGCTCTAAGAAGGCGCGCACAGTTTTTGTATTTGTTTTTTTTTTTTTTTTTTTTTTACATCTTGTGTTTGGTTCATTGGAACTGCATGACTATATCAAGAAGGGAGGTGTAGAATTTGGGGCATTATTGAATGGAATTGTGATTGGGGAAGTGCAACGGCAAATAATTGAAATAACTGTGCATTGAAAATTTATTTCGATTTGGGATTTTCTTCCTCATATTGAGAATGAGAAGATGAAGTCTTAGTGTTGGTGAATTTGGTTAGCAAAACGGATGCTGATTGGAGATTAATCGGGACTTGGGAGCGTTCCTTGTATTCCCAGCACCTTATTCGATTAAGCGTTGGTTTTATTTATTTTTTTTTGAAAATAGGCTAAACTAATATTTTAGTTGAATCTTACAAAATAAAGTGTACTTGGTTTTTTTTTTTAAATGACGCAACGTAATTGCTCCCGTAAGATTGAAGGCTTGGTAGCTCATAATATTGATGTGGAGCTAATGCCAAACCGGTGATGTGTTTCTATTCCCTGATTTATTTGAAGAATTAAGAACGCTGTCAACCCCGTAGTGTTTAACAATTACAACTAAATTATGTCGGAAATAGTTTAAAAAATTCGGTTAGAAGGGGGAAGAGAGTTTAATTCCTATAGGAAGCTAAGGGTCAAAGTTGTTTTTTTTTGCATCTACATGATTTAAGCCACCCAATTTATCTGAAAGTCACCAGCATGGGAACACCTTCAGTTCGTTACAAGTGGCTCCCAACGTGGGACCCCATTTGTATCCAGTTTTAACATCATTTTGGGTAAATTTGATAAGGCAATCGAACAGTAAACAAACATGCTGTGGATACATATTGTAAATTAATAAGTTCATTTACGTGCAAAACATTTTTAAAGCTTAAGTTTGGATGCTGCTTTTGTTTACTTTTCTAGCTTCAGTTGAAAAAAATTATTTGAAAAGGCATTATGATTTTAACATATATGTTAAGTGAAAGCAAAGATTTGATGCTGGTTAGCCTTCACTTCATTGGGCACCTGGGCACGTAGGTGTCCAGGGAAATGAAGAGGTAGACTCTTTGACAAAAATAGGAACAACGACACGCTTAACGGGTCCTGAGCCCTATTGTGGTAAAGGAAAAATGTGATAAAAAATAAAATCAAAACAGAAGAGGAGGCCAAAAGATACAAATTATGGGCAGAACGCTTTGTATCCTGTATATGCTTAAGCAGGAGAAACCTCAGAATAATAACCGGTTTCCTCCCTGGTCACTGCAAACTGAAAAGACATCTCAAAATGCTTGGCCTGGTGAGAAGTGCCATATGCAGATTCGGCAACACTCATGAGGAAATAACTGACCATGTATTTGGTAAATGCGATGCACTCGTGCAGCAAAGACTTAAGTATCTGGGACCAGATAGAAGAGAGCGAACTACCATCTCTGAAAGTACTGCAAATATTTAAGTTTATCAAAAAAACAAACCTGGAGGAAGAGATCATCTAGCTCTAGACGGGGACACAAAAGATCTTAAGGTCGCATTGTACTTAAACCCCATATATTATTCATTCAACTCTGATGGCATAACCCCCATGGCCCATATATTATTCATTCAACCCTGATGCCTTACAAGAATGTCCAAGACCCGAAATGAAGTAGCTACTCCTATATTGATAGAAAAAAATATCACATTTTTTAGATATTGGGTAGGTTCAGAGAACTTAGGGGACTTGCAAGTAAGGCAAATTTCTAGACTGTGATTGGTCAGCTGTCGAAAAAATGTTTAAAATGAAGGGAACTTTCGACAGCTGGCCAATCACAGTCTATAATTTTGCCTTACTTGCAAGTCCCCTAAGTTCTCTGAACCTACCCATTCTTTAATAAATTAATTTTAAAAATTCTATCAAAATGTTTCCATATATCATATCCATATCAGTTTTTAGCGGTTTGGCGAGCACACTTATAAAAAACATAACTTGATTGACACTTAATTCGATTCGGCACATTAAATCTCAACCTGCACAAACAATAGAGAGTGTAATATACCTCCTACAAGCTTTACCAACATCGCATCTCCAGAATTCTCCAAGGTTAAAAATTTATTCAGCCATTCTCTTTGCATAGGTAGCTATAAAACTCAAAGACCGCAAGCTATTCATCATTTTCAGACACAAAACAACAATGTTTTTCCCGGCATTTTTTGTATGAGAGTGAATCACAAAATTTATGAGGGCAAAGTATTTTCTTCTGTTCAAGCCATTCATTGCTTGAATCAAATCAACAATGACTTATGTGATGGGATGCCTTCTTCTCTCACCTTCCGCCACAATATTACGACTGACAAGATATAAAACAAAGTCGTTATTCGTTTTTGTTGTTGATGTTAAAAAACGTAAATTGTAACAGAGGTTGATGAACCACAACCTCTAAAAGGAGAACTGACACTTGTATAGGCGTCAGCGTCATCAGGAGATGTCAAAACATACATAATCCGCACTTAATCATCGCATATAATCTTCTCTTCTTTAAAGTGAAGAAGAACTTCACTTTTTACGAATTTGCTACGAAATGCTCGCAATCTATTCAATTTAAATTGTTTAACGAAAAATTTCAATATTTGCTATAAAAAAAATAAAACTTTTAATAGATCTGAATGTTGCGTGACAAAAGTGCTTGTTGTCATGGTACAAAGCATGAATAAAAGCACCCTGAGTCCTGAGAGGAATCTCTTACAAACTGTACTGTCATCACTTGGGTGCTGTCACTGTCTCAATACAGTTTTTCTTCTGTTGTCTCTTCTATTATTGCTGCACGACGACTACCGACGACGACAAAGTCGACGACTAAACGACACACGCTCTCAAACGTGACCGGTGTAATTTTGTTTATCTGTCATTCGGCAATGTCGTTGTCGTGCAATGAATTAAATAGTTTTCTTTGGGATTAAATAAGAAAAAAAAAATAAAAACATAACATAACCCAAGAACATAACGGGGATTACCTATAGATTCAATGAAACGAGTATTAATAGTGAAATTGTATTTATGCACATTTTGATTTTGTTGTTTATGGGCATTGTTTGGTTGAATTTAGGGTAACACCTAGTTAACGATCAGATAAAAATGTCATTGATACAGTTACGATAGATTTCTTATTTAAAATCAACGAGAACGATAATAATAAAAAGTTCTAAAAATATTTATACTTTGGTAAAAACGAAGATGAAGAAATTTAAATATTAAAATTACTTCGGTTTTAAGTGGTTTTAATTGAACTTTGGTAAAAAGATTCCCGTTTGAGGTTAAAAAGCCCCAGGTGCTAAAAGTCGATGCAAATTTTAATTTACAAAAAAAAATTAAATATTTCTTCGAGTATATGATGATCATGAGCACTTCCATAACATTTAATGTGTTTAAGTTAATTAGAGAAGACGAATAAAGCAATTTAATAGAAAAAACATAATACCTACCAGATAGGTAGTCAGAAATTGATTAAATGATGTTTTATGTAATAAAACTTAATGTGTTTCTTTGTCCATGTGTAATTAAACAATTTTAATAAGGATATAGGTAAGCTTAGATTGCTATTGGTAATATTGCGGTTAGTTGTATAAGTAGTTGGTTATATTCATCATTATCGTTTAATTTTTTTGTAGGTTTTCGTGAATAGAGTTCATGAGAAAAACAGTTTATATTGAAAGTTGTTTTATATTTTTAACTATTATTATTGACGAAGTAGCAAAAATTAACGTTTTTTTTTATAAAGAGCTCTTATTTGTATAATAAATCATTATTAAGATTTTGAGATCGAGTATATAATTTGTTTTGGAAAAATCTTTAATGGTTAAGTGGTATATATTATCAGTATGTAGGTATTGTAAATGCTAAGAGCTAACATTCTCTTTTGGTTCGAAAAAGGTTCGCAATTGAAATGCAATACTGTCAGGAATCAGAACAACGACTTCAACAATATTGCGTGATGTTTTCAGGTACGTTTGTCCCGTTTTCAAGATAATGAATTTTTTCGAAAAATTCTATATGCTAAATTGTTAAACTTTTAAAGGACAAATTTTGGTTGTCGCCGTTAACGAGAAATTTGTGTTTTCTTAATATAAGGAAAATATAAATATTTCGTTTCTGATGGTGAACAAACGATTTTTTGTATGGATTTTTTGTGTGAAAATAAACCCCCTTATTTTAATTTGAGGACTGGAGAACTTTTTTTTGTTGATGTTTGCTAAAAGAAATGCTGATTGTATTTGTTCCTATGGATGGACACAAAATTTTGTTTACATATTGATATTTGACACTTTGAAAGCCGATAGACAGAAGAAACAAATTAGGGTTGCCATGGCTGTCTAAGCTAACCTAGGACAAAAAGTTTTAAAATTCCGGACTTTGGAGGACATCATCTACCTTAAAAAAGAGGACAAAAAGAGGACAAACAAGAAAACAAAAACTAGGTCCACGAACATAAATTAAAATACAAAAAATTAATATGTGACTTATATTTAAAAAGAAAATTTTATAAAGTACTTTTTATTGTATGTTCAGATAAAATTTTTTTTTAGTTTATTAATGAGAAATTTTTCAGATAAACTAAAGGTAAGATTAAGTGAAATTTGAATTATTTAATTCCGGTTATTTTTAAGAATTACTTTACCTCTAAAATTCAAATTTAATTTTTCAAAATATTAGTTTCTAATGTTGTGGTTGGCCGGAATATTTTTTTCAAGTTGAACACACAATTCGTTGTTTTCGGAATGAACACTTTGCATTTTGGTAATGAAAATCCATTTGGACATCCACCATTTGAATAGAAAAATCTGCTTTTCCAGTTCTTTTAAGTATGTCTACCTACTTTAAAAGAATTTCTTTTCTTCAAGTTTAAATGTTTTTTTTTTTCTCTCTGGCATTTGACCCCTATGACTCTCCCTCTGGATCCGCCAGTGCTTTAGAGATAGACATCAGAGGAGCGATTACACTGGTGACTATTACAGTGGCCTATGCCATGACGCAAATTTTACCCAAATCCGATTCGAAAAACGTTTTTTTGTTTAACTCAGTGGTCAAATTGAGAGAATTAAACGATTGCTGATGACAAACCAGTGTGAAACGAAATTATTGCCTTGGTAGCCTGGACATGTTTTTGTGTCTTGTTTAAAATGAAAGCTTCCAAAACTCTTGATGTACCCGATCTCCTGTTATTTAAGTGCATTTGAGATGTTACATGGTCCTTGATCGCGTATTTTCCTTTGCTTGCAATGGAAGTCTTGGAGTTAAGAACTGTGCAATCTGCTTCGGAATCATATCTTCCTTTTCTAAATGAAAGATCATCATTATAAGCACTTTCTTTTTGGCATGGTTTTAAAATGGTCTTGTAAAAAAGATTAGAGTAAATAAATTGAACCGCCAAATAAAACAAAGTTTTATATTTTGCAACTTAAGGCTTAACTACGAAAACATGTTTATTTCACACTTTTGAACTTTTTGCAAAAAGTAGGTCTATGTAGCTATTTTCTTGGTGAGAGGGGGAAAAACAAAACAAATAAGAGAAGCCGAAAAATGGGTGCGTTCAACTAAATTTAGAGGGATGACACACGGGAGTCAAAATAAGATCTGTTTCATTTAATGTTTTCCATCAGATTTGTTTTGGCTATTTTTTCTTTTAAATTCAGAGTTCGGTGACTTTTTTAATTTTCGTAATTATATGCCGTTTTCACTGGGCCAAATGAGGTAATTTCGTTTCAAATTTCCAAATGAGATCCGAAATTACCTTATTTCCCATACAAAATTACATTTCGAAATGAGGTAATTTCAACCTCATTTGCACAAAATTAGGTTGGAAATTAGGTGAATGCATCCAGCGGGAATCAGTTTCAAAAGCTCTTAAAAGCTTTTGTATGAAAATATCAATACACTATACTTAACAACATAAAACAGAAAGAGAAAACAACAAAAATAAACGGCTAACTGCCATTTCAAATTCAAAATGAAATGAGATGTCAAATGAAATTAGCTGATAATGAAAACACTTTTTTGCCAAATTTCGAAATTACCTCATTTCGGCTCTAATGAGAAAGTAGTATTACTTGTTAGGGGAACAAAGAGGACAAATTTTTTAAAAGTTGGAGGACGTTCCGCGCCGGGGTTAAAAAGAGGACATGTCCTCCAAAAAGAGGACGCATAGCAACCCTAAACCAAATCATTTGATGTCCATATCTCGCTGTGTAAACCTGTTTGACAAATCTGGTCACGCTTAATAGTGTGTATACTCTCTGTTTGACAAATACGTACTTTGTTCACAAATTTTGATACTGTTTGATGTTTGACGTCAAACAGATTTGTCAAACAAATTTGATAATGTGTACCACGCTTAACTGCAGCGAAGAAAATCACATGGGCGTTCCAAGCGTTCAGGGTCCCACAAAAACTTGAAACAATTGGAATGTAAACGAAACATGCATCTGCCAAATTAATTTTACATATCGATGAATCAGAGCACCCATAACTGATGTGATGCGACGAACGTCGCCACGAAAACAGACAAAATAAAATGTTTTGCTTAGGGCTGGGAGAACACTTGGGCTAGTGTCGCACTTACGATTTTATACGCATTATTTTTCAGTCGCAAAAATGTCTTGGAAATGTCTTCAATAAATGCCAATAATTTAATCCAGACATTAAACTCATCTTTTTTTGTCGCGGTGAAAAAAAAAAAAACGCAAGTGATGCATTCCTACCCTTAGCCGTAGTCATTTAAATCGCAAGCATGACGATTTGAGCTAGTTGATTTCATTCATTTTAATTTGTAACAATCGAATCATCAAAAAAAAAATCAACTTGGATCCTTTAAGGCTTGAAACACAAGACAAATATGACTTTAGTGTTGCGTTTATTCGGTAGCAAAGAGCAGAACGATGAAAGAAAATCGCATTGGCGGTACTAGGTTAACAGCGAAACTTTTAACACATAGGCATTACGTCAGGACTAGTACTCAAACCAGTATTCAACAATTATTCACACATACAAGGGTGAACAAATAAGTACTAATCTTCGGACTAGTATCGGTAGATTAAAATACAAATAAAACATAATAATAAAAAGATTTATGTGAAGGAATTGGATCTTTTAAGTATTAAACAAATCAACGGCAGTAATTAAATTGAGGAACCTCAGTCTACATTCCATATAATTCTTCCAATTATGTATTTGCAAGCTTCTTTAAGCTGGTTTAAGGCTCTCCCAAACCGGCGCGCGCAAAACATTCGCTCCGCGGAGTGAATCATTCACAATAATAACAAAAATGACATAAACAATGCTAAATAACAACAAAAACTGCCATCGATGAATGATTCGCCTCCCCCCCTTTGGCGTTGGTTTAGGAGAACCTTTAATCCATTCAGTTACACGAAAATCCAAGTAAGCGTGTCTTATAAACAAATCAGCCTTGCTCCTTCTACAAAAAAAAAAAAAAAAAACAAATACTTATTCATCAATCGACTGATTCACAGAATTCTCCGACTGTCTAAAATACCAAACTTCAACCTAACCTCTAGACAAGGAAAAATGTTTTCTTCACTCTTTTATATAGGTACACATTTTTCTACGTCCGTGCCTCAACATAAGAATTCGCTTTTAAGAAAATTTAAAACAAAACAAAAATTACGTTTACGTTTCAACATTACCTATGTATCTACCCTCGATAGGAACGATCTCAACATGTGTATATGTATAAAAACAAAATGCCGAACTCTAAAGCAAAACCAAGTATACCAAAGTATGCATGCAGTTGAGCATGGACAAAATAATGCATCTGGGGTTACACGGAATCAATTAATTCTTAGAAGATATACCAAAAGTCTAAAAACAAAACAAAAACGAACACAACAAGAAAACTAGTAATAAATAGTTTAAGGTCTCCAGTTCGACTTCGGATCGGAGTCGCTCCTACACCTTCTCCTCTGAGTTTTTGCGTTTTACCCAGAGAAGGATGAACATTGATTTATTCTATCCATTGCAGCCGCGCAAGCACACAAAATCGCGCTAGAGTTTGACTTTAAAAATGATAAACTTTTTAGATTCACGTTGAACAGTGAGGCCTTCGATAAAAAAAGTGGTAGTAAAAAGTGAACTGCACTGGAGCAGCAGAAAAAAGCTTCGGTGGCTTCTAAAAGTTTGACGTATGAATTATAAACAGCAAATTATAAAATTAGCAAAGTGGAAGTAATCGTGTTCTTATAAAGATAGGACGTGAGGGAATAACTCCTTACTAAATAGCAATATGTCCTATCTATGTAGTTCCTTCACAAACGTCAAAATCATCATTTTGTGGGATCTGTCATCTTGATGTTTGTGTGTTTCACAATTTTTCATCTGACAGTTCGCACAAGATGATAGCTCACTAAGGACGTTGTTTGTGAATTTTATTATATCGGTCGATAAAAATTGAGCAGAAAAGAAAAAACACTATTTAAATATTAAAATTTAGTAGTAATTAACTCTACCTTACATTTTGGTTTGGTTTTAATCTGAAATTTCGCTATTGATCAAGTTATGAAAGTCAATAATTATGAGTAATTCATTCGGGAGTAAAAATCAAAAAATCAAAAATCTCAGCCAGCTCTCAGGAGCAATAAACAAAAGATTTTTAGTTGTGTGGGCGGCACATCGTTTTTCACCTCTGGGATTATACGACGCAGATATTTGCGAAAATATAGGATCACTTATATTATACGTCTCCCTGGCCCCACTGTGTGTCGCGATGAGAATGCTATTTTTTGCGTTTATAATCTCCATCTCCACAGACAGACCTCAACCTCAGGCTCTACTTCTTGTTCTGTAGTCTATTTTCCTATGGGGCGGGCGTACCGACGCACGCGACGCGGTGGACGGACAGCAGATTGTTATGGCAATCAGTGCTGATCTGGTTTTTTTTTGTTATTGTTGTTTTAAGCTATTTTCCTTCTTGGCCATATTCATCCTCCTCAAGCAGAGATATAAGAATCAAGAATGTGCTGCAGCAGCAACTAGTTTGACCATTGTCTACTACCATCAGAGGGATTCGGGCAGGGAGATCTAAATTTAGAAATGTTGCTCGCCGTGTAGCGTTCTTTAAATCGACGTTTATTTTTTGCGATTTTGTACAAATTGCTTATCTTTACAATCTCCCCAGCAGATGTGAAAGGATCTACCGGAATAAAATTTCTCTATCTATATCACATTCCTGCTCCTATAAGTATATCCAATCCAGCAGCCTTACTGCACAGTCCCATCAAATCTGTCCTCAATCATATATTTTAGGAGCCTAAATCAGGTTATATTATTGAGTGAGGTGACAGAGGCACTCTCTGGCTGTGCGCTGCGTTGCGGCTGCGGATGAAGGTAATAAACATCAAAAGCGACATGCGGTTGCGGAAAACATCCGCATCTACTGTCACACTCTGTCCTACTTTCAAGTTCAAGTTTAGCGTTCAAGCATTCACAAGTGTAAAAATCCAAACACTATCTTCTCGCGTTGTTGTTGTCGGTCGTTCGGTGTAAATAGCCGCCATAGTATACTACCGCTTGGGGTCTGGTTTCACTTCATCGATTTGCTATAGAAGAAGCCTTGAAAATTGAAATGACGCGCTTCTGTAAGTTAAATAAAAAATTAAAAAAAGTGCGTAAAGAAAATTTTACTTTTTTTTCTTTGTGTGTAGAGAAATTACAACAACTTGTATCATATTTTATACAACAACAATGAAAAAACTCGATCAAATTTCAAAGTCTTGTCTAAGAGTTAAATCTGGTTACACTTGGGATGCGTTAAGGAATGTGAGTTTACTTTCTTTGGAACTTTTCATGGTGCCACCGCCACCATCATAGTCGTCGATCTATCTATAAAATTAAAATTAAAAGTTGATTTACAAATAAAATTGAAATCAAATAAGTTTTAGATACGAGTACAAAACAGAGAAGCTCTAGTTTTAAGTCACTTGTTTGTAAATAGTTGACCAATAAGAAAATAAATATTTCAAGTAGGTAACATACTTTTGAAGAAGGTGCAGATAAGATAGAAAGTCACGCAAAGCATTATCAAGCACGGGCATCACTCTAAATTTAGAGTGAAATGAGTTTGCTTTCGTTTGAGGTGAGAGAAATGTATGATTTTTCGCCATACCCTGAAGAAAAGTAGCTTCATAACCTGGCGAGTTATGTTAGTTGATAAAAAAAAGCTGGCTTTGTTTCGAAAATTATTGTGAAAACATTAAAAATGTCCATTTACAAAGGATGTTTCTTGCGGTTGCACAAAGATGTCGTTTTGAATTTTTTTAAAAGTTCCTCAGGCTAAATAAACGTACACATAAATAAGACAAAGTTTTAACTTTTAATGTGAATAAATCTTGCGATACAAAATCGTGTGTTCATAGCCTTAAATTTATTAAATGTTTTTAAATGAATTCAATTTTTTATAAAAGCATTTTCATTTTGAATACTTAACACAGAAAGTCTTATTTTAATTTTTTTTTCTATACATACAATACATTATGTAAATCCCTTAGTAGCCCAGTCAAATTCGACAATAAATTCGCAGAGTACGATGTAGTTCTGCTATTTGATTGCAAATTTTGAGCACAATTGGACAATTTTTGACCTATTTTTTGAGCGCTTCAAAATTACTTAGTTTTTCAAAATTTTTGTTTTTACTCATGGCTAGATAGAAACTCAAATATAACATACATGAATTTTAAACTAATGTGGTCTTGTAGAAATTTTATAACAAACAAGAATATAGTGGATGATTTTTCCCTAAGTTAGATATTTCTAAAGTTATAAAGGAGAATGGGGTGATTTTTGCGTTTTTTTCACTGTTGCATTTTTCCTGCAGCTATTTTTTCATTTTATTTTAAATATTGAAATTTATAATTAATTTTAATTTAAAATACTTAAACTTATTAATATAAGCAGTTTTTTTTAAACTGTTATAATACAGTCTTTTCACATAAAAATCAACTTTTTGCAAATTAAATTAACTTTTTTGGAAATTTTGTTTATGTTTTTGGAAATGAAGTTCACCTTTTTGGAAATTAAATTAATTCACCCTTTGCAAATCAAATTCACCTTCTCCAACCTAGTACCTACTTTTACATAAAAGGTGCATTTAATTTGTAAATAGGTAAATTTGATTTGCAAAAAGATATATTCAATTTTAAAAGTATGTGTTTCATATATGCAAGACGGTGAAATCGATTTGTAAAAGGATAAATTTAATTTAAAGTAACTTCTACACTTACTTACTGTTAATAGCAGTTTCTGGAAACAATTCATTTTGTTTACATTTGATTCAACCTTTTGCAAATTAAATTAATATTTTTGCAAATTGAATTCACATTTTGGCAAATTAAATTCAATATTTTAAAATTGAATTCAACCTTTCAATCAATCAAATTCGTCTTTTTGTTGCAACTCAAATTTACCTGTTTTAAAACTAAATGTACTTTTTTACTTGCTAAAGGTGAATTTGATTTTTCAAAAGCGTGAATTTCATTTGCAAAAGAGGTCCAACCCACCATCATCACTCGCAAAAAGTTGAATTCAGTTTTAAAAATCAACAAATGATTTAAAAACAACGGTAAAACCTACAATGCCATGTTTCTTATTTTATATTATTTTATTTAATATTTTTTTGTATTGTATTTTATTTTAAAATAAATTTTTCTTTAATGAACAGTTTTTAAAAAATAAAATTCTAAAGCTCAATATTTACAACCAAAAATTAAAAATATTTGTGGGTTTTCAGGTTTTTTTGGTCACTCTTCTTATTTATACAAATAAAAAACTTTACTTCATAATTTTCCCTACGTTTCGTTGGATTTTCCCAACTTCATCAGGGGTAGTTTTTATTAAATATGAAATATTTTGTAGTTACATTGGATACAAAATAAAATATAATTAAAACTGAATCTACTTTAAGGCTCCAGTTATAGCTTTCATTGAAAACCATCATTGTAACACAAATCAGTGAAACAGTGGAATATTTTCTTACAAGTCGGTTATAGCCATAATGAAATTTTCTTTCATTAAAAATTCCATTCCCCATACAATAAACAACTTTGAGGTTAAAGTCGATCATTGAACGAAAAACTGACAGACGAGAACAGGAAGAGAAAGGAACGCATTTCATTGGAACGAATGTGTTCCACTTTTAGGAACAAAATATCAGCTGTTCATTGAAAACGATTTTCATCATTGAAAAACAAAAAATGATTTTATATGAAAGTTGTAAAGAAAACTAAACAGTTTTTTGACTAAAAAAATATATAACTGACAACCATCAGTTTTATTTGTTAAAGTGCATCAAAATTGAAACACAAAATTTTTAATGATGGTTTTCAATGAAAGCTATAACTGGCGTCTAATTAAAGATTTTGTAAAAAATTATTTTTTTTTTAAAATAAACTGATAGTTAGGGTGTTAAGGGAGCCAACCTTGCACTTCATTATGACGGGATTTTAAATTTACTTTTAAGAAGTGTTGCGAATGTAGGAACACTGGCAGACCGGAGATATAAGGGTTGCCATGTTTTAACATGAAATTTCACATAAATTAGCCTATAAATTGGGAATCAGACATCGTTTGATTTCGTGGCTTATCTCGTTGGATTTAGCATACTTGAAGCCATAGGAATATACTAATTTTTTGACCCCTCCCCCACCCTTGTAAGCGGAAGGGGCAAAATACCCTCGGCAAATAAGGCTTTTTATTTGTCAGAAAATAATGGTTATAAAGTGAATATTCATAAAATTTTAAGATGGGCATCGACGTAGAATTTCATATTCTCCAGCATATTCTAAGTAAATTTTTATCCATGTATTAGGTGTTTGTACAATCGCTTTCAAAATGGGGGAGGGGAAAGTGGGATAATCTAAGCATATGGCACATGACCTTAGGGTAGTTGTTAATGCCCAATCTTATGCAATCAAAATATTTTTAATATAATTTTCCTAGAAAATGTTATAACCTTTTTATAAAATGATGACTAAATTTTCAGTGAAACGAGCACAATAATACCTAATTTCAATGGTATGGTAATGAAACTTGGCACACATGTCTCATTTGTCGTAAGAAATAAGAATCAAAAGAGTCCATAAAAATATCTAGGGCTAAAGGATGTTTTTTTGAGTGAAACAGAAAAGTGTAAAACTATGCCCCACAAACCCCCCCTAGAACTAGTACATTGATAAAAGTTGGTAGGCACGTTTTGTTTTTTATTGTTTCCAAGAATAAAAAACGATAAATCAAATATCTTTTGTCAAAGGTGGTTTTTGAGAGAAAATGTTTTATCTGCTCTACTTAAAAAAATACATTAATTATTCCATTAAAACGACGATAACTTTCTGGTAATAGATGGTATCGTCTTAAATTGGATTCAGCGTTAAAAGATACTTTAAAATCATGTACCATGTTAAATATTTGTACCCCGATTACATAAAAATAAAATGTTGGCTTTATAGCCCATATTTTCCGACCGCCTAAAAAGAACACCCCTGGAACCAATATATTTGGAACCTTTTGAGTCTTGGTTCTAACATGAAATAAAATATTTCTACCAACTTTCATCAACATACCAGTTTTGGGAGGGGTTTACTGGTAATAGTAATTCAATTTCACTTTTCACTCAAAAAAAACACCCTTTCGCCCAGACATTTGTATGGTCTCTTTTGATTCAAATTTCTTACGACAAATGAGACATGTGTGCCAAGTTTCATCATCATACCATTGAAATTTCGTAATGTTATGCCCGATTCACTGAAAATTTAGGCATCATTTTATACAAAGGTTATAACTTTTTCTAGAGAAATTATATTGAAATTATTTTGATTGCATAAAATTGGGCATTCAAAATTACCCTAAGGTCATGTATCATATGATTAGATTATACCAAGACAAATATGTAGTGCATTGATACACTCCCACTTTCCCCTCCCCCATTTTGAAAGCGATAATACAAAAAACTAATACATGGATAAAAATATACTTCAGATATGCTGTAGAGTATGAAATTCTACGTCAATGCTCATCTTAAAATCTTTTAAATATTCATTTTATAACCATTATTTTCAAATAAAACCTTTATTCGCCGAGGGTATTTTGCTCCCCCCGCTTACAAGGGTGGGGAGGGGTCAAACAATGAACATATTCCTATGGCTTCTAGTACGAGACATGCCACAACATCAACCGATGTCTGGTTCCCGATTTATGGGCTAATTTATGTGAAATTTCATGTTAAAACATGGTCAGAAGGCAACCCTTATATCTCCGGTCTGCCAGTGCTGCCACCGTGGCAATACTTCTTAAAAGTAAAATTTTAATGCGAACTATTATTGTACCAAAGCTCATCCCGTCAGAATGAGGTGCAAGGTTTGACCTAAAATATAGCCTAACGCCCTAACTAATATTAAGCTCTTCCGAAAATTAAGTTATCACACTGTATGTTATTCTCTTAAAAAATAAACTAATTTTCTTAAAAATTTTATGTAAATTAATTACGACTTTTGTTTTCAAAATTAAATACTCTTATTCCTTGTCAAACATTGAAAACCGGATGGTTCTGAGACTTTAAAAATATTTTAAAAAGTTAAAGTCCTAAAATAATCCGGTCATTTACATGCAATTTTGAACACAAATTCGTGTGGAAATTTTTGATTGTTATTTTTAATTTTGGGTTTGAAAATTAATTTTTTAAAAACTCAAACAAATTTATCACAAAAAAATAAAAGAAGTGATTTCTGGCGTTACAGAAAGTATAACAGGGCATTGTAAGTGTAACCTCTGTATTATTTGATATTTGTTGGTCTGTTTTAAGTCATATTTTTTTCTTGAAAATTGGCGGTACAAACACCTACTCTCACACCTTATGTGAATCATCATGTTTATGGTGCATAGCTACCTTATTTTTTTTAATTCATAAAATAGTTTAAGAGTTAAATGACATTTTCTAACATACCGCTATATTTGATCCAACAAAAAGAAAATAAAACGCGTGAAAGGATTTACCAAAAAGATTCCAAGTTTAATTGAAATTTACTTATCCATTCAGCTTTGGACCTAAAACAAACAGAAAGAATTTCGAGAAACACTTTTTTCGTCCTCCCTGTCATCGTAATGTCAAGTTTGATCAAAGCCTGGTGTTAAATTTGTTTACAAATCCATAATATAACATAAAGTACCCATATGTATGTACCAAATATACCTACATAACTTACAATGCCATCGCGTGCAAGAAGGTTATTTAAGAATTTTGAAATCACCACACACAAATTTACTAAAACATTTATAGTTTTTATAATAAAAAACTATATTCCCAAAACTTCGATTGCCTACACTCAGAGTTAAATTTTTCTTGGAGCTATAATGATACTTCAATACTTTCCCGTTCTCAATTTGATTTTTTGATGAATTTTAAACTACCCAGGTGCTTAAAACTCTAGCCACATCATCTATCATAATATTAACGATGGTAATCTGTCTATATATGAGTACCAAATATTGCCAATAACCAAATCACGCCTCTCACCTCTTTCATACTCGTATTTCGATTAGGAAAAAAGATGAATTTGTAATTTTCGTATACGCTCATACTTCTTTATTAAATAACAAGCTAAAAAGCAATTTGAAATTTAGCAAACATTATTCATCCAGGATATTTGGTATACAAGTGTAGGTACTTTGGCTGAATCACGACAAAAACAAAAAAACTACTATAAGCAGAATCGTTACGTTCATGTCATGGCTTTCTCTCATTTAGACGTGAGGAAACACTTATTACTTTAGTAAAATTGAGTGAATATACCAAAACAAGCTCTGATGTCTGTGGTATTTCTTGTTAAAAAATTTTAACATCCCACAGAACTTGTTTCTACAACCAACCATTTAAACTATCAACCTTTTAACCTTAAAGTCAAAAACAACTAAGGAATTGCAAAGCAAAAAATTGTGAATTAAGACATTTTATACTTCCCGTGATTCTAATTATTGATTAAAAGTAAAATTGTCTCATCATTACCACTTTCCCAATACGAACTTGTTTTGTTATTTTTATGAAATAAAAAATGCTACCATCAGTAAAGTGTGCTTACCCATCAGTGGTTAACTTACATATTTTTTCATTGCAATGAATTTGATGATTAACAACACGCATTTGCGAAGAGTTCTAAGAAATAAAAATAAAAAACTATCCGTAATTAACGCAGATTTAATTTTGGATAAAATACATACAATTTTTAATGGCTCTAGTGAAAGTAATAAACAATTAACAATTAGTTTTTGCTATTCTTTTTGAGTCGTGTTTTATTTCCGGAAACAAACTAACATAAATACTGTGACACTTGCTGATTTTATATGTCTGAGGGTTAACAACACCGCACCGTTAAGATCTTCTTCGGATATTTTAATGAGAGGAAATTTAAAAAAAAAGAGAAAATTAAAGTTGTCTTAAAATAAGTTAATAAAGAAACATTTAAACAAAAGAGTTGATTTAAGAACTTAAAAATACATAATTTCGTGGTCAAGTTTGGAGTTAAATTGTTTTTTGAAATTAACTGACATAATAAATTATTCATTTTGTTTAAAAAAGGATTTATTAAATGGATCGTAATAATTTTATTATTTTACTGTAGGTACTGTAGATACTAGAGGAGACAAAACGTATACAATTTAAAATTTTGTTTTATTCATTGGGTACAAAATGTAATCATCATTCTAAAACAAAAAGTGTCAGTACAGGGAAGGTAGAATATTGCCTTTCAATATTTCTATAATGCATAGTTCTGTCACTATTTTAAGGCACTCACATGGTTTGCCATAGTAAGCATGATGAATTACCAGAAACTTTGAGAAATATCAGTAGAATTATACCATCTCTCGATTGCGATTTCAGGTATAGGTGGGCCATTGCAATTGAATTGTTTTTGTTCTTTGTTAATTTTTGTTTTTAGTTGGAAATTTAGGTCCTCATTATGAGTAGCGAATTGAATGTTCGATTGTTTTGATTGACTCAATTTTGACCAATTAAGCGAATAATGTTAGCGAGCTATCGCTTTTTGTAATCGATCGAAAATTAAACTCGATATTTTTTTGATTAATTCGCTCAGTCGACAATTAGTCGAATAAAAAAAAAACAAATCCAGATGAACATTCGATTCGCTAATCATATTGAGGGCCTTTCTTAAACTCTTGTTAAAAGCTTTCGTACACTTAAAAAATTCTTATCTTAATATAACTAAACATACAACGAACTTATAAATAGAATTCAGCCAATGTTGAACTTCGTTAAGTCAATGAATAGGCATTCATTTATTAATGAAAATGTTCATTTAACAACGAATTTTCCTTGAGTCAGTGAAATCGTTTCATAAGGAAAAACACATTTTTTCGTCAATGGATTTTTTTCTTTTATTAACCTAAAACTTATTCGTTGAGTAAATTAATATATTTCTTAAGTTAACGAATTTATTCGTCAAGTTGACGAATAAAAACTCATTAGAGTACGTACAAATTTATTAACGAATATGAAAATGATTGTGGTTAGGTTGTTGTAATTGATTCAAAATAGCTGTTTGGAGCTTTTAAAACCAGAAAAATCTTTGTAAGTTAACTAAAAAAAAATATGCACGACTTGATCGCACGAACTTGCTCTCGTAGCTAAGAACTAGAATGTAGCTAGCCATTGACGGTGTAGATATAGTGATGGTTTACTACTATATTCTTATATCGTAAACGAAAAAGTAATAAGAACATAAATAGCGATTTTGATTTTTTTTTTGATTTAATACAAACAAATTTCAAAAAAAAAGTTAAAAATAAAAAAAAATAATTTTTTCTTTGATTTTATATTTTCGCTAAAAAAAATTATTTATACAAATTTCAAATGCAATATTTGTTGAATAACTTAGAAGTAATAAATCGCAAAATAATGATAAAATCAGCCAAGCCAATGACGAGATATGAGGGAATGTACTTACATAAGTATAAAAAAAAAACAATTAAAAAAAAACTTATTTTTATTTCCATTATTCGTACTTTTTGGTAAAAACGTGGTATGTAATATTATTAGAACTGGTCTAAGGGTCAGTTTGTTAACAGCTGATGAGCTTTAATCCATGATTAGTGGCGCTGGGAAATCCTCAAATGTGTTTGTTGATTAAATTTTGTTTAAAAAAATCAAAGTATGAGTTGCTAATCATGGATTTCACTAATCAGCCAATTTCGGTTGATAAGCGCTTGTTAATGAAAGCCTATGAAAGTCACATACGTAATTCCCACTGTGAACAAACTGTCCCTAAGGATGACACGTACAAAGTTTAATCAAAATCGTTAGAGCCGTTTTCGAGAAAACTTGATACAACCGAAATCGTTTTATGGCAGCTGCCCGCACAGACAAACAGAACGACACGGACGTCTTGACGAAAGTCACTTTTTTGGACTTCTCCATCATCGTAATGTTAGTTCTGCTTAAATCCTCGACATGTTTGTTTTTGACACGAAACCAATAATTGGCCTACAGCGCAAGTAAAAATAATGTTCATATTGAAATGGTGTTTCACAAGTCAAACGATGATTTAAAATAGGCTGTTTGTAATTACCAGTTGTTGTCAACAAGGAAATTGGATGTTTTACTCTTGATTTTTGACAAAAAGCAAGAGTTAAGTGTTTAATTTTTTCATTGACTAAGTTATTTTAAATAAGCTGACAAAACGTTTGATTCAATGAATTATGTTCGTGCAGTTATGAAAGCTCGTACACAATTTATGAACGCCGTTTCATTGAGGCATTCAAATTTTTTTCAAATAAAGAATATTTAAAATTATTATATACTAAAAATAATATTCTTCGTAAAGATATGAAAAAACTCTACTTACGGGCTATTAGTTGATTCAGCCAAAAAACCGTTGAACTGATCAATTAAATTTGTAAACTTTAACGTAAGTCTTATTAGCATTAAGAGCCGATTTTTCAATCATCATCAAGCAACACGAACAATTTTTTGTTTTACTCGAAGAATAAGTACTATCTGAGGTTTAACCAAAATTATCACATTGTTTTGTATTTTTTTCTTTCTTAGATTTATTAAAACTACCTGAAGCAGTCATGAAAATCTAACGAATCGTAGGGATAATTTATGAAATATGGTTTTAATGCATAAAAAAGCCTGATTTAAAATTTATAAATTTACTTTTTAATATACTATTTTCGAAAAAGTCAAAAATCAATAAGAAATTGTTCAATCGAAGTAATCATTTTAAAGTATTTTTTTGTAAACAAAATTGAAGTAAATTATTTTATTGAGTTAAAATAAAAAATCTGTGTATTTTTGCAAAACAAAAAAAAAAAAACAATAAAATGTCCCCTGAATAATTAAATAATTTGTATTTGTTGGTCCTAAAAAAAAACCGAGTTTGAGCAAAAATTGATCCATACCCTTAGCTGTGGTAAAATAGATAGACAAACAGAATTGCAAAATCCTCTATTTTGTCTTCCCTATCGTTTTAATATCAACTTTGATTCAAATTTCGAAATCGATTTTTTCTTATCGATTTATCTTATTAATAGAAAGAATATATCGAAGGGAAAGAAAGAAATTTCACAAACATTCAAATCTTCAAAGCAAACCTTTCTTTATTCTCACAACATAATACACAAATAACATTACAGCAACAACAACAACAGCGGCAAAAACCAGGTAGGTACATACTCTAACTTTAATAACCAGCAATGCATGAAGAACTCATCACTCATTTCAGTAAATGATATTTTTTTTTAAAGCTTCATCTTAATGTGAATCATTTCCTTATACGCATCATAGATGCGGTCGTCTCTTTAAGTTTCCAACAAAAAATGCCATCGCGTCTTTCATTGTCGGTATCTATTTTTATTAATAAAGGCAAAGAAAGACTCTCACTCTAAACGGCACGAGTTTTATCACAACAAAAAAAATCAACATTCCTTCAATGGAAAAGTTTTATTTTTATAGCAATTTACACGAAACATTCAGATCAGCATAATACATCATATGAGTAGTACTTTATGTGCCACACATAAAGTTAAAAAAAAATAGCAAAGCATCTCCGGAGCGAAAGTAATTATTATCATCGGATCGGAAATGGAAGCAAGTTGTATTTGTTTTTTATTACTAACCGAAGCTGATGCTTACTTGCTTTATTGTGATAATTGTTTTGTTTACTTATTTTAATATTTTAATTGTTTTCGTAAACCGATTTTTTTTTAAATACATTTTATAGTTAAACTCCGCTTTGAATAATGAAAGCTTTAAGACATTGACCTTTTCAATGTTTTTTTATACGTATTTAATTTAGGTTCAATTATATTGAAATCTCTCTCAGTTCCATCAGCCATAAAAACTATATAGAGACTTCCATATCTCGCTTTATGTTCATTTGGCAAACTGCACGAAACTTTGCAACCTTTAATGAGACAATGCGATAAAAACGAAAAATCTATTAACTAAAAATTATCACACATACAATCACACTCCAACTATTTTTGTACAATGATTTGAACGGAACAAAAAGCTATATAAGTTATTTATTTTGTATTTCTAATTGGGTTTTTAATGCTATATGGCTTCTTTTTACTATAATTTCCAAGAATTCAATACAAATTGAAGAGCTTGAATTTCATATTCAAGCACAATCTGAGAGAAGAAATTGATGATTTTTTTCTTCACATTGCAGAAACCTTTTTTTTTTTTAAACCCAATTTTAACCGGAGAAAGGTCTTTAATTTTCATTAAAATTACAAACGTCTAAAAAGTTCAACAGCCTCATTTTATCTGGTCAGTGGTAATCCATCAAAATATTATATAGTTATTTCCAAAGGAAAAAAAACCCATTTCAATGTAATTATATTGTTCAACTTATAACGTGAGTCATAATGTATTTTTACCTTTTTGTTTGTTTTTAACTTCTTCACAGTTTTTCTAGTTGTTATACCTTATGTATCTTATGCTAGATTTAAACATATCAACCAGTAGGTATAATCACGATGTAAAAGTACATAACCTTTAAATTATAGTAACCCGCAATTAAATTAAGGGGGCTTCAAAAAAAAACAGTTCTACTCGTACCTATATGATAAATCGATTCATAACGAACTTAAAAATCAAAATTTTATTACAATTTAAACTATCGTTAATGGTTTTATCTTGAAATTCTCCGTTATAAAAACAGAAACAATATGTTGTGTTTTGTTTTTAATTTTTTTTTTTTAATTTTCATTTGATTAGCTATTGTTCAACAAGCGATTTTCTACGCCTTATTTTGTTTTGTTTATTTTAGTTATTTTTTTTTGGTAGCCACAGAAGCATTTCAGAAGTAATTTACATAATAATACAATTATGTTTCGTTTTATGATAAAATTTGTAATACAAAAATATTTATAACTTGAAACATTTTTTTTGATAGATATCCGCAGAAAATATGCAAATATACAAATATAAATATAAGTCGAATTAAGATATCAACAAGTTTGTATGTCAGCTCGTTTGTTTTGATATAAAAATTAAATAATAAATGGGCTTGGTAAATATTAACGGAATGAATAAATAGAAATTATATTTGTTTATCTTAAATGTAGCTTGATCGGTGAAATTTGTACTTTCTTTTTATCATACATCTCAGTTAATAACAAACAAACGTACATGACTTATGAATTTTATAAGAAGAGGAAAAAGCCTCTTCGTTATATCACACCATCTGGGGCCCAACTCGAATTCGGCTCAGATGTCTTTATAAATTTCGTTATATTTTTCACTGTATTTTCTTAAAAAAGATATCTTTCGGTAAACATTTTCGTGGAGATTGTTTTATTTTAAAGAATATATCTTGGGGATTCTAAAACCACAATATTCCAACAAAAAACATCTGCGTCCTCCGCCGTTTTGAAAAAGTCGTTTAAAAGTGTTAACTCGATTTTATCGACCGCTATAAGTCGTAGAGTAGTTATTTTTGTTTACTTTTGTAGGTTAAGATGTTCTCTATAATTTTGGTCTTTAAAATTTTTCTGATACCTCCTTCCTATAAAAAGTTTTTGTCGAAAAAACCAGAAAATTTTCGATTTAAAAAATGTTTTTTTAAATTTATCTCATACAATGTCCACCTAAAAACTAAAAAACTAAAAAAAAGTTTTTTTTTTCAGTGCTACTGCCTCTTGCGAGGAATTGACAAATCCTCCAAGAGTATTACTTGTCGCGAATAAGTACTTCTCGTCTAGCCGGTCGGATTCGGCATAAAATTGTAGGTCCCTTCCATTCCTGCCGACACACGCACACAGAAATGGTTGCGAGTTGTTAGTCACTAGGCGCTGGTTCTTCATGAGCCGTTGTGCCACCCAATTTATTTAAAAAATTCATACAATGTCCTTCCGACCGGAAAATCACTTAAGATTTTTTGTTTAGAACATTATATTTCCTACATTTCTGTATATTTAGATTTAATGTAAGTCAAAAAACTATCAAGATAGAGCACGACAAAGTTTCTTATATTATTTAATAAAGTGTCGATTGATTTTATTATACTGTCCATACTTGTTCCCCGTTATATTGACAAATATAAAATTACTAACATATTTGTAGAAGGTTATACCTATAATTGTGTATAATTTGTTTCTTGAAGGTTTAAAATTTGTCATCAAATTTTGAATGTAAAATAGTAAATATAAAGTTGATAGGACATTTACAAACCCTTTTAGTACGAAATTTTGCCCCTCCCCAATAATCTGTATTTAAAAATTTAATAACTAAGGTAAGTTTTGAGATCTTTATAAAAAATCTGACCAGTAGAAATGAAGATTTTTTAAAAGGAATAATAAAATATTTTTTTTTATTTTATTTTTTTTTATTTTATTTTTTTTTTTAGAAGATTGGATCTGTCAAAATAGTGTTTATTAAATTTTTTGAAATTAAAGTTTTATTAACAATTTAAAATTGGGGTTCCAAATTTCATATTCCTAAAAATATTTTTAAAAAACCACTCCAAAAACGTTTATTTGTTATTATTAGTTAAAAAAAAAAAACAAATGTACATTTTTTTGTTTAACTCAAATTAATATAACTTAGGAATTTTAGCAATTACAACAATTAGCTTCGTGCTTTTGAACATTTTTTCTAACTAATCCATACAATTTTTGAAATTTTACATAATCCACTTGAACATAAGACCAAAGGACGTTCTAGCCAGTCGTGTATTGAATCATTTTTTCTTTAATTAGTTGAATAAGTCAAAGTGAAGTGGTTCTGATTTTTTGTAGCTATAGTTCCTTTATGTTTTCTGGAGGTGGTGGACAACCAAGCGATTTCAGGACTTAATTTGTTGTTGAATTAGAGGTAACGGAACGTATATCTATATATGTAGTAGATTAATGTCCAAAATTGTAACAAATCATGTTCTGAAATTTTGTTTGTTTTGATTTAAATAAGAATACTATATTTTTGTTTGTTGTGAACAAGTCCCAACATCTGAACAGGCCCCATCCAAATAGGCCGTGCAAAAATAATGTAGCTATTACAGGTGGTATTTAAATTTAGGTTTTTGTAATTCATCTGAAGAATTCAACAGTTTTGTTTATATAGAGAGGATTAAGAAAAATTCTTTTTTGTTGCCAAGAACTGCAAAAATACTTACGCAAATATTTCAAGTACCGGTTGTGGCTAAAGTGCTGCAATTTTAACGAGTCAACCATATTTATAAAAAAGATTGATTTTAATGTGCTCCAGGAAATTGAAGACAAAGCCTATCCAACCCATATAATGTTTGCACCAGAATATTCACCCAGGTGCAAGGAATTCTTTTTTAAAAAGTTTCAAATACCTGGTGGTAAGTCTAAATGTAGATCATAAATATTTTTGGATTTTTGACTAAATTACGATGCTCACGCATATACTCCGCCAAAAAAAAACCTTGTGGCAGATTTATTTTATTGACATTTGCCTACAATAATATTTCACGTAAGTCACGTTCCCAAACTACCACATTACGTGAACGAATAGTTCTTTCACAGAGGATGCGATACGGCCGTTAAATTATTTTCGCAACATTTGCTTTTTTCTAAATTGAGAATTTTTTCTTGAAAGGAAGGATTGTCTTTAACAGCGTACTCCTCGTTCACGTCGAAGGAATTTTGAACTCAGACTTATTTGCTCTAAATGTTTGTTAAAAATTCATTTATCCATATTGAGGCAATGGTGCATAGGGGAATTAATCGCGTGAAGAAGGTGTCAATTGGGACATGAAATGATACACGGACAAATAGACTTTGGAACTGTCCATCATCGTAATGTTTGTTTTGATTAAAACCTCGATTTTTATGTTGTTATCATCACGAAACCAATTCTTGACCTAAAAAAAAGTAAATTAGTTTGTAACTATAAAGATTCAATTGGCAATTTAGTGAGTAACTCTAACATTCCATCCAACCTAAGATACTTTTTCCGCAAACAAAGTCATGCAAAACTTATCAACGTACCCAGCACTACAGTTTCTTGTAAAACACGTGTTAAATGTATGTTAAGACAACAAAGATGAACCTAGACGTGTAGGTGGAATTTCGTCTCTTAGAGATATCTATACTCAACTCATACTAAACAAAAATTAAATGATGCAATTTTCAGTATTCGTGGATCGTGGGATACTTAGCCAGGACAGAGTAATAAATTTGCTATTAAATGCGCCATCATAAGTGCCCAAACACCCAGCCAGCACAATCTGTGTCTGTAGTTGTGTTGCAGTCTTATAAAGTGCTTTCATCTCCAGGTGATGCATATATAATAGACTGTGGATCGCATCAAATCAAAACAACAAAACCCGCATATGCTTTGAAAACAAAAACACAAAATGCTGCTGAAACCAATTTATGATCTTCAAGTTTTGTGTAAGGAATTGAGGCATCATGAAATCCGCTGCTAAACTCTATTTTTTCCTCACACCCGCGCCGCACGGTATAGGCCACCAGAGCATAAGCCACCATATTAATTGGCGATAAATTGAAATTACTTGAAGGTGCCTCTTCTAGTTGGCACACAGTTGGAACTTGGTACACCATGCAAAATGTGTACTAGTATAGGTGTAGGTAAAATACATATATTCAAATGCTGATATAACAGCAATTACAATGATGTCAGCACGGATAGAGATGTTTTGGCACGCCTTATGATCACCAAAAAACTATTTTACATAAATCAGAGGGCGTAAATAAAGAGTTAAAGGGAGCTCTACAACAGAGGGTTTATGTAAGCACTTTCAGTCTTTCAGTCAAAGACTAATATTTGATGAGCTTCTTGAACACCATGAGTTTATTTTTGAAAATGTATCTATTACTGAATTACATGGCTCTTTGGGTTTTTTTGTTTTAAAGGATTTCACAACTCATAAGTCAGCGACAAATAATGCTGAGTGATTAGGTTTGAAATTGGATTTAGATGCGTAACTGATTTGATTGGGAAATTTGTTGGTAAATTGGAGAGCAATAAACAAAACACTTTGCCGTTATTATGTTTATATGGTTTAATTTTTAATATTTTTTTTAAATATTAGTAGAGGTACCCACTTCCACCAACACCGTTTCGATAGTTTCTTGGGTATTAATAAGAAGGCAGGAGAGAAGGCGTGGGAAAAACACACGTATACCTAATTACGGTTATTGTGAATGAATGAGATCGGAAATGTAGGTGAAACCTATTAAAGTTGAATTATCGCACTCCAGTGACCGCAATAATTATGATTCGCAAACATTTTGATTATGATTGTGGAAGGTTCACGAGTGGTTATTTTAAAAGAAATTGTCCGATAAGTGGCCGGTGAAGTTATGTTATAGTTAAAAAACTGTTTGGTAGCTAAAATGTTTTGCAGTTTTTTTTTTTGTGTGTTATATTTTTATTTTACATCAAATAGATATTAAAGTTAATTTTCTTTCTTTTTTTTTTTGCTTACAGATTGGAAAGAAATTTTAAGTGGATTATCCAAGAAAAGCTATAGGTGAGTTGATGTTTGATTTCCAATAAAAAAAACGTTTATTTTGTATTCTAATAGCGAAAATGTATTGAATAAGGCCTGATTAAGTTGATTACCGCATAAATTACATCATAAACTAATGTTTTGCATTTTTTTCTGATAATTTAAACATTGATGGCAAAATTATATGCTAATTCAACCTTTTAATTGTAATAAATGTAGTCTATATTTTTTTAAATTTTAAATTGTATAATTTGAGTTTTTCTTAGCATACATTCTAAACTTTCTCTTTTGCTTAAATATGAATATGAAAAGTTCCTTTTATGCATGAAAATACCTTTCCCGTCAAACATATAGATAATATGATTTTATTTAAAGAAAAAAATCGAAGTTCTGAGACTTCATGGAATTAAAGAGTCAAGTTTTCCGAGGCACTCGAGTTACGTCCAAACTGTTTTCTCCACGAGAATCGGGCTATTAGCTGCCACTTTTTTTTCCAAAATGTTAAATATTTACCTTTTATACTATTAAAAATGTTTATGGAAAACAGAATCTTTTCTTACAGAATTAAGTTTTTAGAAATTCATCTTGAAAAGCTCTGCAAACTATCAACAAATCCCGCGATTTTTGTAATTTTTTGCAGAGCTTTACATAAATCTTCAAAAATTAATTCTGAAAGAATATTATGATTTGCAGAATCAGATGCGGAATGGTGTAATAATTGGTCTAAGGGCGCACAAACAGGGCAGCATGTCAGCCGACAAGACACTTCTCACTCAGTTTTAGTATCAGATACGCCTATACCTATAGGTGCTTCAGCGAAAGACCATGTTCACTGACTCACGCTTCCCAACACCGTAAAATCTATCAATTTCTAAAAATGTGTGGTTTTCCATTTAGGGGGTGTGATATCCGCCAACATCTTTCATGATTTTTTTTGAAGGCTGAAATTTAAAGCGGTTGAGTTTGAAGTGCATGCAAGGGCACTATTTAAAATCTTGAAGTTTTCTTTTCCGGGGACATGAGCTCTGGCCATTTTCTAAGTGTTGTATCTTGAGTACTTCTTCGTATTTGTAAAATAATGAAGGTTAACGAGCGTTTGCGTTAGGGCTATATAGTTTAACCTTTGTCAAGGTCTTTTCCAGGAAATACAAAGTAGGTACAAGGCATTGTACTTGTCGTTATCATATATATCTCTTATTCATTGACGTCCACCACCAGCATTGCCCTTGATGATTTTTTTTATTGAGAATACTAACAACCATATTTTTGTATTGTTTCAAAATCAGTGCTATGGCAAAACTAAAGGGTTTCCAATAGGGACGGGTTGATTTTGACAGCTCGTGGCGGCCATATTGTTTCTTTTACTTTCTATCAAAGTATCGTCTTTTAATCAGTTACTAAAACAAATCATAATGGCAAGTGACAGCTTCAAGCAACACGTGCAAATGATAAAACTTTATTGTCAAAATGGGTGTTCTGTTGATCCCAATTTTGGTCGAAAAATCATGTTTAGCGATGAGGCCCATTTTTGGATGAATGGGTACGTGAATAAGCAAAATTACCGGATTTGGGACGACACCAATCCACGCGAGATTCACGAGGTGCCAATGCATCCAAATAAAGTTACTGTTTGGTGTGGAGGCGTCATCGGTCCGTACTTCTTCGAAAATGATGCTAGCCAGGCTTTCACCGTCAGCGCTACGTGCCATACAGCTCAAGACACAATCGATATTCTGCACGAGCGGTTTCTTGGTACGGTTATCTCGCGCCGAGGCGACGTGAATTGGCCACCAAGATCGTGTGATTTGACCCCTTTAGGCTTTTTCTTGTGAGGCTTTCTTAAGTCGCAGGTCTATGCGAATAAGCCGCAAACCACCGCGTCTCTCAAAGACAACATAATCAATGCCATCGGTTAAATTCAGACTGATGTATGCGCCAAAGTCATCGATAATTAGACCTTTCGAATCCGCGCCACCCAGGGAAGCCGCGGCGGCCATTTGAACGATGTTATATTTCACACATAATGTCATTGATAGGGTTCTCAAATTGTCTTTTCGAAAGTCAAATAGCCTTAAAGTCTACTATATGGATATTATCTATTCGTTAATATTTGTCTGTCAGATTACTATGAAATTATATGATTTTTTTCTATTTGATATTGATAGAAAATTAAATGATCAAGGATTTCTGACTGACTTTAGTCGACTAGATTTTTCCGGAGTATAATCTCGCAATAAGGCCCTTAAATAAGTTCAATTATGTTATTTCAACATGATCTCACACATAAATGCATTGCATTTAAAAGACCTGAAGTCTTACTGGCATATATGTAGTTAAACATTCTTATTATTATTATTATAAATTAATTTTCATATTAAACCTTGATGATTTAATATCTAATACTTCCGTTAGAAAACAATCACATTGAACCAAAATGAAATGCGTTGTTTTAGTCTACACAATGTTGGTTTTACTTGAAAAATGCTTGTTTTAACATGAAGTACGTTAAACTTAGAATTTATATACGAACCATTTTATTTTAACACAACTTCAAAGTTAAAACAAAGCGAAAACAGTTTAATTTATAATGCAATTCCTGTTTAGATGTATTTCCATTTGAAATTAACAGGATTTACTTTCAATTTAATGCTTTAAAATGTTAAAATAAAATGAAAACATGTTAAAGCGAAATTAAATTCAATGATTGAAAAATTCACCTTTTTATCGAAATCAATAATTTGTCATGTTATCATTTAACATTGTATTTTTTCTCTGTGCGAACGTTGATTAAAGTTGGTATAATAATTCAATTGCTCTTATACAGAATTTATCCTTTAAAAGCAAATATTTCAAAAATGCCAATGACATCCTGCTGTGTTCTTCCTATTATGTCGATATAGTCCGCATATGCAATGAGTTTTTTTTGAGGGACTTTTGAAGATTTGCGTTGTGGCAAGCGTTTGAAAAAATAAACAAATCTCATAAAAATGAAAGCTCTATAGCGCTGTTTAGAACATCATCTGCAAAGAGTGATCTGAAAGTCCATTTGTAATATTTCTTTGGGTATTTCCCTGCTCTTATCAACAAATTAACCCAAAACACTAAGTATGAAATATATAAAAGTCTGACACACTTACCCTTCCACCTATAACTATAATTTGGTTATAAATTCCGCACAAGGTGCTTCAAGTCAAAATCGTCAATGATGATTATATTTTGCCTTGTAGCCGTGTCATAAAGACAAATTGATTAGGCAGCAAAAAAGTTCATCATTATAACTTGCCCCGAAGGCAAACAAATAATAAACTCATTCACACATCGGACAAATCACAAACTAGACACCACACTCACTCTGAATGTCGAAAGCATATAATCACAAAATCAAACATACAAAAAAACATGCTTTGGATATGTCTCTCTCCTACCGTTTGACAGCTTGACCGTGAAATACTGTTTCCGGCATAAACAATCCACGCACTCGTGATTTCCTTTGTGATCGTGATCAGAACATTGGTGGAAAGGCACCCACAAGTACATAAGTGGATATATGTATGTATTTCAAACTTGCCCTCGCCACTTTTTTACCAAATAATCTTCAAGCCATATTATTCACTGATATTCGATAACACTCCATCTAATGCAGAATCTGTAAGAATTCAATATGTCAATGTCAATTGCTTCTTGTCATAATTTACCAATACCACTTGATGAAAATAATGATTTTTGCAGGTCAATGATTGTCAGTGTTAAGAGATGAAACCTTCGTAATTATTCCCTACCAAAATATTTTGTAACATATTGTTGTTCTTGTTAGTTAAATTTTTAAATTAAACCTTAACATAAACAAAGATTATTTATATTATTTGGCCAAAATTCAGTCGAAGAAAGAAAAAGGAAAAGAAGAACCATTTATTTTGTAAACAAAGCAAATGGTTCTTCTTTTCCTTTTTATTTCTTTGATTGACTTTCAGATAGTGTGCAATTCCAATATGGGTTATGCCAATTATCAATCAACAAAAGTACAAATTAAAAAAAAATCAACGCGACAGAGCCCCTTGCGGGCAAAAATCTTTTTTTTTTTGTAAATCAACATTTTATGAAAGAGAGAGGAGTTATTGCGCAATAAGTCGGTGGCGGCGCGCGGCTTAATGTACTACCTTTAATTTGTCTAAAAAAGCCGGTTCTTTTTGCACGTGAGAACTGCACAAAAAGTGGTCGCTCATAAACCACCTTCGCCACCTTCGGAAATGGTTTCCGCGTTGTGTCAAAAAATAAAAACCCACCGAAAATGTAAATTATTCTATAAAAAAAAAAAAAAATGGCGTAATGTATATCTTATACCTACCTAAATAAATTAATTCGCTGACCCAATGTAGACATAAACGCATGTGAAATGTGTTGTCAGATTGCGCATGTGCACACGTTCGTGCTCTTAAAAACTCGGGAGGGGGGACCTTCTAATGAATTTACGTGATGCATTCACCACAAAGTTCATCGGCCCACCGCCATCTACCAGAGAAAAAAAGTAAAATAAAAAAAAACACCAATTTATCATCTACATCTGCTCAGTGCACAGGCAGCTGCCTGAGATTTAGTATCTTGCTGCGTTTTAGTGCTGAAACTCAGATAAGATGCTTGTTATAGTGCGGGACAAGATTTTATTTTTGTTGTTGTTGTTGATGTTGGTTTTGTTCGTTTGCGCAATGCTCGCAAGATATTATTTGGTGGACGGTTTTTCTTTGGATTTGAGCAAATTTTATAGCCCAGTCGAGGTTAAGTGATTTAAAATAAGAAACACCACTGCTGAAAAATCAGTAACGGATTTAGTCTTTTGTAGCCCCTGCGCACGAAAATATAAGGTTTCTGATTGCGAACATTTTAGAATTTCGAAAATGCCGGTAAAAAGGTCGTCCTTAAGATTTGATTTTTTTTTTAAATAGCAACCATTTAGCTTAGCTAGAAAATTTACAAATTCCGAAAAAAAAAAAAAATCAAGGTGAGCTGTATTTTGCCCAACTTGTGCCATTAATATTAATAAAATTTCGCAAATGTTACAAAGGAACCATTTTTATTTTGTTCGACTTTCATAGAAAATTTTCGTGCTGTTTGGTGTTCAGTTTGCTCTGTTATCTGCCGTAAGGATACAAAAATTGCATATTTGAAAACTGACAGCATAAGTTGAAGACAATAAATCACAACTTTTATTTCAAGGAAAAAACAAGAAGAAAAAAAAATGGTTCCGTGGTAAATTTGCGATGTTTTTAATACAAACAATATTTATAGCACTGCAGCTGTAGCACAAGTCGGACACATTACATAACTATTTATTTTGTATTGTATAATCAATAATAGTGGTGGTTACTTCAAGTTTCGCAAAGTTTAACTTTAGCCCTAAAAATGCGATGTTCTCTTTCTTCGGAGCTTGGCAGTTCAAGATAAGATGTCAATAAGTTAGCGAAACAGCATTAACGGAAAATGTTTGATTAATTGATCTTTCATCAATGAGTTGTGACAAATTCAATTTTGTCGGGCGATGTTTTCTATGTTTTTTGATATTTTTTCCTAAACTTGTATGAAGTTAGCAAAGCTCCCCCTCAAAAAGTGTTAACATTTTGTTATGTTTTTTTTTGATAAGTAATTTATAGTAAATTAATCGTTAATTAGAAACATATAAAATTTGTTCGGGCAATGTTTTTTTTTTTTTTTCTTAAATTTATATTTAGTTAACGAAGCAACATCTCAAGAAGTGGTAAGAACTCTTTAAAATGAGTTGATTATTCAATAATTAGGGAACACAAAATTTTCACCACTAACTAACGACTAATTGACTGCAAATTATTGAGCAACAACCATTCGATATAACAAATTTTTAACACTTTTTGGGGCGCTTTGCTAGTTTTCTATAGATTTAACAAATAAAACAAACAAATAACATAGAAAACATAGCACGACATAATTGAAATTGTCACAACTAATCTATTCGATATAAAAAAATTTACATCGTTTTTGGGGTTGCTTAATTAATTTGACATCAAATTAAGCAAAACAATAACTAAACAGAGAAAACATAGCATGACAAAATTGAACTTGTCACAACTAATTAACGACTAAGTAGTTAACAGCAAATCACTAAGAAATAAACCATTTTATATAAGCAGTTTTTACCGCTTTTTGAGGGGTTTCTTTACTAACTTCATTTAAATTTAGGGTAAAAATAAACAAATTACATAGAAAACATAGCATGGAAAAATTCAAATAATCACAACTTATAAAAAACGTATTTACTGCCTATAATAAAGCAATTAACCATTCAATATATTGAGTTTGTACCAATTTTAGAGGAGGTCCTTCACTAACTTGATACAAACATAGCAAAACAACATAGAAAACATTCCAAGACAAAACTGAAACTGTCATAACGAACTAACAAATTATTATCGGCAAATTATAAGAAGCATAAACCATTAATCATAAGGAGTTTGTACCCCTTTTTGATCGGGTTGCTTCTTTTTCTTGACTTAAAGTTAGTAAAATAGTAAAAAAAAACACAGAAAACATCGCATGATAAAACCATTTACTTTAAGAGGTTCTTTTCACTTTTTGAGAGAATGCTTCGCTGACTTGATATCTAGTTAGAAAAGCAACACAAAAAAAAACAGAAAACCTTGAAGAACAAATTTAAAATTGTCACACCTTATTAACGAAAAACTATCCAATTAGGTTACCATTTTTCTATTCAAATTTTAGTTTTAAGGAAAATAGAAAATAATACAAAATTTTCTTTCTTAGACTTTGCATATTTGAGAATCCGTCCCTGTGTTGTAGCAAATGTTCAGGTAGGTAAAACCGAGGCGTTGTCATCCACTAACTTCGCAGTCCACACCAGCAGCAGCAGCACCGGTGACACTTAAGAATTGTTGTATTATGTATAATAGCATTCCCTCGGACATCCAAGGAGGGGACTTAGGTGGCGGCCTCTGCAGTTACTGTTTATATATTGGATAGGTTTCTGATAAAAATTGCAAAGTTATTACCGCTGACAAGATTCTGAAGTTGGAAGTTTACGAACTTAGAAATCCAGTTGAATGGCATCAGTAAATTTCAATTTTTTTTTGTAAGTATGTACATATTCTTCAGATGAAATTAAAATCTGTGGGTTGTCATTCCTATATGTGTATATAGTATAACGATGGTTATTCTTTGAAGTAACGACTTTTTTGTAACCATCTCTGGGATGGGGAATTTTTGTCATTAAAAATATATTTTTATTCGGAACTTGTTTTAAAGCATATGATAGGAGTGGTCGGATGTTATGAAGAAGACTAAAATAAACGGACACCTTCAATATCATTTAATATCACAATAAACACTGAAGGGAATAATGATACAATTTTAGCACCTTTTTTAAGAAATATTTAATAGTTTCCTTGAACTAAGAAGAAAGCTCGATATGTGTGAAAATGTAAACACAGTACTACATAACTCTATTACACGCCGAAAACCACATGTGCGTTAAGCCTAGTACATACTTGTTAACCACCTCGTGAACCCATACAAATTTCACTTTTTTGTTCACCCGTGAACGTGCTAGTGAAGCTGAATGGAGAACAAAGTGGAGAGTTTTCGTTCACGGGCAGTTCACGAGCAAAATGCACGTGAACCCTTGGTGAAGCTTTGACAGTTGGATACAAGAAAACAAAGTGTACAGTTTCAATTTGTGCGCATTCTTTGCGTAGCGTGCTTTTAAAACTTGAATCAACTTGAAAAATAAAAAAAAAATGCAACAATGGATTCTTTAATAATGAATTTACACAACAAACAAATTTATTTTTTGCTAGGCATTTGATGCATTAAGGTTCCAAACGTCAATCGTTCACAACGCATTCACAAGTGTGTACCAGTGATAAATGCCAAACGTTCACTTTCTCAACAAGGGAATGATCACTTCACGAGGAAGAATATACTATGCTTTAGGTATGTCTTAAGGACTATTCACATGAGAGCGGCTTTAGGCAATAACATCAAAGGAAAAAAGCACTTAAATCAGATTGGAATTAACACCCAAACATTTTGTATTGCCCAAAACGCAGAAATATTTAGAATGTAAATTGTTTTTGTCGAATTTGTGTTTTTTTTCCTCAATATTAGGCGGGTTTCCCAAAAACAATTTTAACGAAATTTCACGGTTTCAAAGGATTTTAAATCCCTTTTGGAATGCTCAGTCGCCAGACAGACGCCTATGTCAATAGCTTGCTCGACAATAGTATTTTTTTCAGAAAAAGACGAATGCAATAGTCTTTAAAATAATCGTGTAGCTTTATAAAAATAGTTTCAGTAAAATACTCACTCAAAAGATTTTGGTTTTTCGCGATATTTATATTTCCTTGCATTTGGTCGTAACTTCATTATTTTGTTTTGGACAATGTTAACTTTTTCTGGGCCTTTTTTTCAGTTTGTCTGTTTGAACTTAAAATTTAGGGTGATATTTCATCTTGATGAAAATTGCTTAAAATGGAAAGAGTGCCTAAATCTGGAAAAAAAATTACAACACAAATTTGTTCAGAGTTTTTTTGGGCGATATTTCCAAATCGATTTGGGCGTTATTTTCCTATGGCTTTATTGCTTAAGAGTGGCCAACGACCGACGAATGAACGAAGAAAAAAAAAATAAATTAGGTGGCGCAACAGCTCGTAAAGAACCAGGCGGGCCTAGTCACTAACAACTCAAAATCACTCTTGGTTTTGTTTTCTTCCTCATTCGTGATGAACGAAAATAAGCTGCCGTGTGCAGGGTTGTCAGGTTTTAAAAAGTGAAATCGCCAAAAGTAAAACTTAAGTCGCCAAAAAATCGCAAAATTTCAAAATTGTCCAACCTGAAAATCACCAAATTTAAAATAAAATAAAATGTAGCTATCTGTAGTTTTAGTATCAAAACAAATCATATTTTAAAAAAATAAACAAAATTACAAAGATAACAATAAAAACAAAACCTACAAAAATCCTTTTTACTTAGTCCTCTTTAATATATTCGATTTTATGTATATATTTGCAATATTTTATCATTATCAATGGGATCCTTTTCATAGCCTTTGCAGCAAGCTATAGATCGAACAGCATGCCGTTCTTAGTCAGCTTTGAGCGAACTTAGATCGCATTCGCAAATTTTGCAATGTGCCTGCTAATCCATCTTTCATCGATTTGGTTAACCAACAAAGTTGTTTATTTTGTTATACGGCATTTATTTAAGGGATAGGAGTGATATAGAATTTCAGTTTTGGGGTGTGTTAAGAATTTAATGATAAGATGGCTGCATTCAGCGCAAATAGCGATGAAAAAGATGTAAGGTTAAAGTGAACATTTGTCAAAAGAATATTTGAATTTCGATTAAAAAAATTTAAATCGCCAAAAACTAAAAATATTGCCTTTTTTGGGGTACATCGCCAAACCGATTTTTGTGTCGCCAAATGAAATTAAAAATCGCACATTTGGCGATAAAACGTACAATCTGACAATCCTGGCCATGTGAACGAAATGTCAAATCTTCGTTCATTCTTTGTTCGTTTGTCGTTCTCATCGTGATTTACGTTTGATTATCTCTATAAAGTGCCTTGTGCAATGTACATGCATGATACACAAAATGCCAAAAGCGAATGGTAGCGAATTTAGGCATTTCATTAAAGTGCCTTGCACAGCACATGAGACACGTATCGCGAACTGTGAATTGCGAATGGTCGAGCTTTTTGAAATTTCATTCACATGATTCGTCACTGACAGCTGCATATGCTCAACAAAATATAGAAGTAAAATCGGTTATTGAGGTTAACCCATTAAAGACCAAGCACCTTAAAAATAATGAGAAATGAAAAACCTTTAAAATCCTGTTTAATGAGTTCTGTATTTGACCAAAAATACATTTTAACAAACAAATTTTTGTTAAGTTTGGTACTAAGAGGCGTGTACTCAAACGATTACACTGGCCAGACATGTGTACATTCCTTGCCTAGTTATGAAATATTTTGAAACACTCTCTTTCGATACAAAGAGTAGTTTGGCACCTCTCACATATCCATTGAACTCTGCTGTGGCATATCCGGCATCGTAGTTGATTTTTAATTTTATTGGGGAAATGTCCTCCTTCACTGTGAATCAAATTTGTTGGCAAATATGGCTTATTTGGTGCTTATGTTGATGGCCCGGAATGTAGCCAAAGCTGTGAATTTTTACACAACATGTAAAATGGGTAAAATTGAATTTGAAGTTGCAAGAACTTTTTTATTCGCCAGGTTGTGGAATGCGTTTGGATGTTGTGGATCGTGGATCGTGTATCTACATTTGACAGTTCGCAGAAGCATGTTTTTGTTGGCGTAGAAAATAATAAAATATATTTTTTGTAAGGTACCTACTCAAACAAATTTTTCGTTGAGTTTTCTTTTAAAATTTTATAATACAAAACATCATTTATTCACTTCGTCTAAAAGTTAAGACAAAAATAAGTTTATATTTCCTCTTGAAATTGCTTACAAAGACTTATTCATAGTAAGCAGCTCATATGAATCGCACTTCACAAAGAAAAAACGTGACAGTTATAAAAAAATTAAAATGCCCCTTTACTTGTAGATGGCGTTTAAAAGTATTATTATTTTGGCTGAAAAAAAAATGAATCTTTATATTTAATAACACCTTCACAATCCTACAAGTCGTAAGACATGTAAGATTTCATAAATTATTCTACAAGAAAAATTAAAACTTAAATCTTAGAGTTAAAGAAAGAGGATACATACAAAATATCCTTGTAACTTGTGAAGTGCAATCCGATTAGTTAGTTTGTAATGTGTTACAATTCGCTGGCTCAATACTTTAATGTTCTATGTCATATAAAAGTCAAAAATAGGTTTTTTATATCAAAATGTTCGTCTTTTTGTCGACTTTAAAAAAATGTATCTTTCATTTTTTTCTTCAACAAATAGCCCTAACAAACATAAACTTTCCAAAGATTCTTAGTTATGCTCAGTACTTTAACGTTTATTTACACCATAAAATAAATTAAATTAATAAGTAAATTATCATACAGTATTGGCAAATAGGAAAATCTGTGTTGAGAAGTTGAGATACTTTAATCTAGAATTTTGTAGTTTATATGTAATTTTTGAGCATAAATAATAGTTTGTTACGGTCTAACAATCGCAGTAACCAGTTTTTGTAATTTTACTGCATATTTTATTTCATTTTTCTCCAATTATCCATTGTATTCCATATATCTCCCTCAGAGCTATAATGTTCTATGTCTAACATAGAACAAAAAACTAACAAAAAACTCAAAAAGTTAGAAAAATGTTCTATATTAAAATTGAAAAGTGTTAATTAAATCGATTTTGAATACAGAAAAAAGAAAGTTGGCCCTTATTTTAATGAAGTAACTTAGTCGTTTTAATATTTTACTATTTTTTTTAATAAATCATGATATTTTGACCCAAAATCAGAAAATCAAAACTTTACAAGCGATTATCTCAGAATAATTAAAACCAAACATAGAACATTAAAGTATTGAGCCAGTGAATTGTAGAAATCCACTTGTTATACAAGTAACAACGTGTAAATATTATTGTATTACCAGATCCCAGAGCTACAAAAACCACCATTAATTGTACTTTCAATTTTTTAAATTATTGACTGTAACAGTTGCTATTATGTAATAGATCACTTAGGCAAGTGTTAGCTAGGCTTAAAGGCTTTAGACATTAGATGAATGTTAATAGTTTTGTCAGATCATGTCCTCTGACTTGCAAACAACAGTTAATGATTCAATCATGTCAAATTTATCAAAAACAAAAAAAGTTTTAGATTTCAGTTTGAAAACAAAATAGGTAAACGCTTAAGACCCGTTAACAGCAATAAGATCTTTAACCCTAGCAATTAGTCAGAAGGTTTACTTAAAAGTGTTATTTTTATAAATTAACAACTTAAATAACATTGCTTTAAGCAATTCCAAAACTGTGTGCTTAAAAGTAAATTAATCATCTAATTTGGCTTATTTCAACTTATTACAACATATAGTATAATTTAATGAGTCTTTTAAATTTACCTAATAAGCAAATACCCTCCATCATGCAAGCTCATCAAGTTGGAGTTTTTTGTTGTTGTTGTTGTAGGTTAAAAAAAACTATAGGCAAGTGTCCAAGCTCTATCAAGCAAAATAAGGTAACCAGCATCATACGAAACTCAATTAAAAGTCTTAACACTCGTTTGGCCTCTCATCTCATCTTTGATGTGTGATGAGCTAAAGATCACTAAGCTCGAGGCGATATTGTGTAATTTTCGTAGCATAGATTGCCATCGTCGACGTCTCGTCTATTGGAGAAGAGTGTGAACGTTGAGCGACCGGGAATCATTAACTTAGGCGGCATTAGATTAAATAATATATGGGGAGAAAAAATACAAGTGCTCAAGACGAACTCTATAATGACCGCATCGTAAAGCAATAATCTCTATAGCTAGTATGTCGACTTAGTCAACGTATTATGTATAGTCGGCATTCACGTAGACGACAACGTCGTCGCTCGTCGTCGTCAATCGTCTGTTCACAGTCACCTCAAGTTACATACGCAAACTTGAGCAGATTGACTAGATTGAATGGGGTTTGTCCGTGTCTCCTAAAGTTGCTCGAAATTATAATTACAGGCTAACATGATTTTTCTTGTAGGTTTTATTTTAATAGTTTTTATTTCTTTTTTTTTTTAAATTAAAATTTAGCTTATCTAAAAAATGAACAATTAATACAAAAGCCGACAGCATATTTTCGGCAGTGGATGTAAAGGGTTTTATCAACTGGCGTGAGTAGATTTTGGCGGCCTGTTGCGGCTTGTTGTTTTGGTGACATCTGTCAAATCTGTCGTTTATTTTCCAGTTACTAATGCCAAATCACAATGGTAAGTAACATGTTTGAACAGCACGTCCAAATTATAAATTTTTTTTATCAAATTGGGTGTTAGTGCAAACGCTGCGCACATTGCGCCAATTTTAGCGTAGACGTGGTGGCCCTTCACAGTCGACTTTTGAAACGTTTGGTGGCCAAATTTAAAACGACCAGTTTGATAAACAAGATCGGCCGAGGAAATCGGCGCGGTCCGTGAAAGTGTACAGCAGAACCCGAGGCAGCCGATTCCTCCCACAAGAACTCGCCCTTCCGCAGACTTCAACCCGTCGTAATTTGCGGCGGTAGCCTATACCCCTACAAAATCCATCACTCCCATGAGTTCAAAGTTTATAACCATAGACAACGCCTTTTGTTCTCTGAGTATATGCTTTTCGGAGAGTTTGTTAGAGAAAGTGAACTAAGCACCTTTTTGGATGAATGAATAGGATATGTAAACAAGCAAAACTGCCGAATTTAGGACGATACCAACTCACACGAGGTTCGTCAGGTGACAATGTGTCCTAAAAAAATTACCGGTTCCCTTACATTTTCGAAAACGACGTTGGTAAGGCGGTTATCGTCAATAGCAAGCGGCATAGAACGCTGACAACCAATTTCTAATGGTCCAAATTGAACCATGTGGAGAGACGCTGTGTGGCTCCAACAGTACGGTGACGTCAGTTGGCCACCAAGGTCATGTGTTTTGACTCCTCTAGACTTTTTCTTGTTGGGTTTTCTGGTGTCGCTGCCCCATCAGGCCTATGCGAACATAGCGCAGGCCATCGCTTAAATTCAGCAGTAGGTATCTATGCAGATACTTGAAAATTACCGTAAAAAGCCGAGGCGGACAAACAATTTTTAATACCTAACACATACTTGTTTTACTACACACAACTTGTTTTATGCCTTTGTAACCAAACATCTCTGAAGTCTGAACAACGAAAAACTGGGTTTTCTACTACTTTGTGGGGATTATGTGGTGTACCACAAATTTGATAATATTTCTGCCATTAAAAGGTGAAATATCCTTTTCTAAAAAGTTAGCAAATCCAATACTCATCCGTTATCTATAAGGACACACCATAATATAATACTCGTCCACATGCTTTTCGTCTATTCTTGCATTAAAGCAGAAACAAAACTCTTCGCCAGTCTTGTAATTAAATCCATTTGAGAACAACAAAATAAACACAAACAAAAATCCAAACCAAACGAAAAAAAAACAATGCAAAACGTCAGCGGAATTCACCGACAGAGGGGTTTTAAGTTTAGCTTACAACTCTGTTGAGCATTGGACGCCTTTTGTTGCACTCTATGCACAATTATATTGTGCATAACTCATCTAAAACTAGCAAAACACAACACAACTATACCAGCCAGATGGATTCCCGCCCGCCACCGCATGCGGGAGGTGGTACAGACTTTTGTTGCCGAATGTTGATTGTATAGTTTCTTAACAGAGTTCGGTCTGTTTTTGTTAGTGAGATTGCATCGTGGCCAATTCCATTGGTAAACAAGTGCAGTGCATGCAAGTGCAGCCAGCACAAGTCTGCAGTAGCCGCCAAATAAGATTTTTTTTATTTTCTTTAGTTCTCATGATCTCCCGGCGGTTTATTAATACTTCGATGGTAACCTTTCTTTGATTTTGATTACGAAACTATGGCATGTAAATGCACGAAATGTACTATTTTTTGTTCGTTCATCGATCTTTTCGGTTTCAATTGGAAGGCCGTTCCGGGTATATAGATGCCTAACTTTGATATATATAGGTATTGGATATGATACCAATTTCAATAAGGAACAGATGAAATTGTTTACATAAGAAGGTACACGTATCTGCATACATGTATATGTTTAATTATTTATTATTTAATTATTCGTCTTATTCATAAAATAAAAAATAAATAAATCGGGTGGCACAACGGCTCATGAAGAACCAGGGCCTAGTGACTAACAACTCGCAACCAATTCTGTGTGCGCCTATCGACAGGAATGGAGGGGACCTACAATTTTATGCCGAATCCGAACGGCTAGACGAGAAGCTCTTATTCGTGACAAGTGATACTCTTGGAGGATTTGTCAATTCCTCGCAAGAGGCAGTAGCCCTGAAAAAAACTTTTTAGTTTTGTGGACGAGGCTGGAAAGCGAACCCAGACCCGTGACAGTTGAACGCACTAGCCATTACGCTACGGGCTACGTCTTATTCAATTACCTATATATTGAGGGAAAATTGTTTTTATAGGCATTTTATTTATTTTGTTTATTTTTTTCTATTCATAAGGTATAATGGAGTTCTTACCTGCTTAAATGACAGTATAAGGTAACTAAAAACATCTTGTGTACTGGCTCTACGTATATTTTCGGGCAGTTAAATATTTAGATTTCTATTGGTGGTTGTTGGTATAACCTTTGAGAATACAACTCTTTGTAATTCAGTGTGTCCTACACCACTGGAATCGACTGGTAATAATGTCGATATCAATAGGAAGTTATGATTTTTCATAGTAGTTCAGTAGGTGAGTGGGTGTGCTAAGGGCAAGACCAACAGATACCTTACGACTTCTCGAAGAAAAAAATTAAAAGGGTTGGAAAGATTCAAAAGGAATTCATTTAGAAGGAACATAACGAAGACGAAGAAATTAAGAAAATAAAATTAATTAAAATTAAAATGCTCTCTTGAACTTTGTGTAGGTTCTTCCAAGAAAAACTTCAGCTAACCTCTAGGAAGAAAAAGCATTTTTCGTACGGCTACTTAAGTTGAAAATGCGCCTGAAACCCGTATTTTGGCTTTATTTATAAATGATTCTCTCTTGTGCATAACATCAAACTGAATTTAAGCGATGGCACGGGTTGTGTTGGCTTTAAGGGCAGTGTTACGACGCTTCTGCGTGAATTTACCTTGACCTCACCCTTTTGTGCAGATTGTCCATTGGTACATCAGGTGTTCGACTAGATGCCTAGTTAATATAATAAGTAACCACTGTTTTTTTTTGGAATGGACAGAAATTATCAACATACACAAAAGTGCTTCAAATTCATTAACAATTCAGTTCAAAGCACTTTACTCGTTAGACCATTAGTCAAGCTTCATTGATATGCCTCAAAAAATTTGCCGCCACATTGTTTACCAATCGATTATTATTATGTTTACCTTCACCAAGGTCCCATAATTGTGTCTCAAGCTTCATTCCAACCATCACAGCTCCATACAACAACAAAAAAAGGCAATGATCTTGGATAATATAACAATAACACATCATTATTTATCTAAGCACCCGCTCAAAAGAAACCTACAACACAAAATCATAAAATCGCGTGGTTATGTCTATCAAAAATGCCTTTTCAGATTTCACTTAAGAAAAAAGTCGCATATATAAATGCCTTAAGCTTTAAAATTTTAACATCTAATCCCATTAAGCTAACAAAAAAATTCCGCCAGATGTCTCCCTGCCAAACAATTGATGTTTTCACAGCCAAAATGCATTCCATTAAAAGATTCGCGCGGGCCAAAAGTAAAAGTCAGTGCGAAGCGACATTCAAAAGAGTCCTGATAAATGATGTGCGCTCGCCAAACATGTGCGGTGCGCATCAGCATCAGCATCAGCTTCGCCTTCGCAACTTTCTTTAAAAGATGTTCTTCGTTTAGCCAACAACTGTTAACCAACGAGGATGTGATTCCGATGTGCGCATGTATCAATTTAAGGTGGTCCCATAAGGTTATCGCGATTTTTCCTTCCGTCTGGTGATGGGAACACCACGTACCTGCATACAAAGAAATGGAAAGAAATTTCTCTCTTCTTCATTTGACCCGGCGTTGTTTGGTCGGAGTGGCATCGGTGGTTGTTTGGAGTTCGTCGTCTTTGTCGTCTTCGTCGCAAATGGCACTGGTGCATCCTCGTGACTTCACAAATGGACATCCTCCTCCTGCCTCCTATCTTATGCTTCTTCATCGTCGGAAGAAGTTGTGTGTCGTCGTGGTATGCAATAATGGATGTGGTTTGTTAGTCGCCAACACTATCAGAGAGAGCATTGCCATCGGTGGCTTTCGCCGCTAAAACGCCAATGCCACCGCACCGCGCCACCCGTATTATTCTTTCACTTTCCTTGAGCAAATATTCGCCGCCCCATGGGAACAGCAGACAACCTGACAGAAAAAAAAAATGAAGAAGACACCACCAGCAGCATTAGCCAGGAGCAGCCAGCAATGGTGATTGTGGCCAAAAAGCATCACGATTTCAAATGGCTGTCTGGATCTATCTAACGTTTTATCAATTGACTCTTCTGAGCTAATCCAATAAATTTCGAGACAACAGCGTTGTTGTCACCTAATCTAACGGTAGTGTAAGGCTTCTTCGTTTAATCGAGCTTAAAACATGAATGGCGCACCTCTTGGTTTGCTTTGCTAGTTGGTGTTGGTGGTGGCTTATGCTGGCTGATTGCATGAAGCGATGCTAGAAATGTATGCAGCGCTAGAGTTGGGGTGAAACTTTATATTTGGCCAAAATGAGTTTTTGCCATATGGCTAAATTCAGACAGAGAGCTGTATGGGTTTTCCTTTTACTCACGAGGTGATAACATGCGGAACGCAGCGAAATTAGAAATTAAAATTCCATTGGATCCAGATGGTTTGGCCAAAATGATGATGATGATTGGAAATTTCCGGTTGACTTCTTTGGGACTGATTTTAATCTAAGGAAGCTCATTGAGATGGTATTTTGTGCGGGTATAAGTGAAATGCTTCCTTACGAGCAAATAAAACACCTGGCATGAGGTCTGAACGAGAGTTGATGACATTGAGGTAAATGGCTTAAATTGAATTTATTATTTGATGAAATTTAATTGGAAAAATGTGTGTTTGAAAAGGCTTATATCGCGATTAATGATCGTCGCTATAAGTTTTCATCATTTTTACTATTTTATTTTGTCTTGATAATGATGACTATCATGATAGGGGTCAATGGCGCTTATGAAAGTCTTTTTTAATTGGATTCAGTTGATGATTTATTTGGTGAAGTCTTAAGCAAGCTTACTAACTATCTGAGTTAAATTATATAAATATCAAACAAAAGAAAACAAATCAGTAGGTATAGGCAAAGTTATACATAGGCTAAAGAAAAATGCCAAGGTCGTCTTACTGTGATTTTTCATTGATTCAACAATAATATTTAAAACTTTGGTAATGGATTGAACAATTGCAAAATTATTATTGAACGTTCTGTAGGAGCCCGCAGGAAACTAAGAGATAATTGATGACTTTTATAAGCTACTAGCTGTTCGTAGCAGCCCGTAGCGTAATGGTTAGTGCGTTCGACTATCACGTTCGAGGTTCTTTCGCCTTCTTTCTTTCGCTTCTTAGCCTCGTCCACCTAAAAACTAAAAAAAAAAGATATTTTTCAGAGCTGCTGCCTCTTGCGAGGAATTGAAAAATCCTCCAAGAGTATCACTTGTCAGGAATAAGTGCTTCTCGTCTAGCCGTTCGGATTCGGATAAAATTGTAGATCCCTTCCATTCCTGTCGACAGGCGCACACAGGAATGGTTGCGAGTTGTAAGTCACTAGGCCTTGGTTCTGTACGAGCCGTTGCGCCATCCAATTTATTTATTTTTAGCTGTTCCGGCAGGCGATGTTCTGCCCTTACTATTAGGTATCGCGTTTCCTTTGTATAGATAGAAGTTAAGAACAAATTAAATGGAAATGGAGCTCCTAAATTAATGTTCTTAAAATAGTTGCAGAATGTTAGCTTCACCTCTGGATTCAGCGTTCAAATTCGCTAAGAACATTCCATTCGAGATCATCCAAGAAGGGCTGGCCACGAAACGAGACTCGGCGAGACTTTTGTAAGTCGCGTCTCGGTCCCGTTCAAATCGAAAATTTTCAGTCTCGTGCCGGCCTCGTATAATTAAATTTTGTCTCGGCATCATTCTCCCCTTTTCCGGTAAAAAATTTAAATTTGCAGTCTCGTGCGGGTCTCGTCTCGTTTTTGTTTCGTCTCTTCTCGGTCCCGTTTCAGTCGATGTATACCTATACAAAAAATAAAAAGAATTTCATATGATATATTCAGAAAATTAGTAAATTAATGCAAAATATTTCTTATCATTCAGAAAATTAGTTATTTAAGCAAAATATTTATTATTATTCAGAAAAATAGTAATTTAAGATTTATTTCTAATTAGTCATATAAAATCAGTATAGCTTTAGGGAAGGAAATTGGAGCTTAAATGTTGGTTATACCTCCACCCACAGAGTTTTGGGCAAGCTTTTGATCTCTTAGGATGTTCGGATATTTTCCACATTTCAGAAAAAGATATCATTTGTTGCTCCGGAAAAATGCGATTTCAGGGCAACCTGTTCTGTTGACTATTGAAATGAAATATTCTCGATACGTCATAATATAGTTTGTCCTCCATATAGTTGGAATATGTGCAGAAGAAAATAATATTTAATTGAAATTGGATTTTTCAATTTATTAGCATAACTAAATTTAAAAGTCCTTTTTTTTCTGCCAAATGGTGGTCTAAATATACAGTCTCGTCTTAGATACTTAAAATGCAGTCTGGTCATAATATCGTCACTGAAAAATTGAACCTAAGTGTGAACAACTTTATTTAAATCTAAACTTTTGTCATACAGTGGTTCACAGGGGAGCTGACGAAAACTCTATACAAGTTGGTCGGTCAGCTAACCGAAATGAATAATTTCAGAAATTTGTCCCACTGTTAGAAACCGAGTTAAAAAGTTACCACTTGCAATTCGTTGCATTCCTTTCCCATGTCGTTGACTCGCTAGATTTAAATGGTTACGAAACACTCTTCTACCTATGAAAGGACACCAATGATAATAATTTGGTATTATGGAGTGTACCAACGTATACGAGTAATTTGTTTGTCTTAAACAATGGGACTTGGCTAAACTAACTTACTTACTTTACTTTTGATGGTGCTCACAGCCCAGGATGGGCTTCGGCCTCAACTAACAAGACGGTCCAGGCAGCTCTGTCCCTAGCTAGCCGCTTCCAGTTGCGCACACCGAGTGCTTTGATGTCGTCATTCACTTGATTGCGCCACCTGTTATGGGTTCTTCCTCTGCTGCGTACCCCATCGGGGTTGGATTCGAAGACTCGCCGGGCAGGTGCGTTGCTGTCCATACGCTCCACGTGCCCCAGCCATCTCAGCCGCTGTATTTTCAGCTCTTTGACCAGGTCAACGTCGCTGTATAGCCCGTATAGCTCGTCGTTGAATTTTCTCCTACATACTCCTTCGATACACACCGGACCGAAAATCACACGAAGAATCTTCCTCTCAAAGCACCCTAGCAGATTTTTATCCGAATCTTTCAGTGTCCATGCTTCTGACCCATAAAGCAGGACCGGGATAATTAGGGTCTTGTATAAAGTCTCCTTGGTTCTCTGAGAGAGGGCCTTACTACTTAAATGCCTTCTTAGACCGAAGAAACAGCGGTTGGCAAGAGTAATTCTTCGCTTGATCTATGCACTGATGTCGTTCTGCGATGTAATAGTGGATCCCAGGTAGATAAAGTCCTTGACAACTTCGATGTTATATGTCCATCGTGATATTTTGCCCGAGTCGACGATGTTGAGATTCCTCTCTCGATGACAGCATATACTTCGTCTTGTCCTCATTAACCGCCAATCCCATTTTAGCCGCCTCCGATTCAATGCTCGCAAATGCTCCTGCCACAGCTCTCTTCGTTCTACCGACAATGTCTATGTCATCCGCATACGCAAGCAATTGAACGGACTTTTGATAGATTGTACCGCTGGTGTTGACATGTGCGTTGCGTACAATGGCTTCAAGAACGATGTTGAATCGGTTGCATGATAACACGTCGCCTTGCCTCAATCCTTTCTCAACATCAAAGGAATCGGTGGTGTTCTTACCAATTTTGACGGAGCAGCGAGATTTCTCCATCGTCATCCTGCACAGGCGGACGAGTTTGGCAGGGTTGCTGAGACTCGACATGGCTCTGTATTATTCGTCCCTTTTCACGCTATCATACGCGACTTAAAAATCGATAAAAAGGTGGTGTGTATCGATCTGGAATTCCCGGGATTTTTCTAAAATCTGTCGGAGTGTGAACATTTGATCGTAGACAGAGTTGGGTTTTGATGGTAGACAGAGGTGGGTTTTGAGAAAAACCTGTGAACGCTTGTGTCCTCTTGAATGCACATAACTACCCTTTTGATCATGGCTAAACTAAGCGACTCAAGAAATAAGAAAAACACTTTGCAAATTCGAATAAATACAGACGAATTGTTTTATATTTTGTAATATACTGCCTAAACCCTATGGGTTACAGTTCTGTGTCCATATTCAAAAATGATGCTTTCTTACGTTATATATCTCAATAATTGTGGGCACTAACGACACAATTATTCCCATTCATTAAATTCGCTAAATCGAATAAAAAAAAGTAGAATTTTCATACTGTTAAGCGAATTATTCGCCAACCATGACATTATGCGCTATTATTGGCCATTGGTATAAAAGTTCCTTTATTTTGGGGTCTATTCAGTTCATCGAAAGTGGCCAAAAATGCCATTTCAATGGAACACTATTGCAATTAATTTGTGCTCTAATTGCAGTCTTTGTTGCCATATGCTGCCTAAACCCCATGGTTTACAGCTTTGTGCCCATACCAAAAAATGATGTACTAAATCTAAGTTTTCCAACGATATATATCTTATTTGTGGGCAATAGGTAGACCAAAATGCCGATGAGACGATGAGGGACAAATTACACTTTTACGTATCGAAAATATATATATTATATATATATAATATAACAACAGGTTGCCCGGAAATCGTATTTTTCGGAGACGAGACTGCAAATTTAAATTTTCTCGCAAAAAAGACGGGACTGAGACCGAGACGAGACTTAGAGACTTAATTATACGAGACCGATACGAGACGAAACTTACAAAAGTCTTTCCGAGTCTCGTCTCGTAGCCAGCCCTATGATTAATGCTTTAAAAGATAGTAAGGTTTATAAAATAAGTTAAAAGCTTTAAGAAACTTATGTTTGGAAAGTTTGTGTCATGTATCTTTTAAGTCACTCAGCGTATAAATTCGAACCTAAGGCCACAAATGTTTAAAATTCCGAGTCGAATATTTCTTGCTCAGACATTTTTCTCTCCGACCAAAAGAATTCTTTAGACTTTTAAGGAAATAAAATGCAAACTCCCAAAGTTGTTTGAAAAATTTTCGCAAAAATGTTTCACGAAATAATTTTCACAGTGAACAAATTTCGGAACTTATTATTGTTTTTATTGTACTTTTCGTACTAGAATGTCAGCTTATTAGGCTTGACCATTCTTTATTCCGTCAATTTCATTGAATTTTTGAACAACAACAACAACTTAAAGGCACTACCACCAAGTGTTTGGCTGGAGATATAGCTATTTCGTGCTTTGCTACTTTTGCACTCATCAGTTTCCTTTTTTGTGGTGCTGAGCTTTCATCCAATTTTATTTGAAAAACTTTGTATGCACACCATAGGATTCGAACCCACGCATATCAGATTTGCTCAGTCTTAGCAGTCGTGTGCACTACGCACTCAACCGCTCTTTTATCACTACCAAGGTTGCTTAAAAAGAGATGCAAATGTTAAAACGATATTTTATGATAGTTAAGAGTTCCAAGTACGTGTACAACTTAAGTGTCCTTCTTTGTCCACAGCAATGATGCAAACATTGCGCGTTCTACTTAGTACTTAGTTAACATCAGTTTTTTGCAAAAACTTTTAAACCGATTTAGATATTGAATTTCGTCTGTAATACTCTAGAAGTTTTGACTATTTGATTCCTAATTTTTAGCAGAATTGGACAATTTTGTACCTTTTTTTTGAGTGCTTCAAAACTCCTTAGTTTTCAGATTTTTTGTTTAATTTATGGTTAGATAGCAACACAAATTTAACATACATGAATTTTCAACGTTTGTGGTCTTGTAGGAAACTTTACAACAAACAAATTTACAGTGGATAGTTTTTTCCTAAATTGCATATTTCCAAAGTTATAATGGAAAATATTAGAAAGAATGGGATGATTTTAGCGTTTTTTTCACTGTTGCATTTTTACTGCAGCGAGCACAGGTTTTTCGAAGCTGCAACGTTGGCCACATACTACTCTAACAAGCTCGAAGAACAATTTAAAAAATTATAACAACATTAAGTTTTCCGAATTTGGCATTTTTTTATATGATTTGACTATGTTATATATAGTACAGGAAAATTAGCAAAAAAACAATAGTTCAATGGAACGAAATATAGGGCGGCTGAATTTTGTATACCTGAAAGAGAGCTATTTAGAAAATCTTATGCCCAGTTTTTCGGGACGCCATCGCCACCCCCCTGGGGAAATCCGCCATTTTGGAAAAGGCGAATTGATCTATATCTCCGAAACTACAGATTTGAAGTAAAAAGTTGTAATAATCAAATTTGTGGGAAAAACATTTTTTTCCGCGTGGGCAATATTTGTCAGGTTATGTCGTTTTATTTTTTTTTTTTAACTTTTTCACATTTTTCTCATTTATTAAGAAACTAACGTAAATTATTCTTATGATACAAATCGAAGACCACAAAGCTTATCAAATTTTCATATATTTTTGAAGACGATGCGATATCCAAGTCGAAAGTTAGAGGTTTTGGAAAATTAGCTCCTAAATCAATTGAGTCGATAAAGTACAATAAAGATATAATTTTTCGTGGCATAAAATATTGGTAAGCTGATTTCCTTATAAATGAAAGAGGGCTATTAGAAAAGCTTATGTCCGGGTATTCGGGACGCCCGCCATGACCCTGGCGAAATCCACCATTTTTGAAAATACGAATGGACCTGTCTCCGAAACTATTGATCTTAGAGGAAAAACTGTAAGACCAAGGTTTTAGGCAATTAAACCGTCTTTCGTTTATATATACATTTTTTTTTTGGTGCAGTTACACATTTTTGACGTTCCCGAGGAATCTTACGTGAATTACTTGTCATATAAGAATCTAAGAACACTAAATTTCCAACATTTGATATATTTTTGAAGATGATCGATACCGCAGTGAAAAGTTACAGCCATCTTGGTATTTGTATTCATTTTAATAACAATTTAGTATTTTATTTACTCCGGAATTTTCATTTTAGCGCTTTTCTAATAGACCACTTTCAGCTATAAAAAAATCAGCCGTCCTATATTTCGTTCCACAAAAAAATCTATCCTTCCTGTGCTAATAATTTAAATGTATTCTATTTGACAAGTTTGAAGCTAAAAAAATTGAACATGTTACAAACTTATTGAGTTATTTTCTTTGAAAGTTAGCTTAACTTTTTTGTATTCCTATTAACCTCTTATCATTACCTGGATGATAACCCTATTCTGCCAAGAATAAGACAATTTTGCCGGTGTTGTGAGGAGAAAAATCCAGAGGAAGGCCAATATCTTTTGAGGGGTGTGCATGTGCAGCACTTACATGCGTAGATACATGTACGCTTCTTTTAAGCTTCCATTCAGTAGTCCGTCCAATTCGATGACTATAATTGATTAGGTATCCGCACATAAATTAATTATCAATGTACTTTGGCTTAAGGTATCCGATTTAGATTCCAAAAAGGCTTAGCTTAAGTAGATACAGCTGCTGCTGCCATCAGCTAAAAACTATCCAGCAATGGCGTGCCTCATGTTCAGCCTCAGATTTAGCCCCACATACTCATGTCTACATTTTTGTTCGATAAATGGTCAATTTGAGTAATTGCGCCCGGCAATATTTCTGTACACGTATGTTGGGACGTAGAGCCTGTGATTTTATGATGTGGATACTTACAGAAGTTCCAAAAGGAAGGGCAGCCTGCAGCATGCAGCCAGCTAGCGCGGTGTCTGAGATGTTAAACGTATCCCAACACCAACAGTTCAGATCAACACATTTTATAAGTCGACGACTAGAAGTCTATTTTGCTTGCAGAAAGGGGCTTTGACCATTAATCTTCTGAGAGTAGATTTACGCTTTTAACTCTATCATACATGTATGCATACATATCGTAGCAGCAATTCGTCATTGGTGTTTTTTTTTATTTTCCTTGAAGCATCAGAGAGGACCGCATCATCATAAAGTATCTCGTATATTTCTTGACTTGAAGTTTTGAAAAAAAAAAAAAAGATTCTTGCAGACTCATTCATTAAGGCACGTCTTCTTGTTCCTAAGAGCAAGAAGTTGGCCTGAGCACCATTAAGAGGCTTTCCTGCTACTCATGCATCCAGTCGCGTATAAAAACTTCTTCAGAAGTTACTAACAATTTTTTTTTTTTGTTGTTGTTATCCTTCAAATGTGATGATAATGTGTGTTCTTAAACGCGAGACGCGGCCTAAACGGGAATAGATGGTGAAGTGAATAGAAACTTCCGGTGGGAACAGATTCACACGATCTGTGTGTGATGATGGCTTTTCCTTTCGGTTTTTGTTATTTTGTTTGGCTACGATACGATGCATGTCCAGGAGTCGGACTCCGGGTCTTGAGGATAGCGATAGCAACGACGCGACGACGGAGTATGGGATTAATGTTGACACATAATGACGGCACTTAATATTGATGGTGGTAAGGTTTCGTTGAAATGCGGGAATTATGAGTGTGTTGAGTTGGTGTAGTTTGTCATGTATAATAGCGGTCTTTTGATGAGAAAATAAAACATGATGGAATGTTTACAGTTATAGTTGGATGGAACGGAGGACAATAATGCAATGCAACACGCTTACAACATCATCACGTCTGAATTAATTTATGAATGTGCAATGCAACAACAGATTGTGAAAGTATGAATTTTACTCTCGGAATGTTAAGTGATGTTTTTTTTTGGTTTGCTTATTGTGGAGTGACCTATTTACAAGATGGTGTTTTTCTTTTGTAAAAACTATTTTTAAAATTCTTCAAAAAGCCTCTAAATATGGAATGAAGATAGTTGTTTTGGAAATATAAAGTAAGCCAGGTTGTGTTTTTGAAGGTCATGTATCAGTAGTTAATTAAAATGCACATCGAGGAAAGTTACGATTGTACATGATTGAATGAAAAATAAATCATCGTTAAAGCACACCCAAAATTTGTTTTGCTTGGAATTTCCAGTAAATATGAAATACCTAAGTTGCTTAACAAAAACTCATAAATGTACCGCTGGCGCTGCTACAATTAATGGTATTTATTACTAGATCAGATAAAAATTGTGTACGAAATCTTAAAGATGACATTTTTTTAATGACGAATTCTGGAATTTGTTTCATATGATAAGGAGTTCGAAGAAATTATTTGTTCAAGCTTGAAGTCGGAAGCCTATCCTAGTAAAAAAATAGCATGTCAGACATTTCGCAAACTGCTGTTCATTGCCTTTTAACCTAATTAGGACCTGAAAATACTGGGTGCAAGATGGCTGCCACGATGACTCACAACCGAACAAAAACATAATCGCGAGGTTGAGTTTTCACAGAAAAAACGACGAATTTTTAAAATGGATGTATATCATTTTGCCCCTGTTATGCAGCAGTATTAAAAATACTGGATAGAATGGCGTTAATCACCTCCAAAGAAGGAAAATAGTGTCAAAAATAAATTAAATAAAGTTTGAATTTCAGCAAATTCATCGGATTATTTTCTGTTCCAAGTATTAAATAAAAATGGATCAGTGTTAAGAGATTCGTTAAAAATGAATATGCTGAATCTTTTACAGGTTTTTCCTATAAAGAATGTATCCAAGCTTTTGCACATTGGCGAGAAAACATTTTAGGCAGAACAATTTCACTTAAAATATATTAGACATAGTAAGGGGTACTCAACAAGAAATTTTGAATCGGTGAGAAAAATAGAACTTCAGATTTTGATCAAACTTGCCATATGGTAGAAAAGACAAACAAAATTGGTTCTCGCAATTCTGTCTTTTTCTCGCGGCTGTAGTCTAAACGGCTTGTTAGATTTTCTTTAAAATTAGCAACTTGGGTTTTTTTGGGTTATATGCCAAACGTTTTTTTCATTTTAGGACCAAAATAACGGATTCTACAACTACTTATTGGTATTTTTGTTTCAAAAAATGGTAATTTTTGGTACGTCTAGTTCTATTTTGTTTGGCTTTTGTTTTTCTCAAAGCCGGTTCAGTCGGTATTCTGAAGTTTTTTGTATGCAGAGGATTCAAAAAGATTAACTAAAACTGTAAGCTGAATTGTTAAAGAATTTCTATTGTAATTGAAATAAAATTTGTTTTGAAATCTAAATCTTTCAAAAAAACGATATGGTATTTTGTTTTGAAGCTTTGTACAAATCGATTTTTTAAGCATGTTCCAAAATAATTGAATTTGAAAAAAATCATGTTCCTAAAACGAAAAAAGAAATGTAGATACCATACAAATGTTGAAAACCCGTTTAGAAAAATGGGATTTTTCTCGAAAACGGCTCCAATAGTTCGAAAAAAAAAAGAATTTTATTATTCTTTCCATAGAACCAATTTTGATATTTAAGTGTTCCTCATTTTTTGTCGCTCAACCGATTAAAACTATTTTGTTATCACAAAAGCTCCTTAAAAGTATGAATAATGAAGCATATCACAATGTTTTTTTTAAACTCGAATTTTTCTTTAATATCAATCTGTAGGTTTATTTAAATTTGCTCCACAAATTTTTTTCTGAAAATGTTTTAAAAAAGTTATAAATTCATATTTGCTTAGGTTAGATTAGGTTAGGTTAGTGGGCTGACAGTTGATCTTGTTACCGTCACACTTGATCCCAGGGATTTGATTCCCATGAAAAGAAACCTATGATAATCCTATGACATAGCCCGTCAAGGGTGTAGATAAAGTTTCAACAAGCTATAGCCTGAAAAGTCGGAGGTCGTTTTTCAAATTAATTGAAGGAGTGTCTGGCGCTACATAAAAACGAGGTTAAGGAGAGGTTAACGCAGCATTGTCTTTAAAGGGTGTGTTCCTTTCTTTACCTCTACTGGATAGATCATCCTCCAGACCCGTAGGAGCAGTGGCTCCATGCAACGTCTGGCGGGTAAGTTTTGATAGATCAGTGGTTGGTGCAAGCGACTGCCTCGTTTGGTCAGATTAGTCTTCAGGTGACTGAAGAAGTGTCCGTCGGCACAATCACCGGGCTGAGGAGAGGCCAACGCACCATTGTCCTCTTAGGGCGTGGACATTTCCCTTAACCCCACAGGGTAAATCATCCCTCCACCAGGCCCTTAGTAGAAATAGCTCCATGCAACGTCTGGTAGGTGAGTTTGATAGATCAGTGGTTGGTCTATGTGACTGCTTAGTTTAGTCAGCCCAGCTTTCAAGACGTTAAAGAACTGTCTGTCGGCACATAGCCACCAGGCTGAGAAGAGGTTAGCGCACCATTGTCTGTTAAAGGCGTGATCCCCTCCTTTACCCCACTGGGTAGATCATCCCACCACCAGGCCCGTAGGAGCATTGGCTCCATGCAACGTCTAGGGGGTTAGCCATACATACTGAGTCTCATCATTTTCTTATGGTAACTCAGCTGGTTGTGTCCAGTGGTAATACTCACGAGTAGAGATAGAGACTTTTTATTTAGTTGGATGATGTTGTCGGTCTTTTGTTTGTTGAAAGTGGGCCATAATTTTCTAGTATAACACAGGTTTCAAACGAGTTCCATCTCTTGTAAGTTGTAGCTAGAACTTTACCCTCGATTACCCGCTAAAGATTACAGGGTGGGACCTGAACTGTTGAGTCTGCTTGATTAAGATCAAGATTAAGATTTCCAGTCCGTCAGGAGCCAGGAACCCAACAGAGCCTTATGTTGTGCTGTTTACCAAGAACCCTTAGTTCTTTCGACAGCATCATGTTACAAGCTTCGATTTTATTTGAATGGCAGAAATTGCTTGCATATATGCTTAAAAAATTAATTAGTTAAGAAATTTAAGCAATTAAAAAAAATTATTGCATGCTTTTGAATTTTTGTTCAATATGTATGTATGTTCTTTTTTATAATAGTCGTATATATACAGAGTGATTCACCTAAGGTGTGACAAAAGATGAAGGATGCACGCTGGGTCGAGATATGGAAAAAAAGTACTGTAGGCGTAGGGAATGCCAATTTTATAAAAAAAAAATTTAATGTAAATTAAAAATAAAAAATGTATTTAAAAAAAACGATAATATTTACAACACCCTGTTATACCTTTTTCTAGGTCCCAAAAACCCTTCTTTCATTTTTGTTTTAAATTAAATTTTTTTAATGAACATTTTGTGAAAAGTTAATTTTCAAAATTAAAATTTTGAGAAAAAATTACAGAAAAATTTTGTTAAACTAATTTTTTTCAATCAAATTTTTTTCAAAATAATTTTTTTTTTTTCAAAATGTTGGCCAATTTTTTTTTACGTATTTCGAAAACACACAATCCTTAATGGTTATATCTAATTTTTAAGTTGAACATACGAAACAGAATCCTGTATAAAATATGGTTGTGCTCAATACAGTTTTTATATATCAGTAGTGCCCTAGCTTTGCAGCTTCCAAAATGGTCTACATAAATCTCACCAATTTTCCATTTCTATATAAATGATTGCAGAGGATTCAAGTATAAATCTTATTCATAGAAATTGACTACAGTGACTTCTATCGGTCAATTGGTACGACATACATTTTGTTTAAAAATTCAATAAAAAAGTGCGTATACGCCACAGTGTACCACTACTAATAATCTACGTTTTTTATAGGCAGAATAAAATTACATCATGTTAACTGGATATTTTGTTTGTTCCTCTTTTAATTCTTTTTTCAACATTTAAGCAACGCAAGACCAAAGAAATTAAAATAATTCCCTGCTACCCCCTCTCACTATAATATTTATTTTGCAAAGATGAATGTGAATGATTTTTTCGCGACATATTTCTACGAGTCAATACGTATAGAAAATGCAATAATTTGATATATCGTTCTATTCAAATAAGAGTTGTCATGGGATAGTCAATTAAATACAAATATGTATGTATGTGAGCAATCTTACAAATCAATCAATAGTCATGTCATTCGTGAAGTATTTCTTACCGTTTTTTTGTCTTTCTAAAACAAGGTCTTTTTTCATCTTTTGATCCTATAGGTCCGTTCCTTTACTTTAAATTTCTGTGATTTTCTGTGAAATTGTGTGATTTTCAGTCCAAAGCCGTTCCCGTACTCAAACATTTGGCAGTTTTTGACAAAAGACAACGCTCACGACAGAGTAAAGAATTTCCCCTACCTGCGACTTTCAGTCCGAGAAATTTCTTTCGACAGAAAATCACAGCTCAGCATAATGTTATTTTGAGAGTAAAAGAATGAAAGCCAAACATCGTGCCATACTTGTCTGGCACATTAGGTAATATGGAGTTTGGTTGAATTTACGTTCCCGTTCTTTTACGCAGTTTTGATATTTTTGAGAATATGTCAGCGTTGCTGTCCAAAATCTGACAGTTTGTGATTTTCTGTGCACAAAGTAAGGGATCGGACCTTGTGATGTTAAATAAATATTTTAGAAAGATTCAGATTTGGTATTTAAGGAAGATTATTCCTTTTGAACTTATTTAATTATTTTTTTTTTGTCCAAACCAGGAATTTATTGACTTTTAATTATTTCACGAACGGTGTTCACATTCGACTGGCGTTTTTTTTAACGTTTTCTTCTGAGAAGTCAGTCGAATGTGAACATCGCCATGAAAATATTTCACTCGATCCTTTTTTAATTTTTGTTTTTAGAATATTTTTACATATTGAGTTTTGAACCTTAACATAAAATATCTACCTTGTTAGTTTCCTTGTCTCTAACAACTAACCAGTTTAAAAATATTTATTAATAAACATTTGCTTGGTCCTTCTTATTATTAAACTTAAATAATTTTAAAATTGCAGAGATTCACCATGACCTTGATATTATCACAATGCCTTGACCGTGTACCTTTAAAATATGTACATACCTTTTAGGTAACTACTAATTGCCCCCTAACCCATGCCATAATGTGTTATTGTTTTTAATTTTATTCTTAAAAAGAGAGAAAAAAAATCACAAATAACTCGCCACAAGGCTTGACCTTTGCAGTCAGACCACCACCTATATATATTCTCGTATTATTATTTATGTCTATGAGTACCTTACACAGCTATTAAAGGCCACTCAAAACCCGGCTTTTACCGTAAATTTCACTAGAATCGACAACCTTTTGCAAAGAATAACCACAAAACAGCTTACATAATAAGGTAACATGTTGGTAGAGTATAGATGAATTGCCAAGCGCCAACTGCTCATTAAAGCCATTATGGTCAGCACCACCTGTTGGAGTCTTACATACAACAAAATAAAATTATATATTTTTTTCAATTAAACAATAACTATACCTACCTACAAATAGAGACACTTCTATGTATGTACATTGTACACTGTTCAGTATTATATTTACATATATATAGGTATGTTTCAACTTGTATGCAGATCACGCAAGAACCTCTTTTGTGAACAGCTATGTGTGTTTACCTCAATCAAAACAAAAAAAAAAAAATAAAAACAAAAATAATGTCATTTTGGCAAAAGAAAAAATTGGCCCAAAATTATTCCCCCTGGCCCCTATCCCGCTATACTAACCTGAGTTGTGGTCCCACGTGAACACTGCATTACAATGCGTCAGTTCAAAAATGCTGCCATGTGGAACGTTATAATAATTATTCCGGCATGTAATTTATGTACATCGAGTTTGCTTGGATAAGTGTATGTATGTATCTTGCTGTGAGATATTCCTGTGTAACCAAACGAATGCAGCGCCATAAGCGTCAACGCCGCCGCCGTGCGGTAATATTGCGTAATGTCAGCATGGATTAACTGGGAACTGTAGTCTAACGCTTTGCGACACTTCTGTGCATGTAACGAGATCTATTGACGCTTTTATCTCGGCTGGCCCTAATTAAATTAGATTATTCATTCGCCTGTGCATTGTGTGATGATTTGTTTTTTAATATTCCGTATTTTTGTTTGTTCGTTTCAGATTTAAATGCAGCAACAGTGGATTTAGAAGAGAGAAGACGTCAACGTCATGACAGATTGCAGCAGCAGCATCCAGGGCTCGATGTGTTCGACGACCACTGATGTCATCTCATCATCGACTCGCAGCAGTGCGATGGTATCGAATCCCAGAATTCGGGTGATTCGTATGGTGCGTCCTAATTCGCGACGAATTTTGGTCACGCCTGACAACAATGTGACGTTTGGATTCGCCATACGTGGCGGCAAGGAGTTCGGAACGGGATTTTTCGTTTCGAGAGTGGAGAAGAGCAGCGAGGCTGATATCAAGGGATTGCGGGTAAGTGAGAGTGGTATGGCTTGATTAACTGGTTAAACGAATTCATCTTTTTGTCGATCGGGAAGAATTGCACCCGGAATGTGGGTCACACAGAGACAGAATTTTGTTACTTTTTTCGCTTGTTTTTTGTTATTGAAAGTTCGTGCGCTTCCACTTGACACAATTAGTAAAGTTTCACTTTGCTGAATCTTATATTGATATTGACTGTTATTCGAAGAGACTCTGTGACGAATGGATTCCATCTGGTGATGGCGATGGCGATGGTGATGAACTCATGATGCTGGAGTAGATGATGATGGTGAATAGTTGGGATGATCCAAGATGATTATGTGAAATTGATGTTTGGTATTTTTTTGTCATGCACATATGGTAAGGAAGTAGCAAATTGGTAAGATTGTCTTTCTGTTTGGAATTGTTTTGTATAGCGAAGCAGATGTGATTAGATTCGAAATAGAAAAAAAAAGTATTTAGATAGCGGATTGTCCTATCGTAACAGATGATGAGATTTAATGTGAAAAAAAAAAACTTATAGAAATTGATTGTGCATTTTGTGTGAACTTTCTTCACTTCAAATGTGTTGTGTTGAAAAAAAATGATTGTACATAAATACTTTCTAGTAGGAGTCTTGATCCAGCTGAATTCTAGTAAAGAAAACAAAAAAATAAATAAATAAAGATGGTAAAGTTTTTGTTCGATCACGATTATGAAAGTCCAGATGATAATACAAAAATGTCAGTTATGTTTTTGGATTTTACACATCCAGTTGTCTTTTGGTTTTAATGAAATAATACTTTTAAAATCTTGGATAGATTAAAAAGTATATTTTTTCAAGTGTTAATTAGAGGAAGAATAAATAACAACAAATTTCTGCTAGTCAATCTAATATTAAACGAGAAATAAGGATTATGAAATTCGGTATGGGCATTTAGTACGTAGACAATTAAACAAAAATAGTTTTCTTACATGCCAACATATAAATAGTAAAAATATTAAGGCTGGTGAATATGGTTAATGTGAACTTCATATCCAAACCTCATAAATTTAGTTCGAAAACCTAAATCAACAATTACAAAAAAGACTCTTAACTTAAAGTGTAACTCACAAAATTTTCCATAAAAAAAAATCAAAACAGTCTATTTGTTCCACGCGTGAAGTTGGCAGAGCAATTTTAACCTAAAGTAATGGGACAAACGCAGTAATTTGCAGTTTTTTTTTTCTCAAAAACCTGTTTTTGAAAATCGAATTAAATAATTTTTTTTTTTTGATATGCAAAGTTATTTATATTTTTTTAAGCTTTTTTCTGTACCAACAAAAAAAATACTTTAGTTAGAAATACGTATTCAGTCGTATGCATATCTTAAGAAAACTACATACAAAACTGTATACCACTCATTTGCTATGGTGTCCTACTAGACTTATATAAGAATATTTAAGTATACAATGAAAATAATCGTATAAGCCGAGGGTCTTTTTCCTCCCGAGGAATGTTGTGGTAAATTATTTTTGAATAATTAGTTTTAAGATGAAGATTTTTTTTTGAACATTTTTATTATTAGCTAATATTTAGGATTTTAATATTTAATGGTCTTATTAATTCTAAGTCAAAGATTGAAAACCGGATGGTTAATTTTCAAAATATTAAAAAATAATTGAACCAATCTTTTTATAAAAATAATAAAAATTTGTTTGAATGATCATTTCATCAACTGGTGTATTATCATTAGACTAGTTTTATCTTGTTTGTATTAAGAAGTTCGTTCCTTTATTTTAATATTGAAGAGCACTGAGTAGTAAAATCCCAAATTTTCTTAATTACGTACAGTTTTCAAAAAATGCTGTTTTAAAAAAAGGGATGTGAAGAATTCAATTTGCTCTTCAGATAATCGTTTAGTCTGAAGTTTGAAGAAAATCGCTTCAGTGGTTAATGCTGAGATACAGACAGACAGATTAGATGGATTCGATTTTGCTCGCGTTTTCTTATCAAAATCTTTTTTATTAGGAATCCAAAGCTTGAAGTAAAGTCACTGAAGCCGATATTCCCTATAACGAACTTCTAAACAACGAAGAATTTTCTATTTTATCTCCCTAGTTAGTCCTGGAGAAGGACCATTCTCTGCCCCCTCCCCTTGGTGCGCTGCCAATGCATCGCGTTGTTTTCACGCCTTCAAAACCAGAAATCATTTCTATAATTAATTGCCATTGATATAACGGTATGGTTCGTTTCGGCTTTTTTCCATCGTGTTTTTGTTGTTTCGTCTAAGTCGTTTCGCATTTTGTTCTTTTGCATTACACTGTTTCACTTTTCATTTATTTGGTTTCTTTTTGTTTCGACAATTTTTGTTTTATTTTTGAAGCCTTTGTTTAAATTTATTTCTATTTCAATCATTTTGTCACCGTTTGTTTATTTTTGTTTTAATTGTTGTGCATGTAAAGAACCTAAAGGCGTTCAAATTCGCAACGGCTCGTGAAGAACCAGGGCCTAGTGACTAACAACTCGCATCTATTCCTGTGTGCGCATGTAGACAGGAATGGAAGTGACCTACAATTTTATGCCGAGTCCGAACGGCTAGATGAGAAGCATTCATGACAAGTGATACTTTTGAGGGATTTGTCAATTCCTCGCAAGAGGCAGAAGCCCTGAAAAAAATGGGCACCACTGGATCGCACAAACTTGCTCTGGTAACTAACAGCTTGAACGTAGCTTGAAATTGCCAATTTGCATGTGGTTCTATAAGATTATGATATCGTTAAAAAAATTTTTAAAACAATTCAAAATATAAATTATCAATACAATTTACTTTAATTTTTTTTTTTTTTTTATTAGCTTAAACTGATAGAGCTAAAAAAGTGTGTCATCTGATTTGTTTGATAAATGTGAATTGTTTTCTTGTGAATTGTTTTTTTTTGTGTGAGCAGTTTTCTTAAACATTTATTTTGTATACAGGGTGTCCCGTAAAGAATGAATAACCCTGAAACGCCTCATACTAGACTTTATGGCCGTCCTGAAAACTGATACAAAAAAGTTCTATCCCAACCACAAGAAAAGATACATGCATTTTTTTGTTCAGTGCATTATTTTTTGCCTTACTTCACATTTTTGAATACCACGACTACAAGTGAATGAATTCCACCGTTTTTTTTTTGTAGCAATATTGAACATTATTTGTGCCAGAACATTAGTAGAAAAAATTATAATAACTGTTGGACTTCTAAGAGAAAATTAATTTTTGAAAAAGTTAAATCATTCCCGGCATAAAAAAAATGCATGAATACCTAAGTGGCCAACCATTTTAAAAATATGCGCGTTAAATGCGAATTTCAAATTGGTATAGCTTGTTATTGTAGCTAGAGTCAATAGCAAGTTATTGGTAAAAGTCTGCAATACTAGAGTCAATTTAACAAAAACAAAAGTTTTCAGAATCAGCACAGTAAACGTGAAAATAATGCCATGGTTTGAACATGGTAGATTTTTGATTGATTGCCTGTTTTTATGATGTTGTCCTAATGATAAATCCAAGCTTTTAACTTCAAGGGCCGAGTGCAACACTACTAAAAATGTCAACACAGTGCAAAAAACGGTTGAATTTTCGAGGTTGTTTTGAGTTATACCTCTTCAATTGGGCTTTAACAAAACCATCAAATATTTTGTTGGTTGCAATTAGTTTATTTGTTATTATTTCCAAAAAAATAATCTCAGCCAATTTTTAATTGTCCTTGCCCACTAAGTAAAAAAATCAACATTTTTTATTTAAAATATAGCACTTGATAAGTGTTTTCGACCACTCTAGTGCAGAACGGCGGATGCTCCCCCGAATAAATGATTGTCAAGGTTTTTCTAGAATATTTGTAATGCAGCTGGCTGCACCAGATTCCAAATCCCCTTTAAGAAGCTGCTTGGCCTGCTGTATTCGATTTATTTAATGCACTTCTAATAAGAACATTTAAATAATGTTAGGTCTGGTGAACGTGGAGGCCATAAAATGATGGTCTCAGACGTCCTATCCATCTGCCTGGGTACCTAGTATTCAGATTTGCCAGCACAGTATAGTGTGCAGCACTTTGTTTTTTTTTTTGTAGTCAGCTACAGTTAAAAATTGGCTGAAATAATTTTTTTTGGAAATCATAACAAATTAACTAATTGCAACCAACAAAATATTTGATGGGTTTGTTAAAGCCCAATTGAAGAGGTATAACTCAAAACAACCTTAAAAATTCAACAGTTGCTTACACTTTGTTGACATTTTTAGTAATGTTGCATTCGGCCCTAGAGAATAAAAGCTTGGATTTATCATAAGGACAACATCATAAGAACAGGCAATCAATCAAAAATCTACCATGTTCAACCAATGGCATTATTTTCACGTTTACTGTGCTGATTTTTAAAACTTTTGTTTTTGTTAAATTGACTCTAGTATTGCAGGTTTTTACCAATAACTTGCTTTTGACTCTAGATACAATAACAAGCTATACCAATTTGAAATTCGCATTTAACGCGCATATTTTTAAAATGGTTGGCCACTTAGGTATTCATACATTTTTTTATACCAGAGATGCTTTAACTTTTTCAAAAATTATTTTCTTTCACATTTTGCATTAAAAATCAAAGTTAAACAATTTTTTTCCCTAAGAAGTCCAACAGTTAATATAATTTTCTTCTATTCATGTTGTGGCACAAATAATGTAAAATATTGCTACGAAAAAAAAGGTGGAATTCATTCACTTGTAGTCGTGGTATTCAAAAATGTAAATAAAGGCAAAAATTAATGCACTGAACAAAAAATGCATGTATCTTTTCTTGTGGTTGAGATAGAACTTTTTTTTATCAGTTTTCAGGACGGCCTTAAAGTCTACTATGAGGCATTTCAGGGTTATCCATTCTTTACGGCGCACCCTGTATATCAAAATTCTTTAACATTTTTAAAAATTAAATTTCGCATGCCAACTTTTAGAATTAAATAATTTACAATTTTACACGAAGTTAAAAAATATTCATTGACCTGTTTTCAAGATATTGAATTTTCAAAAAAAAAATTAATATTTTTTAAATATCCAAAAATTATTTTTTCAAAAAATTTTATATGCAAAATTGTTAATATTGTAATGGACCATTTGCATATTAAATTTGGTTGAAATCGGTGTAGCCATTAACGATGAATTTGAAAACCAAAAAATCGGTTCTATGACAGGTACCGTTAATAACCGTTATTAAAAATTTTTTTTTACAAAAATATTTGCTTTAGTAAGTTTAGTAGCTTATAATATTTTTTTGAAAATCGGTAGAGCCGTTTTTGAAATTAATCAATTTTTGTATATTGGTTCTATGACAGGTGCCGTTATTTTTTGAGTTAAAAAAATTTTAATTTTACCTCTAGGGAATCACATAAGAAGCTTAAGTGCAAAGTTTGAAGAAAATCGCTGCAGGTCGAGGTTCAGACAGACAGAATTGCGAGACCCACCTTTTTCGCGTTCTCTATAATCGCAATGTTAGGGAAAAATATTATCTCGAACGTTTTTTTTTTTTGGCACAAATCCTAAACTTGCCCTATACTGCGTACATCGCAAGTAAAAACTTTTTAATTTTCAGGTGGACGAGGCTGAGAAATGAACCCAGACCTCCAGCGTGACCGTCCAACGAAATAACAATTGCCCTACGGGCTACTACAAATAAAATACATACAAAAAATAAAAGCCGTTTTGGAAATAAACATAAATAGTTATAACAAAAACGAAACAACAATTGGCAAAAAAAAAAAAAAAAAAACGAATCAATAGGCACCCCATTGATAAAGTATCTTAATTTTCGAAAAAGTTTAATTTTTTTCCGAAAATGTCCATATAATTAAATTCTGTTCAAAATTTTACAAAAATTGACTCTCTTTTCCAAAAAATGCCAGTTTTGTCCAAAATTTGAAGTTTTTTCTTTTGACAGACCTACCCCAACACTCCTCTTTTCTAAGGTCCAGTGTACAATTGTGGTCCATCATCAAGATGCTGATGTTCAAACATGTTTCAAGTACTTTGCGCTACATGTTACAAATCATACATAACACATCTTACTACAAATCATACATAATAACGATGTACTTGAACCTTGAACCATTGTTGATTTTCAGTTGTAGTGCTTGTACAACTGACCATTTGTCTTTAACCATCATGTTAATATTTATTTTTTTTGCAGGTCGGCGATCAAATAATCCGTGTTAATGGATACCACGTTGACGATGCAGTTCATAAGGAGTTCACACAGTTTGTTTCCAGTCAAGATCGTTTAACCCTTAAAGTGCGAGGTAAATTAATTAACATTATCACACTTTATTCCAAATAAAAACTTATTAAATAAATAATATAAATATTTTTCTTCTCTAGGTGTTGCAATGCTCCCAATGAAAGAGTAAGTAATCCATTTTATCCTTCTCACCTCAAATAGCATTTTTCATATTTTGTCTTCCCTTTCCAGTAATCAATGTGATCCGCTAAGCTGGCACATAGTTTCTCGGCCTGCACTTTCATTGATGAACCCAATCATGGACGAATATAGTGTAGGTCAAAAGGATGCCCGTATTATTCTCAAAGTTGCCCCTCGAACCAAACTCGGCCTGGGCATATGCAAAGGTCCCGAATGGAAACCTGGAATCTTTGTTCAATTCACCAAAGATTACAGTGTTGCCAGAGATGCCGGTCTTCGACCTGGCGATCAGATTTTAAGTGTTAACAGCATTGATTTTTCCGATGTGCTCTTCAGCGAAGCAGTTGCCGTTATGAAGAGTTCGTCTACACTGGAGATGGTTGTGCGGTCTGGTGCGGGTCTGGATCTATTTCCAGGTGAATCTAGTGGTTATAATAGTTCGGCTAGCAGTGTAACGGGCGATCAGAGCCCATGCTGGGCTGATCAGTCAGCAAAACGTTTGAGTTCGGTGCGCGAGGAGCCGCTGTCAGCGAAGAGTCACTGGCACGATCGAAGAAAAAATCCACCTCTTACGTCAGCCCTCCAGTCATCGGCTTCCTCGTCCTGCTCCTCAGCCACAGTCAAAGATGAGTCTAACAAAACGATTATCCAACTCTCCGAAAGCGGCACACTCATCAACAATACAATGGTTGCAAGCCACGACAGTGGCGCATCCACTTCATCATCCATCTCTTCATCGTCGTCCGCCTCCATGTGCGATGATTCCAATCTAAAGTTGAATTTCATAATGCCACCCGATCAGGCAAATCCGCATCATCACCATCGGACGCCATCACAGATCCCGCCACCGCCCCCTCCCACGCCAGGCGATACGCAACAGGTACAGCATGCTAATAGCAAGATCGCCGACATCTGCTTCGTGTCACGCCAGAGCGAGACGAAGACAGTCATTGTCGAGGTGCACAGAAGCGCAACCGATAAGAATAACCCAAAGGGTCGCGCACCATCACCTCCGAAGCCTCCACCGCCATCGTCGTCGTTGTCGGAACTCCAGGTGAACTGTGTCACTGCTTCCAAAAATAACGCCACCAACAACAACAACAACAAAGGCCACAAAAGAACACCATCCATTACCAGCAGCAGCATGAGTATTCCCGGCTCAATTAGCGGAACCAGTTTATGCAGTGCCATTAGCGAAGAGTTAAAAAAGCGACGTGAGGTGAGTTTTTAAAACAAGAGAAGCAGTTGTACTTTTAAATTCAACTCAATGGTTTGTGTATTCACTTTTCAGAGAACAAGTAAGGACACAAACCATGGGGAAGATGGCGACGGTGAGTTTTTACTGCAGCACAGACAACCACCACGACGTATTGGAAATCCAAATTGTGCCGACGATGAACGTCGGCACAGTGCGTTGATGGATGAATTTAAACGCGCCCACAAGCGGATGTTCCGGAATGGATTCAAAGAGACAGATCGAACGGTAAGTACCAACATTGTTCAGTTTTATTTGTGTTGTTTTTGAATGTTCAGATGATCTATAAAAGTATATAATGGAACAAGTTATAAAGTTGCTTACAGCTGATAAGACACGTTTCATATTGTGTTTTTTTGAATTATTGTTTGTTTATTGCAAAAGATAATAAACTTATCAAGAAAGTCTAGATTATAAATGATATGACAAACAATAGATAAAGAAGTAAGGCGCACTAAAAGCAAAGTCGAGAAAAAGATATTGTAAAGATAACAATGTCTAGTGGGTTCAATCACAGTCTGGTGGTGGTGGGCGTATGTTAATTGTATAGGTCTAATTAAGTTGTAATGTTTTTTTTTTGCCTTAAAAACATATTTGTTTTGACATTAAACTCAAGCAAAAAAAATATTTTTAATGATTAAAGATAAAAACAAATCTGGGAATATTATCTTTTTTAAGTAGGTACTTATAATACTAATTTGAATGTACAGTTTTTTTTTTATATATTCAGGTCTTATTCATCTCTTTTCAAGTTATTATTTTATGTGATTAAAAATTCCTGTTAAGATAAACAAATTCAAAAATGTACATATATCTACATACATACTTGCACATACATAAAATTGAAAATTAAAATCTAAATTAAAAAAATCAATTGTCATTATTATGAGGCAATCATCATTGCCGTGGGTTAATCTCGTAAACTTCTTAAAAACATTTGATTCTGTAAATTTAAGAATAACAGTAGTTATGTAGCTGTTGACATTGGAAAGAGAGAATTCTTTCGAAGTTCCGTAAATGCAAACGAAATTTGGCATACACCGACCCTGGCACATACCCCAAATCCTATAGTGAGCCCAAGCAGGTGGGTTGCAGGGGGGCAGCATGCCCCCCCAAACATACCTCTCTGTTTATACGCCGTAAGGCTGGGTGTTGGGAAAGTTTGATAATTTAGAGTCAATTTGTGTAAGAATTAATCCATATTATATTTATACTACTAAAATAAGACCACGTAAAATACTCAAGCAAAAAAAAATTAATTGAATTGAAATAGTAGTTTTTGTAATTTTTAATTTTCTCGAAAACTAGAAGACATAAAATCATTTTGTTTTCGGTTTCTGATTTAGAATTAATTTGAGCAACGTTTTCTAAGAAAAAAAAAAATTAATATAAAATCTCAAAATTTTGAAAAATTACACTTTAAACATTTTTTTTATGTTTTTTTTTCACAATTTTTTTAGTTTGAAAGTAGTTTTTTCAAAAACTATAGATTTCACTTGATTTAAAAACTGGCTAATAAAACAGAGTATTGGCTTTCAAAAAAGATATAATACTTAATTGTAGGCAATACCGTTATTTTTTAATGATTTGTTTCCATTTTTAATACTTTTTTTCATTAAATTGCCCCTCCCGACCCAACGGGGGGAGATAAACGGAGATAGTAAAAAATGTTTGTATTATAAACTATTTTTTAAATAAAGTGCATCTAAATACAAAATACATCTAAAATAGTTAAGGGACACTTTTGAATTTTATGAATACCAAAGTCTCATGTTATCCAGTTGTTGTTATTTGCTACACAGAAAGTTATGGATTCGAAACATCTTGCCTCCACTAGCCATAAATTATGGCAGGATTTTGAAAAGGGCTATGACCGATGTTTAAATCTTTGTCCGTGAGATTTGAAGATTATTTCTTTGTATGGTAAGGTTTGTAGGGTTAATCTTGTTGGAAAATATAGAAGAAGTGAAATGGAAATAAACGACGCACATGAGCTTATTCGTCCAGCGAGAACAAAACAATTTGTGACATTTGTATCTATGCCTTGTGTAGTCGGGTTGTGAACAAAATTTAAAATGACATTTTGATAAAAATTGATATAACGATTATATAAGGAAGACTAAAAAGTGGGTATCACAATTCAGTCTATATGATTATATCCGTGCGCCTAAAGCCTAAGCGGCTGGATGGATTTTCTTAAAACTTAGTACAAAGGTTTAAGGGTAATATGCCCACTTGTTTTTTAATCATTCACCTGGAAGCTTGGTATACCGTTATTTTCTTATACAGAAAATTTCAATACAGATTTAGCTTAACAGTGATTTCGCTTATAAGTGATCCAGATTCATTGTGTAAATTCACCAAAAAGTTGTTCATTGTTACTGATTTAGCCCGGGTGTGATTTTATTTTTGACGCCCGTACGAGATTTTATTTCTGACGCCCGAGCGTCGTTTTATTTTAGACGCCCAGATGTCAATTTGTTTTTGACGCCCGGGCGTCATTTTTTTTGACGCCCGGGCGTCATTTTATTTTTAACGCCCAGGCGTCATTTTATTTTTGACGCCCGGGCGTCAATTTATTTTTGACGCCCGGGCGTCATTTTAATTCTGACGCCTGGGCGTCATTTTATTTTTGACGCCCAGGCGTCATTTTATTTTTGACGGCCAGGCGTCATTTTATTTTTGACGCCCGGGCGTCATTTTATTTTTGACGCCCAGGCGTCATTTTTTTTTGACGCCCGGGCGTCATTTTAATTCTGACGCCTGGGCGTCATTTTATTTTTGACGGCCAGGCGTCATTTTATTTTTGACGGCCAGGCGTTATTTTATTTCTGACGCCGGGCGTCAGTTTATTTTTGACGCCCGGGCGTCATTTTATTTTTGGACGCCCAGGCGTCATTTTTTTTTGACGCCCGGGCGTCATTTTATTTTTGACTCCCAGGCGTCATTTTTTTTGACGCCCAGGCGTCATTTTTTTTTGACGCCCAGGCGTCATTTTTTTTTGAAGCCCAGGCGTCATTTTATTTTTGACGCCCGGGCGTTATTTTAGTTTTGGACGCCCAGGCGTCATTTTTTTTTGACGCCCAGGCGTCATTTTTTTTTGAAGCCCAGACGTCATTTTATTTTTGACGCCCGGGCGTCATTTTAATTCTGACGCCCGGGCGTCACTTTATTTTTGGACGCCCAGGCGTCATTTTTTTTGACGCCCGGGCGTCATTTTATTTTTGACGCCCGGGCGTCATTTTAATTCTGACGCCTGGGCGTCATTTCAATTCTGACGCCTGGGCGTCATTTTATTTTTGACGCCCAGGCGTCATTTTTTTTGACGCCCGTTTTTTTTTGACACCCGGGCGTCTTTTTGTTTTTGACGCCCGGGCGTCATTTTATTTTTGACGGCCAGGCGTCATTTTATTTCTGACGCCGGGCGTCAGTTTATTTTTGACGCCCGGGCGTCATTTTATTTTTGGACGCCCAGGCGTCATTTTTTTTTGACGCCCGGGCGTCATTTTATTTTTGACTCCCAGGCGTCATTTTTTTTGACGCCCAGGCGTCATTTTTTTTTGAAGCCCAGGCGTCATTTTATTTTTGACGCCCGGGCGTTATTTTAGTTTTGGACGCCCAGGCGTCATTTTTTTTTGACGCCCAGGCGTCATTTTATTTTTGACGCCCGGACGTCATTTTAATTCTGACGCCCGGGCGTCACTTTATTTTTGGACGCCCAGGCGTCATTTTTTTTTGACGCCCAGGCGTCATTTTTTTTTGAAGCCCAGACGTCATTTTATTTTTGACGCCCGGGCGTCATTTTAATTCTGACGCCCGGGCGTCACTTTATTTTTGGACGCCCAGGCGTCATTTTTTTTGACGCCCGGGCGTCATTTTATTTTTGACGCCCGGGCGTCATTTTAATTCTGACGCCCGGGCGTCACTTTATTTTTGGACGCCCAGGCGTCATTTTTTTTTGAAGCCCAGGCGTCATTTTATTTTTGACGCCCGGGCGTAATTTTAATTCTGACGCCCGGGCGTCATTTTATTTCTGACGCCCGGGCGTCATTTTATTTTTGACGCCCGGGCGTCATTTTAATTCTGACGCCCGGGCGTCATTTTTTTTTGACGCCCAGGCGTCATTTTATTTTTGACGCCCAGGCGTCATTTTTTTTTGACGCCCGGGCGTTATTTTTTCTTTACGCCCGGGCGTACTTTTTTTTGACGCCTGGGCGTCATTTTTTTTGACGCCCGGGCGTTATTTTTTTTTGACGCCCGGGCGTAATTTTTTTTGACGCCCGAGCGCCATTTTTTTTGACGCCCGGGTGCCCGGGCGTCATTCTATTTTAGACGCCCAGGTGTTATTTTGTTTTTGACGCCCAGGCGTCATTTTTTTTGACGCCCGGGCGTTATTTTGTTTTGTTGCCCGGGCGTCATTTTATTTTTGACGCCCGGGCGTCATTTTATTTTTGGACGCCCAGGCGTCATTTTTTTTTGACGCCCAGGCGTCATTTTATTTTTAACGCCCGGACGTCATTTTAATTCTGACGCCCGGGCGTCGTTTTATTTCTGACGCCGGGCGTCAGTTTATTTTTGACGCCCGGGCGTCATTTTATTTTTGGACGCCCAGGCGTCATTTTTTTTTGACGCCCGGGCGTCATTTTATTTTTGAAGCCCAGGCGTCATTTTATTTTTGACGCCCGGACGTCATTTTAATTCTGACGCCCGGGCGTCATTTTATTTCTGACGCCGGGCGTCAGTTTATTTTTGACGCCCGGGCGTCATTTTATTTTTGGACGCCCAGGCGTCATTTTTTTTTGACGCCCGGGCGTCATTTTATTTTTGACGCCCAGGCGTCATTTTTTTTGACGCCCAGGCGTCATTTTTTTTGACGCCCAGGCGTCATTTTTTTTTTGACGCCCGGGCGTCATTTTAATTCTGACGCCTGGGCGTCATTTTATTTTTGACGCCCAGGCGTCATTTTTTTTGACGCCCAGGCGTCATTTTATTTTTGACGCCCGGGCGTCATTTTTTTTGACGCCCGGGCGTAATTTTTTTTGACGCCCGGGAGTCATTTTATTTTTGACGCCGGGTCGTCATTTTACTTTTGCGCCCAGGCGTCATTTTTTTTTGACACCCGGCGTCTTTTTGTTTTTGATGCCCAGGCGTCATTTTATTTCTGACGCCGGGCGTCAGTATATTTTTGACGCCCGGGCGTCATTTTATTTTTGACGCCCGGGCGTCATTTTAATTCTGACGCCCGGTCGTCACTTTATTTTTGGACGCCCAGGCGTCATTTTTTTTTGACGCCCAGGCGTCATTTTTTTTTGAAGCCCAGGCGTCATTTTATTTTTGACGCCCGGGCGTCATTTTAATTCTGACGCCCGGGCGTCACTTTATTTTTGGACGCCCAGGCGTCATTTTTTTTTTGACGCCCGGGCGTCATATTATTTTTGACGCCCGGGCGTCATTTTAATTCTGACGCCCGGGCGTCACTTTATTTTTGGACGCCCAGGCGTCATTTTTTTTTGACGCCTAGGCGTCATTTTTTTTTGAAGCCCAGGCGTCATTTTATTTTTGACGCCCGGGCGTCATTTTAATTCTGACGCCCGGGCGTCATTTAATTTTTGACGCCTAGGCGTCATTTTATTTTTGACGCCCAGGCGTCATTTTTTTTGACGCCCGGGCGTCATTTTATTTTAGACGCCCAGGTGTCATTTTTTTGGACGCCCAGGCGTCATTTTATTTTTGACGCCCGGGCGTCATTTTATTTTTGGACGCCCAGGCGTCATTTTTTTTTTACGCCCAGGCGTCATTTTATTTTTGACGCCCGGACGTCATTTTAATTCTGACGCCCGGGCGTCATTTTAATTCTGACGCCCGGGCGTCACTTTATTTTTGGACGCCCAGGCGTCATTTTTTTTTTTACGCCCAGGCGTCATTTTATTTTTGACGCCCGGACGTCATTTTAATTCTGACGCCCGGGCGTCATTTTAATTCTGACGCCCGGGCGTCACTTTATTTTTGGACGCCCAGGCGTCATTTTTTTTTGACGCCCGGGCGTCATTTTATTTTTGACGCCCAGGCGTCATTTTTTTTGACGCCCGGGCGTCATTTTAATTCTGACGCCCAGGCGTCATTTTTTTTGACGCCCGAGCGTCATTCTTTTTGACGCCCGGGCGCCCGGGCGTCGTTTTATTTTAGACGCCCAGGTGTCATTTTTTTTGACGCCCAGGCGTCATTTTATTTTTGCGTCATTTTATTTTTGACGCCCGGGCATCATTTTATTTTTGGACGCCCAGGCGTAATTTTTTTGACGCCCGAGCGTCATTCTTTTTGACGCCCGGGCGTCATTTTATTTTAGACGACCAGGTGTCATTTTTTTTGACGCCCAGGCGTCATTTTATTTTTGCGTCATTTTATTTTTGACGCCCGGGCGTCATTTTATTTTTGGACGCCCAGGCGTAATTTTTTTTGACGCCCGAGCGTCATTCTTTTTGACGCCCGGGCGTCATTTTATTTTAGACGACCAGGTGTCATTTTTTTTGACGCCCAGGCGTCATTTTATTTTTGACGCCCGGGCGTCATTTTAATTTTGACGCCCGGGCGTCATTTTATTTCTGACGCCCAGGCGTTATTTTTTTTGACGCCCGGGCGTCATTTTATTTTTGACGCCCGGGCGTCATTTTATTTCTGACGCCCGGGCGTCATTTTATTTCTGACGCCCGGGCGTCATTTTATTTTTGACGCCCGGGCGTCATTTTTGACGCCCAGGCGTAATTTTTTTTGACGCCCGGGCGTTAGTTTATTATTGACGCCCGGGCGTCATTTTATTTTTGGACGCCCAGGCGTCATTTTTTTTTGACGCCCGGGCGTCATTTTATTTTTGACGCCCAGGCGTCATTTTTTTTGACGCCCAGGCGTCATTTTATTTCTGACGCCCGGGCGTCATTTTATTTTTGACGCCCAGGCGTCATTTTATTTTTGGACGCCCAGGCGTCATTTTTTTTTTGACGCCCAGGCGTCATTTTTTTTTACGCCCGGGCGTCATTTTTTTGACGCCCGAGCGTCATTCTTTTTGACGCCCGGGCGTCATTTTATTTTAGACGCCCAGGTGTCATTTTTTTTGACGCCCAGGCGTCATTTTATTTTTGACGCCCGGGCGTCATTTTATTTTTGGACGCCCAGGCGTCATTTTTTTTTGACGCCCGGGCGTAATTTTTGTTGACGCCCAGGCGTCATTTTTTTTGACGCCCGGGCTTCATTTTATTTTTGACATACGGTCGTCATTTTATTTTTGACGCCTGGGTGTCATTTTATTTTTGACGCCCGGTTGTCAATTAATTTTTGATATATTATATATTTTATATTTATATTTTTAAAATATAGCTCATACAATTTCATACAAATAATGTTTTGCCACGTCGTGAAGTGTAGTTCCGCTGCAGTTGTGTGTGGTCTAACCTTTAGCTAAATCAGTATTGAATTTTTTTACGCAATAACTAATAAGCATAGTCGCAGTTAAGTTAAATCAGTAATAAAGAACAACTTTTTGTTGAATTTACACGATGACTCTGAAATCACTTATAAGCGAAATCAGTATTGGAACTTTTGTAGAATTTATGCGAAAACTCTAGAATTTCTTGTTGACTTAACGTGATGACTCTGAAATAATAAGAAGTAGAATCAAAGACAAGCTAAATTAGTAATAACCCGGCTGGAAGAATGCCCAGTTTCTGTCTAGTTTCAACATGGCATTAGTGAGTTTTCTTTAGGGAAAATCTAGACTTAGAAAACTTGTCTTTTCAGTAAGTAAAATTTAGGCGAGTAAAATGTTTCATGCTCTCGTGAGGTTGTAAATATTCCAAAATGACCAATCTTTATAATATTTTTTCTAGTTCGTCAACAATATATTTTTTTATTATCGAAAATAAATTTGCTATAACCATGTTAAAAAATATTTTTTTTTTTAAATTTAAAAACATTTCAATTTATTAAAAAAAGTATTTATTGAAAATGTCAATTGCTTCGTCCGCAATAGCCATCTTTCAAAATATAAAAAAAAATACTTTTTTTTGCAAAGTAAAGCGATTTTAAGGGATGCTCATTTTTGATTTTAAAAAATTGAAATAAAAAAAAATATTTCAATTGGTGGCCAAAATTTGAAAATGATCCACTGTTTAGTTTAGCTTTTCAATATTTTGAGTTCTCAACAAATTTCCATTAAAATATAATTTGATTTAAATGTATAACAATGGGTATAATCATAAAAGAATATAATTAAATCTGGCTTTTAAGAAAAATATATCATAATATTGTTAGTGTCACCGTTGTTTCCAAATTAATAGATTATCCTCTTCAACCACAAACCACAAACCCCGTAGGCGGTGAAGCCTAGTGTCAAATTATGTAAAAGTAGCTGTCAGTAATAAGAACTCACACATTTATTCGCTAGTTATACCTTTCATTGAAACGCTTCATTTCATGTAGTAGCCCGTAGCGTAATGGTTAGTGCGTTCGACTGTCACGCTGGAGGTCTGGGATCGCTTCCCAGCCTCGTCCACCTAAAAACAAAAGTTTTTTTTCAGGGCTACTGCCTCTTGCGAGGAATTGACAAATCCTTCAAGAGTATCACTTGTCACGAATAAGTGCATCTCGTCTAGCCGTTCGGATTCGGCATAAAATTGTAGGTCCCTTCCATTCCTATCGAAAGGCGCACACAGGAATGATTGCGAGTTGTTAGTCACTAGGCCCTGGTTCTTCATGAGCCGTTGTGCCACCCGATTTATTTATTTTTTTTTGAAACGCTTCATTGAAAATTTCCATTTTTACATTGGAGACGTTTAGAAGTAAAATTAATGACTTAAAGCTGCCATAGTCATTATTTTACTGAATTTCTCTTAAAAGTGTGTTCCTTTTTTATGTATAACTTAAGTATCTTAGTTAATTTCCTTGACGATTTAGTTTTAGTATATGTACATGAATGGGACAAATGCACTTTTAACAGTTTACAAAAATTCTACTTAAAAACTAAATATTAGCGATTCCATTAATAAACATTAAACATGAGTAAGTACCTACTAAATAAGTAAGTAAAGTACAACCCACACTAGCATTTAAATTAATTTAATTGATTTCTTAAATGTCATACACACAAACAGTTGCCTCCCATTTTCGGGGTCCATGAATTAGGTATAAAACTGATAAGTTTATTTCAATGCTAATTTTGATAATAAAATTTTGAATAACTATACCCAAGTCCAAAAATATATCTGTCGAGCTATGACTATATTCCAGAACGAGTTCAACGCACCTTTATAATTTGTTTTATTTTCTTGTCTATGTCCGTCCATGTCCACAAATAATAATTAAAATACAAAAACAAAAAAACTTTGAATTATGCAAAAGATCACCATAACGATCACTATTATTACTCAAATCAAATTTACTTTCTGCAAAAAAAAAATAAATTCATAAAATCATCATCACTCTATCAGGTTATAGAAGAAGATGACGATGAAGAAGTATAGGTACCTACATATGGCGAGCCTACATAGAGGGGCATTTGTCTAGAAAAGCTGATCCAAAACTATTTTTTTTATTTCATCTTAAGACGCTTTCTGTGTCTCGTTTTCTTTTGAAAAGATTAACACAAAATACTCAAAAAGTAAATTTAAAAAAAAAATAAATTTGGTGTCACAACGGCTCGGCTAGTGACTGACAACTCGCAACCATTCCTGTGTGCGCCTGTCGACAGGAATGAAAGGGACCTACAATTTTATGCCGAATCCGAACGGCTAGACGAGAAGCACTTATTCGTGACAAGTGATTCTCTTGGAGGATTTGTCAATTAATCGCAAGAGGCAGTAGCCCTGAAATAAAACTTTTTAGTTTTTAGGTGGACGAGGCTGGGAAGCGAACCCACCCTTCAGCGGGACAGTCGAACGCACTAACCATTACGCTACGGGCTACTACATACAAAATTAACAGAACTTTAATTTCCAACTACATTGTACATTGCTTTCTCTGGAGGCATGTTTGTCGGTAGAAAACTTACAGACTTTTGTGTATTTGGGGTTGTTTGATCACCAAACACTGGATCTTCATTTATTTCGAAATACTAAATTACAATTTTTGATCGCAGATCTCACAAAATCACAGTCCGAGACAGCTGACTTACATAACACAATCTGATATGGCATCAGATGTCACTAAATCACAATCTAATATAGTAGATGTCGTTAAACTACTGTCTGAGATAGCTTAGTCCCAGTCTGAGAAAACACAGATGTCACTTAATTGCAGTTTGCGATAGTCGATGTAACTTAATTACAGGATACGATATTAGACGTCACTTAATAACTGTGTGAAATAACTTAATCACAGTCATAGATGAGAGATGACATTAATCACAATCTGACATATCAGATGTTCAATCACAATCTGAAATAATAATGTCAGTAAATCACAGTTTAAGAAAGTGATACAACTTTCAGTCTCAGACATTAGCCATCCACATCACCAAATCATAGCCTGAGATAGCAGATATAACTTAATCACAGTCTGAGATAGCAGATATCACAGTATCACAGTTCGAGATAAGAGATGACACATAATAATAGCGGATATGTCGTTCAATCACAATCTAATCCAATAATGGGTACGTTCAGATGTCTTAGGGGACTTGCAAGTCAGGCAAAATTATAGTTTGTGATTCGCCAGCTGTCGAAAGTTCCCTTCATTTGGAGCAATTTTTCGACAGCTGACCAATCGCCTTACTTGCAAGTCCCCTAAGTCCTCTGAACCTTCCCAATTTCACTAAATCACAGTTCGAGAAATAATATTTGACTTTCGTTCTGAGATGAAGGCGTCACCGGACCACAGTCTGAGATTGCAGACACGTCAATAAGTCAGAATCTGAAATAGCAGATGTCACAGGTTGAAGTAGCAGATGATACTTGTTTACAAGCAATTGTCGTGATATTTTGGAATTCCTTTGAAGACAACAGGAGAACACACGCTTAACCGAATAAAACCGATTTAATCTGATTCGTATTAAGGCTGAGAACGCATTTTTTTGGGTGAGTTGTGAATGTGTTTCAAGTGTATGATGTTACATGGGTTCAAAGTCGTCAAAAAGAGCCATAAGCCATAAGACTAATTACCAGGTGTTTTTACATAAATGGCGAACAATAAAGTTGCCTGGTAGATTCACTCCCATATAAAACCTTACATTCCAATTGGAAACACTGATTGTCTCATTCCAACGCAAAAGAAATGAGACCTGATCGCTGCATGCAGCACTGCAGAGCAGAATTGAACTTCTCTGATGTTTTGTTGGAGTTCTCTGACAGTTTTTAGTAATAACTGTTCCTGTTTATGTGACCTTTTTAATTAATTAAAATTGTATGACTGCTCTGTGGGCTATGAGACTAGACATATAGCCCACGGAGCAGTTATACAGTTTTTAGTACTGTTTCAATATTTAAAGTCAAAAATAGTTTTGGTCAGTTTTAAATATAATTTACTTCTATGTTCATTAATGACGAATATTGTTAGGAGCATCTTCGCACAAGTCCACTTGGAGATTAAAAAAAAAAAACAAATTTTCTTACCACTTCAGCGATTGCCCGACTTAAAGCTTGTAACAAAAATAGGAAAAACAACAACAAGAAAAAAAACTGTATAAATCTGTGTATCTAGGTCACAGGTCTGAGATAGCTTAGTCCCAGTCTGAGAAAACATAGATGTCACTTAATTGCAGTTTGCGATAGTCGATGTTACTTAATTACAGGATACGATATTAGACGTCACTTAATAACTGTGTGAAATAACTTAATCACAGAAATAGATGAGAGATGAAATTAATCACAATCTGACATATCAGATGTTCAATCACAATCTGAAATAATAATGTCAGTAAATCACAGTTTAAGAAAGTGATACAACTTTCAGTCTCAGACATTAGCCATCCACATCACCAAATCATAGCCTGAGATAGCAGATATAACTTAATCACAGTCTGAGATAGCAGATATCACAGTATCACAGTTCGAGATAAGAGATGACACATAATAATAGCGGATATGTCGTTCAATCACAATCTAATCCAATAATGGGTACGTTCAGATGTCTTAGGGGACTTGCAAGTCAGGCAAAATTATAGTTTGTGATTCGCCAGCTGTCGAAAGTTCCCTTCATTTGGAGCAATTTTTCGACAGCTGACCAATCGCCTTACTTGCAAGTCCCCTAAGTCCTCTGAACCTTCCCAATTTCACTAAATCACAGTTCGAGAAATAATATTTGACTTTCGTTCTGAGATGAAGGCGTCACCGGACCACAGTCTGAGATTGCAGACACGTCAATAAGTCAGAATCTGAAATAGCAGATGTCACAGGTTGAAGTAGCAGATGATACTTGTTTACAAGCAATTGTCGTGATATTTTGGAATTCCTTTGAAGACAACAGGAGAACACACGCTTAACCGAATAAAACCGATTTAATCTGATTCGTATTAAGGCTGAGAACGCATTTTTTTGGGTGAGTTGTGAATGTGTTTCAAGTGTATGATGTTACATGGGTTCAAAGTCGTCAAAAAGAGCCATAAGCCATAAGACTAATTACCAGGTGTTTTTACATAAATGGCGAACAATAAAGTTGCCTGGTAGATTCACTCCCATATAAAACCTTACATTCCAATTGGAAACACTGATTGTCTCATTCCAACGCAAAAGAAATGAGACCTGATCGCTGCATGCAGCACTGCAGAGCAGAATTGAACTTCTCTGATGTTTTGTTGGAGTTCTCTGACAGTTTTTAGTAATAACTGTTCCTGTTTATGTGACCTTTTTAATTAATTAAAATTGTATGACTGCTCTGTGGGCTATGAGACTAGACATATAGCCCACGGAGCAGTTATACAGTTTTTAGTACTGTTTCAATATTTAAAGTCAAAAATAGTTTTGGTCAGTTTTAAATATAATTTACTTCTATGTTCATTAATGACGAATATTGTTAGGAGCATCTTCGCACAAGTCCACTTGGAGATTAAAAAAAAAACAACAAATTTTCTTACCACTTCAGCGATTGCCCGACTTAAAGCTTGTAACAAAAATAGGAAAAACAACAACAAGAAAAAAAACTGTATAAATCTGTGTATCTAGGTCACAGATTAATGATCATAGAAATACGTTACGCTTCTGAATATGCAAGATGCAAATGAAAAACAAATTGCAATCTCTGCAATGTTACCTATCACGAAAGATATCTTACCAGAGAAACTAGTGGACCTGGGACATCATTGTGTGTATAGTGCAGTGCATGGTAGAGAAAATGAAGAAATCATCGCTTCCTTGACTTTCATCTCTCTCTTTAAAATAAAGTACTTCTTATTCTTATTCAACAGAGGGGAACCTAGGAAAGGCCTTCAAAGAAGATTAATATATTCTTAAGGTAGACCGATCTCCTTTTATTCCGCACGTGTGATATCCCTCAGATCATTTCGATGGGTGCGATTAAAATGGGATTTGCATTTGAATAAATAAATCAAATATTACACACACACACTTAAAAAAAAAAAAAAAACAAACAAAAACAGGCCATGCGACAAGAAACTGGAAAGGTGATGTTTGCCTCCCGGGCTTACAGAAACCGCACTTTAACGATATCAGAGATCGCTTATACGATCCGCAAGCGAGTTCAGTGATCTTTGGGGGAAGAATTATCACATACAAAATTATCTAACATTGATTTGCGGAACTATTAATTGAAATTGTTGGTATGCTATCGAATAAGGCATGTGGTTTCCTCCCCCTACCGCGCTGCAATGATCGTAAGCAGCGCCATCTTTGGAGTAATCAGATTAAAGAGACAAAAAGCGAAGTTGTGTCGCGCCGCTGCCAAAGCCGACTTTGGCTTGTGGTTTTATTACCAAAAACGATCCTTAGAGATAACGTACTTTACTTACCTATTTTGTATGTGTGCTTGTGTATCTTCGCTATAATCTTAAGAGTGTCTGCTCAATTGGTGTTAATTATGTCACTTATGCGATATAAATACTTTCACAACATTTTTCTGCACCGGAAAAGCTCAAGCGGTAGGTAGGTGAATAAGTAGTGCATGCCGTCGCCCATCCCGCTGCAGACCATATCACAGCTTTGCTGTGCGTTGTTTTATATGCATGTATTTTTAATATGGAGAATCTTGTTTTGGAGTGTTGTTCACTTGTTCAGTCAGATACTTTTGCGGGTACATTGACTTGTTTCGAAGAAAAATAAAGTTTTTTATGTTGTTGTTGTATAATTAGCCAGAGAGCGAGCGCGTTGCAGTGACAGCCTATTGACAGTCAATAAACCTTCTTGTCCAATGCAACGGAAGAGGGAATACCTATACTTAGCTAAGTTTTTGTTTGATGACCGTAAAGTTCGTTGAAGCGGTAAAATGTCGCTTCTTCGTTAGATTATGGTTTGAAGAATATACATACCTAACCTATTCATATCCACTCTCTGAAAATGAAAGAATAGATTTTGTAGATAGTGTTTTGTTGTTGTTGTTATTGTTTCTTTTCTTATAGGTGTTTATGGCTTTTGTGCCACTTTTAATATATCTTTAGGTGGCGTTAGTGTTAAAACGGTGATTTTGGAACGATTGGGCATTTATGCCGATTATGCTTTTATAGAATAGATGGCAATTTCAATAGCTTTCTCTTTATTTTGTTAATAATAAATGACCCCGAGTTCATAAAATGTAGTCAAAAATACTGTGTTTCGATGGGAAATTAAATCGTTAACAATGTTTTTCATATTATTTGTATAAATTTTATAAAATTTGGAATGTTGAATTTTACCACCTTGATCTTTTCCCAGAAGAAGTAGGTACAGTGAACTCCGCTTAACTGAAAACATCGGTTATCTGAAACAATAAAATTATTCCAGAGCATTTTTGAGAATTTTTCACACAAACTGCTCTGCATAACTAAACTCTTAGTTGCAAACTGTGGATAATTGAAACAGAATGTGTGCCTCAAATGAACATTTTTCACTTATTCAACTGCGGTTAAGTGAAATCAAATTTTAAGCCATCAAATTTTAAATCAAACACACCCTTTGAATTTGGAATATAAAGTCTGAAATAAAATCTTTGTTTTTTTTTTTGGCTGACGTAATTTTTGGGATTAAAAATGTAAATACCTTTGTTGTTTGAATTGTTTCATATGGAAATATAACTATTTTCACACAATTCAAAAAATCATACCTAATTTTTTTTTTTGATTTTCAGGCTAATTGAAATTTAATTTGTTTTGACAAAGCGCCGCTTATTTGAAACAAGTTTCAGTTATCCGAAGTTCGGTTAGCTGAAAACTCCGCTTAACTGAAACAAATGTTCTGCAATTATGGCGTTCCAGTTAAGCGGAGTCGATTGTACTTACTTCTACGTAACTACTTTAAAAAAAGTGCAGTTTTGATTTTTTTTTTGATTTAATATACAAAACTAAAACGAAAAAAAAAAGATGTTTTCTTTGCAATATGCAATGCAATATTTTTTGGCTAACTAAGAAGCACCAACTGCTAAATTGTGATAAAAACCAACCAACCTAATAACGAGATATTTGGGAATATCCCAAATCGAGTAAGAAACGGAAAAAGTCAATCAAGAAGCCCCAAAAACATTATTTCCGCTCTTCCTATTTTTTGGCAAAAACCTGATATACAGTATTTATTAGAACTGTTCTAGAAATTATTTACATTTACTACGTTTAATAAAAACCGTTAGAGTAATTTTTCTAGAAAAGTTGACTAGACAAAAAGTCGTTGTTTGTCAGCTATACCCGTTTAAGATAAGCTAAAATCGAATTCTTACCTCTAGAAAATTACATAGAAATCCTTCACATAAAAAGGGTGTTTTTTTTTTAGGGGAAATGCAAGTGCGTCAACCATACTATCCATGACAAATTCTGACACTCATGAAAATTGATAAAAATATTAAATATGATATGGTTTCCAGGAATCAAAAGAGTTTATAAAAATAACTTGGTCCTACGGGGCAACGTGTTAGGGTAGCTACTGTCTGACAGCACAACCCGATGTGTGGTTCAGTTGAGTGAACTTGAATCTTATGTTCATTGTTGATGTCATATATTTTAGCTTTCTCAGACTATAGGGCAAATATTGGACAAACATTTTTAATCAAAAATAAAATTATGACAATGGATAAGAACATGATTTTCGACCATGACATCCATTGACCTGTGCGTCATGTACATGGAGCAATACCCTAAACGGTTTGACGGATCTCCTTCCAACTTGGCGTGAAGATTTTTTATGTGATTTAAAAAGAATTATTTTTAACTCATAGAAATAAGATTTTTCTCGAAAACGGCTCTAACGTTTGCTGACGAGCAAACAAAAAAGAAATACAAATTAACTGCACGACTGGATCGCACAGACTTGCTCTCGTAGCTAACAACTTTAACGTAGATAGAAATTGTCGTAAAAATAAAATGTTAAAAAAGTTTAAATATAAATTATTATGTAATATTTTAAAACTGTATTATTTCAGTAGCTAAAAATAACATTTTTAACAAAAAGAGCTAAAAGATTTCTGATAATAAATAAATTGGATGGCACAACGGCTCGTGAAGAACCAGGGCCTACTGACTTACAACTCGCACCATTCCTGTGTGCGCCTGTCGACGAATTGTTGGATACATACATATATATGAACTTTTGAAAACAAAAATCAAAATCATTAAAGCGTTTTTTTAATTAATGTTTTGTAAATATATAAAATTTTTGGAACATTTAAAAAAGGTCACGAAGAAGGAATAATTATTAAAAATAAAATCTGGTTCGCCAACATTTAGTATTTAATAAAATACAATTAAACACAAAAATAAAAAAAAAATCATTGAACCGTTTTCAATATATTAAATTTTCAAACAAAAATTTCAATATTTTATAAAAAGCATCGAACTATGTCTTAACATTTTACTTAAGTTAAAATCACCAAATGGCTATTTTTGACGTTTATAAATGTCAAAATGAGGGACGTTTGTGTTTTTTTTGCGGAACTTTCATTTATCGACGTATTCAGCCGAAGTTTATGAAGGAAACTGGTTTAGTTTGATACTAGTTAAAAAGTATTTAAAATTAAGAATATTTAAGTAAAGCTGATTTTAAATTAGAAAAATGTTAAGTAGTATCATACTAAAATCTTAACATTAAGTTGTTTAAGATTTTGCGGTCCGCGATATCGCTGCCAGACCGATCGATGCCATGATACAAATGATATGTCCACAAAATTTGAAGCAGAATAAAACACTTGGAGTAAATGTTCACTAGCCCTCGGACTATAAACGTGATTTTACTATTCCGCGATATTTTTAATAGGATATTTTAAGTCTCGACTTAACACCTATGTTGCATGGTTTAAAGGAATAGTTGGGGCTTAAGAATTTTGTTTATATTAATTGGGTTACAGAAGTTCATTTTGATGAACATCTGGAATATGATCTAAAAATTAAAAAAGCAAAAAATTCTAAAAAAAAAATCTACAATTTTTGTTTTTCAAAGTTCGAAATATAATTCACGCTTTCCACAAGTTAAATTAAATTATTTGTTATTATCATTTATCAACATGGGTAGTTTAAATTACAGAGGGAAAATTACAGACCTATTCAGAAATTATTTTCTTAATCTTGAAATTTTACCTTGTTGTACTATTACATGTCCCTACTTGTGCGTTATGTAAAAAATTAAAAAAAAGCAGATAACATTTCAAAAATATTGCTGGTTTGACCACTAGTTATGAGAATTATGATTTTTTTTATATAAATTGTTAAATACGTTCCGGAAAAAAAATGATAAGAAAAAGATTTTTCTTACTTCATCATATGTATCTTAAACACAAACAAACCATAACTCTATTTAAGTTCATTTATATACAAGTACATAGTACCTATACAAATAATGTAACCTTCATATACAAAAAAATAATACTTATCAGCTGGTATAACCAACCTACAAGATTACTTATATTTTTCATATGAAATAATATAAATATACTTATCCTACCCAGTAACTTATGTAGAAAATAGTAAAACTTGCAATTTATCTAGTTAAATTAATATACATAATACAAAAATTATATGAAAGTGATAAAGCGGAAGTTTACCAGTTCTGATAAAAATGTTGGTATTTATTGTATTTTTTTTTCTGACTTCCGTTTGTTTTCACGAAAGGAAAAAAGTATTTGTCAAAAGTCGACTTCATTTTTAAATAAGTACCTTTATGCATGAAGGCATGGCTTTAAATTCATTCAATACTATAGAATGAAATAAATCAAGAATGTAGATTAAATTAAAGAAGTAGAAGAAGTGAGTTTAAAATCATCAAACGTTATGCCAAGCTTGAAAAAGAAGTGTTTGTTTTCTTTTAATTAATTTGAGAGTTGGTGCTGAAAAGTGAAGAAAGACCATTATGTCAGAACTTGGTAAAAAACAGAAGACTTATTTCTTTGTTGGATATCATGAATGTGTATTCAATCGTATTATCAACTTTAAAGAAAACAAATTATTTCTTAAAGAAACAATTATTTTTTAATACAAACTGTATCGTCAACTGGGCGAAATCCGACCACAAAATGGTACCACCCAATTTTATTAAGGCTACTTATATATAGATTGATAGGATCATCGATTTTTTGTTCATTACTAACACAGTCAAATTGATGCTCGTTATGCTGAAGCACTTATTATCTTGTGAACATTATCTTTTATTAAAGCGAAGATGAACACAAAAGAAGAAAGGCAGAATAATAAAATGCAAAGCATCTTCAATGCTCTGATTTTTATAAGAGTCGGTAAACATCGACCAAAATATGAATGGCAGCATTTAAATGATGAGCCCATCTGTAAACATGCCCGGGCGCAACGCATGGAGTTGAGGTTACTTTATCTTTTATCTGTTAAATAGTAAATAATCACCCCTATTGCGATTATCAATCATGGATTGCTAGTTGATAAATATTGAAATTCAATATTAAACAAGACAAGTGCTAAAAGTTTTGGTAATTGAGAATGATGCAAGCCGTTCTTAATTACAATAACATTGGAAAAAATCGATGAATTGTTGATTAGATTTTGAATAAATTAGGTTACAAAATGCAAAATTTCAATATTTATCTACTATCAATCAGTAATTGACAATCGCAATAGGGACCAATATCTTGATTTTTTTGAATCCATATTCTGAACAATGCGTTAACATATTTGTACAGGATCAACCAAAACCATTCAAGTGGAACAAAATGGCAATATGTGACCTTTTTCAATATTTTTATCCATTTAACAATTTGTTGTTGTTTATGTATTTCTATACCTTCCCTTAACCCATACGTTCAAAAATATATTAAAATTCTAAGCTTAACTTTTTCCTTGGTAATGAAGCAAAATTTAAAAAAAATGTGGCTGAAAACGGCGTTTTACTCCATTTTCAGCCTCATTTTTTTTTAAATTTTGCTTCATTACCAAGGGTAAAGGTAAGCTTAAAATTTTAATATATTTCGACACTCTGATTTATTAAAACAGCGTCGTTTAAAAATGTTTATTTATTTGCAACACTAAACTTGCAAACCTGAAAATGCGAAAGTTGAATGGCAAATACCTCTATGTAGTTTCATAAACATTCCTTTGTTATGAACAACAAACCACAATAATAAATAATGTACTCACTAAGTTTGACTGATGACTTTCAACAAATCCAAGCTCAATCTCACAATAATAATAGGTATACTTACCTCTTCGGAAAGTAAAAGGTACACACAAAATGATACATACCTCCGTTTTATTATTTTTATTTTATCTATTTTTGCTTTAAGATGAAAGCAAAATCCAATAGAGAAATGGTAGATCAAAAAAACACAATAAAAACAAAACAATTCATTTAGGTCGCGCCATCTTATCTAGCTTTATTCTCCTTAAAGTGATATCATCCCATATATAGCATGTCTTCGACGTCAACAGTATTTACCTTGTTACCTGGCTTCAAAGATATTTGAAAAAAAAAAAAAAAAAAAAAATGAATAAATACAAAAAAAATAAAAGATTCTTTCATAGGATTTTTTATTTTTTTGCTGGCAAACTAAATATTTTAATCTTCCATTCCGGTTTCAATAAAACAAAAATAAAAAATAAATAAAACGACCTAAAGATATTTTTATAAAATATTATTCTTTACTCTCGCTTGTAGATTTTATATTTTTTTTTGTAGGTATCTTTTTATAAGGCAACAATTTATAGAAACTTTAATTTATGACTCACAAAATTTAGACAAAACAAAATATTTATCTCAATCCTAACCGCTGTTCAAATAATAAATAATAATGAAACAAAAAGAAAAAGAAAAAAATAGTAGAAACTTGGGACAAAAAATACAGCTTCCATCTGTAACCCACAGAGAGACAATCTGTGTGTTTTAAAAGAATTCTTTCAAGCTCTCGCTCTCTAAGCTTTTGGTCGAGTGAGGTATCTCATATCTTGTAAGTAAGCATTGTTGCCACTTGGAAGAAGTTGGTATAAATTATGAAAACCTCGGACACTTTTCTTAATTTAAAAATTCTGGTATGTATGGCATTCATATTTATATTTTGGTAGTTGGCCTGCAGTCGGACAAACCTTTTTAAATACAAAAAAATATCTGTCCATCAAATGAACTTCAAAGTCCATTCTCTTAACCTTTCAAACTCGAAAATAGTTCTTAAAATCGAATACCAATTTTCGATTTAACCCTATTTCACCTTATTATTGTTATTATTGTACTATTCGTACTAGAATGTTAGCTTATTAGGCTTGACCATTCCGTCAATTTCATTGAATTTTTCACCTAAAAATAGGATTGACGAAACTTTCTAAACTAAAAAAATTTCAATTTCCATTCTCTGAATCATTCAAACTGGAAAATAATTTTTGATTTTGCCCCATTTCACCCTATAAATAGGATTTTCAATAATACATGAAAAGGATTTACGTGAGCTGACAACATTTTCTAAATTAAAGTAATTATGTGTTCTTGAATGAACTTTTCTAAATTAAAGTAATTATGTGTTTTTGAATGAACTTCAAAGTCCATCCTCCGAACCTTTCAAACTGGAATCTAAATTTTTCACCCTAGAAATAGGATTTTTAAAAATATCTAACCTTTTATTGACTTTCGAAGTTAATCCTCTAAATATAACCTTTCAAACACCAAACCAATTTTTAAAATCGAATAGCTTCTCGTTCTTACCCCATTTGTTTACCCTACAAATAGCAATATTTTGAAAAATGTTCAGATTCATATTCCTCGGAGTTAATGTTTTGTTTTACCACATTTCACCCTACAAATAGCAACATTTTGAAATTTGCTTTAGGTTTTACCTGCATTATGTGCTCTCAATATAATCATTCAAATACGAAAATAATTCTAATTCCCTATTTTGGTCTTACCCCATTTCACACTATAAATTGTATTTTTTAACAACATCTATCATTTAAGTGAGTTTCAAAGCAAATCCTTTGTATATTTCCTTTAAAACATAAACAAATATTTTAAGAATCCCTTTGATCCCTTTTTTGTTTTAACACCATTTCAACTATCGATAGCTAAAATACTAAAAAAAATATTTATGTGGTAGTAAAAGTCCATCCTCAAAATATTACCATTCAAATCCGAAAAGAAATCTTGGGATCGGAGTTAGTTTTTATGTTCTTACCCCATTTAACCCCATAAAGAATCGAATTTTGAAAAATATTTCCCTCCTGTGCTACCTAAACCTGAAGTCTTTCCTCTCACTCAGTATAACAATTGATTCACAAAACTATTTTCAAAAACGAATTTCCTTATTTCACCCTATAAATGATAAATTTTGAAAATCTCTATCCCTACGGTGATTTCATAATCCCACCCTTTGTATGTAACTTTTTAAGCATAAAAAAGGATTTTTACAACCAAATATTTTGATACCACTTTTTGTTTTTACGCCATTTTACCCTTTTTAAAATTTAACAAATATGACAATTCGTTAAGTGATCTTAAAAGTCCATCCTCTTAATATTACCATTCAAACACAAACAAAATTCTTGAAGTTAGATGTCATACTTTTGTTTTTACCCCATATCTCCCTATAAATAGGTATTTTTGTGAAATTATTATCTATAACTTAAATTATACCTGAAGTTCACTCTGTAAATATTACCTTCAAATATGAAAATCACTTTTCAAATCAATTTTTTTTATGTTGCCCCATTTACCCTAAGAATTGGCTAATTTAACAAGTTATTTATTCTTTGGGTGGTCTTAAATGTAGGTACATCGTCTAAATATAACTTTTCAAACAACAATACAATTTTAAAATTGATTCTTATTTAAACAATTTTGTTTTACCCCACTTTACCCTATTATTATCTTAATTTTAAAAATAATTGTATATGAACACATCCCTTTAGTGATCATCAAAGTCCATCCTCTAATTTTAGCCATTCAAACGCAAACATTCTTGGAACCAGATATCATTTTTTTGTCTTTACTCCATTTCACCCTATAAATAAGTACGTTTTGAGTCTATTAGTTGATCCACAAAAACCATTGTACCCTGCAAACTAATTTATCCCTAAGGTCGTCCCCTAAATATAAGCTTTCAAAAACCTAAAGAATTTTTAATATCAGGCGTGTGGTTTCTGAGATTAGCTAGAACAAACAGGCAATGAAACAAACAAACAACAATTCAGCTTTATATAAGATAGAGATAGAGGAGATAACAAAATAAGATTTTATTTCAAATACAAAAATCCTTAAATGGCATGTAATTAAGCTTTAACTAGATTTTCAAAAAAGAAGCCACAGTGGTAACCGTGATCTTAAGGCAAAGTTTATTTTTCCATCACCAATCCTATTTCCATTCACAACAACAAGCTAGGTAGAGATAACTTCAACAATAACACCCTCTCTCCTTTGCCTCTGACACACATAACATTTAAGTCAGGTGATAAATGTACGTACATATATTTAAGACTCGCTAAACGTGTGGCAGAAGACTTGTTTAATTGTTGTATCTATCTATACCTTCTGGCGCAGCATCTAAAAGTATTTTTTACAAAGAATTTTCCACATCTAATAAAATATTTTGCCTTCGGACTGGTAAACTTAGGTAGGGGATATCCTACCTACCACTATTTTACCATTTACTTTTGGAATTTTGTTTTCTTTAAAGATTTTAAGTGACGTCAGCAAGTATCTTGTATCTTGTAAAGAGAACATGAGAGATATAAACTGGTGGAACCCGCCGACAAAAATTGCACCAAGAGAAGAAAGCTTTATTTCACCTCTTCTCGACTCGATCACAACCACACAAGCTACGTCGATTCAAACGTGGTTAATATCAGTCGTACAGGTGGGCTTCTCCAAGACAGGTGAACAATCGCTGCAAGTTGTGTGTATATTTATTTTTTTTTTTTTTTGCATCCGCTATAGAAAGCTTGAAAGAAAAAAATACCTACACAAGAAAAACAAAAACAACAACAAGAAAAAAGAAGTATCTACAAGTGGTTCTGTGAATTTTTGTGGGTTGCCACAACTTCAGTTGGCCAAGGTTGTTAAAATAGCATTCGACTTTTACCAGTAAATACCACGCGCTTAAAAAATTCAAATAAAAAAAAGAGAAGGTTTGGCCGGGCTACAAAAAAAAAATATTATAAAAAAAAAACAGAGGAAAGATTAAATTTTCCTGAGACGACGCGACGTGGTCTTGGTCACCACCCGGCCGCGCCACAGCCGCCGCCGAAGCAACTACATACGAGTAAGCTACACAAAATGATTTTTAATTGATTCTGTGGTCGCGTCAGTGAAAGTTCCACACAATCCATCCATCGCTCGCTCGAACAGTTCCATCAATCGTTTCGTTTCTCCTCCGGCAAATAATCGCTATTTTGTATTCCTCATCCGTAAATACAAGTGGCAAGGTGTCATATACGATATAAAAGAAGATACAAAGATACGGGTACCTACAAGTGCAATTACCGTCTGTGTTTTGGTGATTTATCCATTGAAAGTTAGTCTCAAAGTCTCACCCAAAAGATACAAAGTTTTACCAATAAAAAATACATAAAGTGTGAGAGAGCTCTACGAAGGCAAAACGAACAAGAAAAGCGTTGATCTTTTTTTTTTTCTTTCTTTTTCTTAGTAATTATCATTATTCAAAAAAAAAAAAACAACAAAGTTTTCCCTCGGCTACGTTGCATTGTTTTGCGCTGCTGCATCTGTATCTATTTATCTGCGCAACTTATATAATCTTAATGCGCACAGTCGCTAGTCATTAGAATCCAAAAAAATAAATAAAAGAAGCTAAAGAAGGCGTATAATGTAATTTTTTTTTCTAATACTTGAAGTATAGTACATACATACCCATCTATTGTCTTATGCAAGCCTTCTACTTAGTGTGCATTTCTCATGCTTCACACCTGATTTACACTCACGCTCGATAGTGCACAATAAACTAGTGTTATAAAAAACAAGCCTCTCCGTTATACGAGTGAAGTTCTGCGCAGTCGCAGCCGTTGCATCGTCAATTCAAGAAGAAGTAGAAGAAAACAGCAAAATCCAGAATGAAGCCGACCAGTGGGAAGCCGCTGGTGACAATTTGCACATACCAGGTATGTTTTGAGGTACTTTTTTGTACCTACTAACATTAAAACCGTAGCTGAGAAAATATTATTTTTAGAGGGTGATTTCAGAAGTGGGATTTTAAAATTGTTTTGCTTTTATTTAACTTAATGATGTTGTTTGAGATCAAATGTGGTTTAGTGGAAAGATTTTGATTATTAGCTCTTAGGAAAATAAGTGTTGAAGAATCTAGAAAAATAAAAATTTTAGCATTTTACTTGTTTTACATCTACATAGTTAAACGTGAGAAATAAAATAAAAAATGTAAACATGTTCTTCTTGCATTAATTATTATGCAGTATTTGGTATTTTGAAGTTGAGTTCATAGATTTTATGTGTTTTTAAGAAATGTGTGTTGTTATGCAAAGGACGCTTTCCTTACGGAAATATCAATTATAATAATGGTTTAGAAATACAATTTGGAAAAATGGAAAATGTGGTGTTTTTAATTGTCATTGTATATTTTCTAATAAAAATACAATTTATAAAACAGGTGTTCTGTTTTCTGTATTATGTAAGGGAAATCGGTGCCAGTGGACTTGTATTTGTACTTGTACTTTTATACAAAAACTTAATTTATCAAAAAAAAAAAAAAATTAAACCGGTCTCAAAAATAAAAATGAATTTTGTCAAATAACAGAAAAAGAGTTATCGAAAGAACATTTTCGTATGCCAATTAAAAATTTAATTAAAAAAATTATTTTATATAAAACAATCATTATGTTACTCATTTTTGAAATATCGAATTTTCAAACACATATTTTTGACCAACATAATATTTTTGTTTTGATATGAATGTTTTTATGTGTTTAAATTTTAATGGGCTAAGTTAAAAGATTAGAAAATTGAAAATAAAAAAAAAATTTTTATGATAGCTGCCGTTATTAGCTTATTTTTTGGTAAAAGTGTTTCCATTTCTGAGCTAAATCATGCTTATATTTTCACATACAAACATTTTCATCCAAATTCTTTGAGTCATTTTCGAGAACATTTGTACGATGGATTCAGGTATCATTATTTTTAGACCCAAGAGCTATGTATTTAGGAAACAAAAGTGGTAAATTGAAAAATCAAAAAAAAAAAAAAAAAAAAAATGCATTGAGTGCACGACAATTGGTCCTGCTTAAAAAATAAATTCAACGTTTGTAATAAAAATGCATAATTGTTACATATTTGGCTTCTAACTAAAAGTTCCCTCTAGTGGGATTTATGTCAGTTATTGATTGTTTATTCTTAAAAATGCAAGTGACATTTCGGATCTCTTATATAGAAATCCAAAAGGTCACGAAGAAAAGAAATACTATATTTTCCTTCTTAAAACATTTGGCTTACGCAAAGCAAAGGCTAAGAAAAATTATTTAAATAACCGTTACTTGTTGGCTATCTGTTGAGGACACTGCCAGTATAAGTCTTAATAGACCGAGAGCTGGTGAACATTTACTCAAAGTGTTTTATACCGCTTCAAATTGTGTGTCCTTATCGTTTGTATCAGTGAAAGCTACATGTCATCGATCTGGCAGCGGTATCGCGGCCCCAACACCACTAAAATGCACTTTCAAAGTGCAACAACAAAAATAATCCCTCTAAAAGAGCTTTATAGGTATGGCTCAAAATTTTCATCACTAAAGTCTTGTGCCTTTACTAAACAGAGTCCATCCGTCTGGCAGCAGTACCACAGACCAATGACCACAAAAATGTATTTTGAAATGATATTTTACTGGTGTTAGGTCCACTGTATCGCTGCCAGACCGATGGATTCTGGTTAGTATAGGCACAAGGCCTTAGTGATGAAAATTTGGAGCCGTATAAAACTCTTTTAGAGCGATCTTTGTTGTTGCACTTTGAAAGTGCATTTTAGTGGTGTTGGGGTCACGATATCGCTGCCAGACCGATGACATGTAGCTTGTACTGATACAAACGACATGGCCACAAAATTTGAAGCGGTATAAAACACTTTGAGTAAATGTTCACTAGCTTTCGGACTATAAGCTAAATCGATATTTAATTCTTATTCCTTGTTTTGCTTCATTAAGTTCGATAAGATTTTTTTTTGTTAACTAAACTGAGGATTTATCCTCTTTTTCAGTGTCTTAGATAAAAAACGAAACAAATCTTCTTACATGTTTATACAAGCGAAAATGTTGAAAATTTGTATTTAACAGAGAGAATTTTAGAAGTTATTAAAAAAAATAATTTGACCTAAAGCCGCTTCACTTAAGCTGCGATATAAAATCAACAATTTTTTCCAAAGTAAAAATCCTTAACTACACCTTTTTAACTCAAAAAACTCTGTGTTCGATTTAATAATTTGAGATATAGGGGCAAATATTTTCCATAGAAATCTGCATTGCAGATTTTTATACATAATTGAAAAACTCTTAAAATATATTATAAAAACTCTGAAAATATATTATGAAAACACTGGTTATACCCTATTCTTTACTTCTACTCATGTATTAGTTTGCTTTTTTTGTTAGTACCAGCCACAAATGCCGTGTCAAAGTTTGTCAATTAGCGACATTCAATGACAAATGAACACCTAGGGCCCAATTTGTTCATCTTACGATTAAGCTTTCCAGATTTGTATAAGCTTATAATACTTTTTAAAAACAATAGGAAAAACTAACAATAAAAAAAATATCGCGAAACCGCAAATCGCTTGAAAATAAAATATTTTAGTAAAAAGATATTTTTTTATTTGAATTTCTTAAAATTTATTTTGGTCGAACACAAACAGTTTCAGAAGATTTAATTTAATTTAAAGTTTTGCAGCAAATAAATACATAGATTGGATTTAAAAGGTTTTATAGAATCATTAATTATTAGTAAATATTTCGAATGCATGAGTTTACTTTTATCCTCATTCGAGTTTTATTAATAATTTTGGCGCAAAATTTTAGACGATTTAGTACGATGTTAAATCATTTTTGGTATGATACTAGGTTATAAATTGTGTTTTGCTAATTTTAAACGAGTTTAGCATCGTACTATCCCCTCACATTTTACTAAAGTTAAAAGCACCAACTGGCTATTTTATCTTTTTAGTATCGTACTAAATCCATATGAGAAAACCCCAATGTTCCAGGTTCGAGTCCTTCTGGTTCCCAAATTTTTTTTTTTGTTGTAAATAATGAGGTTAAAATGATAAAAATATAAATATCGTATACTTATTTCAAGCTCATGATGGGTTTCCATCAACACATAATTAATTTACAACGCATAAAAACAATAATTGTGTTCATCAAATTCAAACCCTACAAATGCAGTGTACTAGTTCGCAAAAGGTTTACAATTTTGGAATAGATAGTTAATTGCTAAATACTTAGGAAATTGTTAACTGGTAGCATGTAAAGCCCCTAACAAGAGGTTGTTTAAAATTTTGCGCCTTTGTTTCTAAAATAACGAGAAAAGAAATTTTACACTGCAAACTTTAAAAATAAGTGCGCCCTATAGCGCAATCTCGCAAAGCCTGCTATCAACTTTTATCAAAATATCCAATTTGTTTATTTTACCTAAATGTAAACATATCGCAAGTAAAACTCTTGCACCCAGAAAATAAAAGCATAATATTTTAAAACATTTAATTTTGGAGTCAAATTTGTCATTTGTTAGCGACTTATAAAATTCTATTTACATGTTTTGCTCATACAATTCTAAGGGAAAAATTAAATTATATTCAGTTACCTCTATACGTTAAAATCTGTAGACCCACATCAAACCTACTTTTCTGGTGTTAAAAATTTTGAACAAGTTAATTTGAAATTGACCCCCCTTAATTAACGTGTGTTATTTGATTTTTGTATTGAATTAAAAATTAAAGTACAGCTGTTCTTCTGTTCTTCTGTTCTTCTGTTTTTTTGTTTTTTTTTTGTTTAAATGAATACATCTGATGACAGAGCGTTAAAAGAAATATAAACCAGGGCACCATTAATTATAAATCTCTGGGGCTCATTAAAGCTGGCCCTTATAGATATTATTTAATTTTAACAATGAAAACCGTAACTGCCTTATGTGCATATTAATTGAAACAAACAAAAAATAATATTTAAAAATATCAGATCGGTGGCTACTCATGCATCCTTCACTATTTTCCTAACGCTAACACTGTGATTAATAATTTTAAATGTAGTCAAACCCCACTGAGTGTAGGTACATGCATTACAAACAAAAAAATAGACAAATAAAAAAGTACGTATACGCCCTGTTGTACCATTAGTTTTTAAACGATTTCTGTGTTTAAAAGGATATAAGGTACCTACCATTAGGAAATCTTAGGCCTAATTAACATTTTTTTTTTTTATATTCCGCGCGCACAAAAGGGGTTATGAACACCCTTAAAATGTTTTTAGCACAACAAGAGCGATTAGGTAAGTAGTAGAGGATTTAAAAGGAGAAACCGATGCACATTGGTTTTGAATGTTTGCACATTGAAATAAGAAGGGAAAGTCGGGCCGGCTAAAGCATTCCACATTCGTGTGGTGCGACTGAAGAAAGAATCTCTGTATTTTACAGTACGTCCAAAGTTGGGCTCAAGGGTAAACTGATGGGCATTCCTAGAAGCGCGAGTATTACGGTTGAATTGTTTAAGGGGAGGAATGCAGCTGGCTATTTCACAAGAACACTCACTATAAAAATAGCGGTAAAATATAGAAAGACATGGAACATTACGGCGGTGTTCGAGAGTTGTAGTCGTTTCTGTTATAGATCTTTCTCCTTTCATTCTTAAAGCTTTCTTTTGTATTCGGTCCAATAAACTTAAGTGAGTTTTTGGAGATTACACCGCATGTTTTTTAGATGTAAACATCCGAACAAATGAGCAGTGGCGCATATATTTACATAGAACTGTTCACACGATGATTTTTCTGCAAAAAAAAACGAAAAGTTCGGATGTGTACAGCTTAAAAACGTGCGCTATAATCTCGTGTGAACCAGGCTTTACTCATCACTCTCTCGATTCCTCTAAAAAAGTACATAGCTATGTACATTTGTTTCAGAATTTCAAAACATAAGTCTATATGTCTCCCCATAAAATAATGATGTACAACTTTCAAAAACTACCTGTAACAGATGGATTGTAGCATCAATACAGAAGTGATAATTGCTAATATAAGGTGATGTGGTTTCATAGTTCTAAGTTTTAAAAAATCGATGCCAAACAAATTACAAACACAATTTAAAGGTAGATACCATCAGAAGAGACCATCACATCATATCAATTGTTAACTTGAAAGTGTTAATGTCTTCACTTTTCACTTAATTTTAAGAAATAAATACATCAAATTGAGGAAATTGATGATCATATCCAATTCTGATATCATTTACATTGCACGAGGCTGTTAGGTTAAAGGTTAGGTTAAAGTGGCTGTCAGGAAAACGGCTGACACACTTAGACCATAATTAGGTCCGTTGTGATACCACATGATAGAAATGAGGAGATTATCCTCATTACGAAAACCATTCGGAGCTTTTTATGAAGCGAGAGAGACAGTGTATGTCTGTATTAGCCAGATCGCTTGGATCATTGAAAAAGTAGTCCCCCAGATGGAGTCTGCGCCTCTGTGAAAGAGCAGGACATGGGCAGAGGAGGTGAGGAATTGTTTCCTCCTCCTCTTCGTCCATGCAACTTCTACAGAAGTCATTTGAGAAAACGCCAAGTCTTGTGGCGTGTTTTCCTATAAGGCAGTGTCCTGTTATGACACCTATTACGGAGCTAATTTGTGATCTGCTAGGTGATAGCAAACTTTTAGAGCGCCTAGGGTCTAGCGATGGCCAGATTTCTTTTGTGGCCAGACATGTTGTAAGGTTTGTCCATCTAGAGTTTGCTTTCCTTGCAGAGTTTTGTTTTAGCACAAGTTTACACGTAGCGATCGGTATACCTGTGTTCCACCTGTTAGGCAAAACGGGCATTAGAGTTCCATTTCCGGCAAGTTCATCGGCTTTACAATTTCCCGGAATATCTCTATGGCCCGGCACCGAAAGAAGGTGAATATTAAACTGTTCCGTCATCTCTTCAAGAGACGATCGACAGTTTTGGGCCGTAACGGAGTTGGTAGAGACAGAGTTGAGAGATTTAAGTGCTGCTTGACTATCTGAGAAGATGCGTATATCCGATGTTGATATCACGTTTTCTCTCAGCCAAGACAGAGCTTCTTTAATTGCCAGGATTTCCGCTTGGAATACGCTACAGTGGTTAGGGAGCCGGAAGGAGAGACTTAAATTAAGTCTGTCTGAGTACACTCCGCCACCCACTCCTTCCTCAGTTTTCGACCCATCAGTATAAAAATGAACTGAATCACCTTTGAGAGGGTCCCCAACGTCCCAAGATTCTCTTGAGGGTATCGTGACCTGGAAACTTTTGTCGAAATTTAGTTTGCATGTGGTGTAGTCGGAATGACAAGGAATAGATTCATAGAAGTATAGTATTTTAGTATGACCGATAGAGTTGTTGGTCCATTGAGAAATGGCTTTAAGGCGGACGGCTGTGTCCGCAGCCATTTGCTTGCCATATATATCGAGGGGTGTGAGGCTGAGGAGTATGTCTAGTGCAGCTGATGGTGTCGAGCGGAGAGCTCCACTTATGCACATACTTGCTGATCTCTGGACCTTGCTCAGCTGGTCACAGTACTTAACTTTATCTAGAGCAGTCCACCAAATTGTTACCCCATAAGTGAGAATCGGTCTTACGACCGCAATGTAGAGCCAGTGAGTTATGGCAGGGGATAGACCCCATTTAGTTCCTATAGCTTTTTTACAGGAGAATAAAGCAACAGTGGCTTTTTTAATTCTCTCTTGAATATTAGGTTTCCAACTTAGTTTTTTATCCAGTATGAGACCTAAATATTTGGCTTCATCTGAAAAGGAAAGTGGAACACCATTAATTGTTGGAGGATTTATCTGTTTTGCGGGGGTTTACACCTAGCTCACAACGTTCTGCACATTTTATTAGCTTGTTAAGAGCGGTTTGAAGAAGTTCTGTAAGAACCTGGGAGTGTTTCCCTGATATAGCTATTGCAACATCATCGGCATACGCAATCACTTTGAATCCTTCACCCTCCAGGACAGTCAGTAAGTCATTTATGACCAAGTTCCATAGAAGTGGTGAAAGGACCCCACCTTGTTTTATAATAAAAGTTTTATAATAATCCGTGGAGTCAGTTTTGAGAAGTTTTAAAGAAAACGAAAATAAATTGTTGAACGATATAATACAAATTAAATTAATTTTTTTCCTCTGCGGAATGACATACAAATGCTATGTGCACATGTTTAAGTTCTAGCTTAATGAACAGTGAACGAACATACACATTACGTACCCAGGGTAATCAGGACAAAAGCCGTTTTTTGTTTTACCTCGCCGTAATTTATGATTTGATTAAAATCTCGACTTTTTGGTTACGAAACCAATACTTGTCTTATAAAGAGCAAACAACAATGTTCAGTGGGGACCAATTTCGATTTCCCCTCCTCCCACCAAAACCATCTACGGCCTTGACTAGCATTGATATTTAAAAATTCATGTGTAACAAATTCTCAATTGTATTACAAGTGAAGAACTATCTAGAAGCTACTTACCTATACACAAGAATAATCTCTTTCCACATTGAACGCAACAACAACGAACAAAAAAACTTATAATATTTTGCAATTTTTTGAAGTTTAAAACTATCAAACAGATGTGGGAAAAATCGTTGCATGTGCGACTCATTTTTGTTCACTGCTGATGATGTTTATCTCTATTGAAGACGCGAGAGAGTTTGGAAATATGTAAGTAATTTTATTTCTGTTGCATGCTGTTCATGTGACTAGACTACGTGAAGTTGGAATAAGTTATTGCGTTTAATTGACTTGTTTTTTTTATTTTTGTTGTTGCATTATGATTGACAGTGAAGTAATTGCCTAGCGTGGGAGAAGATAGTGTATATATGTACATACCTACTTTATATGATAAAATGATTACAATTCAACCTTTAAGGTAGACACAATCTAGGGCTGACTAATTGTTTTATCTAAAGATGCTGTTTTTTTGAAAGGTAAATTTAGTTAAAAATATTTAAATTAAAAGTGTAAAATAATAAGAAAATTTACAAAATTGAATAAATTGTTTGGAAGTAACGTTGTTTCTTTCTTAAGGTTTGATTATAAATGAGTCATTAAAAATATTATTTATATGATGCAAGCTATATGTATGCCTTATCAGATAAACAAGTTGTTATCAAATTCATTAATTTTTCTTATCACATTTTTATTTTATCATTTATATTGAATATTCTTGGAAGCTTAAAAGTTGACGTAATTAAGTTTAAACGTGTGCTAGGCAGGCAGCTAACTGTAATAAAATATTAACATTGCCCAAAATGGATATGAAAAAAAGTAAACGTTTTCTGGACACACTTTTGTGCACAATATGTACTTCCACAACTGTTGAACTGTGTTTGAAACTGTACCGAGTATGTTCTTAAACAAAATAATTCCACATTGTTAGTACCTTCCTTACTTACCATTGTTACAGGAAAAAAAAAAAAAAAATGTATCCAGACGTATACATCATTCACGCAGTTATTTGTTTGAAATTTTGTAATCTTGAGTTGTATTGTTATTTTGATGAAAATTAAGCAAATTTCATAGGAGACCGATAAGGAATAATAAACAGAATAATTATTTACAGTTCAATGCCAAATTTTATCTTTACCTATGACAAACCTTAATTATCGTAATTCGTAAACAAAAAAAAAAAAACAAATTTTGATTTGGCTTGATGAAATTTCTGAATTTAATACTTTTAGACCTCAACTTCACAATGCGTTTCGGTTTGACAGTAGGCTTTGTCAGTTAGATGCTGTTTTTATTTTCCATGACAGAAAAATTTCCGTTTTGTTGACAAGTGATTATTACTCGAAGTTAGTTTTGCGAATTTATAAAAAGAATGCAAACAAAAAAAAAAATACGTTTACGCCGCCGTAGTATACCACGTTTTACTTGTGGTTCTTTGTAAATCTGTAAAGGGATTTCCAATAAGAGGTGTTATTTTGAATAGACCGTTATTTCGGTAGCTGCCACTTTTGAAGCTGTAACTTTTTGACATTAGGCAAGTAGAAACTACGCCATTAATACATACAAATGGAACGATACACGCTTCAACAACGCATTGAAATTATTAAAATTCACTATAAAAAATGCATGAAAATAATCCGGAATTTCATCGAAAAATCATCTTGACTGATGAGGCTACGTCAACAAGCAAAATGCTCGCAAAACTCAAGATTTATTGATGAAAAGGGTAATTGGACCTTAGTTTTCCGAAAATGAGGCTGGAGCAAAAGCTACAGTAAATACACTGCACTATTGAGAAATGATTAATGATTTTGTATGGCCGGAATTGGATGGTATTGATCTGCACAACGTTTACTTTCAACAAGACGGCGCTACGTGCCACAGAAGCAACGAAACCATCATCCTTTACGGGCAAATTTTCCGGACCGTGTTATCTCTCGAAGAGGTGATCACAATTGGCCACCGAGACCTTGCGACTTCTTCCTTTAAGGCCACGTGAAATATAAGGTCTACGCCAACAGCCCAGCTTCTATTCAAGACCTCAAAGATGGAATTCGTGACGCTATTGAGGGCATTTAGCAGCAACTTTGCAATTTGGATATTGTTGTGTAAGATTAGCCGTAGCGGCCATTTGCCTGATATTGTTTTCCATTATTAATGGCATACTTTCCTCTTTACATTGAAATAAACATCCGATCATTTATCTTAAAAAATGCCATTTTTATAAGAATATCAAAATAACACTTCTTATTGGAAAACCCCATACATAAGAGCGTGTCAAATTGAACTAAGTTAGTTGCTTTGATAATGATTGTGGTTAAAAAAAAAATTATTTACAAAATGTGCTCAACATTTAAAGGTTTATTGTTTTTTCCATACAAATTGTATGGGAAACATTTTCAAAGTGCAGTACTTCCTAACCATTTTCTCCAACCAAAAAGAATTGGAATTAATCGTTTTAAAAAACGATGTTCTGGGAAGGGCGACATGCTAATTTTGCTAGGGGGAATACGCCAAACTTAATTTGTATGCTTCAAACTTTGAAGATCAAATAAATTCAGAGTTCAGGTTGTTGTAAACACTTTTTGTGATGTCAAGATCTAGTTTACCTGAATGTACTTTTTTTTTTAAGTACAAATTGCCAATGAGACGTAATAGGAAAAACGACAACATTAAATGAGGAAAAACTCCATTTCTTTATTTTCCAACTAACTTTTTTTTTGACAAATAAAAAAACACCCTTAACTTTCATCAAACAAATTATATTATATTCTGTCCAGTTTTTTATTTAGCTATAACCTGTGAATATCATATGTTAAAAGCTTTTGTAATTGAGTCTAATTGCATGCCAAACATATTCATCACGAATAACAAAATGGCCTACATTTATAACCAAATGACGATGAGATTTAGCTTTCTCCTTTAACATAAAGTCATCATTTAAGATGCAGTTCGTCATTTATTTCGATGATTGATTTGAAATAAAATGTTTGACTTTAAGGGTTCTCCCAAACCAACGCGAAACATTCGCTCTGCAGGGCGAATCATTCACAATGACAACAAAAATGTCAAATGAACAATGCTAAATAACAACAAAAACCATCGGCGAATTTTCCGCGCGGCGTTCGCGTTGGTTTGGGAGAGCCTTAAAATAGAACAAAATTGTAGCCCTACAAACAATTCAAGACAGCTTAAATTTGTAAAACTTTTAGTTTTGTTTATATCATTATTATTTGCTTTCATTTGCACCTTTTGTACCCACATATAATGACACTCAAAGTCAGGTGAGATAATTATTTTGTCAGTCATTTTATTAGTCACGTTTTAAATATAAAATGCGATTTATGGATGATGGAATTTTTCATTAAATTGCTTACAAATTCCTCCTCCCTCATATCTACTCAAAGAAACATTTTATTTTTTTGAAAACATTAAAATAATTCCATGTAGCAGTATACTCTATTCAAAATAATGATTAAACGTTAAAGTCAAATACTGCATAAGCTTGATAAATAACAGCCAACGATTTCTAAACGTGTTATTACTGAGTGTTTACCTCTTAAGTGAGCTCCGATGAACTGCAAAAGTGATGTCATTTTCAATGTTTGTCGAAAGATACTTTCAAAAGAAACAAGCATTCGCAAATCAAGGGTTTGATAATTACTACTCTAACATGTTAAGTAAATTTAAAAATTAAAAAACACATACTGTTTCCAGTTGACGACCTTGAACTTTCAAATGCATTATTGTTGCTGATGATGATAAATTATTTATTTTATATTTGCTGAGCTGTTAAAAAATGGCTGATATCAAAATTATTTTGATTGATTTGAAAAGGAGTGGTAGTTAAAACAACTTAGAAACTACTAAGTGATGTTCAATGGAATTGTTCGCCAAAAAAGTCCCATAGTAAGAAAAAAACACTTTAAACATTTTGTTGTTACAATAACCGCATAGGTTGTTTTATGTGTAATTGTAAAACAAGTAATGTTTATTACTAGGTAATAATAATTAAGTACAAAATAGAACAACATCTCACGTGCTCAGAAAGAAGTCACATGTTTTATGAGATTAATTAGTCTAGACACATCGAAATAAAAATTTAAGAAGAACAAAAGTAGTTCTTATTTGTGCTGATCTAGAGTTTATTTTTGTTTCTTTTTATGCTTCCAGTTTTATATTTGGGATTTTTTCTGTTTTGTTTTGTTTTTTTTTTATTGCTTATTAATTTTATGATTGTTTTGAGACCTGAGAAAAACAGTTAAACATTAAGTCGCAATACAAAATATTGTGAACCTCCGGACCAGGGCCCATCTTATCGAGATTTATCGAAATAAGTACCTACATCCTTGCTGTCAATAGGACCGTAGCCAGGATTTTGTTTCGGGAGGAGCTGACTTCGGCTCCTAACCTTTAGCACATATGGGATATTCGCAAAAAAAGTATACCATCTAAAAGGTCAGTAAGTGGTCAAAAAGGGTCAACTTGTTTCAGAAATTGGTCAGCCATAAAAAATTTTTAATCAAGGGTTACATTTTTTCAGGGTCACCAACTATTTTTGGCACCTCATTATATTCGCAAAAAAAATATACCGTTCGAAAGGCCACCGACTCGTGATAAAAGATCAGCTAGTTTCAGTAATTGGTCAGCCATAGATTTTTTAATATTTTTTTTAAAAATTTTCAAGGTCAAAACTATTTCTAGCACCTCATTTATGGGATATTCGAAAAAATTAAGACCGTCTGAAAGGTTACTTAGACCTCATAAAAGGTCAACCAATTTCAGTAATTGGTCAGCCATAGTTTTTGTTTAATTGAATTTTAAAAATGTATTTTTTCATGGTCTTTTAAGACTTTTAGCACCTCATTTGTGGGATATTCGCACAAGAAGTATACCATTTGAAAGGCCAACGACTTGTGATAAAAGGTCAGCTAATTTCAGTTATTGGTCAGCCATAGGTTATTTTATATAAATGTTTGAAGTTTTTTGTTTTTCAAGGCCTTAGAAGACTTTTAGCACCAGTATTTTCAATTTCAATAATTTTCACACACGTTGCCTTCCTAAATGTGCTGTATTTAAACTCTTATTACCTTTTTTTGTAAAAATCGTTTTGGGGGGGGGGGGGCTTCAGCCACTCAAGCACCCCCTCCTCAAAATAAATGCCTGGCTGTCAAGCAATATCTCCACTGTACACTTGTCACTCACCACAATAACACGTTGTGAAAAATAGGTGCGAATTATTTCAAGGAAAAGCTGTTCAAAAATTTGGTCCTAAGACAGCAAATCATCCTTACCTAATCATTTAAAAATATGTCTTTAATTAATTTTGTTTATATTATCTCGACACTGAAAAAAAAATTTGTCTTTTACTAAACGAGAATTTATGTCCAATTCCTGGTTCTATCACAACACAGATCGATTGAACTTCGTTGCTTCCTACTCAATAAAAAATTTTTCAATTAAAATACAATTTCAAATGATAACAATAATTTTCTTAAAAATTGATTTCACAATAAACGTACTTAAAAGGAAATTGATCTTTTCTGTTTACTTGTACCTAAAGATAATGCCAGAATAACATTAAAAACAAAAAGATAATGCCAGAATGGCGGTAAATATTTTGTTTGTTGATTTTGTGGAACAGAAACATTTCTTGCAGTTAATTGCTTTGAATTTTTTCCATTTATATCAACCTTAATTATTGTTGTTGTGAAGCAATTTTTTGTTTTCAAAGATAAATGTTTGCAATGAAGCACGTTCAAAATACAAAAATAGTAATAAATTTAATGAGACTCTTATCTATGCATTTTATCATTTTGCAACGTGCTTAAGTATACAAAAAAGAGTTGCGTCATTTTGTAGTGACCTTTTATTTATAGGATTTTTTTTAGGGAAATAAAAAAGATTGAGATAAGATATTTAAGATTTGTGTGAACAAAAATTCATTGCGGCAAGTGCAGTGACAAAAGAGCAATTTATCATTGACAAAGAAAATTAAACACAAATTAGAACCGTTTTTAATTAACTGCAATAACCATTAAAAGTTTATGATATTGAGATGATAATATATAAAATTTAATGAGGATCATCCAAGGTTGTCTTTAAAGGACTGACGCTATAACTTATTTTCAAAGTCTAAATAATTAATTTGACTACCTTTAAAGCTTTGTGGGTGCATGAGAAGATTTAGCTTTTTTAGCAATCGTTATAAAACAATTAGAAAAATAGTTAAATTAAAAGAAATTTAAATAAAACTGAGGTCTAGAACTAACTTTACTGTTTAAACCAAGTTTCAAGTTTAAACCAAGAATAATCAAGAATACACGGTTTCTTATATTTTTCAATAAAACCAAAAGAAATTGTCATATCTATGTCAATAAGAATTTGCCTGTATATTAAATTGTTTCCACTTACTTCGATTGTATCAAATTTTTGAACAAAAATACTTATCCCAATCCCTTTATCCTATGTCTTTTTTTTTTACAAAATCTGACCTCATTTCGTTTTGTTGCTGCTAACACAAGTCCTATGTCAATAAAAACAAAAAATTAAGTGTCCAAATCGTTCAAATTTCTCGCCACACCTTATTATTGCTAAAAATAAATTCAATACTTTTTCAAACAATTCATGTTAGACGAACATAAAATAAATTAGGTAATTGAAAAGATTTATGAATGGACTGTACAAACGTGAAATTTAAATCCCACTTTTGACCTTCACAATAACACTTTTTTGTTGTTCATCAATAAATCAACAAACCATTAAAAGAAACTATTGTTAAGATATTTAAATAAATCAATCAAACTATTTCCTTACAATTTCTATGAGTTTGCTGATAAATTAAACTTTTGATCTTTTATAATTATTGAATGTGTTTACCTACATATTCGATTTGTTCAGATATTTAAAAATAAAATGAAGAAATTGTTCTTTTGTGTTTGTAGAAAAAACAATTACATAATTTAAAATTTGTTACTCTTATAGCTCTTAAGTTGGGGTTAGTCATAAGTTACTTCAATATTGCAATTATTTTTACTTTATATACCCTCTATAAAGAAATGGCTATTTGTACACTCGTTTTACTATTTAACCTCGAGATATTAATTAAAAATTAATTAAACAAGCAATAAAATAAGTATGTATGTGTTTGTACGAGTGCAATAGATTTCTTAGAATGAGAGAATTTTGTGGTTTTTGAGTCAGGCAGCGCATCATAGGCAATTATTTTTGTTTTATATGTTAAGCCTAGTACTCACCTGCAGTGAAACGAAAAATAAATACATTTTACAATCTTCTCCTGGTCATACATTTGAGTAGCAAAGAAAAAATATCATGCATCCTGGAGAAGATTAACATTTGACAATCATTGGTTTAAAATACATAGAAGCTTTGGTTTGAATAGTTTAATATTTCAAGCTGACGATTTTGTATGAAGTTGCAAAAATTGGCGTATGCAACGCCCTCTGAATGTAAAATCTCCAATTTTAAAACTTTACCTTTGCCTGTGCCTTAAGCCCTACCGTTCTATTAAATTTCATCATTCAACGACAATTAGAAGTGCTCCAAATAATTTATATCAATTCTAGGAAAATGGGCGGGTACCATCACGCTATCTGAATAGAAAATCTTAAACGTTTGATTTTTTCTTTTGTATACACCACAAGGCCTAGCCTTGTGCGGAAAACCAAGATTCTACGATGGCGATGTCGGGAATTGCCCCATAATTTTGATTATCTGTCAGTGACTGAGTGAGTGAGTAATTCAGTCAGTCAGTCAGTTATGGTTTTTGCGATTCTTGCAGTCTTATATCTCGGGAACCACTAATGCTAAAAATTGTAATTTGGTCAGTTGCCTAAACCTTAGCAAATGCTACGAGTTTGAAGTTTCTGACTTAATTTGTACCGAAGTTAGAGGGGGGTTGAAAATAGCCTGAGTTTGCTCAGTAAAAAGGGTGTAGTGCCAGAACTTGGCTGGGCACTACTGTGTCCTTTGAAATAGCATGGTAAGAGTGTTGCCATTTTTTTTTTAATAGAATTGCCCCTTCAATTAACACGGGGAAAAATACAACCTCGTCCAATATTATCCTGTCGCTACTAAACATACATACACGTTTAATATGTTGATGCATCTTATCCCAAACAGTCTGTCTAAGAGTTTTACTTATTCTTATTGATTGTGAATATCAACTGTCCCAAATTTATTCTGTCATGAAACACTTTACGTACGCCATCCTTAATTAAAAAAAAAGCGCGCGTGTAACTCAGTACAGTAGTGGCAGAAGTGAAACTTCTTTGGCGATCTCAAAATCTCGATATGTATAGGGATATTTAGCTTATACGCGTAAGACGCAGCTAAGTGTTCTATATCAAAATGATCGATGGGTTGGGGTTGTAAACTTGAAAATTAAATAATAATGGTGAAAATTTAAATTAAAAAAAGGTGAAAATTTAAAAGTTATAAATCAGTTTATTTGAGTAGGTTTTCCGACTATTTCCAAAAATTCCTACACTCAAAATCTCTGCAAAATAAAAGATTTGTATATGACAACTTTAATTTAGTTTTATTTATTCTGCAACCATATATAATTCAAATTTTTAGCGGACTCTTTTGATCTTATTGTAGTAGTAGCCCGTAGCGTAATGGTTAGTGCGTTCGACTGTCACGCTGGAGGTCTGGGATCGCTTCCCAGCCTCGTCCACCTAAAAACTAAAAAGTTTTTTTCAGGGCTACTGCCTCTTGCGAGGAATTGACAAATCCTCCAAGAGTATCACTTGTCACGAATAAGTGCTTCTCGTCTAGCCGTTCGGATTCGGCATAAAATTGTAGGTCCCTTCCATTCCTGTCGAAAGGCGCACACAGGAATGGTTGCGAGTTGTTAGTCACTAGGCCCTGGTTCTTCATGAGCCGTTGTGCCACCCGATTTATTTATTTTTTTTCCTGATTTAATTCAAGTTTTTGAAATCAGCCTATTTTGAGATAAAATATTTAAAATATTTTACATCTCCATACCAGTAGGAGATAGATACAAATCTTAAACTAGTAAGATTCTTAGAATTTCATAATCTATTCACCAAAAAAAATTCAAAAGTCTAGCATTCTAATTAAAGGAATTAGAAAAAAGACATAGAAGGACATTTTCCCTTTTATCTGCTACAATAATATAGATTATCAAAAAATCCAAACTTATTGCACTATTAAATATATTAGCCTATCAATACAAATTTTTATTTTTACCCTATCTCCCACCACTCAGCTAATCAACGATCTCAGCGTTGCACATATGGCGTTGCATTTTTTCGTTCCACAAAAATTCAACCTTGAAATTTCACTCTCAACGCGCCCAAAGAAGTTTCACTTCAAAAATTGTTCAATTGGTTTCAATTTTATTAAATTCAAATGACCTCTTAAATCAACCTGAATATTTGTGGACTGTGGCGTATACTTGTTCTTTTTTTTTTTTGCAAAAATATCATTAAATAAAAAAAATAATGAATTCTCGTAAAGCTCATGTTTTTTAAACATTCATAAATATTCTTTAAATTTTCGTTTGAAATAAATGACAAATAGCACAAGAAACCATTAATACTCATAACAAAAGTATTCTCTGTCAAAAATTATTTATGGCATTTCTACATTTACATTTACTTGACAATCTTGTGATTGCAATGAAATTAAATGTGACTAATGAGTTCTTTGTAACTTACCCACAAAACGAGAGGTATTTTTTTTACAGAAAAGTATGAAATTAACCTTGATGTATCCAGTAAATTTAAATAAATAATTTGCAATGATAAAAAAATAAATTTAATGAAATAACAAATTTATCATTGATCATAATAAATCTTTAGTAAATTGCCAAGCAACAAATACATAGAACACAATTTTCAATCAGCTACCCAAGTTAAACCTGTTGGCCATCATTTGAGGTTTTCCATATGAATGGGCTTTCAAATGCCAAATTAACTCAAATAATATGGAAACTGAAATCACAAATTATTATATTTATTCATAACGTCAATTTATAACAATTGTTATTATAAACATAAAGTGCGAAACTAAATTAAATGTAATTGTTGTATGTCTAAACAACTCATTTTGTGTTATGGGTTACAATTTAAGAATTTGATAAGCAATATTCAGTCAATATAATATTATTAAACAATCCTTAATTTATGGCTTACTCGTTGGTACATTATACAATCCTATTAAATGCCGATTTTAAGTTAAGATCACTTTTTGATGCAGTTTTATTCAGTACATTAAAACAATAGCACCTGTGTCACAGAGCTCTATAATTACAAATAAATCGGATTTCTACGTGTAAAAATACTTCATTCTACACTTTTTTTTTTGCAGGTGTCTACTATCAGTGTCTATAAATAATTTTATTAGAACGTTTTATAACTTTTTGATGAGATGAACTCTGTCTGTCTGTTTGTTACATAAAATTTCACAAAGTTTTATCTTGACGCCATTATCTAAAAGGCACACAATTAGGGGATAACTAAAGTGATAGGATATAAGACAATGTTCACACTGGCCTCGTAGTAGCCCGTAGCGTAATGGTTAGTGCGTTCGACTGTCACGCTAGAGGTCTGTGTTCACTTCCCAGCCTTGCCCACCTAAAAAGGCATCCGGCCTTAAAAGAGGAATTGACAAATCCTCCAAGAGTATAACTTCTCATGAATAAATAGTTCTCGTCTAGCCGTTAGGATTCGGCATAAAATTGAAGGTCCCTTCCATTTCTGTTGAAAGGGGCACACAGCAATGGTTGCTTTTTGTTAGTCAGTAGGCCCTGGTTCTTCACGAGCCGTTGCGCCACCGAATTTATTTTATTTATTCACACTTATTCACTTATTTCACTTTTTTGAACTCATTTTGACGTTATTGTATTAATCACATCTCACTTCAACCTAAAAGAGTGAGACCGAGATAGACATGTGAGGCAGGAATTTTAATTTTTTTGAACATTTCTTGCCTCCATCAGGTATAAAAAAAAGGTGTGAAAATAAGTCGACAAATTGATGCCAATTTGTCTTACAATTTTGCATCTTAAAAAATGGCGGTAGGTGTCACTTTTGTAGACGCAGTTGACAGTAGCCAGCCCGTAGCGTAATGGTTAGTGCGTTCGACTGTCACGCTGGAGGTCCCAGCCTCGTCCACCTAAAAACTAAAAAGTTTTTTTCAGGGCTACTGCCTCTTGCGAGGAATTGACAAATCCTCCAAGAGTATAACTTGTCACGAATAAGTGCTTCTCGTCTAGCCGTTCGGATTCGGCATAAAATTGTAGGTCCCTTCCATTCCTGTCGACAGGCGCACACAGGAATGGTTGCGAGTTGTTAGTCACTAGGCCCTGGTTCTTCAAGAGCTGTTGTGCCACCCAATTTAATTTATTTATTATAGTTGGGTAACTGACATCTGTGGTTTTTGTATAAACTTGATTTCAAACTGACTTGCAGATGAGAGCAAGACTTTAAATTTTCAAAGTTGCTCAGAACTGGAAGACAAAACATAGTTCAAAGTGATCGCATTATTTTATTATACATGAAACATGACTATAAAAAGCAAAAAATAATAATGAATAAAATTGTAAAAAAAAACAAATAACAAAACATATTTTATAATGGAACTTAATCGTATAAAATAATATCTTCTAGCTGCTTACATATAATATGCATGCAATAGATAATAAGAGCTGTAGAATATGGAGAATCTAAGCATGCATGTGCAACACGTTTTTTGTAAATAATTTCCCAGCTGTATTTTCAGCTGGGAAAAATTATTTTTCAAATATATTTAATCAATTCTGTACATGTACCTGTGTAAAACATATCAGTGTTAAATACAGTTATGAGTTAAGTACGCTATCGCTATTCAAAGAAAACTTTCATCTGCTAAAATTAAGTATCCATCAGAAATCCTGTAGAAAACAATTCAATAAACCCACTTTTCCTATTTGTTGGTTTCTCGGCAATGGCTTTAATTCTTGGAAACGATTTGTATGAAATTTTTAATTTTTCTTATAAATACAAAATAATAAAAAATAGGTTTAAGTAAAATCCCCACCACATTTCCACGCCCATTTTTAATATCTTTTAATTTTTCGGAAACGACGATTTGGATAAGATTTTCAAAATATGTTCTTATGAATGATTCAAAATTTAAAATTTGGTTTTAGGAAAATGGCTCCAGTTTTTGGAAAATATTACAACTATTTTGGTGAAATTTTCAAATTTTTTTCTTATGAGTAATTCAAACAAAGAAAAGGTGGTTTTAGTAAAATCCACCCACTGATACACCCACTATTATTATTTCTTGGTTTCTCAACAACGGCACTAATTATCTGGATAAGATTTTAAGAGTCTATTCTTATAAACGAGAACAAAATTTAAAACTTGTTTTAGAAAAATGCGCTAATTTAGTAACAATTTTCTTTTTCTTTAGTTTAGTTTCTTGAAAAGTGCTCTATTTTCCGCGAATATATTTGTAATATTTAAATAAAATTTTCCGCATTCATTTTTATGAGTATGTAAGATCCACTGGCATGCCAACTTTAATTATTTCTTTTTTTTCGAAAACGGGTCCAACGATTTGGTTGAATTTGTTAGCTGACTTACATATTAGGGTAAATTGTTAGAATTTGTTATTTGAACTTAATTTTAAAAATTTATTTAGGTAAATTCACCCACTGCCACGCCCAATTTCATTATATCGTCGTTTTTTGGGAAACAGCCCAACTAGCTTTAGAAGTTCCATAAGACATGTGTAAAGCTTACTTAAGCATGAAAAGGCGAATGTTATACAAGCTAATATAGGTTGTATACGTGATTTGAAAGATAAATTTTTATTTTTATTTTTAATGTGATTTTTACTGCATTATATCTGAATTGACGTATCAAATTCAATTATTTATTAATTATAGTATTGGAAACAATTATCAAACATAAATTATATTTTTACCTCACTAGGGATCGAACTCGGGAACTCCTACGTGACAGTCCATCAATCTAACCACTCAACCATCTTAGATATAATATGGAAGATGCAAAAACTTAATCAGCCTTTTCCTTTTTTAAAACTTTAAATTTTCCCTAAATAAATCCGAGGTTCTATAAAAATTTTCACACATGAACAAGACTTCTTTAACTCTCTTATACATTTCGCGTGAGGAAACAAATGTACCTTAACGATTTGTTTAGCAGTCCCCTTGCTCCATTTTCATTTCAATAGTCTTAAATTAATATCAATATCAATAGTCTTAAAATAAACTAAGTAATAATGCATTGTTTTGATAATTTCAATCCGAAAAAACACGGCCACTTAAGCCCGATTAAAGAAACAAGGTATGCTCATTAGGGGTGTGACGTTACAATCATCTGCTTATGTTCGGAAAAAAGAAAAATAATTAACTTTATTTGATTGTTATTATAATTTTTTATATTTTTAAACTGCTCATTAAGAATTTAAAAACAATTTATTTAAATACTTAAATTAATTATGGTCTTCACTTTAAATAGAACAAAAACATAAAAGCTGACCGTGACGTCACATAAATACCCAGATCATGGACCCAGGTCCATGACCCAGATATATGATAATGCCGAATGTTATGTTTATCTGATGAGCAAAAACCTCGTTCTTGTTTATCGTGCATTAAAGCTTATGTCTTAAACCAACAAAAAGTAGTTTTCCGAATGCTCAAAAAGACAAATCAAGTAAAACGAATTATCTTTCTCTCCGCGTGTTCAATTTAGTCAATATACATTTATAATTTTAAATGTGAATAGAGTTTGTTTTTTAAAAAGCCTTTTTTTAAAATGACATATACAAATTCGAGCTTCTTTTTTATAGATTGACATATTTGCCGCGTTTGGGTACGTCGCCAATGGTATCTAGATTTGTTCGTGTTGTTGTAATGCATAAAGAAAAAACCAGCCGACGAACCAAACAGCTGATATCAAAATGAAATCTAAGGCTATCCCAAAAATGTTCGGATCTATTTGGATTAAGGCTCTCCCAAACCAACGCGGAACATTCGCTATGCAGGTCGAATCATTCACAATCATACAAAATAAATGACAAATAAATAATGCTAAACTACAAAAAAAAAAAAAACTGCTGTCGGCAAATGTTCCGCGCCGCTTTCGCGTTGGTTTGGGAGAGATACTTCATACTAACAGCTGTTTATTTTCTTGGTTTTCGTTTGGTTTGGTTACATACACGGTTTTGGTCGTTCGAAAACGTATCAGATGCATAGATACCATATGTCTGCCTACCACCCGAACGTGGCCATTCTTTAATGATTCTTTAGTAAGATTTAACAAGCCGTATCGAAGTGTTCAATAAAGCTTATTGAAAATGGTTACAGAAAAAAGGCAGCAACTTATATAAAAATTTTATGCAGCCTTTTTAAAGTGACATCTTCAATCATCTTCTGTAATATCAATTTTAGAAGACTATTCGAGTGACAGCTCGCAAACTCGGTAAGTCTTCTTTTTCTTATTTCTATTCGGCTTTAAAGAAGTAGTTATCCAGCTCGTTACATGTATAAGAAATTTAATTCCGTCGAAGGCCGTACCGAAGTTTTATATAAAGTGAAACCTGCGGCACATCAATAATTTTGAATTGTTAGTTGGGAGTTCTAATAATTTCGATGGCATTTGTCAATATATTTTCAATATTTCTGGCGGGATGTTATTGATATTCTCAAGACAAAGTAAAAAAAATGCCAAGGAAAGCTCGGTCTCCAAGGTATCCTTTTCTTGAAGCCAGTAAACAATTCTTTAAATTTCTTTTTAAACCAAGTTGTGTAAATGGATATTTTTTGAAAATAAATTTTCTGAGCCCGCTATAAACTAAAAAAAAGCAAGTAGAACCAAGAGGTCCAAAAATGTATTTTTTATTTATACTACTAGTATATCGCCCACTGGCCGAAATTCGACCAAAAACTCACTCAAAAACTCTTATTGACACTTGAAAGAAACTTTTCTCTAGATTCAAACAATTAGTTTGAAAAATAAATCACACAAAATTTGTTCTATAAATTTCAAATTAATTTTTGTTTAAATATGCACAGTGATCGGCAGGGCAAAAACAAAAATGACCTATAGTGTGTAAATTCGTGTCTCAGGTATATTCTGCATAGCCCCGAACCTATGGCTTTCCAACCATATACATTTTATGGAAATCGGTTGGATACTTTTTGAGCAAATGGTACCACAAACATTTTTAAGGCTATTTATATATAGTTCTACATACATATGTATATACATTTCATAAACCTATTACCATCATAATTAATTAAATCCCAAAATTGTATTTAATTTTTCCAGGAACGTCAATCAGAACTCCGAAAAACTGCAATGATGCAAGATGAAGTCGATCATCGTTCGAGCAATTGCAATGTCTCCAAGTCAGAATACAACAACTTAATCAGCAGTTCAATGCAAAATGATACAAATGGCTACTATCCAACACCTCCACCGGTAAGTGTTTCCAACTTTTTCACATAGTAAAATCCCAAATCATCCATGACTAATGGGATTTTTCTTTTGTATTATAGCCACCACAATTTGCCAACAAAAGTGAAAACTACAACCAACACAGATCGCCGCCAAATTCACCTGCACCAGACTACAGCCAATCCCCGGTGCATACCCTAACACGTAACTCGAATGTACCATTCCGTAATGGCACACTCACACGCACAGATCGAAACAACGAAGTCGCACGAGCCAATGGTGACCACGCTGAATTGGAATCGATAGATTCATATCAAATGAGAAATCCATCGTCAACGATTCCACGTCCACCTTCGTTATATTTTGCTCCACAAAATTCTGGGCCACCAACAATGAAAAAGAACAAACGACCAGTGTCCGTTACAATCGGGGAGTATTCCAGTACACCAATTGTCCGAAAGGAACCATCGAAGTTAGAATTTATCGCCAAGTCACCAGAGAACGGTCACAACGAAGATCCAATGAATTCGGACCTGCTTCGCAGTGAACTTGAACAAACTTTGAGCCGATCCAATTTAAAAAAGAGAAACGAAGAGAAAAATAATAACAATTACAATAACAACAACAATAACAACATCAATAACAACAACAACAATGCTGATCAAAAGCTCGAAGAAGCCACAAGTGAGCTGCAGAATATTATCCTGCGCCAAAGAAGTCCCAATGGCAGTGCCTATGGCAAATCTGTGTTTCAAAAGACCCAATCATCTAATATCGAAAAATTAACCCAAATGCTACAGAATCGACAATCGACCATGTTCGAAGGAGCCAATGGTGGCGGCACATTGCCCAATCCAGCTCGAGTGACCATCAGCGTTCCCAACAATCACACCGAACTGCGTAAGACTGAGAGTAATCCATCACATCAGCAGCAGCTGCTAACGATGACACCGACAACAACGACGTCGTCTTTCGTGCCCGTGTCTAACGGTAATGGTATTCTTAAGAATGGCTCTGCCTATTCTCGAAGTAGCTATTCATCATCGGAGAAGAGCATATCGTTTGGCAATTAAGAGAGGTGTCGCCGCCCGGCCGCTAGCGACATCTAGTGTCATATATTATTTTATAATCAATTTATTATTATTATTATAATTTTCTATTTTTGTTTTTTTTTCGCATTTCTTATTTTATGTACCATTTTCTTTGTCTTAAGTGTTTTATTTTCTTAATTTTGTCCTTTAATTTTTATGTTTCGATTAACTGTATATTGTAAAATGAAAAACAAAAGTTGTTAGAGAAAACAAATTACGAAAAAAAAATTAATTTAATATATCAGTTTTTATTATGTATACCTTTATCATTCTTGTTTTTTTTTTTGAATGTAAATAAAGAGAGGAAAGAGAATATCAAGTGCGGCCATGAGTTTTGATTTTTCTACCACGATCCACCACCTGTCAGTTTTATTTTTTCTTCACCTCATCATATTTCACACTAAAAGGTGAAGATATACGATCTTACCACGATGTATTGCAGCCACATGAAAAGCTATTAGTTATGGACAAAGATTGATAGTACTTGTGCAGCTCCATTTGGTGTTGATTTTCGGAATCAGATAGACAGGAATTAGAAGTTTTCTCAATTATATCAGTGTATTTTGAGGCATATTGTTTGTACAAATTCGAAACAGCCTTGTTAGGAAACCTTGCTGATTCATTGTCCGATAAGGACTGACGACTGCGTGGGGTTGGGTGAACAGAAGCTGTTATTTCTTCCTCGTCAGGAATAACGTCAGTACTTGAAAATGGCGAAGATCCGGTGAGATTAAATAGGTGCGGACCAATTTGTTTCAATGTTGCAATACGTTCGCGCCAGGTGTTCCAAAAAAGCTATTGAAAAAGAAAACAAATTAAGAATGCAAGAATTTAGAAAAGTAGTTTTTAAAAATGAATTTGAAGTTAGAAATTGTTGGGTGGATGAGAAAAATAAAGATTAGGTGCTAATATAATTAAATCCCACTGCATTATCGATACGCCAACAAGTTGAAAAATGTATTATAATACAATCTAATCATATGACACATGATTTTAGGGAGCTTTTCAACGCTGATTCTAAAGAGATCAAAACAGAAAAGATACATGTATCCTGTAGAAAGTTAAAGTAATTTTTATGAAATGATGACGTTTTTTTAAGTACAACAAGCAAAATATTACCCAGAACCATTTTTAAATAATGGGATATTAATGAAATTTGGTATAAATGTTTCATTAGGCATGTTTACCAAGAATCAAAAGAGTTCCCAAAAATATCTGTGGCTAAAGGGTGTTGTTTTGAGGGAGAGATGCAAGTGAGTCATTATTACCATAACATCTATGAACAAATTCAGACACTTATTAAATTTGCGGAAATGCGTCTGGCAAGCCTAAGGCTGAAACCAAAACGTCTTGGACACTAAGTTATTAGGGATTTTGGAATTCCAAATGTACTTTTTTTTAATTGTTTTTGTTTTGCTTAGGCTAGGCGCATATTGAGTCACAGCACAGCACAGCACGAGTTTTTGTAAACAATATAAATAAATAGAACAACGCATATTGATTGCGTGGCACTACATTGCCTGACGTGCGTTTTCCGGAAATCGCTCCACACAGTGATCGAAACACAGTTTTTCTTTCTGTTAAAAAATAAAATAATAAACTGTCGTTGCTTTTGAAAATATTTATTTTGAGAAATTAATTGGTTTTTATATTTTAATTATCAATATGTCGACGATTTTTGCTTCAATTAATAAATATTTTGGCTCGAGACACGCTAATAAATATACGGAGAATGTCATGACACGTTTGCATTGTGGTGAATATGCCCATTTGTGCAAACAACAACATCTTATTCTTCTATAACAGAATGAATTAGTGATGAGTTCCGCGCCATTTATGAACAAAAGATTAACTAATGTTATTCAATACCTAAACCACACTATCACTTTCCAATACCTAAACCTCTCGCATCGTTATCCAATACCCAAACCATGGAACTGCTATAATTTGTAATTGGTCGAAAGCTTTTGAGCTACTTGTATAGACTTGTGGAGGAGAAGTACATTCCAGCACATTCCAGAACCCCTAGAAGATTCTAGTAGCTTTTTCTCGGATATAAATACACCGCCACCAGTCCGAAGACCTCAGTTTGATTTTGAAAGTGAACGAATAAATGTCGGTGTAAAATAGTGAATTAAGAGTTGTGCTTGTTTATAATAAAAGTATAAGAAGTAAAGTATTTGAAGTGAAATAAAGGTGTTTCATTTTTGTAAAGTAATTGTTGTTCAGTTTGAATAAAAGAAATAAGTTTTATCTGCGAACCCTTGGGCAAAATATTACATTGGTGGTAGTAAAGTGGAATAAGACTTATGTTATCTGTGTCATCAGATAATTCATGGTGAAAATTGATAAAATGTGTGAATAAGTAAGCAAAGTAAGTGCTTGTGAAAAGTGACATACAAAAATATAAGAACAAAAATAGAAAAAAAATGGGTATAGTTGTGAATGCATTGAAGTTTGTTGAACTTAAAGCAGAACTAAACAGACGAGGTCTTCCTACTGCAACGATGAAAATCCAGACACGTTTCTATTTGAAATAGAAATGCCGGAAGAGCAAGTAAAGTACAACCTTAGACATGACCAACATGATGGCTCAGCTGCTTGCCCAGTTCAAAGAACAGCGCAACGAGCAAAAGAATCTACTGGAAAGACTGAAACAAATCTTCTCGAACGATTTGAAGAACAGAAACACGTCCTCGAAGGTAAACTAGATGTCTTTGAGAACAAGTTTGTTGCCCTTGACGATCGTGTTGAAAAACAATTTTCTTCAGTGGAAGCAAAATTCGAGAAGGTCGAAGATAAAATTCCACCAAGCATACCCGACTGCATGAGATGAAATTACCAACCTGCTAGCAACGGAGGCTTTTGTCCGTGCAGTTTCCAACATCAATCTCTAGCGAACAATTCGAACTGCTCTAAAACGCACGCTTTCTGAAGCATTAGCGTTCGCTTTGACTATGGAAGCATCAGAACAGGCTTCCTCAGGAGTTCATCGGGTAAGAGAGCTTGAAGTTGGGGAATGTTCTTGTCAGAGAGCTGAATTCCAAAGAAGGCAGCGAGAAGGACTTTATGAAAGAGCACGGAGTGATTCTGGATATCGGTAAGCAAGTGTTGAAGTACCAAAATGTAGGGATTCCTATGGTTTATAGCAACGAAAACTCATCAATTCTAAGAACTGTCATCAAAGAAGAAATATGCTTGCCTCCCTCTTCGGAAGTGTTTGTTTGGACAAAAATAGATGGCGATTAAGGAAGCCGTCGATACCTCATGGTGGAACCAGAGTCTGAGCAATCTTCCCAAAACATCATCTTAGGGAAGACTCTTGTGGAACCAAAGAACAACATGGTACCCGTACAGATACTGAACATCAAACCGTACGAAGTCAAGCTCAGGAAAGGAGACCTAGTTGGAAAATGCGAATCTATGTCCGCAATAACCAAGATCACAGAAATGAACACATAGACAAATCTATGGAACCCGAAAAATTCAGCTCCATGAAAGCCAAAATTCTGAAGCCATCCAATCTAAGTCAACATCAGCTTAGTGTTGCTGGAAACCTTCTTCATGAGTACGCTGATATATTTTCTTCACCGAGTGGGCAGTATGGTCGAACACAACTGGTACAGCATCGAATCGACACAGGTGACGCAAGACCGATTCGACAACCAGCAAGCTTCTCCCATTAGCCAAACAAGCCGAAGTTGAAGAGATGATATCGACAATGAAGAAAGATGGGCTAATCAAAAAATTCCAAAAGCCCTTGGGCATCACTAGTAGTACTTGTCAAAAAGAAGGATGGAAGCACTTGATTTTGTGTGGACTACCGTAGGCTGAACGATGTGACAAAGAAAGACAGCTACCCTCTGCCCAGAATCAGCGATACATTAGATGCAATGGAAGGAGCTCAATGGTTCTAGACGGTGGACTTAAAGAGTGGCTACTGGCAGGTAGAAATCCATCCAGATGATCGAGAGAAGACAGCTTTCTCCACAGGAAATGGTCTGTGGCAGTTTAAAGTTATGCCATTCGGATCATGCAACGCTCCGGCAACATTTGAGCGTCTGATGGAGTGTGTTCTTCAAGGACTTACTTGGAAATCATGCCTTGTATATTTGGACGATGTTTATGGAAAAACTTTTGACGAACATTGTGAAAACTTTAAGGCTGTATTCCAAAGGCTTCGAGAAGCACACTTAAAATTAAATCCAGAGAAATGTGCGCTTTTCAATACCGAAGTTAAATACCTGGGAAATGTCATCTCATCCCAAGGAGTAAAGACTGATCCTGAAAAAGTTGATACTGTGAAGAATTGGTCAACACCACAGGATAAACACCAACTTTATAGCTTTATTGGTCTAGCCACATATAACCGGCGCTTTGTGAAGGACTTTGCTGGAATCGCTAAGAGCTTGCATCAACTTACTGAAAAAGGGAAGCCATTCAAATGGTCAGGTGAGTGCGAGAAAAGTTTTCAGGAACTCAAGCTACGTTTGTGTAACGCTCCTGTGCTGACCTATCCGACTCCTGCAAAACCTTCTATCATCGACGCCGATGCCAGTAACGTTGGAATTGGAGCTGAACTGTCGCAAGTCCATGACGAAGAAGAAAAAGTCGTCGCCTACTACAGTAAGGTTCTCTCGAGGTCAGAGTGCAATTATTGCGTGACCAGAAGGGACATTCTAGCTTTGATTTTGGCAACAAAGCACTTCCATAAGTACATCTATGGACAGAAGTTCCTCCTTCGAACAGATCATGGTGCGCTTAATTGGCTTCTGAACTTCAAAAATCCCGAAGGTCAATTTCCTACCAATTGTATGCCGAATCCGAACGGCTAGACGAGAAGCACTTATTCATGACAAGTGATACTCTTGGAGGATTTGTCAATTCCTCGCAACAGGCAGTAGCCCTGAAAAAAAACTTTTTTAGTTTTTAGGTGGACGAGGCTGAGAAGGACAACAGGAAGTCCTGCATTTTATTTTTCTAAATTAAAATCGTTGAAGCTTTCTTTTCAATGATTGTTTGGCAAGTACCGTTATTTTTGGAGTTAAACATAAAATTTCTCTATTTATTTTTTTCGTTGAGCTTAAGATAGAAATTCGGGAATAAAGTTGGCGTGTGTCGTGCAGTAATATATATGTTGTAATAATCACGACCACGTTCTCTTTTTTTAGGGCATCAAAAATGTTGCCCTGTTTAACCATTACTACCTATGTCTGCAGAAAGGTTGGCACAAAAAGGTATACATACATTTTGAGATAAATATCCACCAAATTCGAAGAACATATTTTTCCCGTCAGCAATCTTCACATTCATAATCATGCGGTGATTTTTTTTGAAAAACGTAATATTCAATATTTCCAAAGGAAGAACACTAACAAGCTCAAAACATTCGATTTCAGGATCTGTTTCAACATCAACTGATACATTGGACAAAAAGCAACAATTCAATGGATCTTTATTGAAAACGTCTACACCAATTAAAATTTTCGTCGGTGTCAAACCTACAAAATTAAAAAAAAAATTCTCTTAATAAAATCGCATAGAAAATAGTAAAATACAACAAAGTATCTTACCTAACTGAACTTGTCGTATTCCTATTCCACTTTCAGTTACCTCAGCAAATGGTGTTTCCACCAAAACAGGTTCATAAATCTCTTGATAATCAGCTAAAAGAATCTTTTGTATTCGAAACATTTTTGTTCCCAAATGAAATAAATGAAGACTTAATTCAAAAATCAACTGTCAGTACAAATTCAACATTGGGAGCCGCCATCTAGAAGAAAACGAGAAATATTAGTTAGCTTATCCATGAACCGTTATAAAATTTCACCATTCGAGTGGTGAGTTTACATAATTTTAAAATCCATGAACTATTTTGAAATCTTACCACTCTAGTGGTGAAATCGCGCTTGTATGTGCCCGACCATCATCAACATCTTGGAAAATAAAAGTAGTTGCTATTAATTGAGGTGGGGGGGGGGGGGACAATCAACACCGTACCCAACTACTCCACTCTTACACTTACCTTGGCTTATAGGCCAAATTGATTAAGCAACTTTGTTTACCTGGTCATAAGCAGCAGGCAGCAGCAAAGTTGCACACACCGGTTTTTTGTGTAACCTGATGTCACACATATTACCTCACAAGTGGCCAGCGCCACCATGCGAAAAGCGACAGCCATTTGTCGCTGCACATAAACCCAATGCCCGAAATAAAATTAATTCAAATTGATTTCTGGATTAATATAAGGCTTCCTCCTGCCTGACGATTTCCTCAAATCACATAATACATGGAGAAAGGTCTACGGAAATTGGCAATAAATTAAAATTTTTGAAACTATATCTTTGGAATGCGAGCGATAATATCTCCCTTCCATTCCAATCACTAGCTGCTAACTTGGGTGGGAGAAGACACGGAGTGTCTTTCAGACGCCTCGCGGTCTTGCCTCTATTCGATTTGGGTTTAAATTTCCAGTGCAGTTCTGGCCATCAGTGAGTGGTGTGTGTTTTTGTTTTCGTTCATAATCGTCTTGGCTAAGTCTAATTAATATTTAACCCGAAAATGAATCAATCCATTGGATTAGTTTACGTTGCAACGTTGTTGTTGCTCATGTCTGATGTTATCTTTTGTGGGCCAATCGAAACAGCCGCCAGTGAAAATTCCGTTTACTCGCGTGTTGACCCTTCAAGTGGTGAAGTAGAACTTCATTATCAGCAGCAGCAGCAGCAGCAGCAGGAGGAGCCCCCACAACACCAAGAGGAGGATTACTTAAAGGTTGTTGCTGCATCATGTTTGTCTTAGATGATTGGTTTTGTAATTGATATTAATTACTGTACACACAGATCAGTCTTCTTGAGCCCAAAGATAAGATAAGGGAGTCTGTTAATTTGGAATATGAAGCAATTCCTTCGAAGGTCCTCTCGAAGTACGATGGTGGCCACAAGAAGTTGGCCGACTTAACCAAAGTATGTGCTGTAAATTATCTAAAGCTATAATAGGTGATTATTGTTGTTCACAACTTTATTGATGAGTATCTGTCTTCTTTTTCCATGAATCATCAGCCGGTTCCAGTTATAGATACGATAAGTGAGTCTGAGAAGTATGGTAATAATGGAGACCAATTCGATGGTATCGCAAGGGCCATTGTTAACGGCTATGAGGCGTTTTCGAATTTGATAAACAGGTTGATTGGGGTATGTATACCTATAGACATTTATGTGCATGTTAGAGTTTAGATATAATGTGGTAACTGTACATAGGTACTTAATTGTTATACAAACAGTTTGTGGATAAAATATTGAAGACCATGTTTACAGAGCTGTGCAAACAATTTTACTTACAAAATATGTCTTTGTTTGTAATTATAATTATGTACGTACTAACTGTAGGTACAATAACATAAGAGTGTCCGTTATTTCCCAAGCTCATATTTTAGAACTGAACAGTCCTAAATCGAAAGTGAAGTTTCAGTCGAAAGTCAAGGCACAAAATAGGTTTCTTTTCATACAAAAAAAAAATTGTTCGGTGTCGGTAACCCCTGCCTTTAAAGCCTTATACTTTTTCTATACAAATTTGTATGTAAATTTTGATATTTACATCTTTTATTTTTTTTTTCTCTCGAACTATTGCAGATATTCTTAACAGTTGTGTTCATTCGCATAAAAAAATGTGTTGAAAAAAAAAATTATAATTTATATGAAATTTTTAAATATTCTTACTTTCGCTTTTTTTGTCGAGAGAAAGAAAATAATGTATATTTACATTTTATTTTTACATAAATATTTTATAGGGTTTTATATTATTACTTGACAAAAAGCGAAAACTTGGAGTATAAAAGTAGGTACAGAAAAGATAGACTTTTATTGGTGGAACGAAATATAGGCAGGTTGATTTTTTTTTATATCTGACGCCTGAAAGAGGTCCGTTAAAAAAAAATCAAATCTCCGTTTTCGGAACTCCATGACACTGGTGAAATCCGCCATTTTGGATAACGCGGATCAGTGTATAACTCCGATACTTTGGGCCTTAAAGGAAAAATTGTTATACATTGTTTTTCTGCGCAGGCAGTATTTTCGAGGTTGGCTACATGAAATTTAGCCCCAAACATAAAATGAAAAATGGCCAAAAATTTATATGGCAAACAACAAAAAAAAGTTATTTTGTAAATTTGGGCCATTTTTCACGGCTTTGGGGTATTTTTTCATTTTTTAATTTTAGGGTAAAATGTCCTTATCAAAAATGGCGCCAAACTTTTATTTATACCAAAATACTTTTGCAACAAAAACATTGATAGCAGACGGACTGACATCGCCTGCCAGTCGACTGAGCACACCATAAGCGGAGCGACGGAGTCGCGTGAGCGGGACAGAGGACCCAAAAAGGGAGTTAAAATCCTTGCAAGGTAGGTTGTTGCTTTATATTAATTTTGGGGTAATTTTTCATTTTTTTGTTTGGTCCATTTTTCATAAGTTTGGGGCAGGGCCATTTTCCCATTTCGAAAAATGGGCCATTTTTTATTATGAAAAAAAAAAAAAAAAATTTGGGGCCATTTTTAATTTTTCGTTTGGGGTCATTTTTCGTTGGGGCCAAATTTTATGTAGCCTTCGAGGTTATGTCATTTTATTTATTGTCTTTTTAGTTTTTTTTTCATTTTGTTCGTTCCCTAATATAAGAAACTGACGTAAATTATGTTGTATAATAATTATTTTGGGACACACAATTTTTAATATTTTTTTACATTTTTGAAGATAATGCGATATTACAGTCCATAGTTATAGATCTGGATAGATGGCCGCGTAATCGGGGTTAACAATGCATTCACTTTATTATTTACTTACATTATGGGTATTTTTGGAAAGGAATAATAATCGCTCGAACGTGTCAAAAGTATAACATACCATTTTCAAAAACAAATAAAATTTGTCTACTGTACTTTATAGAAACATAATGTAATCACGAAAATAAGTTTTGTCATCTTAAGTTGCTCCAATAAAAATGGTGGTTACCAATATTTGATGAAATTTTGTCCAAGCCATTTTATTTGCACGCAAATCATTTGATTGGTAATTGTTTTGTATGTTGTGGAGAAAAATGTAGTTTCCAATTAGTCCGGGCAGACATGTTTGGCTTAAATTATGTATGTTAGGTACAAGAATAAGGCATAGAATAGTTGGAAAATTGCTTTTATTTTTTTTTTCGTTCGCGTAAACTATAAATTAGGCTGTAAGAAAAAATATTTTCGTTTGATTAAGTAATGTTATCTCTTAAATTCAATTACAAAGCTCAAGTGACCTCAATTCCAAGCTGCGTTTTGCCTAGTTTCAACAATATAACTCATCAGTTAAATGCTGTCAAACCCTGCTAAGGCGCAAATTTTAGTAGATGTTTACCCCAATGCAACTTGGAGTTGAGGTCATGTATTCAATCACTCTGTTCTTAATTGTAAGCCTTAAGTTCTATAAAAGCAACCTCGATAGATCAGCCACTAGTTATAGAAAAGCTCCACTGGCCAAGGGTTATATTACAAGTTTCTAGAAAAAGAATGTATTGGTTTGTTTCCGTCGTAAATTATAAAAAAATACTACACAGCACTGTGTGATGAAATCGTCATCCTCTTGGCAATAATTATAAAGGTTAATAACTGTTAACAATGATAAATTAAATATCTTAGGAAAACTGTTTTCATGTAAAACGAACAAGAATGAAGGCTTGAAGTGGATTGCCGTGAAGATACCTACAGCTTTGAGGTTAACTGGTTGCAAATGTAGATCAGCACTTAAAAACAGCTTTGCGACTAAATGCTGTATGATAGCTACTATGTTGAAACATTTACCATCATAATTGATTGTTATTATTTTTTTGTAATATAAAATATATGGAATTTTTAATAATTAGTTAACAATCGAAATACTTTGAACATCCGATATAGTTAGTCACTTGCTTTTGTTTTTATTAAAATATTTTCAATTCTTCTTTTTCCTTTATCTTGAAAAATATTATACTTAGGCTAGAAGAATCTGATAAAGCTAAAAGAAAAAAAAAACTTTGAATAAATTCAATCTAAGTATTGTCGAAATGTGAAGCTGTAGATGACTTTTGATTTCTTTCTTTCTGTGAAAATCTGGACGAGATGAAAACCTTGGGGTGTAAAATCATTAAATAGCCCTATGGACTTGTTTTTTTTTGGTTTAATTAGTTTACAGATTATCGATCTGAGGTTTTTACTAATGAGAGTTCGAGTAGCTATGTAATAAAAAAACGAATAACATGCTTAAGCCCTTTTACTTCTGGAACCGAAGTTGAACCACGTCTGTACAAATGGTCTTTAGTGTCAAGAAAGTTAACTAAAAAACATATTTACCCCAGGAAAAATTATTTTGCAACCATTACACCTTTCTTGTGACTTAATGTAAGTTCGATAGTTAAAATGATGACGTAGATTTGAATTTTATTTAACCACGACGGCCGGCCGGCGACGACGCCGACGACGACGGTGCAACAGTGGTACACTCGGTCGCATACGCACTTTTTTTAATTTTATTTTACTATTTTTTTTTTTTAATAAATGTTCCTCATTCGAAGTGGATGATTGTAATTTATTCTAAAATTTAACCTCCGAATGGTAATGAACGTTTTATTGAAATAAAATTAATATCATTTCGAAATTTGTCTGCTTTTGATTCGTTTAAACTAATAATGGAGGAGATTTTTATGGCAGCACACGCAGGGTATCGAAGAAAAAGAGACCCAAAGCATGTAAAGTCAAAATTTTCATTTCTTTTAACTTAAACAAAAACTAAGGTAGCTATGAATATCAACGAAATTGAAACTTCCTCAATTTAAGCATTATTTTGCCTTTCTTAATAAAATTCTACCACTTAAATAAACATGTATATAATGGGTTGGGGAAAATACTGTATGGGTCATAGTACTGTATTTAAAATACTGTATCTCAGAATACTGTATGTACAAAATACTGTATGATCAAGATACTGTAAGTCAAAATTATGTATTTCAAAATTCTGTTTGGTCAAAATTCTGTATCTCAAAATTCTGTATTCGAAAAAAGTGCGCACTTTTTTACATTATCAAAACGATTTTTGTTTTTCAGCCTATTTACAGCATTTTCAAATACATAATTTTGAAAACAGATTACTTTTTTTAAGAATATATCATAATAATTTTTCATTAGCATAATATTCTGATATACTTCCCTTGAACAAAAACATGTACCTATGATAATTCATGTCTTTGAATTTATTAAAACAAAAACAAAATAAATGGTATCTTGTTTTCATTTTCATTTTCATTTTCATTTTCTCTTTCTCATTTTCTTCTTCTTAATTGCTTGTATCTCTCTCACATTTTAACATGAATTGTTTTTATCATAATCAACAATAAATTGCATAAACAATCGCACCAACTTAATTGATCTGTCAAAACTTCCACGTGTTCATGCATTTCGTTGATGTTTAAGAGCTTCTGCAAATTTAAGTTTTAAGGGGCCTAACACATTATCAATTTTTGTTGACAATAATAATTATTCAAAGGTGTTTTCTCGTGATAACACTTGCAGTTAGGCTGCATAGCTTTCGCTCCGTCATATTTAACGTTGAAGGTTTTGAATGAACAACAACCACTTTTGTTGGCTACCACCGAGTATTACATTTTGGCTGGAATTATTGCAATTTGATGGCTGCCACCCCAATCATCATATTCCTTTTAGTGGTGCTTAGTCTATAGTTCCAATTTTAACTTATAAATTGTTTTGCCGTCAACTGGATTCAAACCTAGACCAAGCTACCTCAGAGGCCGTTGCACTACGCATTGCACCACCGAGGTCACCTGATCATGCCCATCCAAATGAAGGTTTTTCTAATTTACAATTGCATTTGGACAACTAGCATTTTTACAAGCCACACACAAGTTAGATGTTATTCATTCGGGTTCTTTCTTTTTCTCCTCTTCGTTATCACCGCAACAATTCATTCATTAATTATTGAAGATATTTTCTCTCAAAAATAATTGATGAAATGTTGCAACCACACGTATCAATGAATATTGACAACAATTCATCAAATTGTCTTTTAAATACGCGAGAATTAAGTCGAAAATCACAAATTACATTTTTATTTGTTTTTGTTTTGTCTCCAACTACACAACACAACCTAAACATAAACATCGATAAATGACTTGATGCTGCTCAAAGCCCATCCTGACATTGACACTTATGTGGAATTCCTTTCAACCATTTCAAATCGGTTATTTTTTGGTTGAAAAGAATTTTGTAAAAAAAACGATTATCTTATTTGACAGGAATTTGTATTGTTGCGCCCGAAATTTATAAATATTCAGTGCCGTTTGACGACTGATGACATACAATTTTTTGTATTTATTTGCAATTATTTTCTTATGTTTATAAATTATTGACTTAAGAATTTTTGTTTCTGCAACCGCAAAAAAGAAAAAAATTGATTTGAAGAATGAGAGATGTCAAATCTTCGTAGAGTAAAGTCGGATAATGTGGTATATATGTTTATTTTTTGCACGTACCTACAAAAATATTGCATCAAATTGACCCTAAAATCGTACAGTTATACACTAGCATATAAGCTCCGTGTGTGGCGTGTCTTACCAAATTCGGTTGTAAATTAAAAAAGATTTGATCAATAATTTGCGTTGACCTCGAAAATGCTACTTTTGGAAAGTGGGTGGTAATGTGGTACACATAGTCCTTCTAATGTGGTATACTATACCACATTATAATTTATCATATTTCTTATACTGTCTTCATTACAAAAATAAGTATTTGAGAAACTTTATTTACTTTTATTAAAAATGGAGAAAAGAAAACAACATAAATAAATAATTCTTCTGGTTTTTATGTTCCAAATGCGATTAGGTGGAAAATTGTATTCTGTAAACTGATTTTCCAGCAAGTCAACAAATATTTTTACATTTTCTTTTGTAAATCCTTTTGCGCGATCGAAAGATGTGCCGGTAGGTGTGCGAATACTTAGCTGGTTCTTATGACGCTTACAAAAATTGCTTAACCAAGCTTTTCCAGCACATTTCGAAATCACAGAAAATTTATTTGGTATATTGTTTCTTTGTGCAATTTGGAAGGCCAACGTCCTTATGTCTCGTCTTTCTCCCGATTCCATTTTATAGGAGATAGGTAACAAGGTCCATTTCAATGGAATCACTGAGGGATGGCTTCCGGCCTAACTTTGTAGAAAGATGATGCTTTATAGATTTTGTACTTCTAGCATGTCGTTGTAATGTTGTGTGTGGGACTCCATAATGTTTTTGAAGCTAGCAGAATTCCCATGCTATGGCACCTTACAGTACTTATAGCTCTTTTCATATTTTCAGGGTCCCATTTTCGAATTTCACCTTTTTTAGGCATTATAAGGAAAGAATCTACGCAAGGAACAACACAAATTTCAATTTTAAGTAAAAACTTTTAGGGAAGATAAAGTGGTATACTATACTACAATTGCAACTGGTTAGTATACCACATTAGCGGAAATTGAGATATTTTACAAAACAAAATAAAAATACTGTAAAAAGGTATATTTTAATCAAACTTTCATTTAATCCACGTAAATTAATAACAAACGATTATATATAAAGATATGTTTCTTAAAAAATATTTTTTTTTTAACGAGTGGTAACGCTTTTAACAATAGTCACAAAAAAATTCAACTGCACATGCGGTAATGCTTCGTCAATTTTCTCGAGAGAACTGAATATTTTTAAGTGTGTGATTACTGATTTCTCTTTACATCAATGTCGTCGCTTACTAGTTCAAAAATCGTTGTCGAATCATGCTTAGTTTAAATAAAAACAACGTCTACCACATTACCGAGCTATACCACATTACCAGAACTTACTCTAGTGTGTGTAGATTTTGCTAAAAAGGCACTATTTGATTTTGTTCAGAAAAATTGATATTTTATTCTAAACAAATCGATATGTTTAGAAAATAATCGTTTTTTTTTTCGCTGTCAAAAGGTTGAAAAGAATTCAACATTACATTGATGAAAACCAAACCAATTTTGTTTCAATGTTCATTGAAAATGACATTGAAGAGCATACAAACGATGAATACTTAGCCAAAAATGACATTTTCAGCGAATATTGACAATAAACATTGATCGTCTGTAGGGCCCTTTAAGTGCTATTTTGTATATTTATCCATATACATAAATCGAGTTCTGTTTCTTTTTTTTATAATTACTGAAGTTTAAGAACGGAATTATGCAAAAATAATTTTTTTTTATATACCGAATTTTGAGATATAGTGCTCATATTTGAGATAAAGTATTATGAGATACAGTATTTTGATCATACAGTATTTTGAACATACAGTATTTTGAAATACAGTATTTTGAAATACAGAATATTAACCATACAGTATTATGACCATACAGTATCATACAGAATTTTGACCATACAGTATTTTAAAATACAGCATTTCGGCTCGCTCCAGTATATAATATTGTTAAGACTTTTTTTTAAACTTAGCAAGATGATCTCAGGCGGGACAACTAGCTGTGAGATCACTTGCGTACCGATGATATGGTGTATGTAATTAAAATTATTTTTTAATAAATTTCAAAAATAATTTTTATTTAGTATTTGTTCAAATTAAAGCCCTCAAATCGTTAAGGTTCTAAGCTTTGAGAATTCAGATAATATTTGATTCCAAATCAAAACAGATATGTACCTGCATATTTAATTAATACATTCGTTTATCGATCTAAAATTCACGACAGTATACGAGTACAAGGGAAATTAAGGGAATGCAATTTGTTTCCATTTTGTGCTATAGGGCATGGTGGGTCTAACAATTTTGTCTTTCTTCTGTCTGTCTCACTCGACCTGCAGCCGAAGTCATTTTCTTCAAACCAAAGGTTTTTAGAGGATTGCAATAATTTTTCTTAGCACCAAAAATACTTTCACAGCCATAGAACGAATATATAGAAACAATATTATTTATCTTAAAAAGGGTTTTAACAGGTACTCGTAATTTAAATTTATTAAATTTTATGATTTTCAAAATTCTCATTAAGGGTTTCACCGATTTCGATTGAATTCTTTTGTTTAAACAAGGACCTTCACCATTTAACAACTTAGAAAAAACGATATCTACGTTAAAGTTGTTATCTATGAGATCAAGTGCGTGCGATACATTCATGCATTTTATTTCAACCTTTACTCAGAAAGTATAAAAAAAAACGGCTGATTAGTTATTACTGAAAAGCAAGCTTTTTTCGATTTCTCTCTTTTACCTTATGTTTTATCAAATTCATTTATTTACTTTTAAATATGTAAGGTCATATTTAGTTTTTAAAAACCTGATTTGAAAATAAAACTTGCCCTATTTTTAGGAAATAAATGATAATTAACAAAAGTAATTATTTTTTTCTCAACTTAAGTTTTTCAAAATTCTTTGTTATCGAATGTAATTCTTACAGAAAGAATTTTTTCCTTAATCAATGATTCAACAAATAAATTGATTTAATATTTATTGCACGCATTTCGACAAAAAAATATATACGTTACACGAGTGAATGGATGACATATTTTTATTTTTATATTAATATCTCTTCCAAAATGAGCCAATTTAATTCCTTTATATCAATTTATTTTAATTTAAGTAGGTCAATAAATTTAACGTTTTTATCAACACAAACAATCGTTGAACAAGGAGACCCTTTCCACAAGTGTTCTGATGCAAACTTTCTCGAATTTCTGGTGTAATTTATTTATTTAATAATATAATGTTGATCCAGATCCAGATCCAAAAAAGTAACAAAAAAATGTGGTGTTTTTTTCTCTCTGTGCCTACATAATTGAGAGAATGGATTTTTTTTTGTTTAAGTTGTACTCGCAGGCTAGGATTGAATACAGAAAAGTTGTGTCCCTTTCACCTGTCATTAAAGTTCTGTGCATTTTTTGTTACGTTGGAAAAATATTAATACTTACAACTTATACCTTCCAATAAACCTGACAAATAAAACCATTCAAATTATAAGGTGTTGATTTTGCAGTTGATAGTAAAAAGTTTAAAATTGCGAACAATGATAAATCCAGATCACTCCTAGCACCGAATAACCTCGCACATATTCATTGTTTTGTTTTACATATTTATGTTTCCCTTTTTATATGTATAAAAATAGATACAAAATTTTATAAATAACTAGGAAAATTCCCAGCCACTTTTTTAAAAATTATATTTACGCGCGGTGTATTTTTGATTATTTTTGTGCATTCCATAACTTAAGTAGGTTACCTATTTTGAAAAATAAATATTAAGTATTGATATTAATTTTAATATTATTTTCTTGCAGAAACCAAAAGAAGTCGCTCGGTCAATATCTCGCGGCATTACAGCTCAACTTGATGCTATCGGTGGAAAACTAGTCGGCCTGTAAAAATGATGTTTCATAATATTGAAAACTTTGGTTTGTTTTTGTAAGACGGTACCTGTTTTCCTTCGTTTTAATGATAAATTATTTATTTAAAAGAATTGCCACAAAACTTGTTTTCGTTTATAAGAAAAAATTAAATTTAGAGTTATAAATTTTATAGAAAATAAATTTAACAAATTAAAAAAAAATATTTATTTCTTTTTTTTTTAATTTCTTTTAGCTAACAATAAAAAAAAAATGTTTTTATAAATAAATAGTTTATGTATTATCTGCCTTAAATTTTGATTATGCAAAACATGAACATAAATTAAGTAGGTATTGAAGAGTGATTCTTAAAAAATAAAAAAAAAACTTATTAATTCAATTATTTAAAAATGAAACTAAGACTTTTCGACTTTTATCAAATTTATCAAATCTAAAATACACTCCTCGTCATAAGGTTAGAAGCAGTCATTTTTCAGAATTGAATTTGATTTGTCTCGTGTTATACGCCAAAGAGATTAAAATTTTATATGACACAAGAGAGACTATTTAATGTGCCATAGCATAACCTATGCTTGCACTTCAAGAACAAGAGAATAAATGTTAGCTGAGTCACTTTTTTAAGTAATTTTATCGCGTCATAAGGTTAGAAGCACATACAAAATTGAAGAAAAACGATGGTTTAAATTTTTTTTTAAATTTTTTTTTGACAAATGTATTTACTTAACAGTGTGTACTGCCGCCAGCTTCAATTCAAAAATTCGATGTTTAAGAGAGGTATACAGTGATTTAAGATAGTCAAGTGAAATTTTAATCAAGGCCAAATTAACGGTGTGAATCAGCTTCGATTTTTTGTATACTTTTCTTTTATTTTGAAGTCCGGTGAATAGAAAACCAAGGCAGCAATAGAACATTTTTCCTGAAAATTATGATTTAAACACTCGAGCTACATGAAAAGGAGCATTATTTTGTTGAAAACCAATGCGGTTTGTCTAAAAAGATCATTGGTTTGCGGAAACAATGCTTCTGGCAATGTTTTGTAGTACCACTATGACTGGAAATTAGGCATCTTAGTACTTTCAACTGCCAAGTTAATTGTTCCCTAAAAGGATATTGCGGCCCAGATCATAATGCCTCCTTCCCTGTTGTGATGTAGGTTCAGAAATCGTTCCTCTTTTCTCATATCGTGGAAAAATTACTATAGCCAACTTCTTGAGGAAAAATTAGTTAAAATTTAAACCAACGTTTTTCTTCAATTTTGTATGTGATTCTAACCTAATGACGCGATAAAATTACTTAAAAAAGTGACTCAGCTAACATTTATTCTCTTAGCTGCCGTTAATTTTTGTTCTAGAAGTGCAAGCATAGGTTTTGCTATGGCACATTAAATAGTCTCTCTTGTGTCATATAAAATTTCGATTTCTTTGGCGTATAACACGAGACAAATCAAATTCAATTCTCAAAAATGACTGCTGCGAGGAGTGTATGTAAAGGGAGTGTATGTAAAGGGATATACATTTTATGGGAGCGGGTACAAATTCTGATTTTCAAAAATCAGTTTTTTTTTTGGTTCTGTTTAGCAAAATTCTGCTTTTCAAAATTCTGCTATTCAAAATACTGATTACTTATATTTAGAAAAATAAAATTCAGCTTATTCTGATTTTTTGTTTCAAGAAACATTTATGAACGATAGACCAAAAAAGATCGCACTTTTTTCCATTTTTGAAACTTTTTTATTATCCGCAGAATTTCGTAAAATTGAAGCAGAACTTCTTAAAGCAGAATAATTTTGAAAACAGAATTTTGGAAAAAAAATTTGACCTCGGCAGAGTTTTGACCACAACCCTATATTTTTATTATTTAAGATTTAAAAAAAAATAATTTTTTTCGACCTCTAAACATCAATTTGAAAATCTGAAAAAATGGTAATATTTTGGATCTAGAGAACTTAATTCTAAGAAATGTACAAAATTAAACAAAGAATCAAATCTCAGGCCAGGTTAACACATTAATTAAGTATTAATTCAGTTTTCTTTTTTTATATTCTCATTAATTTCGGTAGAATCCTGCCGCCAAATGGTTTTATGTTTTACAGGTTCTGGGAAATTGAAAATTTAAAAAGGGACTTTGTTTTAGAAAAATGTTGTTCTCTGTGTATTTTAGCACAGTAGATTGATATTTAAAATAAAAAAAAATCATTAAGAGTTTCTCCTGCAGACAACAACTTTTTTGATATTTTAAAGTGAAGGTCAGCATCAGTTTTTCGAAATTAATTTTGAAAATTCTTTCAACTTGAAGGATACAAATTAAATCAAACACAAATAATAAAATAGGTTATTTAAAAAAAAAACATTGGATCGGTTTTATTAGCAATGCCAATCTAGCCCAGTCAACGAAGACTCAAAATTATAAAATAAATGGAAAAAACAGTGCTCTCTGGATTATTTTTTTAAATGGTAGGGGTAACCCCCAGGTATAACATACCCAAAGTCCCCAACCCAGGGCCACGAGCTAAACTCGGAAGGGGGGGTTAAAGGATACCCTTTTTAGATTTTCGTGAATATTGGCACAACCTAACATGTTAGCGCAAAAGTCTATACTACATAATTAGAGACAAATAAATTGTCTATAAAAAAAAGTTATGTTCATATTTTCGTTAGGGTTAATAATAAGGAATACGCGGGGGGTAGAAAAGTTTTCTGACCAATTTACTTAAAAAAACAAAAAAGGTAAATACACATTCATTCACTGTTATTTCATCATGTAATGAGGCTGAGAGTGGAGTTATCAATTCCTTTTTTTTCTATATACCTGAAATTATTCGAAAAAGTTGATGTGTACTAAATTAGGCAAAATTTAAATAGCAAGAGTTGTTTTCATATGGCGCCAAAAAATGATAACGGATATTTTTAAAGGACTATAATACAAAATTTATTTGCCATAGAGGGAGGTTCTTTCTCCCCCCCTTCAAATAAAAGTTATGCTTTATGTTTAACTTGATTTGAAAATAAAATAAAAGAACGGAGTTCTGGCTTTCAAAAAAGTTAATTTTTTTTGTTGTAATTTTTGCCATTGTTTTTTAATATTATTTAAAAAAAAAATGCCCCTCCTCTCTAAAGGGGGGGAGAAAGAACCTCCCTCTATGGCAAATAAATTTTGTATTATAGTCCTTTAAAAAAATCCGTTATCATTTTTTGGCGCCATATGAAAACAACTCTTGCTATTTAAATTTTGCCTGATTTAGTACACATCAACTTTTTCGAATAGTTTCAGGTATATAGAAAAAAAAGGAATTGATAACTCCACTCTCAGCCTCATTACATTATGAAATAACAGTGAATGAATGTGTATTTACCTTTTTTGTTTTTTTAAGTAAATTGGTCAGAAAACTTTTCTACCCCCCGCGTATTCCTTATTATTAACCCTAACGAAAATATGAACATAACTTTTTTTTATAGACAATTTATTTGTCTCTAATTATGTAGTATAGACTTTTGCGCTAACATGTTAGGTTGTGCCAATATTCACGAAAATCTAAAAAGGGGTACCTTTAACCCCCCTCCTGAGTTTAGCTCGCGGCCCTGGGCTGGGGACTTTGGGTATGTTATACCTGGGGGTATCCCCTAGCATATAAAAGAATAATCCAGAGAGCACTATTTTTTGCAAGCAAAATTCTTTCGTTGACTGTACTACAGTTCCCATTTAACGATGATTATTCTACAATCTGCAATAGCAAACTACTTTGATGACACAAACCCTCGTGATATGATTTGCCTCCTTAAAAGTCGCTGCGGACTTCTCAATCTTAGTGGAAGAGCCTTCCAAACAGATACAAATGGATTATGCACACTTTATAACTTAGATGACTCTGAAAATACTAACCCCTTAGTTGGAACCTTCCCAATCTTCTAAAGGTATAGAAGGATATTTATTGGAAAATACGTTATTTCTCACAATTTGTTTTTAATGTTTTAAATGGCAGCTGCTACTTAAATACTTATACATTTTTATAACCGTCACTGAAATATCGCTATCTTAATTTAAATGAATTTGTTTTTAAATATTTTTTGTTAAAATTACTAAACTACTCGTTAATTGTTTATCGTCAAATTTTTAAACCTGACTGGCAACTTAGCAACTGCTAAGGAAAAAGTAGAACATAAGCGTTTATGTTGAACTTAAATATGAACTATCTAATCAACTGTTACAAAATGAGAGGTTGGGTTAACCCTAATTTTTTTTTCTAGTATATCGATTGACCGACCACCCTAACCCTTATAACTTGTACATTTATCTTATAAAGGTCAAAAGAAGTACTTAATTTGTATCAACGAGAAGAATGATAAAAAAAATGTATGGTAACTTTTTTCTTTTAAACAATAGTCACACAATAATTCCCTTTTTAAGAATCTTAAGCTGTAGTTTTTATTTAACAGTCTGTTTGTAAGAACAGGCACAGTTCACTGAAAATAAGTTGTTAATTATCTAATCGAAATTATTGTATGAAGTTATTTGCTTACACGAAACCAAAATGTACCTTGTGCAGAATGAAAACTTTTTTATAAATAACCGTGATGCCTTTTTATGGAAAAACATACATAAACGAGTAGTAAAGACAAATTATTTTTTTAAGAATCAATCAACTGCTTAAAAAACATTTCCTATATATCACATATTCTTCTTTTTTTAATTTTGTCCCCAATTTCTTGTTTTGTTTGAATTAAATAGTAATTCCTTACACAGGTCTAACTCACTCTAGCTTTTCAAAGCATACACGATTCAAGATTATTTCCGTGCTTTTAGCTTTAAATTTGATAAATGATTTTTTCCCCATTTAACCCACAATATATAATGAAAGTAACTTTGAATAACACACAATTATTTTAGGTCACAATCATTAAATTAATGATCTTTTAAGCAACAGAACCATGTACGATAATAAATCAAAAATAAAAGTATCCAAAGAGTCAATGTTTGCGGGTTCGGTATTCAGTTCAGAGTTCTTGTTGAACGAAAATAAATAAAAATAAAAAATCTTGAGTATATATCATTATTTCTCTTCATTCCCCACAAAACATTCCTTTTGGTGGCACGTTTATTTCTTTATTTTTCAATTTACAAAAGGCAAAACACGCGCCTTTTATAAGACTTTTCTATACACACGATGAATGTAGGTACATATAAAAATAATTTCTTATGAAGTCAAATTAGTAGGGATAGGTATAATAAAAATATTTGTCCAACTATCAAATCTGTAACAAATCATTATCGAAATAAAACTTTGGAATTTTGTTTTTGTATATTTTAATTTTTCTTTAATTTTGTATTCATTCCTATAATAAATAATAATAATAATAATAATAATAATGATAATAATCCATTTTGCAAAACGATCACAAAATTATATTTTTCTCTTTTTTGTATAAGAAATAATAATATTTTGTAAATATATAGGTATTTATTTATATATGAAAGGGTACACAAGATAAAATAAAGTTTTTTTTTTTAATTTATAATATTTATTAAATATATTGCAAATAATTAAAATCGTTAAATAAATAACATGGAATGTTGTATTTTTTTTTTACTGTTTTCGTTTTTTTTTTAAGAATAAAAATAAATAACAATATAGTTTTTCGTTTTATTTATAAATAAAAAACAGATATGTTTCCTGGTATTTTTTTTGTTAAAAATATAATTTTTAAAGTCTTACACTTTTGTTTGTGTGTGTTATTGGTGTTTGATTGAAGAAAAGATTGTCTTAACATTATAATTCATCTATAAACTGTTTTTTTTAATATTAATGTTTTTCTTTATATTATTTTGTTTTTATTTAAATTTATTTTTTATTGTCTTTGAAAGAAAACAAAAAAACAACTTAATATAAATATATAAATATCATTTTGAATGAAAATATTTACAATATCGTTATAGTTTTGAAGCAGAAATAATTAAAAAAGAAAACTAGTTTTAAGGTTTTCTTTCTTAAAATAAACAAAGACAAAATGTTCATTTAAACTAAGTGACATTTTAAATTGTGTCTGTAAATGAATAGAAAAAAAAAATACAAGTTTTGGAGTTTTTATAAATATTTTGCTTAATCAAGGCGGTTTTAATTTACATTTTCTATCTGAGAAGTAAAAAGTTTTATTGCAAAATTAATATGGCAGTTTACACACACTGACAAATTAAATTATATAAAAAGAGATAAATACAATAACAACTCATTTCACTGGCAGTGAATGCTTTTAGTGCATCGGCCTTATTTTGTGTTGTTAATTTTTTGTTTGTTTGAAGAGATTCAAAGGAAGAAAAGTGTGACTTAAAAAATTTCTAAAAGAATTTGTTTTAATTCCTAACCTAGAAAATTTAACGATTTACCATTTTGTTTTGTTTATTTTTTTTTTGTAATTAAATATTTTTGGCACAAATTTCTCTAAATTCTAATTTATTTTATATTTTTTTTTTGTTTTATCGTCGTCGAATAATAAAAATATTTAATATTTAAATTAATTCGTAGTTTGTGTTTTTTTTTTTTTTTTTTGTATTTATTTATTTATTTGTATAGTATAGCTCCGCTAGAAGAGTGCTTAGCACTTTAGATAGGAAGAACTCAATATAAAAGTTTTCCGGATTTATTTTTGTTTTGTTTCGTTTTAAAATACACTTCAGTCTTCCCAGCTACTCGTTCTTGTCGCAGGATCAATTGATGGTGAGTACGATTTGTATGTTTGTGATTCTCGTTTGTGCTTGACCGTACAGAAGAGCAACATCGATGTTATTAAACCGAAAAGCTGAAGAAATGCTATTACCAAGGCCACTGTACCAACGACATGCAGTCTTTCGATTAGCCATGCGTGTAATGAATGAGCGCAGGCTTTGTCCCACCACAGCAATGGATTTTCAGATCTGCGATGTAAGAAAGTTTTTTGTGTTAGGAAAATAATATTTACAACAGAAAAAAACAAACTTTAAAACTTACTTCCCACAATCAACCCTTGGGCCACCATCGCCAGAGCCTTCAATCATAATTCCCGTTTGTTCATAATAAGGACGACAGCATGATTCGGGTACCCATCGCTTACCACTCCAGGCTTGCACGTCATACCAGTCTTCGTATGATGTCACACCACAGCATTCGAACTGAAAATAGAGAAATAGTTAAACGTCCCTATAATATAATTTGTCAGAATATTTAAAGCCTTTATAGCATAACGTATTGACTGATGTTTTGGACTTGAAACAACTTAGTAAACATAATGGGGCGTATTCATAGTCATTTTAGACCTGGGTCTTAGTTAAACGTAGCTTTAGTTGAATTTTCGGACGTTGATTCTATTTTTTTAAGTTTATCATTTAAAAATATTAAATATATAAAATCAACAATTTGTAATTAAAATCGGTCTGTATTCGTTGAGCCAAAATTGTCTTGAACTGTAGTTAAGTTAAGCCCGGATCTATCTGCGACTATAAATATGCCCCAATATGTTAAAGAACATATACTTTTACAAAAAAGAAGACCAATCTCCAATACCAAGCAAGCCATAAATCTTAGGGATCACAAGAATGGCTTGCCAGCAGAGCTCTACAAATATGAAGAGGATGTGTAGGCCATATGCATCATTTCATCAATCAAAGATGAGTGAAAGGAAGCATTCCAAAAAACTGGACTATGAGTTTCATAAGCTCCATCTACAAACAAGTCGCGACCCCGTCAAAACATCTACAAACAACAACTGATATTGGCATCTTCCTGCTAAGTGAAGCATATAATATCCAACGCGCATTATAAGTGTATAAGCGCTCCGACCAGTACCATTGCACTTTAAGCTTAGTAGATCAACCGTAGACAAAGTTTTGGCACTTAAGGAAATCCTAGAAAACGCCGAAGCATTTAAGTTGAGCATTTATCGTCAGCATTCATTCATATAGTATTCCAACCACGTACCTATAACTTATCTGCATCTTCACTTTATCTTCTTGTTCTGCTTTTCTTCTTGTTCTTCTTAATCTTCTTGTTCTGCTATATCTTCTGTTTCTTATTTATCTTCGTTAATTTCTTTATCTTCCATATCTGCTTAATTTTTTTTACATTTTGTATCTTCTTTATATTCTTAATTTTCTTTATCTTCTTAATCTTCTTTATTTTCTTTTCATTTTTTAGCTTCTTAATCTTCTTTATCTTTTTTTTTTCTTTATCTTCTTTATTTTATTTTCATTTTTTATCATCTTAATCTTCTTAATCTTCTTTATCTTTTTTATATTCTTTATCTTCTTTATCTGTTTTATCTCCTTTATCTCCTTTAGCTTCTTTATCTTCTTTAACTTCTTTATCTTTTTTATCTTCTTTATCTTCTTTATCTGCTGTATCTTTTTTTATCTTCTCTTACTTCTTTCTCTTATTTATTTTATTTGTATTATTTATCTTCTTTATCTTCTATATTTTCTTTTTCTTCTTTATCTTATTTTTTTTTCTGACTTCTGCTTTTTTCTCTTTTATATTTTGAACGTTTGAATATCACAATGGGAGGGGAAAGCAGAGCGGAGTAAAACATTCCACATTCAAGAAGTGCGATTGAAGAATGAATGAAGTTGAGCTGGTGGGAAAACTGATTGCCACTCGCAGAAAAACAAGTATTTTTAGCTTCTTCGTCTTCTTCAAACTAAGTGAGACTTCCCAGCCCAGGTTCAATACGACAAGTTAGGCTAAAACCTCCAGTTTAAATATTACAGCTGTAACGGGCGCCTCCAACTACATGATGTTACCCCTTGGAAAACATGAATTTGAATGATTTAGGCTGTGTTGAGAGGAAAATTCAACAGTTGATGTTTAGGCCCGTCTGCAAAGGGAAGAAGAACTAAAATATTGTACGTTCTGTTCAACGACACGAAGTTAGCTGCAAGAGTAAAGAAGATCCTATGATAGAGGTGGTTGGTCATAAGGACTAGATGAACACCAATGCTTCGGTCCGGAAAGTCATCTTCGAATCCAACCGCGGAAATGAAAGCAGCTATCTAGAGCCCTTACATACTCTGACAGAGTGTTTTCTTCGCAAACCCCATCAGATTCCTATTCACCTTTTCAAAAAAGACCGCTTTCACACAAGGAAACTGAGTTCCCAGAAACTAGATAGTTTGTAGGCGAGAAGGATGTGAGGGGAGATTTGTTGTCTCCTTTTACGCCTTTCTCGCCTACAAACTCCCAGTTGCCGGCACCTCAGTTTCCTTGTGTTAAAGGGGTCAAAGCAAAATAACGTGAAACTTGGGAAAAAACCACTACAGAACTTTTAACTTCTTTTAAGAAAAAATTAACTGGGTAGATAACAACAGACAAATATTTAAAAAAATTAATAATAATAAAACATATGTAGATATTACATTTGATGTAAGCCTCGTGAATAATCTAATCATTTCTTACCGATTGCTGCATCGTATCCCATATCGCTGCAACTGATGGTGCTGCCAAACCTCCTCTATCCGTTGCATTATAATGCCTTTCAATGCCAAATCTCAATTCATTTGCTAATGTTCTACTTAATCCTCCACGAAATAGAAATGCAATAGAACCGATTAGGAACTCGCTTAGGAAAAGAAGCACTATCAAAACGAAATACTAAAAATAAAAACAAAATATAAGAACAAAATTCCTTTTCGAATGAATTATATACAATGTAAATTATTTACTGTTATTAGTAGACAACGTGATTGGAACCATGATCCACAGCATCCAAAAAACGAAACAACAAATCCACACACTCCAACGGCAATAAATAGTGAGTCGGCACTTAAAGCTTCATGATCGGGTAGTAATGTGGCATAGCCTTGATATGATAATCTTAGCCATAGACCGGCACCGAGGAACGCACAACTGCATATCTGTAATTTATAAGAAGGAAAAAAGGATTTAATATTAAAATTATCAATCGTCCTCAGGTGTGAAGACAAAGGGGGAGGAGACAATGGGGGTAGTTGGGCCCCTGACACTCAAGATTGGAGTTCAAAAAAAAAATTGTTCGGGTGATCTTCGGTCCCGTAAGCATAGACGGGGAATGGAGGAGGAGATACAACAACGAACTGTACGGGCTGTACATGTACAGCGACATCGACCTAGTCACAAAAGTGAAAAGGCAAAGACTCAGGTGGCTGGGTCACGTACAGCGGATGGACACCAATGCTCCGGCCCGAAAAGTCTTTGAGTCCATCCCCGAGGGACGGCGCAGTAGAGGAAGGCCGCGAAACCGGTAGCGCATGCAGGTGGAAGAGGACCACAACCAACTTGGCGTGCGAAACTGGAAGCAGCTAGCTAGCGACAGAGCTGTCTGGAGAGGCTTGTTGGTTAAGGCCCCGGGCCACACCGTACTGTATCGCCAGCATAAGTAAGTAAGTAAAGTGTTTTACTGAATTTCTGAAAAAAATACAATACACATAAAATCAGCCTTAAATAGGAGGGGCGTAGTTGCAAATTGTCTGTTCACGAATTCACGAGAAATAAAGGACTTTCAATATGCGGGGGAAATTATAGACAAATAAAGCCTTATGCAGACAAAATTATTAACAGGCTTTTAAGAAAAAATGCCCTTAGTTTCTATACGAACTTGAACATGACCCCCCTCTCCTCTTCAAACAAACTCTGGGTCCGCACCTGGTTTTTCAGAGTTTATTTAATTAAAAGTTTGTCAAGGATGTGCAAAATCAATATGGGTTCCTATAGGAACCTTGGCTTGTGTCTCATGTTTCCTAACGAACCATAAATCTGAAATCAAAATTAATCTTAAGCTAATCAGAGCATAGTAATTTACGAAATTGATAATAATCAACAAGCTCAAAACAATACGATCTAAAGATGCTAAGGTGCCAGCATTCAGCTCTCAGCTGACAATACAAAATTAATTTATTAAAAAAAACTTGACTTTAAATTCAAGGAACATTTAAACAATTCAAGCATTCAAAACAAAACATAAATTCTGCTGAAAATCAGAATGTCATAATTCTGTGTATTTTAACTTCAGTTCCTACTCAGAAATTCTTTCATTTTAAATACACATAAAGTAACAAAAATGAAAACTGAAGAGAATGTGCTTATTTCAGAATTCTACTCTTTGTTTTTAATTAAATAATAAATGAACCATCAATTCATGAAAACAAAATCAACAGAGAACAAGGATAATAATAACACTTTTGTCCTTATACAAAAAGTAGCAAGAGTATAAAATGACCTATACCTACTCGTACATAATAAATCCACCACCATTTTACCCCATCCATCCAACGTCGAATATAATCTTGACATTGGCTTGGACTCGTTAAGCAATCTTAATCTCTTCCAAGTAATCTTTCGGTGCATTCCACAGCAGAAAAAAGTAAATAAAATAAAAAACAATCTACATCTGCAGATGGCTAGCGGCATTTCTTCTTCTGCATTTCATTTTCGTATCATTTTTCTGTTTTTTGTTTCTCTCACGGGGAAAGAATCCTTGCAATGCTCTATTGGAATTGCAACATCACAGCTAGAAGAGCATCAAGAAAAAGTAGCGATAAAAGTATTATTTTGTTGTCTTTTTATAATGGCTATCATGATAGCCTTACCTAAGGCCATTGCATGCAAATCCGTTTTAAACGTGGAGTGCACAGAAGAAAAAGGATTTTGTAAAAAAAAGAATGATAAAATTTATCATCAAAAATCAAATCTGAGAATCTCGCAAAATTGGTCGTAAATATTAGGTTTAAGACGAAAGACAATCTGAATTAAACTGCGAATATGTAGGTATACCTTAATATGAAACGGAATGAAGTCAACGTGACACAAGAATATTATACTTTAAGCTTAAATCTGTTACATGTTCATCTTTCTCTATGATGTGTATTTCTCTATAAGTCTTACAACTACAATGCAACTATGTACGATTCGACTAGATAATATTAAGAAGGGAACTTTTTCCAATAAAAAATCCATTAGATACGTCATTCAGCCGATGAGGGTAAGACATCATGGAACTGAAAAAAAAATTCCCCATACTCAATTGAACACAACGATTTTTTGTATTTTATCTGTCAGATTACACAGAACTGAGTAAAAAAAATTGTATCGAATTTGATTTGCTCTCTTACTTCTTTTAATTTTTGTTGTTCCACTTTCTACTTAAAATTAATGCACACATTACATGTACATTGTACAATAGAGTGGTCCTTATAGAGGTCATTGTCTTATTTTGAATGACGTATCCCCCTAATTTGTTCGAAATAAATAAAAAAAAAACCTGCAAAATTTTAGCTCATTATTTTAACGTTAACCCGGGGCCCCCAAGACGTCTGAAGTTTTATATGGGAAATCCCATGTATCCAAATTTGAAAAATCTTAATTTTGGTAATGATTGATAAAAATAATTGAATTTTGGAACATATGTAGTCACTTTTGTCGTTTTGTCGTTTTTATAAAAATGTATCTGAAAAAAATTTACAACAGTTATTTCCTTGCTTATAGCCATTTAAACAAAAATATATATTTTTTTTATTTAATTTGAAATTTAATAGATGTTGTAAATTTTTTTAAAACATTATTTTAAACATGACAAAAGTTACTACATGTGTGCAAAAATTCAATTTTCTTTATCAATCAATTCTAAATATATGAATTTTTTAAGTTGGATGTACAAAAATACATGGGATTTCACATATAAAACTTCAGATATCTTGGTTGCCGGGTAAACGTTAATAAAATGAGCTAAAATTTTACAGGATTTTTTTTTTGTATTTATTAAGAACAAATTAGGTGGGGGGTGGGGGGGTGCGTCATTCAAAATAAGACAGTGACCTTTATAAGGACCACCCTATACTAACCAATAATAAATTTCAAAGATTGGTTCACCCGGGCGTATGCATACTTTTCTTAATAGATTAATATTTTAACAATTTTATTTGCTCTATTAACATTGGTTGCGTGTCAAACTAAAATGTCGAGATTTTAATCCAAACTAACATTTTGATGATGAAAAAGACCAATAAAGGGTTTTTGCAATCTGTAAGTCTGTGCGTCCTGATGTACATCGAGCTAGAGTCTAAACAGTTTGACATATTTGCTTCAAATTTGGTTTGAAGTATTTGTATCTGATTCCCTAAAAGATAAATTAAATGTTTTGTTTAAGCTCATCTAGAGCGGGAAGCTGTGATACAGTGATTTCAGATTTTCACAAGAATGGCTTTAACAATTTTGATTAAACTTCATATATTATGTTATCTCTAGAACAGTTTTAATAAACTATATATTCGAATAACCGATATAAGTTTTAGGGTTTTATGTGATCAAATTGCCTTTTTGTGATATTTCCGAATAAATCCTCATAAGTTTGGTAGATTTTATCATAATTTTGTAATTCGGTACTTCTAAGTTGTTAAAAAATATTACATTTAAAATTTTTATTTTTCTCTTACGAAAAGATAAAATCAAAGAAAAAAAGTTATTTATTCATTTTTGATTTTTTTTTCTCAATTCCTTGATTTAGTTTGTGTGTTTATCAAAAATTTTCAATATTTCTCGTTACCGATATAAAAATATTGTCAAACCGACAATGTTTTACAACATTCGAGTTGTTAACTACAAGTGCAAGTTCGTTTAATAGAGTCATCTTTTTAATTTTTGAGCTTTTATAATTAACTAGCTGACCCGGCGAACTTCGTTCCGCCTAAATTTCGTTAATGTAATGAAATTAATAATTCCGAGCATGCTTATAATTCCAAAGCTCATTGATAGAAGAAGAGTGAAATAGCTAACGAAGTGGTGATGAATGCTTTTGGAGAATAGAGTGTCGCGTTCAGCTTGGAGAGACCTTGGTGTTGTAAGGCAGAGAGTTGAATCTGGAGATGGTTTAATCGTTCTAGATGACTATTGTTGAATATTGGGAGAGATTCCAGAGATACGTGAAGATTCTTGGGTTTGGCAATTGAGGATATGTTCCCAAAGCTTATTTAGGACGATTTGACATAAGGATCATCATCTGATTTCCTCCAATTGTAATGAGATTGTTTCTCCGTATACAGTCATTTTGGACTAAGAGAATGCCGGATCAGTGAATTCAATTTGAAGAGTTTTTGTTTTGCATCCGCCAGTTAGTTGAATATTAAAGGGTTCCGAATATCCATTGATTTCTGTTAGATGTTTATGGCATCAATATTGAATTCCCATATTTCTCGCAAGTTCCATTGTATGTGGCGTGCTCACGTGTCAGTAAACCTACCACTTTGTACGTGTACGTGCCCGAGAATAAAACGGAAAAAGTTGTGTAATTTAACCAACTTCAGTTAAAAAGCGAAAGGTGTTGGCCGACATGCCACATTATTTTGGTTTGAAAACACATCAACATTGTTATTTAAGATATTTTTATTGTTATTTAGTGTATAAATCGCCATTGAGACTAATACTTTGCAATGACAGCATCCAAACTTAAGAAGTTTGACAATGAAAAATACATGCAATTTTTCCGCAAAACATTCGTAATGAGCTCTTACGGTGTTATTGTAAAGTGGAAAAAATTCGGTGGAAATTCAATCCGGCTGGCGACTTAGTCCACTCGAATCACCCATCGCCAAAAAATTGCATAGAGAACTCTGCAGCGAACTGATCATTTCGTAAAGCAACTCGCAAGCATGTTTGTGCGCCATTGTGCACTCGTTCCAGATGACAATCTTACAGTGCTGCAATAGTTTCGCCATTGCAGAGTTATTTTAAATGTTGCATGTAGGTTCTTCATCCACTTGCAGGCAAATGCAATGCAGAATGAGCGTTCGACCGCCGCCAACTTAACCGCTATTCCAAGTACATACCTTGGACATAATGAAAATTAAAAAAAAAAATTATTACATTTTATTTTATCTCACGAACGCAATAGCAACATCAAGTCCAATTCGAAATTGAATGACGAAACGAATAGGACACCTAATATTTCTTTCTTGGAACACAAACCCATAAATCCCAACATTGTGAAAATCAGCATCTTCAAGTTCCAGTTTTCCTGAAAATTTTCCGAGATTTTCCACCAGTATCCTATGTCTTTCCTTAGGCCAATTCAAATTCATCAAGGCCAGAATCGTGAAAATCGAAGTTTCCGTTCTCGAGTTACCTATGCACTAAAAACAGGATCTTCCCGGATTTCAAATTTTTACTGGAAATTTTTGGGGATTTTCCTCCAGTATCCTATGTCCTTCCTTTGGCCATTACGATTTCATTAAGCCCAAAATCGTGACAATCGAACGATCCGTTCTCGAGTTATGGGCGCACACACGGACGACATTTCTCTTTTATATATATAAGAAGATAATATTCTATAATGATAAGTTTTTCTCTGCATTCACGTCAATTTTCTACCGTGCCACTTTTAACTAGGTTTTTAATCACGTCAATTTTCTACCGTGACACTTTAAATTAGGCTGCACACTTCTAGTTTAAGTCTTAGTGTACGGTCAATGCCATAGCCTTTTTTGAGCCATACAGAGCCTTATTTTTGACACCCTGGGCAGGTTTATGAAAGTTTTATTCGCGTATTTGTACTTATTTAAACCTATTAGTCAGTTCAAGTGGAAATGAAATGTTAATACTAAATCGAAAACTTGAAGTTTTTAACTTTTTATTCCACAGCTTCTATTTTGAACCAAGGTATATTTATTGACAAAAAATTTAGGATTTCTCCACATTCCGTATCGCCAGAAGAATATTTTGGAATGCATTAATTTTCTATTTCACGAGAAGTGAGTACTAGAGGCTCTAAACAGCAAGGAAAATTAAAAAAAAAAAAAAAATGGTGCACTACGGCGTATAGGTAATTTTTATTAAATTTTTTAATAAAGTTTTGTGATGCTATAAACACTTGTTATAAGCACTTGTCAACAAGGTATAATTTTTTCTGTCACGGGAGCCAACAGACTTTGGCCTTGGCCAGCAGTGTTCCTCGTAAAAGTCGTTTTAGAATTTAAAATATTATTTAACGTAACAAAAAAAAAACTTGTTGCTAATCCAATTAACCGACAAATAGCAAATTATGGCACATTTCGAGGAAACTCAAGAGAACGCAGTTGGCAAAGAATCTCTTGCAAATTTAAACAAAAGCAATAAAACAGCATTGAATACGTCACAAAATTTGTATGGGATTTTGGACAGTAAACATAAAACATTTGTAAAAAATTATTAACACATTATTCCTACTTCACTCCCAAGGTTTTCGGTTACTTTTCTATTTTTGAAATCGTTTAACTTATATTGCCAAAGTGTAGAACGGCTTTGCACATCTTCCAATCTCCGTATTAATTTTCGTCACAAATAATGGCTTGCCGCTTAGCATTACACTAAAATAAATAGAACATGTTTGAAAGCGACAGAGGCGCCACGCGCCGCCAGCCGGCCAACGCACCGCTTGCGCTGCTCTGTCGCTCAGAAATGATGCTCGGCCACAACAATTCAATTTCATATGTTTTATTTTTTTTCTTCCGCTCAGTACTTTGCCGCTTTGCCCCTTGCCGCTAAAAACGTGGGCCAATACCTTAAAAACCCGCAAAAAAGTGACCAACTCACTGATAGATTATTAAAATTATGGAGCATTTTTCGACACCGCATAATCTTGTTATTTTGCGAAACGGTAGGGAAGGCGTCGTGCAAACGGAAGAAGGGAGTTGAAATAGTTTTCTAAGAAAATGGACTTAAGACAGACAAAAAATATAAATAAAAATGAAAATTTTGAATGAGACAACTACAACTAAAGTGTTCTACCACCAAGTTATTTGGCTGAAGTTATAGCTATTTCACGAGGGCCAACCCGATCATCAGACTTCTTTGTGTGGTGCTGAGTCTTAATATGTTCATTTTTATTTGAAAAGCTTTTGCTCGTCATGGGGATTGAACTTAAGACATCAACTGTGACTGGAATTCGGAAGCCGACGGCCTACCCATCGTGCTACCAAAGCGCCATCTCAAGCTCCATTTCAGTGCAGGTTTTGTTGCTTATCAAATGCATTTGAACCACTAGCATTTTTATTAGAGCACACAAGCTTGCTGTTGTCACATTCGGTTTTTTTCTTTTTTCTCCGTACCCGATCGGCTTCCGATGTTAATTGTTGTCTGCGCAGCATGACTGCGCAGACAAAATAAAAATGCTTTCACTTAGAATTCCATGTAATACCTTTTTGTAAAGCTTAAAATCTCTTCTTTCAGTGGATTTTTAAGTAAAGTTATTTTGAAAAATTGTTTTTAAAAAATTAAGAAAAAAGTTCAAACTATTTTTTTTTCAAACACTTTCGTTATTAAGTACTATTTTCCATTTTTCAACGTTTTGTGTTTTAAAATTAATTTTTATTCACCAAAAAAAAATTTATTTTATAATAAAATAAAATAAGGGATGTCTGGCATAACAAAAAGCTATGATTTGGCATTTTAAGTATTACCATCGTTTTTTTTTTCAATTTTGTTTTCCTTTTTTAAGCCAATTTTTAAGAAACAGTTGTCTCTCCCGCCTACACGGAGCTACATAGACTCTCTCGCACCCTGTATAGGTAGAGGTATGTACTTAAGATACTTATGTTAAACCACTTTATTATAGCCTTGAAAATATTATGCATTTTAATTCAAAACATACATACATATTAATGAAAAGAGAAAACAAGTCGTAACATTTTTCCAGATTTTATTCACTATCGCTACTGTATTATTAAATATTATAGGTATTCCAACATGTTGTACACAAAATGTTTACGCTTTTTCCTTAAGAATATATATATATTTTCAAGCTCATGTAAAATATGCGGTTTACAAAAATATGCTATGTAGGTACTTATGTATGCATAATTCAAGAAGGGAACCAAACGGAGTCGCATGTTCTAGCTTTAAATTTGAATGTTGTCTAACTTAGTTAAAAGATATTGGGCCTTACCAATAATCAAATTTAGAGATCAGTTAAATATTAAAGTGGACTCTAAATAATGAACCATACCAATAATCAATTTAATAGTCAGCTTAACGCTAAACGTCACTTTAAATTTTAGAGTTAAGAAACGCACGTTTAAACTCGTGATTAGGTGTAAACGCCACGTTTGTGCTGGCATTCTGAAAATCAAAGGAGAAAAATAATTTCCCTCTATGCTATTCGCTTACAATTGAATTAAATTTCTTGTTCGTGAATTTTGTTGCAATGCTATAAAACTAATGAGGTAATCACAATAAACAAATACATTTATTCCTTCTTATTTGTTTATTTGTAAATTTCAATTTGAGAGTGAATGGCGAAAAACTAACACTAAAAATCGCACGCAGCCTAAAATTTTTTTGATGACTTTTTTTATGATAACTAAGATATCATTGGCCGCGGTAAGAAACCTATGTAGAGCTATCCAGATAAGTTTTTGTTGTTGTAATCCCATGTAAAAAAAACTGCTGATTACAAAACAGCTTTGCTGTTGGATAGCTATCCATACTATCCGAAAAATGTTGGTAGCCGACTACAAAATGCAAAGCCGAAATTTGTTTGCCGTCATCGAGTTGTATTTTGCTAAAGACACTTTCAATTAACCTATCCGGTTTTGGTTGATCAGAAACCTATATGGATAGGAAGCTATCTTAGATAGGCTATCGCATCGATTCTGAAACGCGGCCATCTCCATTCACAGAAGCTGTCTGTTTGGCAACAAATGTAGTAGATAATGTAATAGAGCACTGATTAATTAAAGACGTGTTTAATTTGGTTATTGGTAATCACACAAATTAACTCGTCTCTAAAGTTTAACGTGGCGTTTATCTAAACGCTTGTTTAGTCATTTATTATTGGTAAGACCCATTGAATATTAAAAAAAATTAACTTTTTTTGGCGTGTTGAGAGTAAAGTTTGAAGGTCGAATTTTACCGAAAATTGTGGGATGTTTTTGAAAGTAATGGTATCATTATAATTAAAGGAGATAAGAAGGAGAAAAATGTCAGTTTTCTTATTTTGTTAATTAAAATGGAAGAATTTTGAATTTTTATTTAAGTTTAAAAACAAAATTAAATAAGTGCAGTATATTTAAGATTTTCTTTACATATGAAATGGTGAAAGACATTTTTTCTTTGAGTGCAATAGGGATTAAAATTGATTTTTCGACCATCCAATTCATGCTGGGTTGATGATATCTTCAATTAAAGTTGGGTTCGATTTTTATAAAATAGAATCCCTCCCTATTCTTATTTTATGCAAACGAAAAAATTAAACACATTTGACCAAAAGAATGAGCTATACAAATTTTTTTTATAACTTGTCGTGCAACTCTCGTCAGGTCACATAACACGCGTCAGATGCGTCTCAATATGCGTCTAGCCTTAAAGTGATAAACACCAGCACGAGTGATTAGGTAGGTATGAGGGGATTTAAAAGGAGAAACCGATGAAAAAATATAAGGTTGTGTCGAACGGATCCCAGCACGGGGCATCTCTAACAGTGGCTGGGTCACCTATGATAGTACCTCAAATCAATGAGAATTCAATGAATTTTAGCTATTTACAAATCCTTCAAAAGTTCAACTCAATTCAAGTTCGATTAATATCTCAAAGACAAATCCATTTTATTTTCATAAATCCATAACTTGCCCTTTATGTAGTTTGTATCTTTAACTACGTATGAGGATGTAAAGAAGTTCATGAAATTAAAACTTAAAAGTAACAATATAAATAATTAAAATTAACAAACCGGCAAAATGTATGCCAAGTCAGTAATTCTTGTTTTAACTCTTGTTATTTTTTTTGTTTGGATTAAATAGTTGAGTTCATTTCCCTTTAAGAGTGTAGTTGTTGTTGTTGATGTTAAGTTTTGTTGAACTCAATTCTATAAACACGAATAGCTTTCAAATCGCGATTTGTGTTTTAAAATACGTACACAGGTACCTATGTAAATTACATTGTGTGTACTTAAAATCGTCGTTGATGAGATACTCGACCCAAGTAAGTATGAACCTACTGTAATGTAGGCATACTTTTCACTCTTAAATGAGTTGTTGTTTTCGTTTTGTAGTTATGTACCTCTGCCACCGCCCTACTTTAACCCTTTATTTTATATTTTTTTTGCATCCAGTAAAAGCACCACGTGGGGTATTTGTAAACTTATTTTTTGCAGTTAGGAGGTGATGTGTATGTAACGTGGCCTTAATTCTAATGGCCTCCTTTATTGACTCAGTGCGCACTATTTGCGACGAGGAACAAATAAAAACTGGACACCAGACAAGTTGTGCCACACAGAAAGTCTTTGTATTAATTGCGTTCGTTGCACTCACATCACGCACTGTGTGCTCTTTGTCATGCTGGGAAACAGTAGGGCAGAAAATCAATTATTCCGGAAAAAATATTTTTTTTTGACTCTTGTTTTCTTATGTCAGTGAATGTTTTTGAACCGACATGGAAACTTTAAATTTTTGGGCTTGTTCAAGGCCCCGATATATGTAATCGTAATTAAAAGCCATTATTTAACATTTTGTTAAAATCAACTAATTTGAATCAAGGGTGATATTTTTTGACACTTCAAGGTGTAGACTAAGCACTAGAGGGTTTTACATATATTCTGGCAAGGAACTATCAAGGGTTGGGAAATGCAAGATCACGGGCCTTTGCGATTATGAACTTTTTTTCCTCGTCAGGCCAAACAAAAGCCAAAAAGAAGTTGACTTATATGGAACTTGATCCCACGATCTTCAGCTTGTCAGTCCAATGCGCCAACTGGGCTAACTCCCTATAAAAAATCAATGTCAAAAATGAATAAGTTTCATAGCATGGTGCCTATACATGTTTTATTTTGGTGTATAAAAGACATTCCTGATGGGGTACCAAAACATTACCAACAAGTTTTTACTAGGAAGAGCCTCACGAGTATTTGAAAAGTTTCCCTCGTTTAAATTTAAGTACTGAAATCCAGCAAGGGCTTGCCGATTATCTGACAAGTTTTCCTCGTATATATTTTCCCTACTGAAAACTTACTAGGCCCTTGCCCTAAGTAGACAGAAACTTGGCATTTTTGCAACCGGGCATACTTCTGTAGTGAAAAGAGGGAGTACTGAATTATCAAACGCGCAAGGTTTTCACCTGAATTATTATCGTTCAAGTTTTATTCCATTAATTAGTGTCGATTGTTCCACTGTAATCACTTTAAGTATGAATGAACACACAACGAATTTATTATTGCAGACATTATGTGGAGCAACAATTGTCAGAATGACGTGATTGATTAAACATCCAGTTCGGGTAGGAAGCCTACAACTTTACTTCAACTTAGCTTCATTTTACACCATATAGGAGGACCCATATACCTTGCCTACCTACACTCAATTATTTATGTTTTTGCGGCTTCCTCTGTACAAAAAAGGAAGAATGGAAAAACGTTCTAATTGGATGCCAATCGCATTTACTTTGACTACCTTATAAGCTCTATGGCAGAATTAATCAGATTGATGCACCCATGCATTATCATCATCATCATCAACATCGTCGTCATCATCATCGACGCTATATCGTCGTTGTTGCCATTATACATTGGCAACGGGTTCGAAAAACTAGAAGCAGTGCCAATGGCTATGACTCCATGACCGTGCTGCGTATTAAATGACACGACTTTGAATATGATGCGGAAATCATCAACACTGGAAGATTATGTTTCCGTTGTTATATCACAAAAGACTGTTTGCTTGTGTTCTCCTTTGGTTGTTGTTGTATCACATTCTAGCATGATGTCAAATACAATATCACCATGGTGACACATATCAGCGCAATAGAGGTAAGCAATATAATTTCATTTGTTGAAGTTTAATCTGGCTGACTTAGCCAACCAAACGCTACCCAAAGTAAGAAAATTTAAAAGGGTTCTCAAAGCGATTTGCATATTCAATTCGCATACGCTCCCGATTTCGCTAGAAATATCGTTTATCTTTCGACATGAAAGAGGCTTAGCGCTTAGGTATTATACACACACGTAGTGAAGGATTTTTGTTGCCATCAGAAAATTCAGAGCAATTGAAAATGAAATTCCAAAAAGTACCATGAACTTCATCATGAAAGACTGATGGATGCGTGTCAGTAGTAGTTGATTTTAGCATTGAAATGGGAGAAAAAAATAGTACCAAGAACAGAAGTCGTTGGTATTTGTTTGTTGTTTGTAATTATTGTACTGACTTGAGCTGTGAGTAGTGTGTGTGAAATACGATGAGCCTTCCCATCTTTCAAATTGATTTTCTGGAAAAGAAAATGTTTACTCTACGAAAAATTAGAGTGAGAATTGGCTCAATATGTTTATCTGCTGCATCGTGTTGCATAACATACAAGATTTAATTGGTTTACGAGTAAAAAAAAATTGGATTCACGTGATTTGTTATAAAGTATGATCAAAGGTTATTATTAATATAAATTTTTGTTTTTATTGTGAGGTTCAGTCTTGCTTTGAAATTGCCATTAACTCTTTAATAAAAGAGCTACTTTTTTCAGACAATAGGTTCTTTGATCTAATGGGCTGGAAGTCACACTGGTTCAAATAAGGTACTACTTGTCAATAAAAGTGTTGCAGAAAGCGCTTAAGACGTTCATACAGTAATTTGGATGGGATCTTTTATATATGCATGCATCTTTAAGCAGGGATAAGATAGGATTTTTTCCGTTGGAATTTCATTCGATTGAGATATTGCTTTTTTGGGGATTATGTATGTTTCCCTTTCCAATTTTTGTGAATATTTATTTAATAGATTTTCATTAGTAAGATACATATAGGTCTCAGTGTTAGTTTGTATTGCTTATTCAATAGCGAACATGCTTACGTTCTTCTTTAGGCCTTTTAATTGTTTTTTTTTTTTTTTTGTAAGATATTGAATAAACCATATAACATTACTCGTAGGTAAAAGTGAGATTTTAACAAAAACAAAATTTAAATTATTTTTGGTAGAATAAATGATGAACGAAAATGTAGGCCCGCAAATATTTTTTTTAGGACCCAAAATAACGGTACCATTTGTCATACAATTTTAGTAAGTAAAGTACTTAATTTTTGTCGTTGACCGCAAAATTATACGAAATGTCAGTTTTGTATGGAGAGTCTTTTTTTTTTTCATAGAAAAGCTGTAAACTGAATTTTCAGTTGGGAATTTGTTGCTGAAAATTGAGATGAAATGTAACTAAACTTCACTAAACGTAACTGAAAGTCAGCTTACTTTTTATGACAGCTGACCAATCAGAAGCTCCATCTGAAAATAAAGTTTTGATTACAAAAAATCAGCTTATTCTTAAGACCATGGGCAACGATTTGATAAAAAAATAAAAATAAGTTGCAATGTGCGAGTAGAAACAATACCTCCAATAGAACTGTTTTTTAAGATATTCGAATTTCTTAAGAAGGCAACGGCTGAACCAATTTTTATAAATTGTATGCATGCTAAAGCTTTCGGAGTAATGAAGTATAATTGCTGACAAAATTTTGGCTTCGGGATCGTAGCACCTCATGTATGGGATATTAGCAAAAAAAAGTATGTTATTTAAAAGGTCAGTAATCAATGGTTAACGGTTTTCAAGGTCACTTGCGATTTTTAGCATCATTTGAAAGACCAGACATTTTTATAGTCATAGGTTTTTTTTTTAATTAATTTTTAAACATTTTTTTTCAAGGCGTATAAGACTTTTAGCACCTCATGAATGGAGTTTTCAAAAAAAAAAACAAGATACTCATTGGTCACTCATAGATATAAATTCAAAAAAAAAAAAAAAAATGGATATATGCATTTAAAATTTTTTTGTTTAAGTTATTTAAAAAAAATCTATATGGTTGGTATACGATTTTGCAAATATCCCATAAATATGGTGCTTGAAGTCTTATATCGGGTTTTTTAATAAGAGCGCTACAAAAGTTTTGTTTAATAAAAGGTTTTGGATATCAATGAAATTTTTTATTCCTGTGAAAGTTTGTTTGATGACATTATGTATGGAACTCGATTTCTTTTGTATGGCCACCACTGGCACGCTTGCAGAAGTCCAGACGCTGAACCCAATTTTCAACGGTTTTCAAGCATAAATCGGCCGATACTGCTCCAATTTAACGTTGGCATAGACCATAGACTTGACGTAGCCCCACAGGAAATAGTCTAACGGCGTCAAATCGCACGACCGAGGCGGCCAAGCGACTGGACCATTTCGTCAGATAACACGTTCTCCAAACTTGGTTTCCAATAAATTGATTGTGACATTCGCTGTGTGGCTTGTGGCGCCGTCCTGTTGGAACCACATGTCCTCCAAGTCCATGTCATCCAATTGGGGCCAAAAATATTCGGTTATCATTGAACGGTAGCGATCCCCATTCACAGTAACGTGCCGGTCTTGATCATCACGGAAGAAGTACGGCCCAATGACGCCGCCGGCCCATAAACCACACCAAACCTCAATTTTTTCGGGATGCAATGACGACTCATGGAGTACATGTGGATTGCTGCCTGACCAATACCGCATATTTTGTTTATTGACGAAGCCATTCAGCCAGAAATGAGCCTCATCGCTGAAGATGATTTTTCGATGAAAATCCGAATCATTTTCAAGTTGTTGCTCAGCCCAACGCTTCTGGTGGTCAAGCAGCTTCAGTTCTTGAGCCAATTTAATCTTGTTAGGATGTAGGCCAAAATCTTATCGCAAAATTCGCCACAACGACGTCACAGAGATTCCCAACGCTTGAGAACGACGTGTGAGAGACATATTTGGGCTTTCTGCAACTGAAGCCACAGCGGCAGCAATATTCTCGACACTACGGGCACTTCTTTATCTCACTGGCACGGGAAAATTTTGTACTGTGCCTGTGGATTCAAATTTTTCCACTAGACGCTCAATTGTTGATCTGCTAGGACGATTATGACGACCATAAATTGGACGTAGCGCTCTTAACGTTGAGGCCACTGACTCCGAATTTCGGTAGTAAATTTTAATAATGTTGACTCGTTGTTGGCTCGTATATCTTTCCATCATAAAATGGCAAAAATTACTGAAGAGAAATGTCAAAAGACGGGCAAGAAATATAGCGTCGTTTGCTGTCCCTGGTGCTCTACTTTTGTGGCGTCTCTGTTGAAAAACCCTGTATAACCTTGAAATTAAAAAAAAAGATATTATAAAAAAATCTATGGCTGATTAATAACTGAAACTAATTAACCTTTATGATGTTCTTATAATCTATCAGATGGTATATATTTCTTCGAATATCCAAACCATATGAGGTGCTTAAAATCTCTTTGACCTTGAAAAATCTTTAAAAAAATTATAAAAAATCTATGGTTGACAAATTACTTAAACTAGATGACCTTTTTTGACTAATTACTGACATTTTAGATGGTGATCTTCCGAATGGTATACTTTGTTTGCGAATATCAGATAAATGAAATACTAAAAAAACACGTGTGACCTTGAAAAACTTTAACCATTGAATACAAATTTAAATGTGTCGACTTAAAGGAATCGTTCGCAAGTAGATCCTTAACCATATAGGAAAAGTTATCATTTCGTTAAATTAAATTAATCTCGAGATTTCTATTGAGCTTTTTTTCTCTACAGATACACTGAGAAAATTAATATTTTTGTTTTAGTTTGCGGGTAACGAATTTCGTTTGCTGTAATTGTAATACATTTGCTGGAAATGTAATACAATCCCTGCAAACGTATTTCATTTGTAGCAATTGTATTACAGTTGCCATTGCATCAAACATATTAACAAATAACCCATTCGTTCGGAGCTCAATTTGCCTAGGTTGATTACGGTAAATGGCAATGTTTCCCAAATTTAAACGCCATGTTGTTTGCAATAAAGTGTTATTGTTTATGGCAAACGAATGAATCGATTGCGAATTGAGCTTTTGAAATGCAGTTTGCTGCAAAAAGTTTTACGTTTACTATATAAATTACAATTGTTTGCTACTAATGAATCAAAATTTGGGACAAATGGTTAATTCGTAGAAAGTAAACTTATTTGTAGCAAACGATTGAATGATTGCAGGGTATATATATTTTTAAATCTTATTTTTACAAATTAACTTAATGCTTGTTGTAAACATTTCATGCTTTTGAGGCGAAAGAGTTTTTGATTTTAGGTTTCCTTAAAAGAAATTCGCTTGCAGCAATAAATTTCCTATTTTGAAAAAGTATTTTATTTGTTTAATTCCTATCTAACCAATTTCAGATAATCTATAGTGCAAGTATCTATTGCGGGTACGTTTCAATACTTGTTCTGCTTGATCAATTTGTTATTGTTCTGAAGTTCAGCACTACTTGTACAAAAAATCAAATATCAATTGAAAATATGTTGCATTTAAAAAGAATGCGATTCAAAATTGAGAATTTGTTGCTTAAAAAAAATAGCAAAGTAAAAATTCGAAAATATTTGCATTAAAAAATAAAATAAATGCTAGTTTAAAAATGTCTGCATTAAAAATAATTGCATTCAAAATAAAAATTCAATTTTAAAAATTAATAAAAATTACCTACATCTCCGTTGTTCATTTCGAAAAATAATGGCGCAAAATTTTAGAAAATTTAGTACGATGTTAAATCAATTTTAGTATGATACTAGGTTAAAAATTGTGTTTTGCTAATTTTAAACGAGTTTAGCATCGTACATTTTACTAAAGTTAAAATCACCTACTGGCTATTTTATCTTTTCAGTATCGTACTAAAACCATATGACTGGAGAATGGAGAATTTTACTCCAGGTATAGTATTGACCCGAGGGTTGCCGGTTCGATCAGTGCTGCCAACAGTTTTTTTTGTGTAATAATGAAGTTAAAATGATAAAAATATAAACATTGAATACTTGTTTAGAGCACATGTTGGGTTTCCATCAACATATAATTAATTTACAACGCATAAAAACAATAATTGTGTTAAACAAAACGATTTTCTTTAAAGTTTTGATTCAGTCCTGGGAGCACATCTACGTAGTAATAGTTTAAAACAAAAACTGACCCAATATTTTAAACTCTTCGGTCGTCATAGTGTTGCAAAAACAAATTAAAATACATGAAATGGTCTAAGCCACATTTCTTAATATTTTTTTTGTTTTCAAATATAGATTTTTAAAATCGAAAGATATATGAACCAAAAGGAAAAAACCGTTTGTGGTTATCATGTTTAGTTCCTTCGCAAGAAATTTTCAAGAAATTGTATCACCAAAGTTTACTTAGCCAACGCGCTGTAGACTCAGTACATTTCCTCTGCCCAACTAAATAAAAGGAAAATGTGTGAAGTTTTCAACTGATTAACATTTTGCCGGAGAATTTTATGTTGCAAATTTGCTCAGTGGATGCATGCTCGCTCTCGGCACGGAAGGTTAATATAATTTAATAATATAATTTCAGAATTAAGGGAAAACCAGCAAGTCACTGTATTGATTGTGACAAACATACCAGTTATTAGCAACAAAAGTCACAGACACTTTGATCTTCTATAACCATTCGCTTGTCGTTAAAGTATTAATGTTTACAATAAAAGCACGATTCATTAACCACAAACAGTAAATATGTTTACAGAACACCTTTATTCGTCTGACAGAAACACTACATTCGTTTGACACAAACGCTATATTCGTTTGAAACAAACGATAGAATTTCGCTACAACAGTATGAATTGTTTGTCTCAAACGAATTTAAGAGTTTGTTGCAAACGAACTGTCAAAACTGGCTTGCAAACGAAATAGTCGTTTGGGCAATTTTTACGTTTGCCGCAAACGATTTCTTCCCTCAGTGTAGATATGATAGAGACAGCAATGATGATTTCACGTGATCTGGGCCCTTTTCGTTTATCCGTCCAGCTGAGTGGATTTTCATCAAACTTTTATATTGTTTTTTTAGACCAAAAATAACAGTACTTACAAGCGACAGAATTTTTTTTCTGCGAATTAGGTAACTATTATTTTTCTCAAAAATGACTTCTAAAATTTTGATAGAACAAATCCCTTTTTAGATTTTTATCTACTTTTTGGTATAGAACCATTTTTTGCATTTTTGATTTTTCAGTTAAGTTTAAACCAAAATTTGTAAGAAAATATTTCTTTAAAATTTGTATGAAGTTTAAATATTATTTTAACTCAATATTTATTTTGAAATGTGTAACTTTTTTGAAACGTTTTAGGACGAAATTATTTTTTAACACTTTCTGGAGTAATAAATAGTTCTTAGAACAAAAATTACAGTACCACATACCGTTAAAAAATGTTAAAAAACCATCAAGAAAATAACTTAATTTTCTCGAAAACGGTGGCACTTAAAGATTTTGGAATTAAAATTTTGGATTAAAATTTTTCTCATATTCAAGCTTCTGAAAAGTTAAAATAATACTGCCTATCAAAATTTTCCAAACTTGTTTGAAAATTCGATTTTTAAAAATGGTTTGATGAAATAATAATTAAATTTTGTCTGCAAATAAATAATAAACTCAAATTGGTGTTCCAATTTTTGTTCCTAAAAATATTTACAATTTTTGTACATAGTATATTTTTATTTAATTTTTTTAAATACTACAAAGTTTTAAGATTTTGTTTGCATTTGTTATAGCTCAAAATGCTATAGCTTAGGAATTTAAGTAATTCAACAAATTTATTTCATGCTTTTGAATATGTTTTTAATACGCATGTTTTTAAATAATATTAACTCGTGTACATACAATTTTTGAAATTTTACATAAGCCACTTGTAACATAAGATGAAGTAGGTTCGTGCTCAGTAACATTTTCTTACTGACGACATAAAAACACTTTCAAACCATTAATATATACAACTACATTCTAGATGTTAACTTCAAGAGCAAGTACGAGCAATTCAGTCGTGCATTTTATTTTTATTTCACTAAAAAGATTTTTTTTTATTTTTTTTTCTCATAAGGTTCATTTTCTTGTTTTTAAGAGAAGAAACTAAAAATGAATGTCACCCTCGATACCCTTTTTAAACCGTTTGAGTAAATAAGAACCCAACCCCTTTTGATCAAATTATCAGAACAAGAACATGTTTTCCTCGAATTTCTTAAACAATACCGTGCAACTCAATATTAACTAGATATACCTTTATACCTACCTCTGCTAACCAAACGAAATCCATTTCATTACGAAGGAAGGTGTTAAGAAAATATGTTCCTAAACTAACTCAATCACAGCCATATGTCTTAAAATTTTTCATTGTCATTTTTTGTTTCTTATTCTTTTTTGAAGAATAAAAACCAAACAAATTATTTCTATTCATACAATCTGCCAGTAAAAGACTTCTCCCTCAATCAAAACTTCAATAATAAAATTTACGCATCGACATTACCTAAAACAATAAGCGTCCGCGATTTTTTTAATAATTTTGTGAGATGATTGTGACCTCACATCACAGCATCCCCTTTGCTGGCAATTAAATTCGAATAAATATTCATCATGAAAGCAAATCTTTGTGTTTAATTCGACGAATTAATGCCCACCATCAGAATCTACGACGAAATTGAGAAATGAAATCCAAGACCAAGAACGGCACAAAAGGGGAACGACCAACGACACATGACCAATTTCTATTGTCGAAAACGAATACGCAAGGAAAATCTCATGTTTTCACTTATGAAGAATTAAAGACAAGAGCTTGGATTTGTTTTATTAATTTTTTTTGTCGCTTTAGATACAATGAACGTCCCCTTTGGGTTTTTTAGAATGCTATTTAATTTACAGTCACGCTGCATTTTACGCTTCTTTTCCGTCATTCGCTTCGCGGCACACAATGGGGCCAGATAATTTTAAAATTGGATTAAAATCAAACTATTCTACCCATCTGTAATACGTGCTATAGCCAACTATACCTACACCCAATTAATATATACATAAAAACGCTGCTCAAATCGAAAGACTCCTTCAACTTTTTACTTTAGCTTTTATTTAAAAATAAAAGATTAAATTTTTATTAAAAAATTGTTATAAAACACATTAATATAGCGTTATAAAAAAGTTTTAATAACATTTTTTAAAGTACATCCCGTGTACCATCTTGGAGTGTGAAAGCAAGAATCATATAAATTATTTAGTCTTTTAAAATACATACATTTTTTCTAATTTGGTCCTATAACTACCCCACTGTTTCCTGCTTCATTAACAGAGGGCACGGATCCTTAATTAAAAGAGTGTCAAGGGCGCTGCCTCGTACCATACATAAGTATATCCTATTGTATTTTCTGCGTATGTACGAAATCCGAACATCGCAAGCGATGTTCAGAGTGCACGATCAATCCGTACCGTGAATGGGGCAACTACTTCAATTTTATGTTCGTTTTTTTTTCGCTCTTGTCTTGTGTTTTTTGCAATGATCAAGTTTTTTACTATACGGGTGAGCCCCAGTAAATTTTAAGCAAAACAAAAAAAAGACAATGGGAGTCAAGCATATTATCTCGGGATAAAATGTCGATGTGTTAGTGAAAAAAGGAACGAGGTGTTCAACGTGACGCGCTTGACAATGCCGACTAAAGTCTTTATTTTTTGTTGAATTTGTTTTGCGACTTGCAACACCATTCTTCTCAGTGACATTGAATTGACAGCTCACAAGAATGAATATTTGAATCATGTTTCTTGACATTTTTATCACGGTTTCTCTTTTGAATTTCTCCATAACTTCGCCTGATCCGTTCTCAGTTGTTTTATACATAAATAAACACTCCCAATCGAAAGTATAGAACCTTGTTCAAGTCAATAAGTCGGCTGTTACACTAAGCTTCAAGAGTTCTGAGTTGACTATTTTCAAAACTACTGTCGTTTTCGGTTGAAGGTTCGGAGTTACTCCTTTTTGACTCAACTAACTCCAAAATAATTCGATTGGCTGTTCCGAGTAATTCGAAAAATCGCATTTTATTTGAGATATCCGACACATCGTTATTCGATGGGTGCATAGAATTCTTTATTGAATACATTATGGACAAAATGTGTGTACTCAGTACAGATTTATCATTTAATGAGTACATAAAGTTATGTGTGCAGAAATCTATGGAATGAGTCAACACATTTATGTGCTGAGTACATACATTTTTCCCTCAGTGTGTTTTCGGAGTTATTTTCTGTTCTGGATTTTATAAAGGAGTAGACCCGGAACACACATATACATTTAAGCTCTTTCATCGGATAACTTGTCAAATTAATTTTACTCGACTGAAAATGCACAATATATACACTTATCAGACAATTTACTCACACACACCCAATTTTTCTCAAATTAGTCTTGGAACAACAGAAAATAATTCGATTGGAAGCAAAAAGGAGTAGCACTGTTCCGAATTCCAATCAAAAACGACATAAATGAGTGCAAAGAACAGGTTGTTCTATGGTGGGCTCCTACAGACTATAATTAAGTAATCAAAACAAAAAAGAACTTGTGGAACAAACAGAAATAGTTTTTCTTGTTTACTGACATGTTTTGGAATCTGGATTTTATTATTGGATTCTTGAAATATATCAGGATAATCTAACTTAATTTTATTTTCAATAATTAGACTTAAAAGCCCCACGTTGGGCGCCAAAAAAAAATTTACTCTATGAGTTATAATTCTTTTTTGATTTTCCCAAGTTAGCAACGACTTTATAGAAACTAAGTTATGCGTTGTGCCGTTCATAGAATCACGGACTACATTCCTCATTTTGTCATTTTCAAAAAGAAGGAATAATTTTGTTAACCAAATGCAAACGAAATTTCTACAGCATTATATGTATTTTGTGTGAACGTTTATGAAAACGTTTATTTTACCAGAACTTAACGAATTCAAACAAAAACTCTGCCTTACTTTCTTCATCATCTAAAAAGCTTACGAAACGAATACGAATTAAAATAGGTACCAGTACCTGGTACCTACCTATTGGCGACAAAAAAAAAAAGAAAAGTGTTTTGAAATTGTTTCTTTTGGGGCTCTTATGTATTCTGTCGTCCTTTCGTTTTATATTTTTTTCGTTGCCGTGTTTTTCTTGGCAACCAACAGTACTCATTGCTTCAAGAAGAACACAACTGGTCATGCGAATCTTTTTGCTGGTTATTGCCTTTTAATATTATGTTGGAGCTAAATTGCAAGGCAAAAGATTGACATACTTTTGCGTTTAGGGAAAAGTTTTTCCTTGGCTAGGAATGCATTTCGAGAAAAGGCCGCTCGCCAGCTGACAGAGCTATATATTTGTTTGTCTGTTTTTTTCCTTAAAAAAAAAAACATGAAGACCATATCGGATTCAATGATGCATTAAACTGGTTTAGAACAAAAATGTCTTATTGTTTGAATCATTGTTATGCCATCTGATGTTGAAGCCGAAGATTTATGTTAGTTGATGTGTACGACGACAACCGACAACGTAAGTTGGAAACTTCAGAGTTTCCCTAATACTGATTAAAATTCTTTACTTTGGCCAGAAATTAATCATATCAAGAAGAATGGAACACATTGAAGGACATTATTTTTGACTTTTTGTCGACGGGTGGACATTTGCACGTATAGCTTTTTCGACTTTGATGATGAAATGATGCTAATGAGACTAAAAACACAATAGATTTGCATGATTAATGACAGTATAGATGGATTTGTGCCACTAAGGCTCATTTGCTGAAACGAAACTTTAATATTTAAGCTTAATTTAAACGCGTAAGCAAACTGTAACATAGAGGTACAATTGATAAATGGTTAACTTAAATAGATGCACTAAAAAGAAACTTAAATATATATTTAAGTTTTAAATAAGCACTTAGCTTATGCTGCAGAAAATGTAGCACATAAGGGTTTAAGTTAATTTGAATAATAACGAGCCTAGGTAACGTTTCAACAAATGTTCTTAAGGAATTGCTTATATTGATAATTTGGTGGTGATTCTCATGAGTTTAACATTTTTAAACCTAAAGGAATGTTGTTTTGTTTTCTCTTTTATCGAAATTAAAGAATATAAATAAAAGGTACAATTGATTTTGTTTTAATGATAAAGTAACCCTTTATGAGATTTTAATCATTAATAGGATTAGGATGTTGATAGATTAAATTTTTGGACACCAAATTTCCTGGTTCATATTTAGAATCAATTTTCCCAAAACAAAAAAATTAGTATCAAAACGCACCTATAATAAAAATTGAAATGTAAACGACATGGTGTAACAGGTACCTCTTTGGACAGTCATTTCGGTAGTTTTTAATAGTCAAAGTTCCTTTGATGTTGTTCCAGTTTGCTATGCTGTAGATCTTTATTGTTTTATTTCTTTCGTTTAAAGATTTTGGTGGTCCTTATCAGTTTTATTGAAAGATTTTATTTCCCAATCAACTTTATTTTACCGGTCGGTCAAGGTAGGCGAGACATTTTATATCTATTGTCATTTTTAAGAGTCGTACTACTTTTTAGTATACATAGATGCGTGTTGGTGTGTATCGAGGATCGATCTAGAACCTAATCGAATGGGTGGGTTGCTTCAAATTCCGTGTGAAGCATGTTTATGTGAATCCTTAGAAGAGAAATTTAAAGTTCCGTTTTATTTAGAACAGTCAGTTTAAATAATTCTGCATATCAGGTTTTTGTCAACAAATGCTTAAAAACGATCTAAGGTTTTAAGTTTTTTTTTTGAGCAAATGGCTTTTTTTTGTTACATAAATTCCTGAATACATATATTTTCAATAGCTTAGTTGAATATAAATTTGGAATCGTGTACTTCTAAGTTAGTGCATAAATATTGTCTCTAAAATTTTTAAAATAATTTTCCTTATGAAAAAATAAAATCAAAGAATAAAACAATTTTTCTAAAGTTTTCACATTTTTTTTTTATTTTTTTGTTTGTTGTATTAAGTGAACAAAATTCAAAAATTGTTATTTCAAATTGTTTTCAATATTTTTTCAGTTTTTTCCGGGTTAATTTTAGTTCAAAAAGTAGAGTTGGCACTTTTGGCATAAAATTAGGGTTGTCATATAAGCGTCCGATTTAGTGCAAAAAACCCATATTTGGAAATGAGATGGAAATTTTAAGATTTCTTTTTAATTATTGTTCCTCAAACACGACCAAAATGAAAAGTTATAGTGAAAAAAACTTTTCTTTTCTATTTATTTTGTTCAGTTGGTTAATACGATATTTTTAAAATTAGCAGCCCTAAATTTTTGTTTTCAGTACAATTTTATCTATCATTTGTCACCAATATTAACTTTGAACCCCATGTATCCATTTAAAAAAAGACAATCCTACCTATATATGTATATTTTTCGACTCATAGTGTTTTAGTGTAGATTTAACTTTGGAAACCCATTTGCAAAGTTACAATCGAAACAATGTACCTCAAATGATTAATTTTATACCCCATTTGAGCAGAATGGAAAAAAGGTATTGATGAAAAGTCAATAGATTTCTTGATATTTTTTTTTTGTAGAAACCCGTAGCGTAATGGTTAGTCACTGTCACGCTGGATGGTGGGTTCACTTCCTAGCCTCGTCCACCTTAAAAGTTTTTTTTTTTCAGGGTTACTGCCTCTTGCGAGGAATTGACAAATCCTCCAAGAGTATCACTTGTCATTAATAAGTGCTTCTCGTCTAGCCGTTCGGATTCGGTATACAATTTTAGGTCTCTTCCATTCCTGTCAACACGCGCAAACAGGAATGGTTGCAAGTTGTTAGTCACTAGGCAGTGCTGTCGATTAACAAATGCCGAGAGTTACAATTTTAATAAAAGTTGGGGAGTATTTTGGGAAGCTGGGGAGCCTCATTAAAGGCCCTCCCAAACCAACGCCAAAGCGGTGCGGAACATTCGCTCTGCAGCGAATGTCGTCCGTCGGCGAATGTTCCGTGCCGATTTCACGTTGGTTTTGGAGATTCTTATATTACGTTTCCACCTACCACTAAACCGAGATTTAGGTTATGAGATTTTTTTGTGTTTCCACTGCCCAAAAATATCAAAAAGAGGATTATGACAAAACATTCAAGTGGTGTTTTATTTTTTGATATGAAGTGGAGATAGGTAGTTTTTTTTCCATTTCCATTTGTCCATGGTGTATAAATGGGTCGGTTGCAATTCCACAATTATTCTCCGAAAAAAAAGTTTGTTTGATTTGACAAAATAATTTCTCCAAGAAGATTTGAAGGAGATTAATTTGAAATCTTCATTTGAGGAGGTTAAAATTTGTATGGTTAATCTTTCTAAATGCTAAATTTCGGTTTAGTCTAGATATTTCATAAAATAAATATAATCACAAATGAAAATATGTGAGAAATCAGGATTTCAAAAAATTTTCAAACTGCAAAATACGGTTTTCATTATATTTTTCATGCGGAGACTTGGGGAGCCTTTTTGAGACATGGGTAGCACAGTCGTCCTTTCCAAAATAAAAGAGCGAAATGCTACTATACTAGCTATTCCGAAAGCCGTGTCACTAGGGCACTAGACCCTGGTTCTTCACGAGCCGTTGCGCCATCCAATTTATTTATTTATTTTATCTTGATATTTTGCTTCGTTTTCGAGTTATATATGTACATAAAACCAGAATGAGTGTATCTACACATCCTCCCCTCCCCATAACTGCACTCTCTCATTTAATATTACTCCGCGGTTTTTTCATTATCAATGACTTATTGAATGATTTGTAGGTATAAAAGTAAAATCCATGAACGTCTTAGTTTTTCAGTACGAGGTTTAAGATAAACCTAAGTTAACTCAGTGAATCTGGTGAGTTAACTCGTAATTAACTCAAAAAATGGTTTAGATATTTTATCTCACGTGTTTTTAAAGGCATTAAGCCGAATCTCTAAGGAAATCTTAAGGCTTCTTAACTCTAAACACCTCTAAATATCACTTAAGTGTGGAATCGATATCTTTAATCAATTTTCACATTTAAGCAACGTAACTTAAACGCCATCCACCGCGTTTAAGGGATACTCACAGCCAACTTAAATATATTTTGACACATGAGAATTCTTTTTTTTTTTTTATTAAAAGAAATTTTGCGTTCGTTCAGTAAGGAAATATATTATGTATGCATTGTGCGTGCAGGGCGACTTTTAATTGTTTTTTTTTTTTAATGGAAATATAATAAAAAGAATCTTTATTCTTTTAAATAAATTAAGTTGCTGAAATTCATTGGTTTATGTTCCCACCACCAATATAATAGGAAAGAGATTTCTGAACACACAACAACACAAAATAAAATGAATTCTGGTTTCATTTCTTCTGTCTCCCTCTCCTTTGATTGACTATGCATACCTTCATACATACATCCAGTTGCTTCTCTTTCTGTCTAATTATTTATGCGCTGCTTAGTGCACGCATTTTTTGTTTGCAATCTGACAGAAATAGCCTGAGAGTAAAAAATGTACTAGAAATTTGTAGAAGATTTGTCAATTGTCTTGCGTTACGTTACATTAGGATTGTTTAGTTAAGCATGAATAGAATATTGATTATAGATACAAATTTGAGTAACGTCATTTAAAAGCAACTTTAATATTTAAGCAAGCTTAACTAAATAACTTCTAAGAGACATTTTAAGAAAATATTAAAGATACGGCTGATCATGTATTCATCCTCAATTTAAATACTGCTTCTTGACGTAACTGTATAGACAGATCTATTTCCAGAGTTTACTAACTCAAATATAGTTCAACATTGAAAAACTGGGCCTTAGTTCCTCATTGCTCTGTTTTGTTAAAACACAATCAATATCCTAATCAGTCTATTTTACTATTGATCTTCCTTCTGAGTTTTTATATTTAGAGTTCTCATAACTAACTTGCTGAAAACCCAAATAATAAATAAATTAAGCTGAATCATTGGCTTTGTCTAATGACCTCTTCATATAATTTTAACTGCGTCTGCGGTGAAATCAGAAAAATAACTTGTAAACGCCCTTTTATAGCTGCATCTTTTTCTAATAAATAACGTAAACGCCCTATTAGCCACGATCTTGACTTAGTAAATATTATTTTATATTCCAAATGCACATTTAATGATTGGGTGTGAAGATGGTGATCAATAAAATTAAGGCCCCTGAAGTTCATAAAAACCTTCCCACGAACAAAACTGATCAATCTCTTTTGTTTTCACAAAAGACCCACTTAAATACCTAGACCTACTAACTGATCTTAATAGTTCTTAAATCATGATAACAATATATAAGCTCATTTCTCATTTTTGTCTAATTTTATAGATACCTAGTTTCATAAGATTCTAGTTATGAAACACCCACTTTATGATTTATATCTTTTTTTGTTTTCTTTATCCCAACTATACCAACCTACTTATTCTATTTAATTTCTTGACTAGGCATATTAAGATACCACAAGGTTTCTCTATTTTTGTTTTCTTTGGCGCCAGACATAGTTAACAGAAGCAACCTTTATCGAAATGTTTTGTTTAATTTTATTCATGTTTGTTCATCTTTTATAGATTCAGCTTTAAGTTATCTACATATTTGTGGCTCACATCATCAGTTCCACTCCAAAGGCCATGTGTTTTGAATTCAATAAATCAAGTCAGTAACTGTATAACTTGTATGGCAGTTAAGTGATAAGACACCTCTTTACAACTTGTTGGCACATTAATAATAATTTAATTTAATCAGCGTATCATTTTTCCTCGTCAACCTGACAATTTATCTTTTATTTGACACAACATCTCCCCCTTTTTGTAAGAAACAAAAGCCCCTTTCGAGGTTATTTCCCTTTTCTTTTTTTTATCATTTTTGTTCGTTCAACACCCTTCTCAGTTCCTCGCTCACTAACTTACAAAATTGTGCAATCAATTCGAATCAATTGTGTGTGACCAATTGACAATGTGATAATAATATGTTAAGGAAATCTTCATAGGGAAAGATGTTTCCACTTCGGCCCCCTGACAATTACCTACTTCCAATTTAATAAAAAAAAAAAAAATAACACAACTTGTGTGATGTGATTGAATAAACATTCTTTTTTAAACGACTTTGCCTGCCTGGATGATGAGTTCGAGTAAAGAGGCTTTCAAGTCGATTGTCAATGACTTTAACATGCTCATGCTCAAGCTTATAAGATTGGTCTGTCAGAATTCGAAATTAGGTAGGTATTTGTTTTATTTGCAAACACTTTATAGGAGTGCGGAATTTCGTTCATTGCCCTTGTCGACTCAAAGAGAAAACTAAATCATTACCCGGCCATTTGTTTTTTTTTTTTCAAATTTGCAATGCATGACAAAATGTTGATTTCATTATTGAAATTCAATGCGAAACGAAAACAAATAAAAGGAAATAAACATTATGAGAATGGCGACGAAGACAAAACATCTCAAACTGACAGCTGATGCCACTACGCTTACAAGCATCGAAAATTTGAAATTTAATTTGAAGAAGGTGATCAAACGTCAACACACACTCTTGATCCGTGAGAAAGATCCAAACTTTATTTATTGTCATTTAACTGAAAAAATTGAAATAGAAAAAAGTCTGAACGGGTTAAGGTAATAATTTCTGGCTCTTTTTAAACGTTAAAAAATAATTGAGTTTTTAATAACTTTTGTAGCACGATCAACTTCTGTTTTAATTCCTGTTGAAAAATCAAACGTGGCATTAATTTTATTATTGTATTTTGATTTGAAGTGCCAATCGAAAGAAATGTCTTCTATAAATATTGTTCCCCTTGAACACAATGGCTACGTTCAGGAGACATAAGGGACTTTATATTCAGTCAACTTCATATGTATGTACATCCATTGAACGTAAACTTGCTTAAAAATAACTCACTTTTTGTGGACATGGCGTATGTCAAACTTATAACTTTTCTTCAATTCCTTACCTGACTTTCGTTTAGAAAAAAAGAGAATCCAAGACATGGATAACAAATTACGTCGTAATGTACGGAAAATTTCATTTTAAATTTAACCGCACAAACGATTTATAAAAAGTTAAACTGATTTTTAATTTCACAAATGACAATTTTGACAAGAACATACTTGATTTAAAATTATGGCAGATATTTCTTAACTAATTTTCCAGTCACTTTCCAATAAAAGTTCTCTTCATTTGAAGTCAATTTTTTGAAAGCTGGTAAATCACAGACTAAAAACTTGCCTTACTTGCAAGTCCCCTTAGTCATTTCAACGTACCCAATGATTGTAGCTACAGCATGCAGCAAAATTTGAAATGAGTTTACCTTCTGCTACACCATACACTTCATGCTACATTCGTACCTTCACATTGTGGTGCTGTACACTACTTTTGTACATTATTCCTTTGACAGTGCTACATGCCGTATCTACAGCTACACCAATGTGTTCAGCCAATTAAACGTAATATGCGTATTCAGGAAAAACAGATCTTAGAATGCCTCAGGAATCTCAGTTGCCTGAACAGGATTCCTTAGCAAAAAATCTCATTTTGCTGTTAAAATACTGAGGAATCACAATTTTTTGGATTCGGTTTCGATGAAGCAAAATCTCCGATATCTCGTTTTCCTCAACACGCCAAATTTCGAAAATTTTACTTTCTAGAAAGTTCACATATGTACCTATGTTTGTTACTTTACAAGCAACAGAGAAATAATCGACAAGAAAAAAACAAATAATGTGGCACAAACATAATTGTCAGTTTTGTATTTTGACAGTTGTTACTACTACTACTACTTGCGCACAGAACTATCGAAATGGTACGAAAAACAGAGTCCGGTGAAGCATTCCACATGAACGTGGTGCGGCTAAAGAAATAATCCCTCTACATGACAGGACAGTATGTCCGCAATTGGGCTCGAGGGTAAATTGATGTGTGTTCCTAAAAGTACGATTATTACTATTAAATTGCTTAAGGGAGGAAATTCAACTGCCTGAATTAGCCAGAACACTGTTAGTAAAAATATCGGTAAAATAATTGAAGACAAGACACATTGCCGTGGTGTTCGAGACATGCAAATGTTACCGTTATATTCGTACCACCTATCATTTTCTAAAGATCTTTTCTAAAACCTATCTAACTTCAAAACTTTTATGAGTTAACAAACAGCAATTTGTGTAAAATAATGCGAAGTCTTATGAATTCTCTCGAAGTTTCAACTACTAAAGTCCAAAAAGACCTAGTAGAATCGACTGGATTTACCACAATTCTTTCATAATTAATTAATTATCAAAGTTAAAAATAAAATAAAATATTAACGAAAGTTAGCCAGCCAAAATGTACCGAAACTAGAAGACGTAAAAGCTTCTGTAGCCCTAAAAAAAATTTACAAAAAAATGGGTATAATTTAAAAAAAATCCAAGCAAAACCTTTTAAACGAAATTATCTTTACTTTGGTATAAGCAATATTGTCGCAAAAGTCCATTGCCGTTATCAGCTTGCATTAACAATTTTTGTCGAACAGCCAATAGTCAAGGAAAACAAGATATTGACTTCGAAAAAATTCCGACAAAGCTGAATTTGGATGGAGAGCTTAATTTGCTTGTCCTAAAAACTTCCTGATAAGTACCCTTAATTTAGGGTAGAGCTAAAATTTTAGGGGGGGAGTTTAAGGGGGAAAAATTCAACAAAATGTAATATTTGAGCATTTTAATTACATATTTTGGATGGGGATTGCCGCCATCTTGAAAAATCTAATTTCTTTTATTTTGGTTAATAACTCCTGAGAAGTTTATTTTTTCTAAAAATTATGAACAACTGATAAACAACATGTATACAATAGAATTATCTACAAAATGACATATAAACGACCTCTATACATCTATTCGTTATTATGTTTATAGATTAGTTTATGAAAAAATAAACTTCTCGGGAGTTATTAAGCACAATAGAAGAAATTAAATTTTTCAAGATGTTAGCATTTCCCTTCTGGTACCACTCTTAAAATTATATTCTTCAATAAAAAAATATATTTCTAAACATAAACATAAAAAAATCCGCATCAAAAATATAATTTATCCTCCAATATTACATTTTGTTGACTTAATGTTCTGTACCCAAATGTTTTCGACCGTTTTTCTCCAAAACTATCACTTATTTCATATATATATAATATTTTTTGTGTAGAATTTTATGAGCTACAATAAGTACCTACAACTTAAACAAAAAAAAAGTTAATTTTCCCCCCTCCCATAACATTTTTAGCTACACCCCAAATTAAGGGTACTTTTCAGGAAATTTTTGGGACAGCCAAATGAACCTCTGCACCAAAATTCAGCTTTGTCGGAATCTTTTCGAAGTTAGGAATTTTTTTATCTAATTTTCGTGGACTATAATGATTTGTATGATATCACAATTCTAAAAAAATCACCGAAAGTCGAAAATATCGGTTCTTAGGTCTCAACTCTTAAATGACGAATTTGAAGGAAATATTTTATACCCATTTTGTAACTTTTAATATTCTCTAGAAAAAATATATTGACACTTTTTTACTTTAAAAATATTAGTTGCAAGATATTGCGATTTCAAATTGGACAAACTTCGAAAATATATATAGGATTTTGTATACAGTACAGTATAGAAGTCTTCTACAAATTTAAAATACATTTTATTTTATAAACTTATTTTTTATATTCAAAGGAGAATGGGCAGAAACATATGGGATCTGGTTTGCCTATAGTTCCCAGCAACGAAACCTAAAATGATTATGTACTGTGGAGTAGCGGATCTAGGATTAGGCTGTGGGGGGGGGGGGGGCCTGGTAGATCCAGTTTGAGACATTAATGGTCAGTTTCACAAGTTAAACTACAATTAATGTTTAAACTTAAGTTCAGCACTTGATTCGGTTTCAAATTAAACCTTGAACTTAGATAATTCTGTAGTTCTAGTTAAACGAATGTATTCTGCCATTTAAATTTCATAGCCGGCAGCAAATTTATATATACATTATATATTTTTTAAATTTATTGAAGTAGTAATACCTATGATAAAATAAACTGGAAAATCGCTTTTTTCAAAATCCCCCCCCCGCCAAAGGCTGAAAAAGAAACCTGCCGGACGGTTGTTTTTGATACCGCGATATTTGCACCTACAAACCATCATACTCATATATTGGCTAGCAATCCACTCCCAAAATTTGCTGTAGGCTCTTTGTCTATCAGTGCAGCGTTCAGAATACTTGATCGTAATAATCATTCTAAAATCTTATTGATAACTGCCATTTTATAATAATAATAAATTATTATATTTCTTTCTATTTGAAATTATTAATGTTTTCGAGTGACGAGGAAATGTAACATTCGTTGTGAGATTGAAAAGAGAAAAACGCTTCCCTTGAAGAACAAATTATTTTAACTATTGTGACGATGTTGATTTTATTTTATAATTTATATATTTTTATAATTTATACATAACTAATTTAAAAAAGTTTTAGTTTAGGTTAAAGGTTATTTTTGTGAAAATCTACAGTTACATAAATAATTGAATTTTGGCATTTCCACTTTTCCTTTTAGAATAGCCTTGTTTTTTGTGCATTTATATCAGCTTCTATCCCCGGTTCAAAATGATTTCAATATTACATACAATAACATCTGTAGTAGTTAACATTTAAAATATTTTTAAGTGGAGATAGAAAAAAAATGTCTATACCATCAATTTTCAGCCACGTCAAGCTTTGAACTACCAGAAGAAAAAATCTGTCAGTAAATTTGTACGTCAGTCTAGAGGGACTGCAACTATTCACACGCATGATTTTCTGAGTGCCCAGAGAAAACTCAGATTTTGATTTGTTGTTCCCAAATTCTTCACGGGTCTTAGGTCCAATTTCGTTTTTTTGCAAAGTTAGCGAAGTTCTTAGGGTGAATTATTTTTTCGTTTGGCATGTTAATTGTTAAGCCTGGACCCCGTTTTTTTCAATTATCCCTTTAAGCTTTAGCCCCAACTTGGACTTGACAGTCCCTTGAGTCAAGCGCAAAAATTTTCTGGAATAAGGTAAGTTTTAAAGGAATTATTTGCTTAGCCACGACCACGTTTTTTTGTCCAATTTTTGTCAAGCCCTACTCGCGAGCTGCTTTTTTGTTCGTCCCAATTTTCTGTCAATTATCCGTAGCCCCGAACTTGTTTTTTGTACAATTCCCTTCAGAATTCAGCCCCAACCTAAATAATTTGGGGCTTAGAAAAAAATAATACGAAGCATATAAATTGCGTAGCCCCAGCCTCGTTATTTTTTCTGACTCCTGATTCTGATTTCTATATTTCAATCAATTTTAAGAACGGCCTGTGGGGGGGGCTTTGGCCCCTATAGCCATCCACCTGGATCCGCCACTGGTACGGTGGAGTTACTAACGATATGTATATCTCATTTGTTAGCAATATGTAGACCAAAAGGCCCACTCTCCTTTTATAATTAATGTCTCTAGTCTTTGAATTAATATTTGTTTTTTTCTCTTAACGTTTTCACACCAAACACCGAATCATCAAAAATCATAGTTGGCAACATTGCCATGCACCATATGGCAATTCAAAGTATAGTATTCTAGTTCCAATGTTGCTGAAGGTGCATTGTCTCTATTTTGTGACACCCCTCACTCCATTTTGAATTTGGCTCACTTCAGCTAAAGGAGGTTTTAGGTTAGGTATGGAAGTACTCACCCACAATATGATGTTCATCCAACAGAATGTCCGTCGTATGCATGTGTATCCGGAGTTACCCATTTTGTATTCTGCAACAAAAAAAAAAGACATTTTTTTATTAAGTGAAAATTATCAAAAAAAAGAGAAAAAATAAAAACAATTAAAAATCTGTGCTGCGATAAAAGTGGGTTTAAGTGGACTTTGAGTTTCAGTTTGGGTAGATCTCATATATAAATCCTCTAGTTTCATCAATTCTTAAAAAAAAGATGGAGTGGTGATGATATAGGGGTAATAAACTATGGTAATAGTAAAAAGTCAGGGTCGTACTGGGTTGTGTTGAAACTTTAAATCATAACAAAGCTTGAAGTCTGGTTTGTAAGAAAATGGGTAAATTAATTTTAATGAAAATATTAAGATTGATGATTTATAATTACTCTCAGTTTGAAACTATGTTCGGGCAGATTCCTTTAATTATTATGCGTCCCAAGTGTTTGCGAAGTTTGGTGTTCCAGGAAATGTTTCGAAGCACAAAACTCTTTAAACACTTGGGGCCCTTTTACCTCTACTGTTCCGTGGATAATTCAGTCCTGGTACAAAGTTATTATAGGCAAGGTCCATTAGAGACAAGTCACACACTCGAGTGGTTTTCAATCAAAAATCTTTGTGTGCATTGAAGAATTTAAAATTTCATGTCCTGACCTTGTCCTTATTTGTGGTATATCGCTTCATATTGCTGCTGCTGCTGCTGCTACTGTTAATGCAGCTAGTTTGTCTAGTGGAAGGAGTATAGAGATTAAAATTGCCACCCATTAATATGGCCCGTATATAATGTTGTGTGCAAGAGAGTCCTTTATTGACTTTAACTCTATACACTACACAGCTTTAACAGTACTAACAGTACAGCATACATATTCGTTCAAACGTGCAATGAATACCATTTTCCAGCTGAATAATGGCTGAATAACATGCAAAGAGCTGGAAGCCGGAGAGGAGGTAAAGTGCTTTTGTTTCTCCATTCCATGATATCATAGCGGTACGTAGGTAGGTATATTTGAATGAAGGCACAGAAATAAAATACTTTACATTGCAGCGCGCTGTAATATTATGCGGGAAGTGTGAATAGCTAATTTTTAACTACACTTACTCAAACTTTTGTCAACGGTGGTGGTGGTGGTGGTGGTGTCAGTGCGGTGTGGGAAGAGGAGTGTGCTCAGTTAGCTTGTTAAAAGTAAAACCCGTACTCTTGATGGAAGCAATTTAGCAGTAGAAGTAGCTGCGTTTTGGCAGCGTATAGCGTTATAGCGTTATTGTATATACGGCGAGAAAATCCTTTACTTCTTCTCGTTCATGAAGTCTGTGTATTGTGAGCATTTTTTGTTGTTGCTTTATGTCATGCATATTATAGGTACGAGCTCATTGTGATGTGTGTAGATATTCCGAAAAAAAGCTACTCCGATATAACTGAGTAGCTATATAACGGTTTATCTTCATTAAAAAGTTCACATCGAAAATTAATCTTTGCCCTTAATCTAAAACTTGTGGAATTTGTAATTTTTATTAATGCAATTAGATTATCTTTGCGACATATCTACTCGTAAGAGAAATTACACATGAAAGGAAGGAAGCTTATATATTGGATAATGCAGCTCATTTTAACTTTTTCATTTGTATAATGGATAAAATTTGTTATGCTCATTTAAATACTTAAGGGCTTTACCATCCTAAATAGTTGAGTAAAATTAAGTATGTATTTGATACGGAACCATTATCCATTTTAATTATTAAAATTTTGCAGAAGGTTTTATAAAAACATATATTTAGAATATGAAGATGAATGGTCCTATTTCCTACTTAAAGAGGAACTTGGAGAACTGTAGAGAAATTAGTTGATGCTGAATATGAATCCAGATATTTTACAGTTGTTTTGTGACGCAAAGTGTTTGAAGAGTAGGAAGCAATCTATGACTAGGGCGAACGCGCTGAACAAAAGTTCGTGGGTTTGGTTTTAAAAAAGGAAAAGGTTTATTAATATTTTTTCATATTTTATCACGAAAATTTCAAAAGCACGTTGTCATCCAAAATTAAGTTTTCAGGAAATTAGTGGCTTATGTTCTAGTCTTAATCCTATCTCGAAGGACCATAATGTTTCAACTCCGATTAAAATAAAACGACGATTTTTAGTTTGACGAAACAAATTCTGGAAAATAACCAGTTACTTTGTCATTGATACATGAATTTCTAGACAGGTTTTCATCAAAACTTTCATCACAATAACGGAGATGTCGAACGAAGTGATTTTTGAGAAGACGTCCATCTTTCTGTTTGCCTGTGCGTCTATGCGTCTTGATGTCCATCGAGCTAGAGCCGGGACGGTTGAACGGATTTGATTCAAATTTGGTGTGAAACATTTGTATGTGATTTTCTAGAGTCAAATATCAAATTTTTGTTTTAACTTATATAGGATGGGTAGCTGCCATAGAACGACTTCGGTTTTATCAATTTGTCTCCAAAATCGTTTTAATGATGTTGATTAAACTTCCTACATGTAATCTCTAGAATATGTATTTTTTATAATACTGTCTTCCACAATTTTAAAATAAATTCATACTGCCCTGCTTGTACTTCACTGTGATGTTGAAAGATTATTGCGTTGATCCCGTTACTCTAGATGAAATTTTCCCTGCCAACTTCACAGACGTCACTAAAAGTTATAACAGTGGGACAAAAATCAAATTGGCCCAAATAACGACGTTTGACTTTATTTCACTTCAGTCTGATCTTAAAAGTTAAAAGTAATCTGTCTATTTTATTTTTTAAGGCTCACCAAAAACTTTGAATCAACTACAATAATTCCCGGTTGGAAAAATGTCAAGTTTCTGTATAGTTTGGGCAAGGCCCTATTAAGTTTTTGGTAGGTAAAATCCAGACGAAGAAAACTTGTCAGATACTTGGCAAGCCCTTGCTGAATTTAAGTACCAAAAATTAAGACAAGAGAAGCATTTCAAATACTCGAGAGGCCCTCCCTAGTCAAATTTGTAGGCCATCAGGAGTGTCTCTTGTACACCAAAAACAAACATTTTATAAGCACCATGCAATTTGAGTACCATACGACACTTTATCTTCTTTTTCATATCACACGGACTTCAGTTAGTCAGATCAGAACAGAACAGAACACAACAAAAAAAAATTTGTGAGAAATGTCAGACAGGTAAGAACAGAAAACCTTTTCTAAGTTATTCTACCTTAAAAGCAAGTTCATAAAATCCTGTTCTATTCTGTTTGTCTTTGTACTGCAATATGCTATGAAACATTAGAGTATGAAACTTATTCGACATTGAATTTTTGTGTAGCGAGTTAGCCCAATGGTTAGCGCATTGAACTGACAAGCAGACGATCGTGGGATAAAGTCCCAAATAAGCCAGCTTTTATTTTGCCTGACGAGGCAAAAGGGTTCATAATCGCCAAGGCCCTCATTCTAGCCTTTGCTAACCCTTGCTAGCCCCTTACCAGAATCTATGTAAAACTCTCTAGTGTCTTGTCGAAAACTTAGTTATTGTTTTTCTGCGTGGGTTTTGGTTTGGGGAGGGGTCAACAAAATGTAAAAATTCGCCTCCGACCCCCCTGTCTTACAAAATAGTTTTTAAAGCTGGCTTTAAGACTATAACATTTTTTTTTTGTTTACAAAAGTATTTTTGAAAAGTTTTGGTTCTTTTTTAAATGCATTTTTATGTAAGTAGTTATTAATGAAATTTTTAACACTTTTCTTACAATATTCTCTCAAATCGCTTTAAGGATTTGGTTATGACTTAACGCGATATAGGTAAATGGTACATACAAAGAAAGTAAATAAAACTGTCATCAGGCTTTGGTTTAAGGAGCATTTGCACTAGTTTTTAAAGAAAAAAAAAAAACATGATTTTTTTTTTGTGCGGAATTTTAAATACTACTACTGTTTTCGCACTAACATTTTTCAATTAAAAAAATGTTTTCAATAAATTAAAAAAAAAAATCTGAATTTCGTCCAAATGTAAAGATGAAATTAAGTCATAATAAAATATCAGCACCAAAATGGAACTTTTTACGATATATTTTAAGCGAAAGCTTAATTTAAGATGGCTAGTTTATATTTTAATTTAGTTTATAGTATTAAATTTAAATATACTTTTTTTTTGCTATACAAAATTATATTAATTTTAAGAAAACAATTGGGCATTTTTGTCGGATATACCTATTGTTTGTTTACGAAAAAAAACGGGTTTTCATTTTATTTCCAACGATCCATCTTTGAAGCTTCTGTTATTGTCTTTAGTTTTAGCTAAAAGTCATACCTATTCTGAGCCAAAATCGAACTGCTAACCGATTTTTTTCTATGCCTCTGGCAGATATGGGAGTTTAAAAAAACAATTTTTCCAGTTATGTGCCAGATATGTGTTTTTAAGATCGTGTCACAATGCACCTTTTGACACTTATAATCATATTTTTAGTCATATACATCCACTCCCGAAATTTTCTGTCGGTTCTTGGTCTACAACGCTTTTTGTTGTAACAATTTAGCATTTGTATCGTATAGTAAAATATATAGCTGCCATTATAATCTGGCAAAGAAGACATCCCCGATACGTGAATCCATCGAATAAAGTAGAGATGTCTTTACCTATCAGTTAATAAAACATTGACTGATTGTATTGCCATGGATTGGACTAACGAAAAAAACTTGCTACTTACATTTATTTAACTTCTTTCATCCTTTACGTATAAATTTCGAAAGCACATTCCGACTAGTATAAATTAAATTGAGGAACTATTAATTTCATGAAATGCAGAAACAAGGTCATAAAATCAAATTGAGTAAGACCAACAAAAAAAAAACAACATACACAAAAATGCCTTATTCCATCTAGACCAACTTAAATCGTTGCATGTAAGCTATTACCCTCTGCCTCAGTATATCTTATTTGCTTTTTGTTGTATAGGCATTAGGTTGTACATTTTTTTTTATAGTTTGAAATCTCAAATTACACATAAATTTCCCAACACAACACACCACATCATCATTTGACTCACTAAATTCAAAAGGCACGATTTATTTTCAAAAAAAAATCGACATAAAAGAGGGAACGATCGATCGAAATAACAGAGACCCCTCTTCCCTCTAATAAAGTACGTGAGATATAGTTGCAAAATTATTCACAGTGATATTTTTTTGATTTTATATGATTTAAAATTGGTTCTATTTGGATGGACACACTAGGGCGTATGCGTACTTTTTTATATTTTTTTTTTAGTACAGTTTAAACCTTTCTATTTAAATAATGTAGGGTCACAGAAATTCGAAATTCCTGTTGATTGATGCTGAAGCCCATCCCGGGCTGTGGGCGCCATCTAAAGAAAAAGTAAGTATGTGTTGTGTACCTCCCAGATAGGTTCCAATTAATAAAAAAAGAAAATCATGGGAAATATTTCACCTCATGAATTTTGTGAGGTCTGATGGCTTTTAGAATTCTGAAGTTATAAGGATGAGTTTATAAATATTTAAATAAAGTATACATGTGTTGGATTTTTAAAAAAAATTTAAGTAGAACATATTAAAAAATGTGATAATTTTATAAATCGAAATAAATTATAATATGTAATTTCAACATAAGTGTTTGAATGCGGTTTTAAAAGAATTATTATTAAAAAATATTTAATAGAAAAATTTAGAATAACTGCCAAAATTAGTGAGAAAGGAAAATTAAATTCAAAAAGGTATAGGTAAAGTAAAAATATTTAAAAATATAAAATTTATCGACAAATGTTTTGAGCAGGAATTTAAAGTGTAGTATGCACGAAAATTCATTAACGCTACCAGAAATAGGCTGCATGCTATTTTTTAGAGCAGCTTTTGTCTTATGACATTTTATTTTTCAATCGGTAAAATATTGTTTTCTGTGCTTTCCAGTGAAAGTTCTAACAAAACAGGTACCTACTCTACTAGGTGATTTGGCTAGTTCACAAAAATGAGATTTCCAAAGGGCACATACCGTCAAAACACATGAGCTTTTGCCAGTGAGACCTCTTAGATATCATTTTCATTTTTCTCTCAAGCATGGATCTCCAAGCATGGATCTCCCACAGCCTAGGACTTGGCATCCGTAACTGCTTGAATAGTATTCAAAAGGCTATAGGAGTGCGAATTTTATGAAAATCGATCTATTCGTTTTCGGAATATTGTATATTGAGTTTGTAAAAAGTTGACAAGCCATACTCTTAAAACATTTTCAGTAGCGTCTTCATGCAAAAATTAATCTGAGTCGTTATAGGAACCTGCGACTTAAAATTTTGTGTACTCATAATAATGAGTTAATAATTTTTTTCAAAATTTTCGGAACCGTTTTCGAGAAAAATTAAATATATTTGGTCGAACATTTAGGTTGGCGGGGAAAACGGATTTGAGTTCCAGCACCGAAAATTACATCGAAAATGCATTAACTTGCTTGTTTCCAAGACTGTGTAAGAACGTGTTATAATATTAACACCAATCGGCGGTCGTGATCATAAGGAAAGAATTAGCCAAAATTAAAACTGTATGTACAGGCATGAATTCAGATAATTTAAACAAAAGGGTGTATTCAAGACTGTGAACAGTACGAACTCAATCTTTGTGCTCCTAAAATTAAAATAAACTGCATTATACACAATCTACCTGTTGTACTTGGACTATAACCTCGTTCTTTATAAAAATCCCTAGCATACTATTATAATGATGGCAATTTGCAAACAAGAACCACAACAATAATAAAAAAGTTATTGAGTTAATACAATAAATTGTTAATCATGCAAATAAGTATCTATATTCAAAGCATAAGTAAAGTATGCACTCTCTAAACGCATGATGGATAATCGAATTCGAAGCTTCGGAACTGATCAAATAGACGGGAAAGTAAAATGCAAACATGAGGCTCATCGTCATCCTCGCATAAGGCTCCCACTGACCAAACTATTCCATTTAAATTTCCATGTTGATGATACACTCTAATCTCTCTTGGGGCAACACAAAAATATTCCCCTGATGACCACAATGTCCATTCGTCCGGCTACGGATACATTCCTCAAATGCAACCATTCTATGCCCCATATATAGAACTCACCCTAATCTCTATGTATTTATCTGCTTAGCAGCTCCTAATTGTTGAACATACCACAGCACAAAACAACAACAATAATGTAATAGGGAAACTTTCATTGAAATTTATGTTTTGTACTTAACTGAAATAAGTGCGAAATCATTATTATTTGTTATACAAAAACACACGCAACAGACATCACAGAGAGAGCATTATAGGCATTTATATTCAAGTTGCGCAAGGCACACTAACAACTACTATTACTGATGGTGCATCTAGCCTGTAGGGGCTGGGATAGGTATACTATCTCCTTGTATCTACTTGGATATTGTTTGTACACAGCTTTTCGCTAGCTAAATCTGTTTATTCTATCTCGTTGTACGGTTGTTGGCTGGTGGTGGAGCGGCCTATTTAATGAACTTCCGCTTCTATTTTTGGGGTTGCTGTTGCTGCCGTACCTAACCTATCTGCGAACATAGTTTTTGAAACAGTTGTTGTTGGTGGTTGATGGTGTGTTGCATATTGTCGAACAAATTAAATTAATAAGTACCACTTTAAATGTGATAGTTGAATAGTTTAAAGTGTGGACATTTATTTTAAATGATTTTTATGGACTATTTAATTTATTATGGCTGTAAAGAGCTTATGTAGGTGTACAGTAGGTATGTGATGCAGCACTAAAAAGAATTGTCATGTTTTTGGCATTTTGACCCAACTTTAGGGTTTAACATCAACTTGTACTTGGACACAAGTTTTTTTTCTCGGCAGGCACATTATTTTAGATTTTCAATAAGGTATGGTAGAAAACACAAAGCTCATAGTTCTCACGAAAATATTTTTTTTCAGGAGTGTCTTAGTAAGATTTTAATAAGGATTGTAGAAAATCCTCCAAACTCGTAGTCTTTTATAAAAGAATCCAATGTTTGAGAACAGTGTTTTAGAATAATTGCAGGAATACCGTCCGGCCCTGGATTCACACTCGGGACTAAGCCATTTAAGCCCCTAAAAACTTCAATGCGTTCTAGATATAATGAACCCATATTAATATTAGTTGGACCAGGTTCCTGAATTTGAAAACTGCTTTCACAAAAAGTGTAAACTGATTTAAAAAAGTTTGCAAATAATTCACAACTGCTCTGAGCGTCTGTTGAAAAAGTATCCTCATGAAAAATAGTTTTAGGAATGCCATTAATCTTTCGTTTCGAATTTACGAAACCCCAAAAGCATTTACTATTACTTTTAATTTTGGATTCCATTTCCAGAATATAGTTCTTGTAAAGAAATTTATTAAGACAATCGAATCTTTTCCTACAATCATAAAATATTATTTTATTTCTATCATTACTAAGATTTTTATAATTTTTGTAAGCCTTGTTACGAATATTTTTAAGATGGGAAATTTCCCTATTATACCACGGAGGCTTAGACAAATGTTTACTCACACAAGTCGGCACATACATATTAAACCCGTCAATAACTAATTTTTTAAACGTATCATACATTTGACTTAATTCCATGTTGCGAAATACATTTAACCAGTCGATAAAACCAAAGTAGTTCTTAAGCGCACTGAAATCGGCTTTCACAAAGTTAAATTTTCTTAAAAGCTGCGAATTTAAAAAATTTGTATCTAATTCAATAAAATTAATCTCAATCAACGTTTCTTTATGATGAATAGATTCATTAAGCAATGATGCCGATACTTCCTTAATTTTTACATCAATTTCAGAAATATTAACAAAAAATAAGTCTAATAGTTTTCCTAATGAATTAAATTTATTATTTACCTGAGATAAGTTAAGTGAAAACAAAGAGTCAATAACACAAGATTCACAATCGTTTTTAACATTAAATGGTACAAGAATATTGTCCTCATCACTCCATACCCAAATAATGTCCCCTAAATTAAAATCACCTAACACGATAGCATTTTGATTATCTTTACAAGAATCTAAAATATAATCTATATTGTTTATATGCATCGAGTATACATCCAAAGTACTCTTAGGGGGTACATAACTCACTATGAAGAATATTTCCTTGTTTGGATTAGACTTTATAACAACAGCAACACACAATTGTTCAATTAGAAGTATATCAGACATTCCGCACTGGTATTTAGCTAATTTTATTAATCTATTTTGAAAACATGATCGAACCGCGATTAATATACCCCCTCCTCGCTCATATATAGATGAACAACGATCCGATCGATAGACAGCATATGTTTTGGAATCAAAGAGTTCTGATGACAGAATATCCTCATATAACCAAGTTTCTGTGATCACAACAACGTCATAATCACAAGAGCATGAAGCAGCAAACAAATCATCTGTTTTAGTACGAATACCACTTGCATTGTGATAATATATTTTCAGTTGACTATTATTCAAAAATAAAGGAGGCACATTATCAGCAACAACAGCAGCGGGAACAACTGGAGCATCAGCAGAAGGAACAGAATTTACAATGCCATTTGTCAGAATGTTAAAAGGTGAGCAACTAACAGCAACATCAACAGCAGGTACAGCAACAATAGACGATCCAGGATCAGAAACCTCAGCCAAAACAGCAACATCAGCAACAATATCAACAACAGCAGGTACATTACTAGATGTTTTAGCAACAACAATTTGGTCAATGTTGCTAAGACTCATGTAGGCAAGTTTTGGTCGGTCATCGACGACGGTGAGCTCTCGTTTTTTGGAAAAAACTCAAAAAGACGCACGACGATACCCTCAGGCCAGGCATTTGGATTCAAAGCTGCATTAAGAAAAGATGCCGGCACTGACATTTTGAAGTTTACATATTTAAATAATGAACAATCAGTATTTTGTTTTAAAAGACAATAGCACTGAATCTTATCAACACTGATTCCGAGTTTTGTAGCAGCATGTTTGGCTAAAGAATCTGCAGTAGTGTTTACCTTGACTCTAGAAACATGTATCCATTTTACCAAAGGGACTCCACTTATGTCACTTGGTGTGATGTCATTTCCAATTACTAGCTTTGTCTGCCTTTTTCTCTTTTTTGAATTAATAACAGCTGCACCAACTATGGTAGGAGTTTTTTTATGTATTTGTCAAAATAAACTGCAAATTTGGAGCCTTTCCTCTAGTCTCTAGCATGCTTGGTTCTCGTGATACACTTTGTGGTCAGCTATCTTCCACTGTGAAGTTAGCAGGTCACTCGATTACACCCAATATTTAGTGAACTGCAAAATCGGGAATAGCAATGGCAAATAAATGCAAAAAAAACTGCAAATTTATGCGTTGATCCCGTCACTCTAGGTGAAAGTTGCCCTGCCAACTTCACAGTCGTAGTAGAGGGGGACCTCAACAGTAAGTACTGGAACAATTTTTTGGTTGAGGTCAAGTTCTACCGTAAACTGTATAGTTAGTATAAGTGGTTCGAAAAATGCTTTTCTTTTCTAACTGGGAGTCCTTAGCAGGTCACTTGTTATTTTGCAAACAATATTCTTAATTAAAAATCAATTAGATTTTAACATTTATCTACTGTTGAATCTCTTATCTTCATTTTAAAGAGAGTTGTCAAGCTAAAAATAAAAAAAAATATCAGGATGACATTATTTCTGCTATTTTTTTTTTTTTATTTTGTATCAATTTTTTTCTTTTTTTAATGTGATATTCAATTATTACAACCATCAGCCATTCAGTTAAAATTCAGATAACAATTTAATTTGTACAATATTGGGATGGTCATTAAATCAAATCAATTATGCACACTTACTTCCTATGACTACATAAATAAAATCTCCAATCATGCGTGTGTGGTCCTCTCATCTTAGTCCAATTAGTAAAATTTAATAACAAAAAATAATACAAACTCATTCAAATTCAAACATGGTGTGGGTGGATGCTGCCATCAGTATTTTATCGTGCAAGTTATAAAATCAAGTTAATAAAATATACTTTTTATAACAACTTCAAAACGATTCATTTAAAATTTGTCTCTATCTTCAATTCCAATATCCGTATTTATGAATAGGTATAAAACCACACACACTTTGATTTGTAAAAAAAAAGAAAAAATATGCATTAAAAATGAAACGCACTTGCTCCGATAGCGATGACGGAAGTGTGAAAAAGTTGAAAATAATATAAATAACAATTTGTTCCTTGATTTTTACGTTTAGATATAAAGACAACCCAAAAGCTTATTATGTGAGTTTCTCAGAAAAAGAACCTATGCAAAACAGTAGAACTTGATATTTTTCATAAAATCAAGGGTTATAGTCCGTATTTTTGATTTTATTTAAAATACATCCTAATTTTTGGCAGGAAGAATTATTGAACCCTACAAAAAAGTACATTTTTTAGTATATTGCTTATTTAAAAAAGTTGAAAGGCAGTTACAATTTGTTCAATGGTGATGCTAAGAGAAATTTTTAATTATTTAAATACATATGTTTATTCAAAATACCAATTTTCTTATCAAATTAAAAAAAAAAATACAAACATTGTTTTTTGCTTGCCTGACTCAAAAAGTACGATTTCAACAACGAAGATTAATGCACTAAATTCTTAGTCTTGAGTTTGTGATATCAATTGCCATTATTTTCCCTACTCGTAAGTGGGGTATACGCATTTAAACAAATTCTCCTAGAATAATAATATCCATAGCATCGTGATGCTTTAATATTTAAAAGATTCGGTACATGACGTCTAAAATTGGCCAAGGTCAAGGTCAAATCATGGAGTATTTAACTTGGGGTTTGCCAAATCACTATCATTAGTTTTTTGAGATTTTGTCTTTGTGGGTTCATTACAACTTAAATGCGGGGAGGGATTTCAGTCCCTCCAATTGAAATTAGCCGAAAAATTGATCTTAAATATGTCATCATTAGACTTTTTTAACTTGTGGTGGTTCCAGCTTGGTGGTGCTAAATAACAGCGATAGGTTTGAATTAAAAGTTTCGATCTAAATGATCCCTAGCCTATGAATGAACGAGTTTCATTAACAAAGTGACATTTTCCATCAGCAAACAGTAGTTTGAATAAATTATAGGTACATCCAAAGTCAAAAATACACACTTTTTGGGTTGGGTACGATTGTTCCACAGAAAAATGTCGACTGGTCAAAATTTATACATTTTGATATTTAAAACGCCATATATCGGGTTTTTCAATAAGAGCGCTACAAAAGTTTTTTTTAATAAAACAAAAACGGTTTTGGATATTAATAAAATTCTTTATTTCTGTGAAAGAATGTTCGGTGCCATTATGTATGGAACTCGATTTCTTTTGCATTGCCACCACGGGCACGCTTGCAGAAGTCCAGACGCTGAACCCAATTTTCGACGGTTTTCAAGCATAAATCGGCCGATACTGCTGCAATTTCACGTTCGATATTCGTACGAAGTTCATCAATCGTCGCTGACTTGTTGGCATAGACCATAGACTTGACGTAGCCCCACAGGAAATAGTCTAACGGCGTCAAATCGCACAACCTAGGAGGCCAAGCGACTGGACCATTTCGTGAGATAACACGTTCTCCAAACTTGGTTTCCAATAAATTGATTGTGGCATTCGCTGTGTGGCTTGTGGCGCCATCCTGTTGGAACCACATGTCCGCCAAGTCCATATCATCTAATTGGGGCCAAAAATATTCGGTTATCATTGAACGCTAGCGATCCCCATTCACAGTAACGTGCCGGTCTTGATCATCACGGAAGAAGTACGGCCCAATGACGCCGCCGGCCCATAAGCCACACCAAACCGTAATTTTTTCGGGATGCAATGATGACTCATGGAGTACGTGTGTATTGTCGCCTGACCAATACCGCATATTTTGTTTATTGACGAAGCCATTCAGCCAGAAATGAGCCTCATCGCTGATAGGACGTAGCGCTCTTAACGTTGAGGCCACTGACTCCGAATTTCGGTAGTAAATTTTAATAATTTCGACTCGTTGTTGGCTCGTATATCTATCCATCATGAAATGGCAAACATTACTAAAGAGAAATGTCAAAAGTGCGGCAAGAAACATGGCGTCGTTTGCTGTCCCTGTTGCTCTACTTTTATAGCGTCCCTGTTGAAAAACCCTTTATGTATTTATTAATTTACTTACTAAAATGTCGTTATTATGAAATCTTGATTTGTCAAAATGTCGAAGGCCTTGAAAAAAAATATCAACTCTGGTTGAAGACTACACAGGTTAAAGACTATACAGTGTGTCTCATTATGATAATAACACACCCTGTATATCGAATAAAAACCAGGATCGATTTTTTATTTTTGAAGTGCGTGCGTCAAAATTTCGACTATCGAAATCTGGACTATTGAAATCTCTATTATTATAATGTCGTTTACTGTCGACATTTTCAAAGTCGACATTATTTGAAAAATATACATTTATATAAAAATATATCCATGTTTTTTTTCAATGTTTTGATCAGTTAGTCCAGTCGACATTTTTTTATCGATATTGTTTGTTCAAAAGTCGAAAAATCGTATCAAATTCTAAATTTTCTTGGGAAAAATTGTCAACACGTCGATATTTTGCTCAACTTTTTTAAAGCACAGTTGACATTTTTTCAAGCCGAGATTTCATAATAACGATATTTGTTTAAGTCGATCTAAAAATTGGCAGTATTAAATACGTTGACACTTTAACTAGTCGCACCCTATTCACTTTTTGTTTTATTTCGCCTATCAAATATTTTGTTTTACAAAAATCGAATCTTAGCAGATTTATAATAAATAAATTTTTTGATTTTTAGCAAAGTTTTGCATTAAAAAATAGATACTTTCCCCGCTCTTGACGTTTTCAAGGAAGTTTTACTAAGCAATAGAGCAAATTGTTATACAGGGTGGGTCAAATAAGACCTACTTATGTAAAACGCGAATTACTTTTTTTTATTTTCCAATATAATTGTTTTTTTTTTTTTGCAGGTTCTAATTGAGTTCTGGGAATTTTTTTTTGTATCCATTTGCAATGGATGCATACAGTACAAAGCAACGCATTGAAATTATTGATTTTTTTTGTTCTTGTCAACGATCAATTGTTATGACTTTTTAGATAATGTTTTGATGTTCGATGAAGTGCTTTTCCAATTAATTGGTTATGTTAACAAGCAAAACTGTAGATTGTGGAGCTCCGAAAATCCAAGGGCAATACACCAGCATCAGTTATATCCACTGAGGTGCACTGTTTGGTGTTATGGCCGAAAAAGTTATCGGGCCATATTCCTTCGAGAATGAGAATAAAACCTCGGAAACGATTTCAGGGACTTCTTACAGAACAATGGTTGACAACTTTTTACGGCCAATGGGAGAGCAACATCCAAATTTGTTGTTCCAGCAAGATGAAGCTACTGCACATACTGCTATGCAAACTATGAGCCAGCTTGGAGAAATTTTTGGCAGATTTAACAGCGCCTACATTTTTTATGGGAATATTTCAAAGAAAAAGCTTATGTCAATAAACCAGACTCTATTAGACAACTAAGCAAAATATTCGAGACGAAATACGCAGCTTGCAACCAGAACTATTATACATGGTGTAATGGAAAATGCGGTAAGAAGAGCAAATGTCTGTATCGAGCAAACTGGTGGACATTTTTTTGATGTCATTCTTCATACTTTATTTCCATAAATTGTATTTCATATTAAAAAAATATTATTATATATATCATATTACCATTACATTATTAGGTCCTATTTGGCCCACCCTGTATTTGTAGTCCAATAATGTTTTAAATACGATTTTTCTTTCCAAACACACTTTTATCACTTTGGTCGAAAATATACCTACAAAATTTACAATTTTTCTCACAAATCGCAATTTTAGATTGGAACACTCTTAAGTTTAGATCTCTAATATACATATTAGGTATCTCTTCTAACTATTTTTGAAACAGCAATTTTTTTATTTTTAGAACGCCCGCAGTCCTACTGAATTATTGAAAATGAACTGAAATAAATTTATAAATCAAGGTTTAAACTGAATGGTTAATGGACAAAGGTGATGGAGTTGCTAATTATTGAGGGATGGTAAAGGTACATAATATTATATATTTATTTTCTGCACTTTTTTCCAACACTTTAAATAGTAATTTTCATTTCTAATTCAATTTCATTTTAATTAGTCATTCCATTTGTAATTAAAAACAAATTTAGTTACCTATCCATTAAGTTTTTTAAGTTTACAATGGATAATTAGATTTATTTTAACTACAAAATTAAATTTTTAATGGGTAGTAAGATATTTTTCCATTACATATTCCAAATGTTGTGGATGAGTAATAAGATTTTGTTTTAAATTACATATTACACAAAGTTATGGGTAATTTGTAATCAGCTAGCTAAATATTATACAACGCCGCTATGTACCTACGGCAGTCCTCTGATATTATTATTATTATTGTGTTATCGTACCACTCTTACTTTGTTGGTAAAAGTTCTGAGTATATCCACTGTTTGGAATTATGTTTACTCGCATCGTAAATTAAAAACAAAAAAAACATTAACCCAAAAAAGCTACAACCATACAATATTTCTGAAACGATAATATTGATGCGATTCCGACACAGTAAGTACCTACTTTTGTACATACATTATATTTACGTGCAAATACAAATATGAAAAACTTCTGTTGAAAAGTAAATATTGCCAGCCATTACTAGCAACCATTTTTGTTCACAACCAATAAAAAATAATGATGATAGTAGCAATATAAGTAGTATTTACTTTTTTTAATGCACAATTAGGGTGACCAGATCATCAACCCTCAGAAAGAGGACGCCAAAAGAAAAATATGAATTTTGATAGGAAATGTTTTATAAGTTTTTGTTTTAAGTTACCTTACAAAATATTTATTTTTGAAAATGTACTTTTTTGTTAAGGTAAACAAAAATTGAAATTATACTTTGAAGTTCCATTTTTTTCAAAAAAGGAGTACATCTATTATACACCTTCATATGGAAATACCACAAGAATAAGGCGAGTTTTTCAAAAAAAAAAAAAAATCCTATTTCCGTAATGTAAATTTTGCGACAATAATATGAAATGCAGTTTTTTACTCACTTTGCTCATTACATGTATGAAATGTGGATTTTATGAAATCCAATAATAAACTGTTTGTTTGCCCGATACTTAAGAAAGGAGACCCTTTAAACTGCGCCAACTATAGAGGAATCAGTCTCCTTAACATCGCCTACAAAATCATCTCTGCCGTAATATGTGGACGCCTGAAGCCGTTCGTCAACAACCTGATAGGTCCATATCAGCGTGATTTCAGGCCATCGACCAAATATTCACACTACGGCAGATCTTGGAAAAAACCCAGGAACTTCAAATCGATACTCCTGTTCAACGATTTTAAGGCCGCTTATGACAGTATTTATAGAGACGAGCTGTACCAAGCAATGTCTAGTTTTGATATCCTTGGCAAACTCGTCCGTTTGTGCAGGAAGATGATGGAAAACGCACGCTGCTCCATCAAGGTTGGCAAAGACCTTACCGACACCTTCAAGAAAGGATTAAGGCAAGGCGAGCTTTTGCAAGCATTGAGCAGGAAGCTGCAAAGATGGGTTTAGCGGCGAATGAGGGCAAAGCAAACTATATGCTGTCATCTAGAAAGAACGATCAACATCAACGTCTTGGACAGAACGTCACCATAGATATTTAAAGCTTTGAGGTAGTTAAGAACTTTGTCTACCTGGGCTCCACTATATATTCAGACAACGACACCAGCGCTGAGATCAAACGAATGATTACTCTTGACAATCGCTGTTTCAGGCTAAGAAGACAATTGAAAAGTAAAGCCCTCTCTCGAAGGACTAAAGTGTCCCTGTACAAGACACTCATCAACTGGTCCTGTTGTATTTTGCAGAAGCATGGACCTTCTTAGCGACGGATGAGTACGCTTTAGGAATATTCGAGAGTAAAATTCTTCGGGTGATCTTCGGTCCCGTATGCATAGATAGGGAATGGAGGAGAAGATACAACAACGAACTGTACGGGCTGTACAGCGACATCGACCTAGTCACAAGAGTGAAAAGGCAAAGACTCAGGTGGCTGGGTCACGAAGAACGGATGGACACCAATGCTCCGGCCCGAAAAGTCATTGAATTCATTCCCGAGAGCCAAGAGACGGCGCAGTAGAGGAAGGCCGCGAAACCGGTGGCGCATGCAGGTGGAAGAGGACCTCATCCAACTTGGTGTGCGAAACTCGAAACAGCTATCTAGGGGCAGAGCTCGCTGGAGAAGGCTTGTAGGTTAAGGTCCTGGTCCACACCGGATTGTAGCGCCACCATAAGTTAATAAAGTAATAAAAAACTGTTCAACTTATGTTTATTTCTAATATATCCTGTAAATTGTAAAAAAAAAATGTTTGAAAAAAAAAAAAAAAATTGAAAAGAGGACAAAATGCAAAATTTTCCAAAAAGAAAGAGTACATTATATTTTTTTCTCAAAAAAAAAAGACTTGTCCTCCTAATAGAGGACGTCTGGTAAGCCTATAATGCAGATAGAATATTGCACTTTAATTACAAGCTCACACCATCACTATCAGCCACCACACCACACATCAATTAAGAATTAAAAATCTCCATCATCATCAGCCCTCTATTAGCGCATCAGACTGATAGGATTATGATATGCAAACTCATTTTAAAAGTAAACTTTGTAGAGGTATAATACTGCATTTAGGTTTATAGCTACAACAATATTAACATTTCCCATGATTTAATTGAAACAACGGTTTGAAAATAATAATAAACTTTTGCATATAATTAGTTAAAAGGTTGTTTCCATAATATTCCATTTGACATGCCCTTTTAATTCACCTGATGTTTGCTATAATAACTTAGTCTATGAATTTATACAAAAAACAGATTTTTAGTTTTTATGTTGAAAATATAGTTGAAAACCGCATGGTTTCGATTTAATAATCATAAAATAAAAGAAAACGGTTTAAACTGCCAGTATCATGCATCGTTATTGATGTCGAAGCCTAATGAAAACATCAGAATATAATGAAACAGCATAGGTATGCTGAAGCACTGAAGGTAGGTAACCTGCTGGAATATAAAACGTTGTCGCTTCAACAAATTGCCCGCATCGAAGCGCAGCACGTGTTGGATACAAAATTGATTAGAATTCCAATCTATTGTTTAGGCCTTTTTGAGCTTACCTATATATATTCTATATAAAGGTGTCAGATCGTGTCGTCGTTGTCATTTTTGGTAACAACAGTACAACCAACACCTTATCGTATCATCTTTTCCGACACACGAGTATATGTAAGTTTAAGCATTTTAGTGCAGAGGTGACAAATCAAGCGCTAATATAAACGCCACTGTTCCATATAAGTACCTGTGCGTTTATACGTATAGAGGAACAGCACTTTGTTTACACAGCCTGTCATAATGCCATCACTTTTATGTATATATGGTGTACGTGGATATAAAGGTATAGAGGTAAAAATGGAAAGAATGACAAATATTTACAGGACGGGGTATTAAATAGGTTGATTATTGATTGGTATTTTGAGTTAAGGACTTAATCTTCGGCTACTTTCTTTAAGCAAATATTCCATGCAGGATAAGGGACAACCTTATAATGAAGTTTCTGGAAGGCGATTGATGACATCGATTATACCTTCAAGGGTTCAAGGCCAATTCGCTAAGAAAAGAAAAATGTTGTTTATATTGCGATAGTATGATGATAGATAACATTTTATGGTTATGTGGTGGGTTCAGTGGTTTAAATATAGTTGGTGGGAGGGGGGAATTGAATTTTCAAGGCATTACGAGGGTGGGTCAATAATTCCCTGACAATTTATACTTATCACCTTGCAATCTCAAATTCAACAATCAAGATGTAATACAAAATATTTCAATTAGTTTTTTTTGTTATGGCGGTTTTAATCAGAAGCGGTCAAAAAGTTTTCAACAAAATGGAAAATTTCGAATTCTCATAAAACACTATTTTTTTGCGCAAAAAAAAACATTACGGAAACAAAACAAGACCTCCTAAAATATTATGGGACTCTGCTCCATCTGTTGGAATGGGAACAATCCACAATTGGTTTACTCAATTTCGCTGCGGATGCGCTCCAGCATAATTGACGCAGAACTCTGGTCGCCCGATTGAAGTCGCCACACCGGAAATGGTCGCCAAAAGTCACGGTCTAATATTGGATGATCGGCGAGTGAAGGTAAGGGGACTCGAGAAGGCTACGGGCTTATCAACCGGCTCGGTTGTTTCAATTTTACACAAATATTTGGATATGAAAAAGCTTTCCGAAAGATGAGTGTCGTGTTTTCTTTCGAACGATAACAAACAAAATCTTTGGAACATTTCAAATAAGTGTTTGGTCATCTTCAACCGTAATCCAAGCGAGTTTTTTCACCGATTTGTACCAGAGAGCCAGAGATCAAAGAATAGTCTAAACAATGGGATTCTCCAGGTGAATCCAAGCCAAAGAAAGGTTTATCGGCAAACAAGGTAAGATGATTACTGGAGCTTATTATGCTGATCTGTTGCAGCTATTCGACGCTGATTTGGAGGTAAAAAGACCCCATTTTGGCGAGGAAAATTTTTCTTTTTCATAAAGAAAACGCTCATGCTTACAAGCCCGCAGTCGCAATGGCAAAGTTGCATGAATTAGGTACGAGTTACTCCCCCCATCCAGCTTATTCTACGGATTTGGCCCCCTCTGCGACTATTTCTTATTTCCAAATATGAAGAAATGGCTCTGTGGCTCGAGTACTTATGTTATTTAGGAAGCAAATGAATATTTTAAAGCTTTCGTAAAAGTCTATTTTTTGGAATGAATACAACAATTGGAAAAGGGTTGGATAAAGTGTATCGAGCTAACAGGAGATTATCTCGAGAGAAATTAGTTGTTTTTCTGAAAAGAGCGTTCCTTCTTTTAATTGTTAGGGACTTATTGACCCACCCTCGTGCTCGTATATGTATTCAATTCAATATAATGTAGTCTGGTTATATAAGATATTTTTATTTTCGGATAACTCACTATGTCGCTATAATTTCAAAAGCATTTCAGAAGCAATATACATAAAATAAGACAAACGAAAAATTTCTCTTCCGCACTGAGAGTTAGATAATTAGAAGGAATATAACAACAAACTGGATGAACTCGAAATTATAAACGTAAATAAGACAACATAAAGCTTTTAAAGCGGGTGAACGATGCGTGTCGACTTGATGCATACGAAGATTATTACATACAAAAAGATAATACACTAAGCGAAGTGGTTAGTTAAAAAATTAAAACAATTACCACAGCTGGAAAGTTTATCGATTGAAAACTCTTTTGAACTTGTAGAAAAAATAAGTGGTCTAAGGCTGGATCCTGATGAAAAATTAGTTAGCTTTGATCGTTGTTTCCAAGTATTCCAGTCGAGAAAGCGTTAGTAATACGTCGACGGGAACATTATACTATAGCCCGTCAGCAAGAAATGTTTTATAAAAAATCTCGTCAGTTTTACGGCCTTATTCTTGCAATCCTCACTGATGCCTCACAATAACCCCATAACTTGTGCACTCGCCTCATAAAAACTTAAAACTTGCACAGAATACGAAATTGAGACCCCCTTATAAGGAACCTTACGCACAAAAAATTGTGATCTGTGACCCTCACAACGCGGAATAGGACCATTAATACATTTATCAACTGTTTGGTCAAATTTGTATAAAGGATTTTTAAAGAGGATTTTAAACAGGATTTTTCAAGGGCACTGTTGTGAGATTATTGTTTATCTCGATTTAAACATCGTCACACGAAATGTCAAAAGTTTTAGTAATTTTTTGAGGCTTCAGAAAATGCAACTTCAACTGGTCGAATTTATTTAATTTTCTTTTTTGAAATTCAAGACTCAAAAGTTATTTTCTATTAGACATACCATATTAGTATGTCTAGTAGAAAATTCGAAATTCATAACGTTTTAAATTTTACCTAAGTCTCTTTCCGAGCGACGAATTTCCATTTTCTTTTCAAATATTTTGTATCCTGCTGATAATTCAATTGCATTTTTACTTCAGAAAAAATAATAGTATTCTATAATATTTAATTTACTACGCCTGCCTTATATATTAAACTACCATCAACGATATAAGTCTTATTACAAAATCTTATTTATGTATTCAAAATTGATTTTTATTTATTTTCAAACTCAAAATTTTGACAAAATAAAAGATTAAAAGAAAATGTTGAAACTATTTTTTTTTTTTTTTTTTCAAAATTGTAAGTTATCAAGTACTATTTTTGTTTTTAAAATTCAATGCTCTTAACAATTTTTAGTCAAACACTAAAAACTTGATGGAAAAAAAGGTTGATGATAGTCAACAGGTTGCTGAAATGATCGTTAAGCCGGATTCTTCTTCTTCTATCTCTTAATATCTTAAAAAGTAAAAGTCCTTGAACAATTCGGGTTTTAATGATTGCATACAAATTAATAAAAGCATTGAATTTTGGAAACATAAATAGTACTCAAAAACGTACAATTTAAAAAAAAAGGTTTGAACATAATTTTTGTATCTTTTTTTGAAAATTTTCATTAAAATAAATTTATTTAAAAAAGTGATAAATGAAGGGATTTCTGGCTTTGCAAAAAAGGATATCAGGTTATTGTAAGTGTTGCCGTTGTTTTCTAATATTTTGATTTCTGTTTTAAGTCAATTTTTACGAAAATTGCCCCTCCCACCTAAATGAAGGGGAATACCCAACTAACAATTTTACTCCTATACTAATCAATAGAAGCTATTTATAATCGTTTATTGCACTCATTTAATCTCTCTTTAGTTGCAATGAAGAACCAAAAAAAAAACACTAAACAAAAATTATTATTAGCCCGTTTTCAAGATATTGAATTTTCAAAAAAAAAAAAATTCAATATTTTTTTAAAAATCCAAAAATTACTTTTTCGAAAATTTTTATATGCAAAATTGTAAAGGACCTTTTGTATACTAATTTTGGTTGAAATCGTATGACAGGTACCGTTAATAACCGATGTAAAAAATTATTTTTTCGACCAAAATATTTGCTTTAGTAATCTTAGTAGCTTGGTTTTTTTTGAAAATCCTTAGAGCCGTTTTTGAAATAAATCGATTTTTGTATATTGGTTGTATGACAGGTACCCTTATTTTTTGAGTAAATTTTTTTTTTTTCAATTTTCCCTCTAGGGAATCACATAAAAAGCTTAAGTCCAAAGTTTGAAGAAAATCGCTTCGGCTGTTTAGGCAGCAGGTCGAGGTACAGACAGACGAGACCCACTTTTTTCGCGTTCGCTATAATCGTTATATGTGTAGTAGCCCGTAGCGTAATGGTTAGTGCGTTCGACTGTCACGCTGGAGGTCTGGGATCGCTTCCCAGCCTCGTCCACCTAAAAACTAAAAAGTTTTTTTTCAGGGCTACTGCCTCATGCGAGGAATTGACAAATCCTCCAAGAGTATCACTTGTCACGAATAAGTGCTTCTCGTCTAGCCGTTCGGATTCGGCATACAATTGTAGGTCCCTTCCATTCCTGTCGAAAAGCGCACACAGGAATGGTTGCGAGTTGTTAGTCACTAGGCCCTGGTTCTTCATGAGCCGTTGTGCCAACCGATTTATTTTTTTTATTTTTATAATCGTAATGTTAGGGAAAATTATTATCTCGAATTTTGTTTTCCGCACGAATCCTAAAATTGCCCTATACTACGTATAAATATCGCAAGTAAAAATAGTGAGTGTGTTACGTGTTTTATTTAATAATTATAGTTTGCGAGTATGTTATTGAGGTCGCAATTTGGATTCAGACAAAACAGTTTTTTTTAAATTCTGGTTCACAAAAGAATTTGTTAGTCCATAATTTACATGACTTACAAATCGCCATTTTGTTTACCATCATAGGTACCAATTTTTAGTCATAGAATTTATTTATTATGGCAATGAATTGGTCCAACTATGTCATCCACAATGGAGTTTTGTCAATACTTTTTGTTTTGTGCAACGTCCGTAATGTTGTTGCTTTAAGACATTAAGCATCATTTAAGTTCTGTAGATGCAACATGCAATTAAAAATTTTGGAAAGCAGAATACAAAAATAATTAAGTGTCAAAATTTTAATTTTTTGGAATTTGTAATGAATGTCAAGAAATTTTAACATTATGCTATTAATAATTGTTTTTGTTGTTTTAACTCCTCAAAATGCATCTAAATTGATGTTACAGCATCTCTTACCACAACCAAAATACATAGGTAATGTTTTTTGTTTTCTTTTATTGTCACGAAATGAATCAAACAATAAAATTTATTAATAAATTTATATAACCCCACAAAATCAAAGTAAAACAACAGCATCCGCTTAACATATAATAAAAACTACAAAAACAAAACAAATGGAAAATATTTTTTTTTATGAATTGTGTAACTAAATTGATGACGGGTTTGTCCGGTTGTTTTATAGTCAGAACATATTAATGTCAGACGGATGCCTAAAATGGGGCGCGTGAAGTGAAGTGCACCCCTACCCTAGCCCATCATAGCCTCAACTCAATGGCACAGAACAAGAAGATTTATCACGTCCCCAGTGTTCCAATGGCATTGAGAACATTAAATAGACAAATAATACCCAAGCGTATATATGTTATGAAGTGGAGCATGATTTTGTTGTTCTTAGGATAGGTATATGTTCCTAACCTGATGCTGCGATATGCTGAAGCTGTAAGTTGTGATATATGTCATGGTGCGGACATTCTAATAGGTTACATGAAACGCGCGCAACAAGGGAGGGTTATTTTTAGTTCTCCTGATGTTTCAACCTCAACCTCACCCGTACCCGTTACCCGCACGCCACACCATTACATCTACATCATGCATTGATGCGATGTGGTAAGCATATTTGGGCGGTTGTATTTTCCCGAGTACTGGTACCTACATAGAGAATGATGATGAAATGTAAACCCTGTCATAGGACAGATGGAATTTTTTGAATGGCAATGTAAACAGGTGGCCCTCGGTTTGGTTTCGTTTAGTTTAGACGGACATTCAAGTTCTGGGGATTAAAACAAAAATAACAGACAGAGAAGGGAATTTGAGTAGGTGCTCTAAGCCCAAGAGGAAATAAGTTGGCCGTATCAGATGATGAAATAGACCCAGCGCCAGCAGTCGGCTTATTAATGATTATTTCTACGAAGACTTTTTGCCTAATTCATTTAAAGTTTGCGTGGCACTTCTACCTAGAATATCCTGGCAAGAGATCTGATACCAAAAGGAGAAGCATATTAAGGTAATAAATGTCAAGAGAGATTTAAGCTTTTTTTAAGCTCGATGGTTTTTATGGACTTTTTTTATATAGCTAATGCGTCGCAGTTAAATTCTACCTTTATATTAAATAGCCAGATGCGCTCAAATAATTTGTTCGGAAAACAGTGATTAAACGGCGAAGAAGAGACAAGAACGAAACTTTATTTAAAAATAAAAATCAAAACAAATCTAGACCTACTCTGGACAAATCTGGAGAACTACATTATTTTTCAAAAAAAATAGAAAAAAAAAGTTTGTACGAGTTTTCTAAACGTTAAATGAAACTTCAACTAAATTACTTTGAAAACTATTTACTATTCATGCATAAAGTTCGTAATCATTGAGTTGAGAGAAAATCAACATTTATTCAAAGAGACATTCTTGTTGAGTTCGTCTTGTTTGTTTCCTGGGATTTACCAACGGGAGTAAAATAATTCAGAAGTAATCTTTGTGTTGGAGGAATGAAAGCTCTATACACTTATACTTCAGCATGTTCTATCTACCTATAGATACTTAACATTTGTTTTCCATCAGTATAAATTTAAAGAATTATTGTCCATAGAACCACTAAGTTTATAAACACTACCTTCTGATAAAAAAAAGTTTGTATGAGTCTTTCTTGTGGCAAGTATTGTTGGCAGAGGTTTTTTTATTGCAAGAGTAGGTACCTATACCGCTCAAATTTTATGACTGAAAATGGTAGGTGGGTGGAATGCTTCAACCGAGATTTTGGAAAAAGTGTTTCAACTAATATCTCGGGAATGGTTAATTGTACAAACAATTTTACATACATACATTACAGGCCGTGAGTGCAATAGTGGCCTTACTGCAATTTTATCAATATTGAGTTTATTACGAACATTGAATCTGTATCTACTAACCAACATTTCTGCACTTAAATTTTCTTAATTTTGGGCTTCATGCCACAGTGACAGGCCTTTTGTAAATACTTAGACCAAACATAAACAAATCAAAATCTTGAGTACAACAGTGGCCTATCTAACACTTAGGCCACTCAGGTCACTTTTGCGCTTGCATATTTGATTTTATTGTTTGAAACTTTAAGTTAGACCGATTATTTTACTATTTTTTTCACAGGTGACACCAATGCAATCAATTAATCATTTGTTTTTTGGTAGCCGACATTCGGTTTTACAATCCGACCAAGATTTTGGATTGATTGCGAAGATAAAAAAAATGTTTTCCAAATATTTACATCCCCGATGATTGGATAGAAGTCATAAACTCATCGATAAGAAGAACAACCATACAATACTACTTTTCCTCCACTTTGAAATTTGAAAAAAAAAAAAATATTTTGCAAAGAAAGATCTCTACAGAAGGACTTAACTTTAACAGCTCTTAATTATTTTTAAATTTCCTCTTAAAAAATGTTACCATTTCAAAGTGTGTAAAAGTGTATTTCGGAAAGATTAGGTGTAAGCCTAGCAAGCCTCAACCAGGGATGTCAGGTTTAAAAAAGCGAAATCGCAATAATTAAAATTTAAATCGCCAAAAAATCGCCAAATTTCAAAATTTTCAATCCAAAAAATCACCAAATTTAAAAATGAAAAAAAAAAATCCGCAATATGTAGTTTTAATATCAAAACAAATCATATTTTAAAAAAAAAATAAATAAACAAAACAAAACAAAACCAAATAATAATTCTAAATAAAAACTTAAAATTAAAAAAAAATATTCTTTTGTACTTAGTCCTCTTCAATATATTCGATGTACCTATGTCTATATTACATGTATCCCTATCCATAGTATTTTATCGATGGGATCCTTTGTAGGTATAGCCTTTTCAACATGGCAAGAAATAACAGCATGCCGGCCGTTTTAATTCAGTTTTGAGCGAACGTGTATCGCAGTCGCAAATTTTTTAACGTGCTAATCCATCTTTCTTTGATTTGGTTAACTAAGTTGTATGTTTTGACACACAAACGTCATTTATTTTAGGGACAGAAGTGAAATCGAATTACAGCTTTGGGGTGCGTCCAGCGCAAATAGCGATGAAAAAGATGTAAGGTTAAAGTGAATATTTGAGAAAAGAATATTAAAATGTAATATTAGAGAAAATTTAAATCGCCAAAAACAAAATATATCGCCTTTTTGGGGTACATCGCCAAACCGATTTTCGTGTCGCCAAATGAAATTTCAAATCGCACATTTGGCGATTAATCGCACAATCTGACAACCCAGGACTCAACCTTAAATCTTATACCCCGATCGAAGACCTATTATAATCATCGAGAAGAATAAGGATTTGTTGGACCTTCTGCAATTTTTACCGAAAATACTTCACAATTTGTACACTGGTAGAAATAACAATTCTATTGCAAATACCACATAGGTTTTTATGGATCCGAACACTTCTGAATGTGGATAAAAATGTTAAATTTCAACTTAATTAACAAAAACTTAATTTAAAAATAAAATAAATACAAAAATGGTTTATTTACAAATCTTTGGCCTACCTTTACAGATTTTTAGTTTTTTTTTTTATATTTTTCCTTTGTGCACATGTGGTTTTACTGTCTCTTTAAATTCAGTTATAACGAAATATTGAAGGATGATGAATACAAAATCAAAACCCTGTTATATTTTGAGCATATTGCAAAATGAAAATCAAAGCTATGTATGTTTCTTTGTTTTAAAACTATAAGTATTTGAAAATAACGTATTTCTTATTTTTTCTCTACTGAAAATAATGAAAAATGCAGTAAGGCCAATATATCGCTTACAGCTTCATATGTAGATACCGATAGAAAGAATTTTTTAGGTAGGATTAAATCTATCAGAGTGAAAGTGCTGAAAAACGTTAAGTTTTTCCCCATTAGATTTGTTAACATAAACTAGAATAATTGAAAAGAACATAATTTTTCGCTCTTTAACACTGAAAGTATGTATCCAATAAACAAAAAAATTGTGTTTAAAAAGGAAGATAATTTTGTATGCGTCTATGCAAAACAAAATTGTATATTATTTCTCGAAGTATAAGTTAAAACACATTTCTCAAAATGTTGGCTAAAATACCTTTTGCATTATGAAAAATCATTATTGGCCCTGCTGACTGACCTTAAAAAAGGTGTAGTTTGATAACGATAATAAAACACGATATGTTATTCGAACTTTTTTCAACCAGTGATCTAGTGAAATAGCCAGTTGCTGGGGGACCCTTAAACATTTTTACTGTAATACTATATACCATTGACCTTAACTTCAGACGTACGCATTTAAGTTTACAGATTTTTTCTTGAGCCGTAGGTACAACAGGAAATTAGAATTCATGTCTAGTTATCTCAAAATAAAGCGCTAACCAGGGCTTGTAACACAATACATAAAGTGCTTAATGAACAAGTGAAATTCAACAACATTTTAAAATTTGTGTAAGGCCTAGTTCGCACGAGATTACACCGAAAGTTTTTTAGCTACCTACGAACAAATGAGCAGTGGCGCTTACATTTACATAGAACTGTTCACACGATGATTTTTCTGAAAAAAAAACGTGTTTACCTGTAAAGTTCGGATGATTACAGCTATAAAAACTTGCGGTGTTATCTCGTGTGAACTATAGGCCTAACACGGAACAACAAGTCTAGAAGAACTATAACAATTATTTTGGCTTTCTTTCGACAATTCGGAAATTTCACAATTGCACCGTTTCTGTAATTGGAAACAACAAGAGTTAAAAAAAGTAGAATAAACTTGTTGAATAGTTGATAAATTTCAACCGAAACGGTTTTGTACTAGTTGAAAGTCAACAAGTTATAAATTATTACTTGGAGCAGTATTATTCAACTGATAGCTTCGGAAAAATCGTTTAGGATTTATTTAGTGTTCAAGAGTTTTGTTTAAAAATGTTTTTTTGATTCTGAATCGAACACTGAGGGCCAAAGACAGACAAAAATGTTTAAAGAAAGAATTTACTTTGAAATAGAACCCCATGTTTTTGAAAAAGTGCGCGCGTACTTTTTTACATTATTAAACCGATATTTCTTTTACAGCATTTTTACAGAATTTTGATGTACAGAATTTTGAAATACAGTATTTTGACCAACCAGAATTTTGCTATACAGAATTTTGACATACAGTACTTTGCTCATACAGTATTTTGAATACAGTTTTTTGCCACATACAGTATTTCGACCCCAACCCATAGCTTAGTGCCACTATAACACAATATGGTTTGTGCTCAAACACAAATTTCAACTTCAAATTTTTTGGTCAATAAGCACATCATTCATTCCTGTTTTATTTATCGGAGCCCAAATCTGGACAAAAATTCAACTTAACGAATTTGATGCTCTGTCCGACTCCATCCAAAGAATTGTTGCCCATTATATTAACACTGAAATCGTCATTGCGGGCGATTTCAATGTACACAATCCTAGTTGGCTTCGCTTCTCTGGAAGGAAGGTATGTTGAGCTCTTCGCTGAGTTAAACCAACTAACCCAGCTTGTTGACGAGCCAACTCGAATACCGGACCTTGCAGATCAATCCACCAACACCCTAGACTTGTTCTTACCTCCGTTAAGTATAGAGACTTTTTCTTTAGTCGCGCAACAAGAATGTGGAATTATTTGCCTGACTCTATTCCCCCCCCCCCTTTTTTGATAATCAGAACTTCAAAACCAATATGCACCTATATATCTCCTTTACGCTCGCACCGTGATTGTTCATATAAAGGGTAGCAAAAAGCGGCTCAAAGAAAAAAAACGTACATAAGTTTCAAATTTCGCTTTCATCACCAAATCGACAGCTCCACTTGAACTCGCAATCACATCGTATAACCCTTTTTTAATATGAGCCATTCCTACACTTCCTACCCCAGTCTCCCTTACATCTTATCTGAAAAGATTATTCAAAGCACGAACTTTTAGACACACAAAACTTTTTGATACATACGTGATGCATGATGGAGAAAAGTTTATAACTTCATATAGGCATCGCATAAGGCATGTAATGATAATGATGAACTATAGAAGAAAATAATAGAACCCAATTCTTGTAATTTGTCATTGAAGGTTCATTATATGTAGAGGAGATATGTGCTACAGAAGTCAGCAGAATATTTGTGTTCACAAAAAGAAAATAAAAAAAAAAAACAACAACATGAACGTGAACGTGAAGGAATTATTTTTAAATGATAAAAAAGTGAGCCAACGAAATAATTTTAAGTTGACATTCACTTGGAAGATTAATGATAGAAAAACAATAATTATCAAGGGTCAACAACTGTCATGAATTGCTTAAAGCTATATAGTTGTTCATAATTCGAATAGAAAAAATAATTTTCGGCTGATTTGGAGGTACATAGGTACTCGTACCATTTACACGAGCTCAGATGTGGGATGTGACTCCCGAGAGAAACACAGTCTACTTACTCCCCATCTCCGTTTTAATATAGGAACGGCCGAAGGCACCTTTTTTTAAATTAAAACCGATTGTCTAAATTTTGTATAGTTCTTTTAAAATGACCCTTGTATTCCGCATAGATTAAGAATTTTAAACTACACAGTTGGACAAAAATCAAAGTTCAAGTCGCCAACATTGGACATAATCGGTCCATAATATCATATAAGATAAATGGTTAGATCGTAGCTTGTCTACTGCAGGTACGGGTAAGACTTATTGTTTGTGCTTGGGTCTTCTTCGATCCTTCGTAAAGTGTAAACGTTCTTCGTAGTCACTAATTCAGTATCCACACTTGCGCTAAGTAAATTCTGTTTCTCTATGCATCACCCAAGTTTCCTAAAATTTTAGAACTCCAAAAGAGTTACTTTTTCCAAACAATGATGAATGACAAATCGATGACCGAGCTTGCGTCAAACTCCCCAAAAACTTTTAATGAACAAGCCCCCCTTAGTGGAAGTGTATAGGGTGTATTTTCTAGTGTAGCTGTAAAGTATAACTATCAAAAGTTATAGAAATGCGGTGCCGAACGCAATTCTAGGATAGCAAACTGAGTGTGTGTATGATTGAATTTAGCCCATTCAACTATAACAAACCGACAAGTTTTCCAGTATACCTGCTCCTTCCAATAACCAGAAGTAGAAGGAAGTTGTTTTTCATAATCTGCTAAATATGCATATGCAAAAACCACACACCCAAACAAATACAAAAATGTACCAATTCACATAATGTGTATTGTTCATACGTCATCGTCACTGCCGTGGGAGTTGACTGACTCGCCTCAACTCTACTTGTCTAAGGGGTCGCTGTCAACTTTTGATGTAACCAACTTCAACTAATCTAAAGAACCATATACATACTTTGCAATAAACCATCAGCATCAGGAAAACAAGAGTGACAGCGACACAACTCCAATGTTTTCGATTCCATTCAACTCCGACCAAAATCTAAATGAAATAAAATTTTCTCCCAGCTTTGGATCTGTTTCGCTCCGCTCTTGTTTTCTATATGCTTCTGCTCTTGGTTTTGCACATCATCATGTCAATAAATTGAAATTGAATTCAAAGCGTTTTGTGTGTTTTGTCGCTTTTTGTTTGCTATTTGATTGAAATTGGATGTGTGGTTGGTGAGGCAAGGGCTGAGGTGGATACATACAAGCACCACCAAGCAAGGGCTTGAGGCATGGATATTAAAAACAAATAAAGACGAATTCAAAGTGGCAACATAACCACCATCAACAAAAACAATTACAGCTCAACAATATGGGTGGGAAATAAAAAGTGAAGAAAGAAATTTCTCTGAGGATTGACGTTAAAATGTAAATTTCAATAGCAAAGCAACAGAAGAAGCAACACTTCTTCTTGCTCGCAACAAAACGAATGCAAATGCAAATGCAAATGAGCACCCCAAAGTATCAACAACAACTTTCGAGTCGTCGTTTTCAACCACTTGTGCTTGTATCTCTCCACACCGAAAGATAAAGAAAATGGTAATTGTTTTTCGCATCATCAGCCATGCTGCCATAACGGTTCGTTGATGGCTGAAAGTAATGAAAATACAAAAAAAAATATATTTTTCACATCATTTGTCAAAACTGATGGAAGATATTATATCATTAGAGTCACTTTGCACTCAGTTTCAGTCAAAACGTCAACGACAGCGTCAGCAGAACCGCGACCAAGCACTATCATTATGGGGTACACGGTATACACCACCATAAAGCTAAACACTCGACCATTATCTTGCGCACTATTATTCAGTTTTGTTACTTCTGCCAGTCGAAGATGACAATTTGCGATAGTTCGTTGACTAAACGTTAGCACTATATAAAGGGTAGGCCATCTAGTGGTTTCTTTTTAAATCATGCGTTATTTTGACAATGACAGCTGTTTCCCGCTCGAAATATTGACAGAAAGTCAGTTTCATACCTCCGCGAAACGAATTGAGTCGCTTTACGCTTGAACAACACAACGTTGGGAAATATTGAAAACTTATTTCCAGGTGTGCTGTGTAGCCCAAACAGTGCGTTTTTTCCAAGAGAAGTTTTGGTCGAAATGAAGCACCCACCGCGCGCCTGGAATGTTAACAGAATTAGCCCATCTGGGGATCAGAAAAAAACGCACTGAGTTACAGTTTGGTGCGGATTGTGGAGTGGTGATATCATTGGACCATTTTCTTCAAAACATCGTTTCGGTCAACAGTGGGCGTTACAGAGCCATGTTAACCGACTTTATTTTACTGAAATTGCGCTAAATCGTTCCGTTCTCCAACAAACCTGTGTCCGAAGTAACGGAGGCGATTTTTTTGGAGGTTTGGGCAATCGCAGAGCAGGTGCTTAATCGTTTCAATTTCCTTAACATCCTCACAGCTCCTAACATCCTCACAGCTCCTTCATGCAGGATGGCGCGCCATGCCACACAGCCCATGCAACAATCGATCTTTTGCGCACCAAATTCCCAAATCGTGATGGACTGATGTTATGCCAACAATCCGGAAAAGATTAAAGCACTTAAGGCCAATATTATCCAAGCAATCAGTGAGCTACAGCCCAAAACCATGGGGTCTTGGAAAATTGGAGTGGCAGAATACGCTACTGCGTAGCCAGCCACTTTTACGACGTTGTGTTCCATAATTAATGGGCAATTATGTTTGCTGTTACTAATAAAGCCATATTATACATGGACAAAATTTAATTCTGTTTATTTTATTGTATTTTTAAAAATAAACTTGTGTTTGGCTCACCCTGTTTTTAAGTAGATACTACAAGCCATACGACTGAAATCAACATATCAGAGTATCTACAACCTATACCTAATGTTGAGTAGAAAGAAATTTGCACAGAAAGACGGATGAAGGAGAAAATAAAACAGATTGGCTGGCGGTGATGGTGGTGAGACAATCATAATGGATCGTTTCAAAGCCACCACCGACCATTTACTAAGTTCGTGATGTGAACAGAATCTTAGAATATTATGATGTTAAGTAGGTAAGGTAGGCAAGGAAATCAGGAAAAAGGGCTTATCTGTCCGCAATTTAATTACATACACGGAGAAAAAATAAGTTTGAATTAATGTGACATTGGTATTTTTGAATGCTGACAAACAAACCTGGATAGAGTACAAATTATAATAAGCAGGGGCCTATTTCACAGCTACCCCATCAGCTCACTTTTACAACAGCTTCCTACAGCGATAACAATTATATTTCAGTTAAATTTGCCTGTTCCTCACATTGAACACTTCCAGTTGTATTTGTGGAACAGAAAATTTCAACGGAAATATAACTGGTGTTGTCGTAGAATGCTGTTGTAAAAGTTGATGTAGTAGCTGTGAAATAATCCACAGTTTGGAATCCTTGGAACTCTCCAAATGGACCAACCGATTTGTTGTAAAAAAAAAACACGTATTGGAACAGTTTGGAACTGGAGAAAAAAAGTTCGGACTTTTACAAATGTTTGTGAAAAATTCTATGTTTTCTAAGCTCAAGAATGTTTTGTACTTTTTTAAACTAACGGTGCATAATTATTGACAACAAATATACACGACTGGATCACACGAACTTGCTCTGGAACTGGAATACATGTAGCTAATTATTGGGGGTGATGATACAGTCACGTTTTGGTAATATTTGTACATCGTTATAACGAATTTTATTCATTGAATATATTTCATTTTATACAAACAAAAAAAAAAAAAAAAATGGAAAAGAAGTTAAAAATAAAAACAAACAAAATTTTTTTTTTATCAATTTGATAAAACCGAAATCGTTGTATGGAAGCTACCCGTTCTAGATGAGGTAAAACGCTGCACACAAAATTTTAAGCAAATCCGTCCATTCGTGTGGTGTAGGCTCTAGCTCGATGAACATAAGGACACACAGACGCTTAGACGCACAGACACAAAGACCGTCGCGATGGACGTCTTGATGAAAATCACTTTTTTGACTTCTAAGTTAGTCAATAAATATTACATTTAAACTTTGTATGAATGATTATTTTTACGAAAAAATAAAATCAAAGAAAAAATTACTGGCTTGCAAAAGTCGTCAGAAGCGTTTGGAAGCGAGATGCTTGCGATAGGTATACGAGAAACTCGCAACACTTGCATCAAATATCGCTTCACTGTACGCACATTTTATAAAAATAAATATAAATATATTTCTCGCAAGCAAATGTTTCTCGTACCGCATCGCTTTGTCGCACCACTGTACACGCAGCCTTAGGCTACGAGAGCAAGTTCGTTGGAACCAGTGGTGCATATTTTTTTTTTTTAGTTTAGAGATGGTCAACATTTTGTTTTACCTTTCTATAAGAATATAACCATGGCCACAGTTTTCAGGTATTAGGGAGTTTTAATTTTCTTATAATTAAAAAAAAAAAAACCATAACCAGTCTCCATCACATCATTAAAAAAAGATAGAGGTAGTGCCCAGTTATAGCTATCATTGAAAACCATCATTGAAAAAGTTAGCTGTTTATTTTGAGACCCTTGGAAAGTTTAATCATTGAATATTTTATTGCAGAACTAGAGCTTACGACTTCAAAATTATTTCTCCTCCAAAAAAAATTCATTTGACCCATATATTTCCCATAACGTAACTTTAAATTGTTTCAATGATCATTGGTAGGGTAGTTCATCATTAATGATTTAAAAGTCATTTTATTTGTTTTATTTATAAATAAATATTAAGTCAATTAGCTTTACTTTCGCATCAAAATAATCACATATTTTTTGTACAAAATCTCTCAAAATTGAGAACTAATATTTTCAAGGATGGTTTCCAATGATAGCTATAACTGGGCCCTTAGAAGTCAAAATCATATAACTCGGTCGTTGCACTTTACGAAATTACTCCCTAGAATTTTAAGCTGGACATTCTTCGGCCAAACAGTTTTTAAAAGTCAAAGAGTGAACCACAATTTGTTCGTGTGCTTCAGACATTATTAATTAATTTAAATCAGATTCCAGCCTTTTAAGGGGTTTCACTATATTAAATTAAATTAAATTTTTTAATACAAATTATAAAAATGAAATGTCATTAAAATTTACTTTGAGTCCGAATCCCACTGCTGAATTATGTATAATTTCAAAAAAAAAATCCGACAACATTTTAATAAAAAAAATATTATTTTATTTTGATTCAACTATTTCTTGTTGAGCTATAAAATTTTAATAATATGTCAATACATTTATTTTTTAAAACATTACTTACAAAAGCTGTGAGACGTAATATAAAATTCATACAGTACTTCTACCTACATACATATGTATGTTTAAAACAGTGCATCGTCAAATGTATAAAGGGTATTATTATTCCAAATCCTAGCATTGTTTTCCTATTAAGCTTGTAGGCTTAAAGCCGCAATTAGGTCTGGTTCAGCAATTCCAATTTGATACACCCAACAGATTTTTACGAACGTATGAATATAATCCTTATCTCTATTTAATTTTTCAAGGCTTAACATATTTAATTCCGTAATGAACTCTCGCTCTCTCTCGCTCTTAAAATGCATTCAACCTGAATCACTTGTTACCTTTCAACATACCTCTTACTTCAATTCAACGAACATGCTGAAACAAATTTGTTGGGCCGTAAGGTAGGTACATATGTACATTGGACAAAGGTCCTGAATTCACTGATGTCACAGACATACAAATGGAGTTTAAATGTTCAAATTCGCCACCACTAATTACAAGCCCTGTCGAAGACAAATGAATTGGCAAAACGTTAGTTGTGTTAGCAAGCCATTTCCAATTTAAAACAACGAACGTTGTTGGTTGTATAGTAAAAGCAAATCCTGGTATTTCGGCCTAATTGGAAATGTTGTGTCATTAACATGCGCTAACGCGCTCTATGGTTCTCTGCTGATGGCGATGATGGTCCCACAACGATATCCCAGTTTACCATTCTCTGCCCAGCTACATATATAGAAACTAGGAGCTGAAATAAATTTGAAACAAAAACAAAAAAAAAACCGACAGTTAAATTGGTGGAAGATACAAGTAAATGAACTTTACTAACAACTAACATTAATTGGGCTATAGACCAATCACCAAACTTCCTGCAATCATTTACACGCGCCCTCACAACATAACCCCAAGCAAATCTTTCACCCTCTCCTAAGGAAAAAGTTTTGCATATGCGTATCTACACTTATATAATATATATCTCTGATATTTATGTACATAGTTTGCATATTATTCTTCTGAAGTTTTGAAAACTTTTTCAAGCACATTGCCGCAACAGAATAATTTATACAAAAAAAAAAAATACTGTGTGAAGCTGCGATAAAATCGCCCGAGGCCTATCAATCAGTGAAAATTTGATCAAATTGTTTCAAAATTTATTCCGGTCCTGTTTGGGTTGCATATGTAAACATGATTTAGACGAGATCCCTGATGGTTGTCTCATTTCTTTTTCAGAAAATTAATGGACTCCACGGCTAATGACTGCGGGACTCTTTTTCGAACCCAAACAATTCCCAATATGGTTCCAAACAACAACAAAAAAAAAACAAACTTGGAATTAATGGTCTATTTCATGTTTATACTATTCAATGCCATAGCCATAACCGTAGCCCCCAGGGGAGGAGGTATCTGAACAAGTTGAATGTTGAATTGAAACCCGTGCATAAAAATGACTTAGTTTCCTTAAGTTAACAAAATGTCCAAGAACCTAACTTTTTCATTTTTAAATTGAAAGATAATACTTTAAATTGAATTTTATTGAATTATGTCCACAAACATAAAAACGTTTTTGGTATTGTTTTTGTTCGTCTTCTTCTCCTACTTATTTTTAGTACTTTAAGCACAGGAAAGATGGAACGGAAAAAGGACAGCTGATTTTCTAATATCTCAAAGAGGGCTTTATTAGTTAAGCTTAAATTCAGGTTTTCGGGACAAATATTCATGGAGAAATCCGCTATTTTGGAAAACGGTAATTGGTCTACATCTCCAAAACTTTTGGTCCTAGCTGAAAAAAAATGCTAAGAGCGAAGTTGTAAGAAATACAATTAACTTTCAGCTTTTTTTATTTTTCTTTCTGTATTGGAAATGTTTTTGAGCGTCTTTTTATTTGAGCTGTTTTCAATGTTTCACGTTCCTTTAGAAATTAAAGGTATACGTAAACTATTGCTTATTTTTTTAAGAATCTCATATAGGTCTAAGTCTGCCGTTAAAATAATTTCTTCTTTTTGTTTTTTTTTTTTTTTTGAAAAGAAGACCGTGACTAGATAAGTTTTGAACTTCTCAGCCTAGCCAAAAGTTAGCGGACATTTTTAAAGCAATTGAAAATTTTCATACTTTTTTAAATAAAGTTTTGTCGCGAAACTAGAATCGTCCATTAGTCGAAATTTTACCATCAACCTGGCTGTCAGTCTGTCTGTTCCTCGATCTGTAGCCTAAACAACTGAAGCGATTTTCTTGAAACTTTGGAGTTAGGATTATTTTATAGGATTCCCAGAGGAAAAATTGAAAATTTTGTTTTAGATGAAGAGTTAACGGGACCTGCCATACAACCAATATACAAAAAAGGATTTATTTCAAAAACGGCTATAACGATTTTGGCAATTACGAGTCACTATGAAAGGTTTAGATTTGTTTTATTTTTCAATTCCTCGTTAACATTTTCACTGATTTAAACCAAATTTTGTATACAAGAGGCCTATTTCAGTTTAACCAATTTTGCATAAGAAAATTTTCAAAAAAAATATGTTTTTTATTAAAAAAAAAATATTGACATTTTTTTTTTTGAAAATTCAAAAGCTTGAAAACGGATCAGTGATTTTTTTTTAAATTATGTGCCAAATTGTATTTTTATAAATACTAAAAGTAAGCATACCAGATTTAATTTTTTAAAAACAATTTATATATAAAAAAATTATTTTTAAGAAAACCACGCTCTAAGAAATTTTAAACTTTAAATTAAACGAATCAGAAAGCATATTTATTTAGCTCTATCTATTAAAAATGGTATTCTTAGCTATTTAAATAATAAATTTATAAGAAAATACATTATTTATTATTATTATTTATATAAAAACTTTTTTTTAAATTTAGTTTTTAACTTCATCATTAATATTAATGAAGTATATATAATTATATATGTATGTCAGTTTCTAGCTTTTCTAGTTTCAGTCTTGCAGTTTATTTGTTTTCGAACAATCTGTGTTAGGTTACTTTTCATTTGATGTCTAAATGTCAAAAACCGTTTGTAACGTTTAAGCTTTATAACCTTCAAACAAAATTTAAAAATTCATTATATCAAACAGAAGACAAAAAACATTCGATTGCCCCCTTTTCATTTAGTTTCAATTTCCTGGCTACGGCTTTGAAATATTTTTGTTTAGGGGACACAGGTTTTTCAATCTTTCGGTCAGTTGGATTATTTAATAAATAAGCAATTAATTTAAATATGGATGGATTTTATTATTGTTGTAGTTTCAATGTGACAATGAAGTTTGTAATATACATAATGAGGTGCGGTGTGCGTTGACAAACATAATATGACAGCCGCGGCTTTGAATTGTTGTCGTATCATAATAGTTTATGGAAAGTATAGGGTTTTATGATTTGGTATAAGATTTTTGTTTTTTTGTCTTTCTCCAGAATCCCAATGGAAAAAGAAAGTTATTTATTTTTTTGTTTGTGTATTCAATTTAAAAGCATGACTTTATCTATGACCTCTAGCAATTTGATTTTGTAATTTATTTTATTGATTTTGGTTTGTTGAAAATAACTGAATGAAATTCATATTTACTTTGATATCGGTAAAGTAGGTTAGAGGTCAGAATATTTTACAGAAATCTGGATTGAATGTTGGGTTTGCCGCAGTTTTGTTTGTGTTTTTGTTGTTATTAAACAAATGCAGGACATTATGCAAGGTCAAGGATCGTTAGGACAGAGTGTATATAGGTGGATATTTATTTCTTATAGATGTGCATGTAGTCAAAAAGAACATTAAGTATTCCCCGCTTAATTGCACTGACCATCATTTTGTCAGATTTGTTGGTCAATTATCCGGGTGGTTCAATGAACGGAACCCCGCTTTATTAACTGAACTGTTAAATTAAGGGAAATCCGTATAATTACACTAGTCGGTCAAATAAAAGATGATATATTAAACTAAGGAATTCAATATACAAATTTCAGTTCCAATTTTAGTGGTTCCACGTAACTATAATTTATTTTTATGTTTGTTCCATAATGATTTCTTTTAGCCGTTTAAATTACCGAGAAATTATCATGTTTATAGTTTTGCAGCTGCATTTTTTTAAGATCAATTGAGCGAGTAATTCAATTAAGCGGAGTTCAATTTACCGTTTGAAAAGTTATTATACTTATACGGGAAATTTTCCAGAGCAATTTAGTCGCTTAATTAAGCGGGATGTTCAATTAAGCGAGGTGCAAATAAGCGGGGCTTACTGTTTACCTTTTTCTTCAATGTGTATATCACAGACAAAATACCAACTCTGACAAATGAACTTATTAAATTTCTTACTATCAATTTCTTAAAGAATCTTACATTATTGGTGCATTAAAACATCGAATTGCATAACATAAGAAGACTTGAAAAAGAACTTTTCCTGAGCTCAATTTATTGCATAGTGTTTTTGGATAAATGAAACATTTCAATGAATCTGCTATATTGCACACAATATTGCTGTTAGAACACATGCAAAAACAAAAAACATGCAATTGAACTGAATTGAATTATTAAACATTGCTGAAATACCAAGGAACAAGGATCTTTATCCTTATGTGCTGTAATTCTTTCACTTAACGTTTTATGTTAAATAAATCAATTTCAAATGCATTTCACTTTGGATTTTGGGCGGGATCTTGTAAATATTTCCAATCACTAACAAGGAATTATACATTTTACTTTCGTTCCTTATTTTATCTCGATTGATTGCTTAGATACCTACATTGTGGCAGTTGATTTTTGTATTGTATTCCTTTTTTCTGAAACAGAAATTTCTTCTTATTACTCTTCGATAGAGGATGGATATTATTAGGCACATAGGAATGTATATACTGCGAGAAAAATTACATAATATCAAAGGGATATTTAAAGTGGTACGTGTTGATTTTGAATTAAAAAAAAGTAAAAACTTCAAAAACATAATAAACAAGAAGTTAATGTTTGAATGGGTAGTGTATATGCAAATTTGTATTGAATTAACGCGTATATTTTTACTTAATAATCAAATGCACGACCCCATTGTTTAATGTATTTGCTCTTGTAGTTCCAGGCATACATAGTGTACCTGTACACATAAGCGCCAATTTATTCAATCTCTGCTAAAATTAAAACCGCAATTAAAAAAGTGTCGGTAATTTATCTTTCGCGGCTACAGCCTGAGCGGGTTGTTGTATTTAAAAACTTGGTACCTAGTGATTTTTTCCATTTATTGAAAATTTCATTTTATTAAAATGTCCATTTGGTTGAAACTTGGTATGCTATTTAGCATTTTTTAGAATTCTTGAAAAATCATGTTCCTTGAACTAAAAATCAAAATATGTGTACCATACAAATATTGAAAAAATATTTTAAAAAAATCAAAGGACACGGTAGTGTACATCGAAGTTCTGGCACTGCACCCTTTTTACAGGATCAAACTCAGGCGATTTTCGACCCCCCTCTAACTTCAGTACCAATAAAGTCAGAAACTTCAAACTCACAGCTTTTTTTTTGCCACGAGGTTTAGGAAACTTATCAAATTTTAATTCCTTAGCATTAATGGTTCCCGAGATATAAGACTTTCAAATACCGTAACTGCGACGCACTGACTGACTCACTCACTGATAGTTCATCAAAATTATGGAGCACTTCCCAACATCGTAGCATCTTGTAATTTCGCACAACGGTAGGCCTTCTGGAAAATTTAAGATTTTCCATTCAGGGGGCGTGGTACCCACCCATTTTTATAGAATTGATATAAATTATCTGGAGCACTTCTGATTGTCGTGGAGTGATGAAATTCAGTACAACAATAGGGCTTCAAATGCAAGAAAAGGTAACATTTTAACATTTGAGGGCATCCTCACATTTTCGAAGAATTGATATCAACTATGTAGAGAACCTCTGATTATCGTAGAATAATGAAATTTATGGTAAAGCGATGGGAGTTGACATGGAAGCAAACGGAAAATTAAAAATTTGAGATTTTACATTTAGTGGGCGTGAAAAACCCATTTTCACAGAATTAATATTAAATATATTGAGAGCACTTCCGATTGCTGCAGGATTATGAAATTAGGGAGAGCGGTTAGTTTTCAGGTGTACACAAAGAAAAAGTTGCATCCACCCACTTCTTCTCAATTATTATTATTTTAATGCAGCACTTCTAACTTATGAAAATTGGTAGAGGGGAAGGACTTGAAGTACATACAAAAAGCATAAACTAAAAACCTACTTTTCCTTATGAGGCTCTCATTGGGCGTTTATTCCACCCACTTTTCCTCATAAAAAGAATCTTTGTAAAAAGACGTGATATCACCCAAAAACATAAATGTTAATAAAGTAGCCAAGTTCTTCTATACACAAGAACCTTAGCGTAACAAGTCAGCCGTACAAAACAGAGAGATCTAAAATTACGCCAAGCTATAAGTTTATTCATGTAAAATGTCAAATATTTCAAGAAGAGTAATATGGAAGAATCTCAAAACTATCAGAGAAATCTGTTATTTAATAATTATTTGGAAAGTTTTCTTTTATTACCTAATTACTCAATTTTAAAATGAAAACTTGACAAGTAAACAAACCAACTCAATTTAAGTTTTTCAAGTCTCCCTTTATTCATCTAAAAGCAGTAGTGTACCTTTCCAATACATTAATCAATATTTTCTAAATTAAATTTTTTTATACAAAATAAAGTGGTCGTTCTTTACTAAAAATTAGCATAGGTATTATGAATTCGGTCACGAATATACTTAGCTCAAATTAATTTATGTTTTATTTTGAAAAAAAAAAAAAAAAAAATTAAGACGAGACAATGATTTGGTAAAATTGTTACGAATGCTTCAAAAAATCTTTTTTTTTTTAAATATTGTCTACAAAATTACAAACATTTTTTTTGAAAATTCTATATTTCAATAATGTCGATAATTCTTCCAAAATTTTGCATACAAAACTATAGAACAATTTTTAATTTTTCTTGCATGAATTGATATTCTCAAAAAAAATAAGTCAATTTGAAGAATATATTTCATGCATTTCCAAAATTAATTCTGTTCCACTTGAACAAGTTGAAGTAAAATACGGAAAGCTATAGGAACCTTACCTTTATTTCCGCATATGGTATTTTTGAGAGTTCAACCTCCAGGTTCTTACAAATTTCATCTCTGTTTTATATAGGTAGCAGTGGTTTCTAACCAGTCACTAGTCTTTCTTTTATTGTAACTTAGGGCCCAGTTAAAGCTATCATTGGAAACGATCATTGAAAATATTAATTGTCAATTTTGAAAGATTTAGAAGTTAAAACAAATGATTATTGTGATGCCAAAGTCAAGCTTATTTACTTAATAATTATTTCTAGGTAAAACGAAAATCAATTTGACACAACTTTTCTCATAAAATGACTTTTTATTTTTCAATGATGAACTACCTTACCAATGAACATTGATATAATTAAAAGTTACGTTATGGGGAAGATTTGACTCAAAATGAATTTTTTTTTGGAGGAGAAATAATTTTGAAGTCGTAAGCTACCTTTCTGCATTAAAATATTCAATGATTAAACTTTCGAAGCATCTCAGAATCAACAATTAACTTTTTAAATGATGGTTTTCAATGATAGCTACAACTGGCACCTTACCCAAAGATATAATTACGATTGTAACTGAATTTACTTTGTTATACGAGTATGTAGTTGGAATAATTGCAATAATCCAGTTCCTTAATCACAAGGGTTGTCCAAATGTCCACATCATGTGAAATAATTCCCCTTATGCTTGAAATAATTCCACGATATGAACATGAGAGGCGAGTAGAGAGTTGCGTCTGTGTATATGTATTTAACGACTTTGTTTAAATTCACTTGGCGTGTCAGTAATGCCTTCGAATTAAGCAGATGATTTATAGCCCCGTAACCTTCGAGTGCAATCACGACGACATTAAGCTCTAAAGTTTCATGGCTGGTATTTTCGAGATAATAAGATTGTAAGAGCCCCCTATCTCGTCATCATCAAGAGTACGACTATATCTAAAACTTACAGTCTATAGAGCTTGAGGCATGCATGTGACAATTACTCAGATTGGGTGGAGAAGAACATAATTATTATTGTGTGTGATGTGCATCATCATCATCACAGAGTCATATGTATATTGTATATTTGAATCTCGAATGAATTAGTTGATGCCAAGCCAGTCTTCCGTCAGTCCGTCCATTCATTCACTTGTGTATATCGTGTATATTAACCTTAACTGATTCAAAGCGATAGAGGAATTGAGGATGGTATAATTTATTTTGGAATGTTTGAACGTTCGGTCATACTCGTATGTGAAAACAGAATATAAATTGTTTGATTATAAAATAGAGAATGAAGAATTTTAATATGAAATTTGATTCAATTTCGAGCTTGAAAATATTAACCGTAATGAAAATTGGATTTAAAAGAATATTTGAGTGCTTAATGATAATATGGCCTGTATTTAAGCTGAAAAGATACACAATTCAGCTTCAGTAGGGATATATTAATGTAAAATCACCTCCAATTGCAAGAGGCTATATAAATATTTTAGGTAGGTATCAGAGTACCCATCATAAGAATATGCTATTGTTAGCACCTTAAACAAAACGATTAATTATGAAAAGGTTGATTCTGAAAGAGCGTATCCTAGAAAGATCAACGGATTTCAAGTCAAAATAGGTATAGATGGTGGCATCGTCCCAGAGAAACCTAGTTTGAATATTCAATTAGCGCTGGAGTGTGTCGTTTTTATACCATAACTCGTGTGACCTGTAGATGAAAGCGAATCTTTAATAAGGGATATGAGGATAGACCGCCCAGTGGATCACCGCCTACGCCTCGGGTTCCACAGCAATATGTAAAGCTATCGGAAGTGGGCACTCTATCGATCTTCCCTCTGCTCTCTTAGCACGATGACTTTAGGCCACCAAAGGGAGTACCACCCCATTTCTGAGGCCAGTTTAACTGGTCTGGAGCGAAAAACGATCCAAATGTGTCATCATTCGGCTTTCGTGAACCATGAGCTCACTTCTAATAAGAGAAGCCAGTAGTCTGCTTACTTGCAGTCACAGTTGTTCAACGGAGAAAGTGGTGCAATATAAAAATACACCAATTTTTCATCGAACGAGGAGCCTGACGTGGCGATGGCTGAACTTGGATTCCTGAAAAAATGATACAACTGTATCACATGACATTAAGAAATAAACAAGGTTCTGTTTGTAATTAAGGAATAGCTCATCCGAATTATTTGATACGCAGATTGTATCTCCCAAAAAAAATATGCGCTATAATGTTATTTCCTCAACCTCGTTCTAAGACATGTAGTATGTATCAGGACAGGATTTAAGACAAAGGGCACCATATCTTTAACATAGGAATGATTTTTGTGCCATCAGTGGTTCTCAAACAAGAAACTTTTGAAGATTACAAGAAAATTATTGTAAACTAAGGAAAGACAAAGTTTATTCTATCAACAAGTAAACAAGCGTCTGTCCAAATAAGTCTGCTGATGCTACAGCATTTCAATATTTTGACTGCAGCAAGACCGAATTAGTTATAGAGTTCATCTACCTCGAAGAAAACATTAACTCTATGGAAATTCTTTGTTGGATTCCTCCCAGGACACAGTGATATTTATATCTAATACAGGAATAAAATAGCGTATGATTGGGCCTTAGAAGCCGCAGACGCCATATGACGCCTATTGACATATTCATCGGTTTTCAAGGATTCGAATATTTTTAAGAAAAAATCGTATCTACGATAGACGGGCCCCAATTGCCCTCGTAGTAAAAATTCTAACAGGTCAAAACTTAATGTGGATCCACATGAGCAGAATTGCCATCAGGCATTAGAAGATCTGAAGAAGCAAATCTGGACTCATATCACTTCCTTTGTGAACCCCCAGCTTAGACGGAATCAAAAAACAGGCACTCGGATAATACTTTTTCGATGAACTCGGCGACATATCGATTTTGCAACTGAGCAACACCCTAAAATTCATTCTAGAATTAAGAATGGCTAAAGGAAGCACCCCAAATACAAATTTCCCTTCCCCTCCATCCCTTTCTTCTAGTTCTCAAACATCCTGGGTAGCTCAGACGACCTATTGAGATCCGTGTGAGCTGATGCAGCTTAAGAGTACAGTTACTATACAGTGCGAGGTGGGTGAATGAGAAGATATAACTTTTATGTCTTTGAGCTGTTCAAAGACGTTCTTTGTAATCAAGAAATTTAACTACATCGATTATATTGGCTCAGCTACATGGAGCAATTGGGAAACAATATTTCCTCAGCCAAGAGAGTCCACTAATCCCAGTTCCGATTCTTCAGTTAAAGAATTAAGCTGCATTGTTGATGCTCCAGCCTTTGCTTTGAATGGCTGGAAGCAGTATGCTTGGTATAATAGTAGATGGAAACTCACGGGTCTCAGGAAGTGATCCTTAATGGATAAGAAACATGAGAAAGTAGTAGTTGCATAATTCCACTATAATCCTCACGCTTCCGCCAATGCGTATTGATTTACTCTTGCGTCCTTTTTTAGACTAAATTAGGTACTTATAAATTGTTCCATTTCCTTTAGCCACACTACACGAATGTAAATATGAATGTAGAATTCTTTTCTCCTCTAAAGAAAAAAAAGTGAATTTAACTTCACCAAGTTTTAAATTTGTATTTTTTCGTTCGGGAAGAACTTTCATCACAAAGAATAAGTCGTATGTGAAAAAGTTGTGAAATCTTGACATTCTCATCATAACCTACCAAACTAGAAAACTAAGTTTAGCATTGAGAAAGTTGACAACGTATCAAAATGAACAAAACTTGAAGAGAAAAGGATTGTTTCGAGAAATGATGTTGAAAATAATGAGGATGATGACTGGAAGTGATCTGTTTTACAAGAACAACAGAATTCTCAGTCCAACCCAAGTACAAGAGACTTTTTGAAAGAGTGGCTAAATTTACGGAAAAATCTCGCCAAGCTTAAATAGAAGTTCGAACATCAATTGGAAGGGATTATATAATATTTGTGTTACATGGGCATTGTTACAGTTTTAAAGACACAAAATGGTATATGTATAATACCAGAAAGCTAAAACGTTAATTTATTGGTTTGTGTTACATTTGACAGTGATTGAATTTTTTCTTAGGCAGTCATAATCATAATAATATTTTCAAACCCGTCCCAAACCTACTTACATACAAAACGTTTTCAGAAAAAAATTATTGGTATTTCCATAATTCATATGCCTTGGCATACTCCCTTTTCTGAAGAATTCCACATACTTCCTACCACAAACCATTCAGTAATCATTCTTTTTTGAAAAACTGTGCAACACGTTCCTACATATACCTACCTTATATGCCTCGCATACCTATAAACCCTTTTGTTGAGAATTCTGTAAATGTACCTTTTACCTTGTTCCTTATATATTTGTATCCCCATTTCACAATAATTCCATAAATGACACCACTGGCACTCTGGGTTGTATAAGGTTGTAACCTTGTACCTTTCCAACAATGAAATCCCTCTATAAAATGAAGGGGTACAAATGAATAACATTTTCAAGGGAAAAAAAATATTTTCTGTAAGTTTGTTCCAATCCGCGCGCGAGAATGACAAATGAATAATAAAAAAAATGGAACACGGCTGTATATTTTTTTACTGCGCTTCATCAATGCTGACGACGAACGACAAGGATACTTGGGATGGGAAACCAATGTTGTCTCAAAACACCATCAGTCCTGGAAGAGAATTGCTACTCTTTACTTTGCGTCGTCCGTCGTCGTCAGCGTTTGTCGAAGAACCACACGGCGCAAATGGCTTGTTCATGTTCGAGCGGATGGATGAAAGGGTTCAATTTGAATATAAGGTACAAGATCTTTTGTGGAGGCTCTCAAAAGGGATGCTGTTCTGTTCTGAGGCTGACTAAACACAAAAAAAAAAAAATAATAATAAAAAAGAGTGAGGTTGATTCAACATGGAAATTATGATGGAGTGAATTTTTCTGTATAGGAATATATAGGTAGGTACATAATTTGTATGCACGCAGGAACATTTATATTATTGTACATAATGGAATCCGTGTGTTTACCTTAAAACTCGTTGATGAAAGCGAAAAAAAACACCACAAAGCTTATTTGTTTGCTTTCTTTTTGTTCGATTTCTTTGAGTGCTGATTAGATTGAGTTTTCCCGTTAAAAAAATTAACATATCTTACACCTATCTATGCATATACCATCTTCAAACATTATATTCTCATTTGATAGAAAACTGAGTTTTCGTAGAAAATAAATCGAACAATATTTAATTAGTCAATTTACCAATTTTTTTTTTCCAAATCGTCTTCGCAGATTTTTAAGAAAAATATTCAATTAATTTAAATTAGTCCCTATGTATGTATATATGTAGGTACTCATATGTATGTTAACGTTGCTTTTAAGCAAGCAATTTTTTTTTAATTTTTGGGTTTTAAAGGTTCCTCTCATAGAGCCATTAGAATATTAAAACAATTTTGTTTTAAAATAAATAATGAACATAAGATACAGAACGATTTTTCTTGTATTATCTGTGTTTGTATATATTTATAAAAACACAATTTAGAACTGTTGCTAAGGTTTACAAAAAGTATTAAAAATTTAATAAATTAAAAAAGTACGCATACGCCCAGGTGTACCATTGATTTAATTTTGTACAGTACTGAATCTCTTTGTATTGCTTGCTTATGACCTCTCTATAAAAGTGAAGAATCACATAAATACAAAAAGTTTGAGTCTTGGTATTAACCAATAGACAATTTTTAAAACACTTAGGGCGAGTTTTTCAGTGTGGGGTTAAGTTTAACCCGAGTTAACTCATCAAATATGGTGAGTTAACTTTGGATTAACTCAACAAAGGCCTTTGATATTTTTTTCTTCCGTGTTTCATAAGCCTTTCTGCATTCATACTCCAGTTAAAAACTGCTACTTGACGTAACTATATACACATCTATTTCCAGAGTTAACTAACACTGGTTTAACTCACCACTGAAAAACTAGGCCTTAGATGACAATAGACAATTGTTGTTATCTAAGTGTTGTTACATGTCGCTAAAGGTGTAATAACCTCAAAAGATCGGTTGTTTATAGAGGTCAAACAATTAGACTATAACCTATCAATTATTGACCTCAAAATTTAAATGTACATATCTCTTGATAATCTTGAAAATAAATTTAAAATAGAATAAACAAAATAATTCTTAGACGTTTGGTAGAAGCGGGTTAAGTCAGAAATTGCGGCAGGTGTGATTCTAAAGTTTTCTTTTGTCTTAAGGGTCAGTTGCCAACACGTAAAAAAAAAATAAGTATACATTTGCCGTCAAGATACCTACATCAAAAGTGACATACCATCGGATGGAGTTGCTCCATATTTATATTTTTGGCCACTTTAAAGGGAAGGAATAGCTTAATATAACCCAATTAAAAACACAAATCAGAATCTTACACCTAAAGCATTTTTGTTATATAGTATTTACAAAAAAAGAATATAAAAAATACAGAATTTTGATACTCAGAATCAGAATTCTGATCCGCTCCTTCGAAAACGATTTTGATAAAAAATGTTATGCACAAGTTTCTAAAAGATTTCAATAGCCGATAACCTACCAAAATATTAAGATTTTTAAAGTTCTCGACTGGATCTCACACACTTGCTCTTGTAGTTTACAACTAACACTCACAGTGGTTCGATAATGTTTTATGTCGAGAAAATGTAAAAAAAAAACTAGTTAAAATTAGGCCTATTCTGCCATATCTGTTATTCTTGTATGAATTTTCTTATTCATATAATTGGTATTCAGGAGTTCGATCTTTTATAAAAGTCTGTTATGGAACTTTGAAAAAGAATCATTTATACGAACAGAACTAAAATCTGCTATCAGCTTAGTAAATACAAAAAAATTGACACTGACGTGTGACCAAAATAAAATTAACCCGTGGAATGGTCGTGTTTTGTTTCGCGTAGATAAATTATTGTTCTATTTTATTTCTTTGTCTATAACAGTGTAATAAATCCAATTTAAAAAGTTATAGGAAACACACGCCGGCCAGATAAAGCGACTCCTTTTTTACGTTTCACCCAAAAACTGTGTTCTGTGTTTTCATGTAGGTATACAAATAATTTAGTTTGAAATTACTCATTTGTGTTTGTAATTATGCATTTTAATATTATTTTGTTATAACTGTCGCCTTTTAAGAACAATTCATTAAAGAAATCTAAGTGCTTACTTCATGTATTGAAATCTTTTATGTTAAAAAAACAAACAAATCCGTCTTTTATTTTGTTATGATTTGTAACAGATCTTATAACAGAATTCGAACAGCAGAATACCAAATAATAAAAGAATAAAAGGTTTTTTGACAGTTAGAAAATTTGTATGGAAAATTGATAAAGAATAACACAATAAAAGAATAAGATTGCGCCGAATAGGCCTAAATAACAATTTTGAAATAATTATGTTTCAATAAAATTCAAATGCGCGACTGTTTCACGTGTAATTAATCTTATTTTAAAGTGGTAAATATAAAATTTCAAAAACTGTTTGTATGTATAGATATTTAAATATTATTTAAAAACATGGTTATTAAAAAAACTCCAATAGCATGAAATTAATTTTTTTAATTGCTTGAAACTATAGAAGATAGTTTGACCTACATTATAATTATGTAAACAAGATTTGAAAAATCGGTGCTGTGATTGTTTTTATTTAAAAAAAATGAAAGATTAAATTTTAATTAAATAATAAATTTAATTAAATAAAAAACATTGAATTTTTCCTAAAAAAATAAAACATTTTTTGAAAATTTTCATATGCAAAATTACTTATATAGCACAGTCAAATTCGACAATAAATTCGCAAAGTGCGATGTAGTTCTGCATTTTTGATATATTGTTGGGGCATGTTAGAGTAGTCTGTATCTATGTTTGCAACTTCGAAAAACCTGTGCTCGCCGCAGTTAAAATGCAACAGTGAAAAAAAACGCTAAAATCACCCCACTTTTTCCAAAATTTTCCTTTATAACTTTGGAAATATGTAACTTAGGAAAAAATCATCCACTACGTTCTTGTTTGTTATTTATTTTCTACAAGACCACATTAGTTTAAAATTCGTGCATGTTATATTTAAGTTGCTATCTACACATGAGTAAAAAAAAAATCTGAAAAACTAAGTAATTTTGAAGCGCTCAAAAAATAGGTCAAAAATTGTCCAATTCTGCTAATAATTTGGAATCAATAGTCTAGAGTATTACGAAATTCCAAAATTTGATCCATATCGGTCAAATAGTTTTGGCAAGAAACATATTGTTAACTAAGTTCAACGAGCAATTTTTACATCATTGCTGTGGTCAAAGTGGGACACTTAAGTTGGCACTCATTTTTGTACACGTACTTGGAACCCTTAGCTATGATAAAATATAGTTATGATATTCATATCTTTTTCTAAGCAACTTTGGTAACGATTTTAAGAGTTCCGAAAATTGTTCACTTAGCATACAAATATGTTATTTCGTTAACATTTTCGAAACTTTTAAGTTCAGTACTAAAGTTGCTTTAAAAAAGATATAAATATTATAACTTTATTTTACGATAGCTAAGGGTTCCAAGTACGTGTACAAAAATCAGTGCCAACTTAAGTGTCCCACTTTGACCACAGCAATGATGCAAAAATAGCTTGTTGCACTTAGTTAACATCAGGTTTCTTGCCAATACTATTTCACCGATTTGAATCGAATTGTTGAATTTTGTCTTACAATACCTTAGGCTATTTGTTTGCAAATTTTGAGCAGAATTGGACAATTTTGTACCTATTTGTAGAGCGCTTCAAAATTACTTATTTTTTCAGATTTTTATTTTTACTCATATTTAGATAGCAAGTCAAATATAACATCAGTGTCCTAGTGAAATAGCCAGTTGCCCCCCCTTAAAAAATTCAACCGTAATACTCGTGCTTCTAGGAATGTCCATCAGTTCACCCTCGAGCCCAACTTCGGACGTACTGTAATGTACAGTGATTCTTTCTTCAGTCGCACCACAAGAATGTGGAATGCTTTACCTGACTCGACTTTCCCTTCCCATCTCGATGTGCAAACGTTCAAAACCAATGTGCATCGGTATCTCCTTCTTAATCCTCTCCTACTTACCTAATCGCTCGTGCTGTGTTCAAAACATTTTAAGGGTAGCCATAACCCCTTTTGCGCGTGTGGAATATATAAAAAAAAAAAAAACATTGATGAATTTTAAACTAATGTGGTCTTGTGGAAAATTTTATAACAAACAAGAATGTATTGGATGGATTTTTCCTAAGTTGCATACTTCCAAAGTTATAAAGGAAAAATGGGGTGGTTTTAGCGTTTTTTCACTGTTGCATTTTTCCTGCAGCGAGCACAGGTTTTTCGACGTTGCAAACTTAGCTACAGACTACTCTAACATGCCCCAACAACATATCAAAAATGCAGAACTACATCGCGCTTTCCGAATTTAGCCCTTTTTTTGTTATTATTGACTGGGCTAATACTTCTATCTACAAAACTTATTTGAATCGGGTCAATAATGGGAAAGTCAAAAATATGAAAAATAGTCCTATGGGAAGTATTCACTGTAAGTAACTACTATAATATTTTTTTTAGGTAAAGTATGGCAATAAACAAGGTATATTATTGGATCAAAATTCTTTTACTCGTTTTCGATAAAAATAAGACATTTCTTCACGAGTTCTCAACATTTTAATGATTTGTTTCTTCTGTGATTTTTTCAAGAATTCTTTTTTATTTTTTGAAATATTGAGTTTTCAAAATAAAAAAATATCAAAAAATAGTTTTTCAAAAATGTTGTTATACAATTATTTACCATTTAAATTTTTAGAAGGGTTTTCGTAAAAACTTGAAAAAATAAAATAATTTATTAATTAAAAACCGAAAAAGTGATTAACGATATACCAATAAACTATTTTTCGAAAAAAAGAAAAATACAAAAGCGGTAGCGTTTTCAAAGGAATGAGCTGATTTTCTTTTATCAAATTCATTTTTGAGAAAAAAAATATTAGTGGCAATAAAATTTGCATCCGCTATTTTTGGTCCTAAAGGGACAAAGTTTGAATAAAACTCACCCAGCCACTTAGGCTGTAGTGCAAGCCGAGGATAGATAGACAATTTTGCGAACCCTACTTTTTTCGTCTTCCCCACATCGTGTTAGAAAGTTTTATCAAAATCTCGAGTTGAATTTATTTACGAGTCTATAACTTGTCATAACGCTATCGAAAACAAAAGCAGATAGGTACCTACGTACAGTTTTTTTTTTTTTTAATCGATATTTGAAACCAACTTAAGAAATATCGTTCGTTTTTCTCAAAAACGTCTGAGTATGCAATATTCTTTCTCTCAAAAAAAAAAAAATAATATCACACAAGAATTTTTTTTAATTAACGCTACAAAATATTTGCTTATTTGTTGAAGTTATGGTAGCTTTTTTCTAGTGTCTTGAATATAAGAGCATCTACGTGCAATACAGTCATACATTTTCTTTTGGGCATATTAGGTTTTGTCTAAGACACAGACTGAGATACAAGTTCATTAAAGTTAAAAACTAAAGAATTGCGCTGAGGAGAATCTGAACAACAAAGGTACTACTCAGATAGGTAAGAACTTAGATAAAAAGCATCAGCTAACGTTAGAGTTTCTTTAAAAACCGAACAAGCTGGAGCCAGCCGATGATAACGTTCAATGTTGACAAGAATTATAAAAACCTATTAATGTTGTTTAATTCCATCGACTGAACCTATACAGTATTGATACCACACGGCATGGTTTTAAAATATACCCAAATAAAGAACAACAACAACATAATTTCAAAACCGCCCACCCATGATTTCGTATGAACTCAGTATGAAATAATCCCCACATCATTATTATTTTTAACAGAGGTCTTAACCGATCTGTTTTGTTTAAAGTGTGCCTTATTACGAAAGTTCTGACATCTGACAGCTGTCTTAAGATTTATCAATAATTTTCCTTCGACGTTAAGTAGGTATATATTGCAAGAGCATGTTTTTACACCATTTTAAGCCCATTTTATACATCTTCATCTTTCATGATTGTAAACATCAAAAAGTCTGGAGAACATTATTTACAATTCGGTAGATACTTTTACTTTACTTTCTATCTTTGAAAATAATATAATGTACATGGGTCTCTTACAAGACAAAGTTAAAACAAACATAAATGAAAATTTACACGGAAAGAAAAACTGTAAGTGTTATACCAACTACAACAGATAAGGGAATTAGAATATTTTGTATAGTATTAGGTATCAACTACAAAGTGTCGAAAGAGGGTGCAGGGAAATAATTCCACAGGAATCTGCTCCACATAGAAATTAATTTCACTTTTAGTGAGCATCTGCATCTGTTGCACTTTACAAAGTGCAATTGATTTCCACTGAGAGAGAGAATAGATTTCAGCTTAAATTTTGTGGAAATGTTTCTCACATTGAATGCGATCCAAATATTTGAGAAAAAGATTTCGAAAATTGGACCTGATGCAAGCGATATTAAAATATGGTGTTTTTTTTTAATTTGTTTGTATTACTTAAAAAATAACTAATCAAAAGTCATGGACGAAGATATGTAATTATTTCTTCAAAGTGGAGTTCTCTCTCGTTAAAAATCTAAATTATTTCTCTATCTTTCAGTGGAAATGAACTCCACTTTGAAAAAAGGAAAAGACTTCCACTAAAAGTGAAATAAATTCTCATGTGGAGCAGAATCCCGGGGAATTATTTTTCAATACCTAGAAGGAGTAGTGTTATACGTTCTGTTTTGGGTTCGAAACAGATTCTTTGAAACACATCGTATACTTCTATTTAAAAAGGGATTATTAAACTAAGATTAAAGAAAATGTTTCATTAGTAAATAAATAAATAGGCCCCAGTTTCAGTCACGAAATTCCAAGGGTAAACTGGAGTTTAACTCTTTAGGCCGTGTGTCAACTGCGTAAAAAGTGCCTTCAATTTGATTCCGGCTAAATTTTGACATTACTAAGGTGAATAAAGTCGTCAAAATTTAATCTGCTCAGGAGCTCGTTTAAATTTTTACTAGTCCATAAATTTTGACGTTTGTGTTAAACATCTTGCACATTACTTACACCATCGACCTATTATACCTGGACTGCTAGGAGCCAACATCACGATGGTTTCCTTTATTAAAAAAAAAAAATCGATACACTAGCGGCAATTTAAAAACGGCATAGCTTGTTCACATTGGGTTAAATTTAGTGTGTGACTTTCACACACTCTAATTAACTAACGCTTATCAACCAAAATTGGCTTATATATCCATGATTAGGAACTCATACTTTGGATTTTTCGAAAAACAACAATAAACATATTCAGTTTCAGTAATCATGGATTAAAGTGGGATACACATTATCAAACCTATTTGATGTGAAACACTCAACAGTATCAAACAAAATTGTGAACAAATAAGGTGTTTGTCAAACAGAGAGTAAACACTATCAAACGTGAACAGATTTGTCAAACAGGTTTGATAATGTGTACCCCGCTTAAGGCTCTTCCAAACCAACGCGAAACATTCGGCGCGGCGGAGAAACATTCGCCGTTGGCTTGGGCACTCTCATTTATCTCCATCCAAATAAATTTTGACTAGCGAATGTTTCATCTTAAAGGCTCTCCAAAACCAATGCGAAACATTCGGCACGGCACAATAGACACTTTTGTCGCTTTTATTCGGTGAAACCATTTTCAATGCAACTTTTGTATGTGAATGGCAAATTTATGTTTTAAAAATTCCATTAAATGCAATTGACACAGCAAAACCCTTCAAATTATTCACCCCTATAAAAACGGATCAATTTTAACTGGGATCAAATTTAACCACAATTTTAACGCAATTAACACACGACACGGCATTAACTAGGATGATCTCGCACTGAAAAACTGTGGAGATGCGCGATAAATAAAATATATATCTTTATACATATTTTATAAACAAATTTATTGAACAATAATAAAACAAACTTAATTGAAAGAAAGAAACATTTAAAATGAATGGAACCTATGACAATATTAACAAATAAACTTCATTGATATGTAGATGAATAATGATTGTGAAAATGAAAGTAGATTTAAGCAAAGTAGATTTTATAAATACAACAAAAACTGGACCATAGAGAAAACGGTAAAGCTATTGTTGGCCTATAATTTTATGAAAGTGTTATGAAACAAATTTATCAAATAATGTTGAAATTTTTCTCAGTGTACAAAAAAGTTAAAATTAATGACCTTACATTAGAGTGTTGTATTTATCTACAAAATTTCTTCAAAATATATAGCTAGGTATCGGAGGATATAAAATTGTGAAATTAAATTATACCCACCTCAAAGCGGAATAAATTTAATGAAATGTTTTGTAAGTAGTTGTGGATTGTGGTGTAATCTGGAAATGGTTTTCTTCATTGTTTATTTAAATAAATATTTGAGAACAAAAGTTGAGTTGGTTAAGGCGTTAAGGGTTTGAGTTGAGGTGTTTAGGATATACTTATACTTAGGTATAGTATAGCAAATGGTGGTAGATTATATATTGTTCTCTATGATTTTGATGTAGTTGTGGTTGGAACTGCATGATTTAGTTTCCATCTAGAAGAGTATAGGTTAGGAAAATAAGGAGTATAGGTACATTATTATTTCGAAAACAATATAAATTACTCTAATCAGTATTGTGGTATCGATGCAAGGTATTTTGAATTGATTTTAAAGGAAAGGGAATTTTCAAATAAATGTCTGGTTTTAAAGAGATTATTAAACAAATTATATTCTTTACCTGAAATTGATTTATTGTTAATATAGGTATGTAGTTACGAATAATTTGTCAAATACATTCCAAAGCTTTATCTTTGATATATTATATATCTAAATAAAAGAATTTGATTTGAGAAACCAACAATGTATAAGGTATGATTTATTGAATTTAGTTAATTGATTTTAAATCTTTAACATTTTGACAGGAGATTATAAGACTTTAGCGGGTGTTGATATAGTTTATCCTTGTTTTCAAGAAACTCCTCTCCAACATAATTAAAGGAAAACAACGCATAAAGGAGAGATGAATTTGTATACTGATAAGTATACTGATGCACATTATAGTTTTGAAGTTTTGAACACTATACAAAATAGATCCATAGCTAAACCATTTCCCATTCGAGTAGTTCGGCTGAATAGAGAATACCACCGTCTGAACCAGACCTATAGGTAATACATGTTACAATTTTGTTTTAAATACACAATGAATCAAAATAAAATATTCATTTTATTTTAAATATCATTAAGTATAGGCATTTCCGCATTCGTTTGTTGAAAAATTTATTCTTTCTTTTGCGTCAATTTAAAAAATGCAAAAAAAACCTTTCAATTTAGTTTTTGTCTTTGAAGAAAACAGAGTCATATAATACAATCTTAGTCCATTGTCTAGCCTGCTATCTGCCATAGGGCTTAAGCTAATTTGCACATTCAAAGAAGTCGCTCGTCGCCGTTTGTTGTCGTTACTCGTTACTATTGTTGCCAATTTATAAAAGAAAAGGTAATCTATTGCATGCTTTTGTTGTTATTTTAAATTCGGAGGCTTTAATATGTAAAACAATGAATTAAGAATACATTTATACACCTTTATGTTTAACTCTATGCATCTTTATATATTTGTCTTTTGATCATATCTATCCGTCATTATTCTTGGTTTATAAAATTATAATAGTATCAACCTAAAGATAGGTATCTGGTATCCATAAAGTCATTAGACAAAATGTTAAACTATAACTAGTTGGATGTAGGCACCCGTTCAAAAGTTTTTTTAGTATGAACTTTTTTGCTACAATAGCCGATTGAATGGACGTTTTGGCGAGATTTATGGATGACAAATCGATTAAAGTAACTGTCTATCATTACGTATAGAATGTCTCGCATTAGATGCCACTCAAAACTAAAGCATGTTATGTAGGTTGGGTCAGGACAAGACAAAAATTGTACTAGACCTATTTTTCCATTTTTAAGCGGAAGAGATTAAAAAAAAATTTACAATAAAAAGAATTATTATTAAAAACAACGGCAACAGCGTTTTCACAAGCCAAAAATCTACTGGGTCTTCTTTTTTAGAATATATCGGCAAAGACGTTTTTATTGTGAATAGTTAACTAAACTTTTCTTCCAATAAATTGCGTAACCGTAAAGTTTAGGATAGGTATTTACCTAAGTGTCTCTTAACTTTTTTTTTCAGATATTCAAAATGGTTAGCGTGGATCTTGTAGAGAGGATACGATTTAGTTTTTGAGAGTGAAAAAGACATATTTTTAAATTTTAAGGGGCAGCATGCCTACAGAGCCAAAAGAAATCTTTTAAAGGCAGGGTGAAACCATGTTGGATACGCGAATTTCTTGGCCAATGTTTGACTTTGAAAAAGTCTTAAAATAAAATCATATTTTTAAATAGTTAATTTTTTCATATATTATTTTCAATTATTTTCTTAATCAAAATCGATTGTATAGAAATGCTCGACAGTTGCACATTTAGTGAAGCATTTACAAATTTTACTGCACAACAAATTTTTTGCATGGACACAAATTAATTGATTTGCATGAAGATGGTCGGGCGCTGCAATCACATATTACTGAAGAATTTCCAAGCTAGTTGTCCCCTCAAAAGGAACTTGTAATAAGGGATCTAGGGCTCTTACAATTGGAATACGTGCGTTATACCAAATAAAAGCCTGCCAATTACAACGTCTTAACGTAATGTTTTAGATCAGTGGTTGCCGTTCATTTTCCTGTTTCAAACCAAATTTCAGGATTGTTTAGTTGTTTTGTATAATGAGCTATGAGTAGAACAAATACATCTGTATCAGGAGACAAGACTTCTACCGACAGTTGTGAATACTGACTACAGGCATAGCTCATATGACAAATAATTCGTGTATCTGCTTCTGCTATGATTCGAAAATAAAACGCCTGCATCAAGTACACCAATCGAAGAAGACTATCCGAGTGACCGCCTGCTAAGTAGACTTTTTCGGTGTAATTCTAATTTTAATCTATGGAAAAATATAATAACGCATATTGAGTCGGTAGGCAGCCAACAATCTTCTTTGGAGTCTGTTAACTCTTTGGCTAAAATAAAAAGGGTTTTTGTGTTCCTTTTAAGAGGAGTAGATTTGTTTTGCTGTGCAGTAGATCTTCGTTTGGGAATAAGAGCAGTATAGATCTACTGCTAAAGGAGTAGGGTGACATCACTGCAAGTAAGACGCACAAAATACGCAAGGTTAAAATTTGTTTCTATTTTTATTTCTAGGTTTGCTTTGACTACTTTGTTTTGATCAAAACAAAAATGTTTTTAGGAAAATCTTTGCTCCGTCTTTCATGTTTAAGGTATAACGTAACTACACACAAGAACAAAAGTGTTCTAGTAACAATTTGAATATACATATTTTTAGCTCATACTTTTCCTCTGGTTGAAATAAATAGAGACAATATTAATAGATTTAAGAAATAAAAAGAAAAACACCCTTTAAACATAAATACTTTTATGAACTCTTGTTTTCACTTTTTCCAAGTATCATCATTAGCATAACATTATTTCCATACTATTTTCTGTGTTTTATGAAAATGCAATCATCATTTTATAAAAAGGACAAACTTTTTTGTTTGTAGTCAGATCGAATTAATTTTATTGGATTCAGCCTTAAAAAACTACCCTAATGTCATGTGCCATATGCTTTGGTTCCACCATAATTCTCCTATTTTCTCTCATTTTCTCCCATTTTAAAAATGACTACTTACAAATCCAATCCGTGAATTCCGCGAAACTTTGGGTGTGCTGTAGAGAGTGAAATTCTGCGTTGATTCCCGTCTTAAGAATTTCCGTATTACTTTTTATGAGGTTTTGGCAATATTTTTACTTTAACTCATAACTAGTACGTGCCAGTCACATTTTAGACTGAGACATATAATTCAACTCGTATCTTCTTACAAAAAAAATGCCACCACCTTATTTCTGTAAAATTGTATAAGTTATAATTTGTGTCTTGGGATTTTTTCTGTAAAGCTGATATTTTTTGAGATATTAAAAAAAACAGGTGCAAATCACGGACAAATTTGTGGGAGAAATTAAGATCAAAATGTTGACCACATGTTATTAAAAAAAAAAATAAACCGGGTGGCACAACGGCTCATGAAGAACCAGGACCTAGTGACTAACTACTCGCAACCATTCCTGTGTGCGCCTTTCGACAGGAATGGAAGGGACCCACAATTTTATGCCGAATCCGAACGGCTAGACGAGAAGCACTTATTCGTGACAAGTGATACTCTTGGAGGATTTGTCAATTCCTCGCAAGAGGCAGTAGCCCTGAAAACAAACTTTTTAGTTTTTTTTTTTAGGTGGACGAGGCTGGGAAGCGATCCCAGACCTCCAGCGTGATTACCACATGTTAGAGGCATCTAAATAAAGCTTTCTACAAAAACTCAGATTTTAACAATTTGTTTTCTAATATTTCTGAGTAAAAAATGAAATATCGAAAACAGTGTGTAGGCACCTTTAAAGCAAGATTTGGCCATGTTCCGCCACAGTAATTCTGGGTAACTTTTAACCAAATTACTCTTAATTCATAAACTTTCGATTATTATGTGTTATATAGTTACCTTTCTGTTGCCACTCAAGTCTGAAAAATGGGAACTAGTTGCATGTACTAGTTCTCCAAAAATGATATTAACATAGGAGAAGGACATTAACTCTAAAACTATTTTTCCTAAAATATATCTCAGAATAATTTCCCAAAATATCCCTGACGAATTAAGAGACAACCTGTAGAACGAAGAATCCAAGAAACTCCACACATTTTTGTTAAAAAAAAAAAATCAAAAACTCCCGCCGGAAACAGACTAAAAATAAAAATAACACAAAAATAAATAAAATCCTAATCACACTAAATCAATATAATTTCGAGAGCGAAACAATAGCAAACAAAATTCCATGAATAATTGAATTAATAAAATATTCATATTCACATTCAAAACAAACCAATCGGAAAATATAAAACACACATATCTATCCATCAATACTCGTATATCATTTGTGGCAACAGGATATTGGCCAATAAGCCACAACAATAGGTATCTATTTTTATTCAATTAAAATTGCAGATTGATTTCCCCAGGTTAGGTATTTGCTTATTGTTAGCTGATGATGCCGTAAAAACCACTGGAATCAATTTTCAATCTTAATTTTTGAAAACTTAATTTTTTTCGAACAAAAAAAGAAAATAAATAGACATTGCCACAGATTCACTGATGTTCCTCATTCATTCATCCACTTGATCATGCGGTTGCAACCACATTGTTTATCACAAGCGCCACAAATAATTTGTAAAATCTCTAAAGTAAAAATATTTATCACCAGACGACCGACAAGGACGGGTGGATGGACGGACGGCTCTTCGCCGAATTTATCGAATCCAAAAAAACGTCCAAACAAATCGAGAATACTCATAAAAAACTCTACGCAGGCCAATTCATTAAGAAATCGTTAAATTATTCAGAACATCTGGACTATTTCTGGAGATTCGATTAAAAAAAAATCTTTTTTACACACAGAATAAAAAAACAAACAGAAAATGTATCTTTTTGTTGAAACCATTGATGTCTACCGGCTCCGGCTACGTCAGCCACACCACGGTCGCACCGTGGTTGAATATTAATAAACGATATACTCGTATCTCTGTCTGGGGTCTGGATATGGATGGACTGCGGGTTCTGGGGACCAAACCAGAACCCTTAATTTAAATACCATTTTATTTCATTTCAGTTTTTTAGATCAAAGCAATTAAATCTGTTTTTTTTTTTTTGTGTGGTGTTTGTTCCCTAGGAAAGCAAACATGTCGTTATAGGATGCGGTGTAACTTGTTCAATTGCCTTCGATAATTTTCCTAATTTTAATTAGTTTTTTTTTTCCATTGAAATCACCAAGATTTGTTTTACGGTTATGAAGATTTATTTTTTTTTTTTCAAATTTGTTTATGGGGTTATTAATATTGTTATGACTTTGTTAAGGAGAGATTTGAATAAAGTTGGTTAAGAGGGAAATGGCAATGAATGTATTAAAAATTTGTTTTGAGATTTTTTTGAAGGTAGGTATCTCTTTCACCGTCTGTATATCTTGGGAGAGAAGAGAGATTAAGAACAATCATGTTGTGTAAATAAAAGCTATAGCCTTGATAAGCTTGATGATGATGACAGTGTTGACTTTTCTATTTTTGATATTTTCATGCAAATGAGGAGATTAAGAGATAGCAGATAGGTAAGCACAAGGCTTTTTATCTGGAGGCACATGATGCTTACTATAGCTTATGTTTAAGCTAAACAAATGTTAACCTGCTGATTATTGTAAAAAGAGTCATAAAACATTTTAAATTTATTGTTTTTCTAAATTATATTCATAAGCGCATTATAAGTCTATGTTATCTTTTAGTTTGTTGATAAAAAGTTTGATTAAATAATTTGTTTTGCTACACGCAGCATGAGAAAATTGTTTACACATGGATCTGCGTCATTTAACAAAGGGTGTTTTTCTTCCAGGTTTCCCAAAATTGAATTCAAAATAATTTTAAAATCATAGTTTTAAATCTTGAACTATACGGAAAAAAAAAATTAAACATGTGAGAAGATCTGTGAAGTGTAATTTTTTTTTTTTTAATTCCTTGAATCATGCATCATGGAAGCCTCTTGGACTTTCGTGTTAGGAAACCAACCAAGAATCTTGGGATCGTTTCCCAGCCTCGTCCACCTAAAAACTAATAAGTTTTTTTTTCGGGGCTACTGCCTCTTGCGAGGAATTGACAATTTTTTTTTTTTTTTTTTTATATTTAGCGCGCGCTAAAGGGGTTATGAATACCCTTAAAGTGATAAACACAGCACGAGCGATTAGGTAGGTTGGAGGGGATTTGAATGGAGAAACCGATGTACATTGGTTTTGAATGTCTGTAGATCACAATGGGAGGGGAAGATAGCGCTGGGTAGAGCATTCCACATTCGTGTAGTGCGACTAAAGAAAGAATCTCTGTACTTAACTGTACGTCCGAAGTTGGGCTCAAGGGTAAACTGATGGGCATTCCTAGAAGCGCGAGTATTACGGTTGAATTGTTTAAGGGGAGGAATGCAACTGGCTATTTCGCTAGAGCAATTTTTGTTAAGATAACGGTAAAATAACGAAAGGCATGAAACATTTCGACGGTGCTCCAGAGATGTAAACGTTTCCGTTATAGTTCTTTCAACTATCATTTTAAGAGCTCTCTTTTGAATTCTATCCAATAGACTCAAGTGGGTTATTGGAGCACCTGCCCAAATATGGGAGTTGTACTCAAGTTTTGGACGAATAAAGGCTTTGTAGATCACAGCCAGATCGGAGGGGGAGAAAAATTTCTTGCATCGACGGAGAAAACCTAAACACCTAGCAGCATTTTTGGCGATGTCAAATATGTGGTCGTTTCACAAAAGGTGGTCTGTGACACACATACCGAGGACTGAAAGCTGTTCAGTTTCCTCTATGCAAGTGCCGCTCATGGATAGCAGCATTGGGGGTGGGTTCCGCTTTAACGACAGGAGACAGCATTGAGTTTTAGAAGCATTAAATTCTACACGGTTTTTTATTCCCCAGTGGACAATACTGTCAAGATCAGAATTTAATGAGCTTATCATACGCTGCCGTTCAAGTTCCACATCCGAAGGACATGGATGTGAATCAAGAAACGAATATGAAAAGCTGAGGGTACTGTCGTCAGCAAAACAGTTTAATGGATTAGAAGTTTCAGATAAGAGATCGTTTATGAATATTAAGAAGAGAGTCGGAGACAAAACGCAGCCCTGGGGCACACCAGCATTTATATTGTGGATTTCAGATTTGAAACCGTCCAATACAACTTGTATTGAGCGGTCAGAAAGGTAATTTCTAATCCAACGAAGAAGAGATTCATCGATACCAAATGCACGCATTTTCGATAAGAGAGCTTGATGCCAAACTCTATCAAATGCTTTTGAAATATCAAGCGCAATAATCTTACTTTCTCCAAAACGATGTAAAGATTTGTGCCACTGTTCGGTGAGATATACCATCAGATCACCAGTGGACCTATTGCTACGAAAGCCGTACTGCCGGTCATTAAGAAGCTTTCGTTCTTCGAGATATTTCCTTAGCTTAAAATTAATCAGCGTTTCCATGACCTTGGAAAGAAGGGACGTAAGCGCAATTGGTCGATAGTTGGAGGGGTAAGAATACACGCCTTTTTTAGGGACAGGCTGGACAAATGCTGTTTTCCATCCACTCGGAAAGAGACCAGTAGAGTAGGACAGATGGAAAAGCTTACGCAGTGGTTTTGCCAGCGTTGAAGAACACTTCTTCAGAACAATGGGAGGGATACTATCCGGGCCAGAACTCTGGCAACTGCACAAGTGCGAAAGAAGATTTGTCCCATAAAACCATTTACGCTCTCGAGTACAGGAGGAGTCATAACAGTTTCTGGCAGTGTTGAATTAACAGCAAACTGTGCTGCAAGCAAATTGGCTTTATCTAGTGAGCTGACAAAAGGAGTATCATTGAAGACGAGCGTTGGAACCGAGGACGAGGTGGTGTTTCGTATGTTTTTTACAAATGACCAAAAATGTTTACTACCTTTGGGACTTTGTAGTATTTTTTGCCGTAACTTTTGATCATGTAAAAATTTGGTTCGTCGAATATGAACGTAACAGGTCTTTCTAGCTTGTTGAAACTTTTTCCGGTTTTCCTCAGTAGGGTTGGCTTTATAACAACGGAAGCTTACTTCTCTGATCCTGATAACCTCTTTACAGCTCGAATCAAACCATGAGTTTTCTTTGGGCTTGATAGATTTTACCCTATTCGGGATAAAATTTCTCATTCCACAATGAATTAAATTTGTGATCATATCTGTACTGGCATCTACGTCACTATCGAGGAAGCATAGTGACCAGTTAAAGCTCCTGAAAAAATCATTGAGACCGTCCCAGTTGGCTTTCTCATATTGCCAAACGGTTCTCTTGGGAGTTTTTTCTCTAACTGGATTTTGTTGGCATGAGAAATTAGCAGATATGACACAATGGTCTGATGTGCCTAGAGGCGATAATATACTAATAGTGTATTTATCAGGGTCAGAGGTAAGGAACAAGTCTAGAGTGTTAGCGGATTGACCTGCAACGTCAGAAATCCGAGTAGGCTCGTCAACAAGCTGAGTTAAGTTGTTTAACTCAGCAAAAATCTCGGCGTACCTTCCTTCGGGTGTTGTCTGACCCGAATAGCGTAGCCACGAAGAATTATGTACATTGAAATCGCCCGTAACAACGATTTCACTGTGCGGAAAATGGGAAATAATTCTCTGGATGGAGTCAGATAGTGCATCGAGTTCATTGGAAGTCGAATTACCATCCAAACTAGGACTACGATAAACAAAACAAGTATGGATGATGCGCTTATGGATGGTGAATTTAAACCACATGAAATTAAAGTAGGTATTCAAACAAGACCCATATTGTGGTTGAAGCTGATAAGCAACATCGTTTCGAACATACACGGCGAGACCATGATGAGAAAAAAATAAAGGCACTAAGCTATAACCATGAAGGCTGAATTCCGAGTGATCGGTATTTTCCCCTACCTGCGTTTCACTAAGTGCCAAAACAGCTGGCCTGTTTTTCACAGAATGGACATATGCAGCACAAAAATTCTGCCTAAGTCCCCGAATGTTGCTGTAGTCAACCATAAATTCACCCCCCATTACGAAAAAACAGACACAAGAAACCAAATCAGACAGTTAACTATGCTGTTATCAATTTTGGGCCCCAAAAAAACTTCACTTGTCACGAATAAGTGCTTCTCGTCTAGCCGTTCGGATTCGGCATAAAATTGTAGGTCCCTTCCATTCCTGTCGAAAGGCGCACACAGGAATGGTTGCGAGTTGTTAGTCACTAGGCCCTGGTTCTTCATGAGCCGTTGTGCCACCCGATTTATTTTTTAAGGACTATTAAAAACTGTTATTTTTAATTTTTTAACAATAATTATCTCATGCTTTTAAACCTCGTGTGTTATTGTCCAGTAGCGGATCTAGGACTAAGCTGTGTGGGGGCTTCAAGATCCAATTTGAGACAAAAATGAAAATGATATCTAAGGGGTCTCACTGGCAAAAGCTCATAAGTGTTTTGAAAATATGAGCCCTCTGGAAACCTCATTTCGGTGAACTAGCCAGATCAACTAGTGGAGTAGGAATCTGTTTTGTTCGAACTGTCACTGAAAATCACAGAAAACAATATTTTGCCGATTGAAAAATAAAATTTAAAAACTTCAAGACGTCACTTAAGATCTAGAATCTTGAGTGATTGCAAATATTCATTGGCTTCTGCATGATTTTCTGAGTGCACAGAGAAAACTAACGCTTTTGGAATTTGGCTCCTTGACTAGAGATCTTGTATTTTATTGCTTAGTCGAAAAATGTTTTGTTTGTATAATTGACTTCGACCTTGGATATTAGATACTCTAGGCCCTGACTGGCCATAAGAAACTGTTGTATTAACCAATTACACTAAAATTGACACCTCGTTTTTCTTAAATTCTAATCGGGTCTAACCAAATGCATTTTTTTGTTAAATAAGCTAAGTTTTTAGGTTAAATTGTTGTAGCATTTGGCATGTTAATTGTTCATCCCCAACCCTGATTTTTCAAATATATCTTCAAGCTAACTTCGAACCTTGACAGTCGCTAGAGTTAACCCCAAACACTCTCTGGAATAAGTTAATCTTAAATGGAACTGGTGGCTTACTCCTGACCAGGTTTTTTGTCCAATTCTTGTCAGGTCATAGTCCCTGGCTGGGTTTTTCGTCAGAGAATAATTGTCTTTGCATTAAACACGTCCTTTTCCATTATTCGTAGCCCCGAACTTAGTTTTTCTCCAATTCCCTTAAGACTTAAGCCCCAACCAAATTTTTTTTAGAGCTTAGAAAAAAAAATTACATGGCATGTAAATTTGTCAGCCCCAATTTCGTTATTTAGTCTAATTCCCATCAAAATTAACAGCTTAGCAATATTTGAGACGAATATAAAACTCTTCACGTTGTAATGTATTGCTTTCTATATTTCAATAAAATTTAGGAATCGGTTGTGGGGGGGGGGAGGCCTTAGCTCCTATAGCGTGTTTCAGTCACGAAGCTTCTCGATTTGAGAGTTACAGAACGTCAGAAGGGAACGTCCGAAATTGTATATTCCCATGCCGAACTGGAGGAATTTATTTTAAAGTTTAGTTCATTTTGCACCCGTGAGAGATAAAAACCACCTTTTTCAAAATCCCCTGTATATCAATAAACAATTTTTTTTTAAACTTTTCCTTCTATTCTCTGCAAGTTTAGGGATAGGTTTATTCAATCTATTGTGTTATAAACTTTCAATAAGGTTTTAACAATATAAACGCAAGATAGTAATCCAATTTCATTTTAACTTAACTTATAATATACAAAAATCGCAAAGGAGTAACAAAGGTTTTCTTACCCTTCTCTATAAATACACCAAATGATATAATCAAGAATGTAAAAAAAGTAAAACACCTTATGGAATGGGTGAAAGAAGCGTAAAGCTTTTATAAAAAAAAATATTTTTATTAACCTACAAAATAAACCATGACCGAACTATGAACTATCAAAACACAAAAAATATCCTCATAAAAGAAGAGGATATTTCCACTAGCCAGCCCCAGTACCAAGCCATTTACATAGATAAGTAGAATGTAGGTAGAAACCTTTACTACACTACACTCTATAAAACAATCTTTCCAGGTTGCCATTTTCAGTGAACAAATTGGAATATATCCCTGTCTTGATCCGAACTTCCGATAGAATGATATTTATTCACTTATTTAGCATTATCAAACCATCCGTTCGGAACGAAGTTTACCTACGTTGTTTTTTTTTTGTATCTTTCCGATACATCTTTCGAGTAAGTATCTGAAAAAATCCATTGTTAATGGTAGCCTCGATTATGGATGATACAATGAAAAAACTGGCAAAATATACAAACACGAAAATTCCATGATTAAGTGATATCTACTTCACTGGCTACCCGTCAACAATAATTAAAAAAATATTTGGAGTTTCCATGTTTATGTGCTTCCGATGTGCATATCTACATCTACATGTATATTAATACGCTTAGCAAAACCCAAGCAAAACCTAACGGTACACTTTTCTCTGTAAATACTCAACGGAACTTCATAAATTAACGTTGGAAAGGTTTTGCCCCACATATGTCCAGAAACCAAAAATTAAGTTTGTAATGTAGCTGTTAAAGTATTTAATGGACATTTGAATTTTTCCAGATAAATGATTTTAATCATTTTAAGGGTTGGGCTGCGATGGACTATCACGCTGGAGGTAATAATAAGAACACCAATTTTAACTATATGCCTGTAAGACCTCAGGTCTTCTAAATGCAATGCTCGGCACTAGTTAGAAGGAATAGAAGGAAAGGAAAGATTTTTGTTGGCACAGTGGATTGACAATTAGATGTTTATTATCTCATGAAATTCCACGGGTGGCATCCAGTGAAACTGGGGAATATAGAAAAGAATGCTACCTAGACTGGGGATCGAACCCACACGTCCAGGTTAGCAGTCGATCACTATATCCACTGTAACATTGCCACCCGCCTGGGTCTGGGTTCATTTCCCAGCCTCGTTCATCTAAAAACTAAAAAGTTTTTTTTTTTCAGGGCTACTGCCTCTTGCAGTGGCATTGAAAAATCCTCCAAGTGTATCACTTGTCATGAATGAGTGCTTTTCGTCTAGCCGTTCGGATTCGGCATAAAATTGTAGGTCCCTTCCATTCCTGTCACACGCACACAGGAATGGTTGCGAGTTGTTAGTCACCTGTAATGGCAGTGCGCCTGTGAAGGTCGCTGTATTATGTAGGATTGAGTCCTGGAGGAGTGAATAACGGTGTTGAGGAGCTGAAAAAATCTTCAAGGGTCGTCAAAGTTACTAATTCAGTTTGCTCGTTTTGAAACAAATCAGAAAAATTCCAAATAGAAGTTGTTTTTTTGTAGCTATTGCATATTATTCTCGAATTCATTATAAAATACCAACCGAAAACTAACACTCGTTAACAAAAGTAAAACTGAAGAACAAAACTACGTTTTCTAAAGGTTTTTGATACGATGAGTCCCAATCTGGATTCGAAGTCGGCGTACCAAAATTATAGTTTTTCTTAGCTGGTGTAATTAAGTCATCTCAAGTGTCATAACTCGAAAAAAAACATGAAAACATTTATGAGAAAAGGCTTCGCTTCGAACTAAAGTGTTTGTAAAACATCTGCTATAACATGCTAAAGGTTTTATATAAAATTGGAACCATTTGGTTTTTAATTGAGCTTTAAAAACTTAAATTTGTATTGAAACAACAAAAATATATTAACTCTAAATTTCAGCTTTTCATTTTTCTAAAGTGTAGTAACTAAAATTAATACAAAGGGTTTATAACTATCTCAATCAACTTAAACGTCACAACTCAAAATGAAGCAAATATTATTCTACAGAAAAGACAGCAAAAATGTTTTAACTCAAAATACAACACTTAATTTTTTGCAAATTTAACCACTTAAACGACACAATCCAAATTAATACACTTTTGATATTTATTGCACAACTGTTTCCAATAGGAATCACATCCTAACTAAAAATATGTCATTTTTGTCAAAGCACCTTTTATTTAAACTTAAACATGTAAAACGACATTTTACCTTTTGAAAAAAAAAAAAACTGTTAAACATAATACAATGGCAACTAGATAGAAACGTTCCAGAAAATGTCAGGTATTTTTTTGCGCCTAAAACTTAAAAAATGTGTTTTTTGAGTTGTGACACTTTTGTACTACATGTGCGATATATGATGACCAAAATTAACTTCCATAGGAAATACATACATAAATGTTGAAGTATAGTAGACTTAGCTTAAAATCAAAAAAAAAAATTTTTTTTGTATATATGACGTACTTACATACATACATGTTTGCCAGTACATATTTGAAAAAAAGTGAGTTTGTGTGAAATTAAAGTTTATTTGTAATCGTACATATTTCTCAATGTGTAGGTTCAGAGGACTTAGGCGACTTGCAAGTAGGGCAAATGTCTAGACTGTGATTGGTCAGCTGTTGAAAAATTGTTTCAAATGAAGGGAACTTTCGACAGCTGGTCAATCATAGTATTTAATTTTGCCTTACTTGCAATTTCCCTAAGTCATCTGAACGTACCCAAATATAAACCAGTTTTTATTTCTGTATTTCCCAGGGCCACTAGATACACGTTATGTTGCAAGATTTCTCTCGACTTCATAAAAGTAGATATGTAGGAATCAAAAGACTTCTTTCTTGTTCAGTAAGGTTTATTATAATAATTCATTTAATAGTTTAATTTAATAGTTTTAATAGAGAATGCAAAAACAACTTTTTAACAGCAGAGTTAAGTTGAATGGCTTAAGCTAAATACAGCAATAATCCCTCGTCCGACTTTACGGCTTTTTATATCATTAGTCTTGGTAACTGATAAAGATAATGATAATAATGATGTTTGATGCAAGATGCTGGTATGATAAGATATGTTGAGATGATGCAGTGAGTCAGTGACGGTATCCTACAAACATTCAGAATCAATGTTAAAACAATCGCTAACGAATTTAAGTATTAATGTTCATTTTTGCTAAAATTGTATATCATTGCTGAAAGCAATTATCAGCACCTCTAAAACAGTAACATTTATTTAAAAAGGACCATACTTGCCTGCATAAATAGGACTTGAGTGTGGCAGTGATTCACGATGTTTACTTTCACGAAATCGGGATATGTTATTTTAAAAACCTTATTTGAAACTCAATCGAGACCTGCAAAAAATGTTATTGTAAAACTCCAAAATAAGTACATTCTAGAATTCACCGGTAAAGCTTAGAGTTTTTTTCAGCAAAATTGGTAAAAGTCTGAAATGTTTTGTTCTCATAATTCATTTTGAGAGTTTTACAACATTTTTTTGGTCATCTGCGTACCTTGGGTGGCCCGCTTCAGGGGTTCCGGATTTTAAATCCTTTTTTGTGTTCACTGTCTTGCTCCTGCAACTCTTTTTAAGCATAAAAAAGACCAATGGTTGTTTGAATTTTTGGTATATGGGTACTCGCCATAAAATTTCATATTAAGGACAAAGATTGGTTTAACTTAAATTAAGGGTAATGTTAGCTTGCGTACTTTTAAAAAGGCAAACAATTAGATGAATTATATCCTTCCATTTTGAATTAACTAACCCGGGGCTTAGACAAGCGAGTAGATCTAGTAGCGTATATTTGTGTTAGTCTATCTGAACACAATATTTTTGCCTGCGAGTAGCCTGCCAGTTATCCTGCTAGTGTAGTGTATTATATTCATTTATTTGTTTTGTTTCCATAGTTCCCATATTTTGTGTGTTTTTCTGTATGAAATATTTTTTTAAAAGCATACTAGTTGACAAAATGCGCAGAGAGCTACTAGTGACATATACATTCATAAAACTAACACTTTGAAACAAATGCTAGTAGTTCTACTCGCTTGTCTAAACCCCGGGTAAGCGGGATCATATTTTCATGATTTTTTAAAGTAGCACAGTTGGGCTCTCATTTAATTTACAAATTTTAAAAAAAAGTACGTATACGCCGGGGTGTACGTTATTTCGAATTTCAATTTAAAATTTATATTTTCATAATTTAAGCAGAACAAAATTTGGTTTAACTAAGAAAATAAAGAAGTGTAATATGTGCTTTATAGATGAATTAAGGTTTGCTATTGAATAGATAATGAACAAAATATTTAACAAATAAGTAACAACATTATTTTTTTTTGTTTTTAAGTTCAAGACAAAATTTGAACGAATGCTAAAGGAATGTACGTATTAGTTTTTTTTTAATTAGTTCTGCTTTTCTTAAATTTTCAAAATTGTCATAGATCTTATACAAAATAGTAAAAAGATAATCTATGACTTATCCATGAATTTGGTGTTTTTTTCGCTGGCCGAATATTCGGCCACTGGTGATACTAGTATTATTTATTTGAGAGAGAGTAGGTGTATTTTAAAAATAAATATGCATAAGATTGCCTCACAAATCAACTTTTATGAATCATAATGTTCAAGTTTTAAGGTAATAAAATTCTAAATCATAAGCAAGTAAAGAAAAATTATTCAATTCTTGTAAAATAAATAAAGAAGTCACCCTAAGACAATTTCCACTTGAATGGTTAAATAAAAAAGCAATAACTTAGATGGAAACATGTACCCTAAAGTAAACATACATACAATTAAATTCAAGTGACCTCAACTCCAGAAATAATTGTGTTTCGCCCACGGTATAACAGTGGGCTCTTCAGTCAGTCTGTTATACCCTACTAAGACACAAATTTTGGTCGATGTTTACCGACTCTAATAAAAATCACAGCAAAAAGATACTGTGAATTTTATTACTCTAGGGGAATTTGTTTAAATTCGTGCACCCAGAAAATAAATAGCCGTGGTCAGGTTTTTTATAATAAGAATATGAAGAAACTTAAATATTAAAATATTGAAATTACTTCTGTTTTAAGTGGAGTGAATGAATAAAAAAACCTGACCACGGGTATTTATTTTCTGGGTGCACGAATTTAAACAAATTCCCCTAGAGTAATAATATTCACAGTATCTTTTTGCTGTGATTTTTATTAGAGTCGGTAAACATCGACCAAAATTTGTGTCTTAGTAGGGTATAACAGACTGACTGAAGAGCCCACTGTTATACCTTGGGCGAAACACAATTATTTCTGGAGTTGAGGTCACTTGAACTTTTTAATTGAATTTTATTCATTTGTAGCGACACAGTCATAGGCTGAACTCAGCCGTAAATTGTATAACTGAACTAGGCCACTCGACCATCTGATATGTGGAAGGAATTATTTGCCGTCATATGGAATGTAGTCATAATGGGCCGGCAGATCGAAACATCTATTCCACCATACTTATATTTATATGTCATTCTTATTTCGCTATTCATTGTGAGCACATCACGCCTTCTGCGATATAGTTTCAATCCTTAATTAATTTATTAATAAACCAACTTTGATTTATTTAATAAAAACAAACAAAATTAAATTGTATGTTTTGTTTAACAAACTAATTTCTATAAAGTGCATACCTATACATTCACTCCACTTAAAACAGAAGTAATTTCAATATTTTAATATTTAAATTTCTTCATCTTCTTATTGTAAACATACATAGGTACTGTAGTTTAATTTTCAAAAGCGATGTTATGAGCATCTCCCTTTATGATGATTATTATGAACCTGGCAGGTCTACCTACTTTCATACACATTTGTGATCTTCTTTTGACAAACACGGAATCAAAGTTGACAAAGGGTATAAAGCAACTTTTCTCCGGATTTAAAAGTGAAATTTCCACTTCAGGTTTTAGTACGATGTACCTTAGTTTCAAATAAAACTAGGTTAAGGCTACTAACGTTGAAAAGGTTATACAGACAGAAGTTAGAAATAGGTTAGTCAAAACTTTAGATTTTTATTCACAGATTGGGTTATTAAAGTCGTAAATTTTCCTTTAAGAGGATTATGTTTCAATTAAGTTCAAACAAGTTAAATTCTTCTAGGCACGAGTCAGTATAGAAATTATGATTTATTTATATTTAGCTTTAACTTTACATACGTATGTATAATGTAACTATTAAATTATTGTTGCTTAATTGAGATGTAGTGAAATCTGAAATTTGTATTAACTTCCCAAAAGGCGATAAGAAGAAGTCTCGCCTTAATATCTGCTAAATAAAAAATAAACTCAAATTTAAATTTCGTAAAAAAAAAAAAATAATTCAATTAGGCAAAAATCACCCTTAAAATGTATTTAGTGGGTAATACGTTGTGATAATAATCTTTATAAGGTCATAACATCGCAACCGCAAAATAATAAACCTACCTACCTACCTATACAAAGTTTTTTAATTTATTTCCGTTTGAGGGCATTGCAACTTAACTTCTCCATCCATTTAATTTTTTCAATGAAATAAGATGAAAGTAAAATGATAACGGACTGTGTATTTTTGTACGCAAAAATATAACAAAATAAATGCAAAAGTTGTGATGCTTTCAAAAAAAAAAAGAAGTAAAGATTGTGTTCTTAGTATTTTTCTGAAACTTTTAAATGTTCCTTCCTTCCCGATTCCCCAACGCCAACGTGCCAACCAACGTATACTCCAACAATTTACGTTAGTCTTGTCAGAAAATTTGATTTATGTACTTTTGAAAAGTTGCATAAGTTTTCGGATATACTTTTCAATGAGTTCAAATTGTGTAAATCAATTTAAGGAAATGTGTATGTTTCTATGTAATATAGATTCTTTCCAAAAAATGAATGATGTGAAGCATAGCATATGGAAGGGAAATACTTTTAATTTCCTATATTTAAAGTACTTATGCTTCAATGGAGTTTCAAATTGAATTTTAAATAAAGTGCACGGCCACTGGATGGTCCTAACTTGCTCTTGTAGCTTAACAACTTTTAACGTAGCTAGACGTGGATGGTGTATCTGTATATTAATGGTTCGATAATATTTTTATATCGTTGACGAGGAAATATTAGAAGCAAGTTAAAATAACAATTTTTGATTTCATACAAACAAGAATATATAGGATAAAAATTCAAACATAAAAAAATTAGTTTTTCTTTGTTTGTATTTATTTGTAAGATAAAATTCATAAATATTCTATATGGAATATATCTTTTGACTAGCTTAGATGTACCGGAATGCAAAATTATGATAAAATCAACCAAGTCATTAATAAGAAATTGCCAACAAAAAAGCGCCGTTAATTGTTTTTCTTTGGAAAAATTTGATTATACATGTTTTTGAGAAAACTAGATTAAACCGATATCGATCGATGTTTTTACAAAAATTTGAATTCCTGCTCTAGGGAATCGCATTAAAATGTCCTTCACCAAATTATTGAAGCAAATCCGTTTAACCACTTTAAGGCTCTCGCTCAATTTAAATCAGGACGCACAGACAAAATATAGACATGGACTGATGTCATGCCAAAAATCACTCTTTGGGACTTCTTCATCATCGAAATTTTAGTTTTGATTTAATCCTCAACATTTGTTGTCGACACGAAACCAATACTTTTCCTAAAATATCATATTGAATGTATATGGCTGGCCATGAGACAAGACTTGGCGAGACATCTGTCTCGTCTTGGTCTCGTTTAAATCGAAAATTTTCAGTCCAGTCTCGTGTCGGTCTGGTATAATTTAGTCTTGTCTCGGTCTCAGTCTTGGCTTTTTCGCGAGAAAATTTAAATTTGCTATCTCGTCCCGGTTTCGTCTCCGAAAAATACGATTTCAGCGCAACCTGTTGATTATTGGAACGAAATATTCTCGATACGTCAAAATGTAGTTTGTCCCCCATATAGTTTGAAGAACCATATAATGTAGAAGAAGAAGTTTGAAAGTATAGAAGAAATTAAATATTTAAATGAAATATGATTTTTGAAATGATTAGCCTTTTTTTCTGCCGAGACAACTTAGACCGACGAGAATCTCGTTCTAATCTCGGGTGCTTAAAAGGCAGTCTCGTCTCGGTCTCATCATGCGAGACGTTTTATATGCAGTCGTGTATCTTCTGAACGACTGGACCAATTGAAATTATATATTCACACTATTTTGTTCGGTTTTAGGAGAAAATGGTTTATAGGTATGCTAGGATGACGCGAAAAACTATAGTACTATCATGAAGAGCAACACCTGTACCAATAGATTGTCGACCTCAAAAAATAACGGTACCTGCAATACAACCAATATACAAAAATTGATTTATACCTAAAACGGCTCTAACGATTTAAAAAAAATTTCAATTTCAAGCTACGTTAAAGTTGTTTGCTACAAGAGCAAGTTTGTGCGATCCAGTCGTGCCAATTTTATTTCATACTTTTTAACTTTAAACGAGGATTGAGTTTCAAATCATTTTATTCAAAATTCAGCTTTATTGTATTTTTAAAATTACAAACAGTTGCTTCGCCTTCCTCACAACATTTCTATATTTAAATACATATTATACGATATGAATTTATTGATATGATGATATAATTTATTTATTGCCCCGTATTAAGAGGCAATTTTCTAAAAACAAATTACTATATTTTAATATACAGGGTGTCCAGTAAATAATGGATCACCTTGGAATGCCTCATAGTAGACTTTATGACCGTCCTGAAAACTAATAAAAAAAGTCTATCCCAACCACAAGAAAAGATATGTGCATTTTCTTGTTCAGTGTGTTATTTGTTGCGTTACTTTACGTTTTTGAATACCGCGACTACGAGTGAATGAATTGTACCGTTTTTTTTTCGTAGCAATATTAAACAATGTTTGTGCCAAAACATAAGAAGAAAAAAATTATAATAACTGTTGGAATTCTTAGAGAAAAAAATTATTGAACTTTGATTTTCGATGCAAAATTTGAAAGAAAATAGTTTTTGAAAAAGTTAAATAATCTTTGGTATAAAAAAAATGCATGAATACCTAAGTGGCCAACAATTTTTAAAATATGCTCTTTAAATGCGGATTTCAAAATAGTATAATTTATTATTGCATCTTGAACCAATAGGAAGTTATTGGTAAAAATCAGCAACAAGAGAGTCAATTTAGCAAAAACAAATGTTTTAAAAATTAGCATTATAAACGTGAAAATAATATCACGCGTCCAACATGGTAAATTTTTGATAGATTGCCTGTATTTATGATATTATCCTAGTGATAAATCCAACCTTTTAACTTCTAAGGCCGATTGCAACATTACCAAAAATGTCAACAAAGTGCAAAAAACGGCTACATTTTCAAGCTTGTTTTGAATTATACCTGGTCTATTGGGCCTTAACAAAACCATAAAATATTTTCGCAGTTGCTTTTAGTTTATTTGTTATTTTCTTCAAACAAATAGTCTTTTGAGTTTTGAGCCAACTTTCAATCACTTGATCACTTAGTTAGAAAACAAAAACAAAAGTAGATATTTTTTATTTTAATTTAAAGAAAATGCTCAAACTGTTTTCCATCCATTCTAATACAGGTTCTGCACCTTCGAATAAATGAAAATCTTATAATAATCTTGTTTATTTTTGCTCAGAATCTTGTAATGCAGCTGCCTCCCCAAGATTTCTCATCTCCTCTAAGGACCTGATGGGCTTGCTGTTCACGATTTTCTTAATGCAGCCCCAATAAAAAAAGCCAAGTTGATTTAGATCTGGTGAACGAGGTGGCCATAAAATTGGCCCCAGACCTCATGTCCATCTGCCTGTATCTCTGGCATATTTGTAATGCAGCGGTTTGCACAAGATTGCATACCTCCTCTGAGAAGCTGATCGGCTTAATACACCTCTTATAAAAAAATAAATTTGGGAATAACCACTACCAAAATATTTGATGGTTTTTTAAAAGAACAATGGAAGAGGTATAATTCAAAACAAGCTCGAAAATGTAGCCGTTTTTTTGCACTTTGTTAACATAACATTCGGCCCTAGAAGTTAGAAGCTTGGATTTATCATTAGGACAACATTATAAAGACAGGCAATCAATCAAAAATCTACCATGTTCAACGCATAGTATTATTTTCACGTTTACTGTGCTAATTTTGCTAAATTGGCTCTAGTATTGCAGATTTTTACAACTAACTTGCTACTGGTTCTAGATACAATAATAAACTATACCTATTTGAAATCCGCATTCGACACGCATATTTTAAAAATAGTTGGCCACTTAGGTATTCATGCATTTTTTCATACCAGAGATGATTTAACTTTTTCAAAAATTATTTTCTTTCAAATTTTGCATCGAAAATCAAAGTTAAATAATTTTTTTCTCTAAGAATTCCAACAGTTATTATATAATTTTTTTCTTCTTATGTTTTGGCACAAACATTGTTAAATATTGCTACGAAAAAAAAGGTAGAATTCATTCACTCGTAGTCGTGGTATTCAAAAACGTAAAGTAACGCAACAAATAATGCACTGAACAAAAAAATGCACATATCTTTTCTTGTGGTTGGGATAGACTTTTTTATTAGTTTTCAGGACGGTCATAAAGTCTACTATGAGGCATTCCAAGGTTATCCATTATTTACTGGACACCCTGTATATATATTTTTTTTTAAAAACGTTTTTTGATTTTGGAACAAGAATAAAGAAATATTTTTTCCAAAAATTTAGGTACCTACGTTATAAAGTGTTTTCTCTTATCAGTTTTACGTTAAACCCTGAAAAACAAATGCTTCTAGGACTTTAACTTTTAAATATATTAAAAAAAATAAAGAAACGAACTTTCTCATAAAAACAAATTAGACTGGTGATAAAAATAAAAAATTATTTTTTAGGCGGAACCATTTAATTTTTTTGTTTGTCTAAAAATTGAGAAGATCATTGAGTTTTAAAAACAAAAATAATCAAAAATCGGTTTTAAAATCAGTTTTTTTTTTTCAAAATGTTTTTTTTATTTTGTATTATTTTTAATTTTAATTTCCAAACAAAATTGTCCCTCTCGTCTAAACTGGGGAAATAAACCCTTTCTTCAACAAAATTTTCTTCTTCTCTTGATCTTCCTTACGCGCTCTAGATTTTTGTCGCGTCTTATGCGAATCACTTTGTAGGTATAACAAAACGATAATTAAGTTAGAATAAAATCATCGGAGCTTAACTTAAAACGTTCGTATAGTTTCGACTTTTTGTCGGCTTTATTGACTCGACCAACTTCCTAACTTAATGATGATACTGAATTTATTCAACAGTACCTACCTACACCTCAAAAAAATGAATAAGTTCTTAATCTATGTATGTATATATGTATGTAGGTAAAGTTGGATACATCGCGTCGTACGTGCGACCAAATCAATTTTTAATACGAAAATTTAATTTGAAAATGTAAATTCCCATTTGAACAACAGTTAAAATGCTAATTATAAAAGGTACCCGCATCAATTGTGGTGGCTTGTGGATATTATGGAATGGTAAACACAACACACACGTCACACTTAAATTTAATTTTTTCAAATATCATTTCGTTGGTTTAACATTAAAATGTCGTGCGTCGTCGTGCTCTCATTTCCATGTATACTTTTTATTGATTTCTTTTTGGTTTGTTTACTTTTTTTTAAAGCTGTCAAAAATGAACAATTGAGAAATGGTAAACAAAGATACAAATTTCAACGAAACTTGAGCTAGATAATTTTCCAACATCTTCAAATACAAGTACATACGTAGGTACCTACCCATAACCTACTCATCTCATCTGATGGTTGTTTATTATGCTAATGTTGTCACGAACTCAGCAAATTAAATATATCCACAACTTCTTCTTTTTTTGTCTAAGTATGTATGCATTTCGGTGCTTTAATCTTGAAGTGGTGTCCAAATGTAGGTCGGGTTTGTTGCCTTATCCAAATACTTACAACTATCGCGAACAAAATAATTAAAGATTATTTTTTTTTTTTTAGGTCAAAACAGATTGATTCACATCACAATGTAACAACAAATTAATTAATTAAGTACCTAACCTACATACCTATGTCGGTACATTAAATTATTTTGAGGTGGAGATCAAAGATAAAAGAACACTAGAATTCAAATAGCCAAGAGCGCAGACAACCGTAACCACCCCTTTTGCATCGCATCGCTTCCTACGAATGCCAGATACTTTCAAGGTCACCACAAGAAAACAACAACATAATTTAATGAATCAGCTTACCCTTTGGCGCAACAAGTGGCGGATAGAATTTTCTAAATATAAACCAACTGTGTAACCAACAGGCCAACAGTGATGTGGAAGATGGTTTTTGTTGTTGTTATTTTATAATTCAGCTAATCCAAGTTTAGTGTGTGCTGTTGCAGGTAATGTATAATAATTATTGTGGCGCGCAACCCCTGCATAAATATTAAAATATTTAAATTTCCCGTTGCTGCTTTATACACTCGAACCGGACTGATATGATGATGAATTGATGATGATGATGCACTCGAACTAAGGTCAAGTATAGACAATTCGGTTTAATTGCAATAATTTAATAATTTTATTCCACACACATGTAAATTAAACATTTGCACAGAGAACAACAAAAAAAAATCAACAACAAAAAATCACAGGCACAAAATAAGAACAACACTTTTTTTCTGCACTAAATAAAATAATTTATGCATAGGTATTGTGCACAGGCTGACGACTATGCTATTTTGAGAATCACAATATTGCTATATTTTTGTGTCGAAAATTAATTACATATTCCATTAAAAATAAATATATTATGCACACAGATTCAAGAATATTGTCAGCGATTTTGTGGAAATATTCGCTATTTAAACTACAACTCGTTGGTTTTGATTTTTAAATTGAGTAGATTTCCCGAATATAATTCTATCTTATCAATTGCAACTAGAAAACATTTCTAGTATCTCAATTAGGTAGGTTTTATTTCGAGATAATTTCACTTCAACTGTCACCAGCGAAGTGACAATGATAACGTTCGGGATGAGAAGAGAATTCGCGCGTTGTATTTTCTTATCACCAAAAGTATCTATTTATTTCGTGCAGTTTGACTAGCGAAGTTTTTTTGTTTTGTTTGTTTTTAATTTCAAATCATTTCGATAGTTTCGACATAAATAGACACACCAAAATAGGAACAAATCGTACACCGTTAAAATACGAAACCACCTTTTCAGGTTCGAGGTTCGAAACACACTGAAATCGAATGCAACTCAGCTGTGAGGAAATACAAAAAAAGTTCGTTCGCAACAAAAATCTTTCATTCTTTCAGAATTCAGATTCAGATACACAAACAAATGAAAACAGAACAGATTCAAAAATGTTGATAGAATTTTGTCTGTTAAATTAAGTATAATGTGTCGGAACTCAGAAGAATCATAGTATAGTGCACTGTGTACCTTCACCCTCACGTAGTGTTAGACATATAAGTTACCTTTGTACTTGTGTACCTTGTATAGGTTTAGTTTAAGGAAATGGAAAGATGAAATTTTAATTTGCTAATTTTTTGGAGGTAATATGTTTGGGATTTCATTCACTCATTCACTCAGTAAAAGGAGTGTTTTTATCAATAATTAAGAACCACTTTATCTCTATGTTATGTCCGGATTTGAAACAATTGCTTTCTTCAAATAATTTAGAAACCGTTGAACTCATGGAAAAAATATAGAAATAAAGGTAGGTTAATTTGGAAATTTTTGTTTGGTGGAAAGCTCATTTACAAAAGTTTTTTAAAGGAGGTCTCTAGAGGGATTTAGAATTTTTAGAAAAATCTCATCTCCGAATATTATTATAGAATGGATAAGGTCAAATCTTGAAAAAAGATCTTAGCAGGTGAAATTTAGAAACTGTCTTTCAGATTCATTCCATTCTCACTCGGGTGTACCGTGTACCTCAAGGAAGTCATCTTGGCCCACTTCTATTTATTCTGGCTATAAATTATGTTAAATCATGTAGGTATTCACTATAGTGATATTCTTATATGTATATGCTGATGATATGAAGATTTTTAAAACAGTTAAATCTAACAGTGATCGCATTCTCTTGCAGGCAGATATTGACAATTTTAATGTTTGGTGTGACAAAAACGGTCTTTCTCTTAACCCAATTAAATGCCAAACTATTACTTTTTCTAGAAAACGAGTACTAAGTGCTTTTGATAAGTTCCATGATGGTTTTATAAAACGGTGGGCTAAGGAATTTAACGATCCGTATATCACCCTCTCCTTATACAATTGCTATGTACGACCCCATCTTGAGTATGCCTCACAAGTTTGGTCTCCTTTTTACGTTATTCATAAACACCGTATTGAAGCAAAAAAGCATAACTTCAGTCGGTTTGATTTAAAAGAGTTAACCTGGACTGAAAAAATCTCATCATCAGCGGTTGGATGGATAATTTGCCGTTTATTATTTGTTCATGACTAGATTTACGAATTATAACAAAAAAAAAAACATAGAATAATATAATATGCGGGGTATATTAACGTTGTAAATTGTATTTGTGTTGGCAGTCATCGGCTAAAATCTGACGTCTTAGAAAGACAACAAGACAGACTCAACTGATAAGTCCAACTGTTGTTACCAGGTCGAAACGCATTTGGACTAAATGGCGCTTAAGAACTTTCCTGTCAAGTTTCTTCAACATAGTCCTCTTAAACAAAATATTTTTTATTGTCAACGTTCGTCTTATTGTTGTTAATAAGTTTTGAAAATAAAAAAAATTAAATTCTATGTTTTTTGATAACTCAAAAAAGTTATAAGGAAATTAAAGTGTTCAAATGTCTTAAACCGAATGTTTATTGTGTAATAACTACTTACTAGTTATGTTCTTTTTGAATTTGTCTTTCGATGTTTTCTATGTTTTATGTTTACTTGCTTTCTAACTTGATATCAAATAAATAAAGCAACTTCTCTGATGGCATATTAATTTGGCCTTAATTATATAAAAAAAAAATTTATGTTATGCGATGTTTTGTATGTTTTTTGCTTGCAAATTACTGAGCAATAAATAATTCAATATATGAAATTTAAACTTTTTTCAATTGCTTTTTTGATATGAATCCAGCGAAAAACATAAAATAACATTGAAAACCACGCATGCAAAATTTTAATTTTCAGAACTAATCAATGGCAAATTATTTAAAAATAAAAATTCAATACAATTTGAAATTACTCTGGATAGTGTGTTGGTATTTTGATCTACCAAAACACCCCAGTAAAAAAAAAACATAGAAAACGTCGCACAAACAAAATTTATAAAATTGGAATTATTTAAAAAAAATCCAATACAAGAAGTTTTATACTCCTTGAGGAAAATGCTCTGCTAATTGTTTAAGCTATCGAAAAACATAGAAAATTATTTAAAAATACAAAGTTCAACTTTTGAGACAGGTAGTTTTCCTAATTCGAAATCAAGAATTTAAAGCAGTTAAAAAACATAGAAAATGTCGTTCAGTAAAATTGAAATGTTCACAACTTATAAATGGAAAATTATTATTAAAGTTGTAAATCCAATATAATAAAAATGAAGAAGAGGTGGTGCTTTTTTAAAACTCTCAAGCTAGAAAAAAAAAACAGAAACTAAATTCTATAACCGGCAGATTTTGTACTTGAACACTTTTTTATTGGCAAAACTGCTACGTTGTTACTTTTGAAATTCATGAAATTCAACAACCAGAATCAATTAGAAAAAAAAAAAATGTGTTTCCATTTGGATTGATTTTCCTATAGATATCCTTTTAGTTTTTGATTTTTTTTTTCTCGAGTTGCAATTAAGCGTGTGGAATGTAAGAGAAAATCCAACAAAACGATGCAGGTTCTTGTTTGCGACAGAGATAAAGTAAAAAAAAAACACCAAAAACTAACCAAAAAAATCCATTAGGTACGTAGAAAAAATCCAATTACAGATGGCTTATTTGCTTCCTGAAAGACCATAATAACAGACAATTTGTTTCAGTTTAACAGAGTTTTCAGAGACCAGTTTCGCTGTAGTTAACCAACCGAGTTAGAACAGTTAAGCGCAGTTTACGGTAAATATAAAAATTGAGAAATTTTGCCGCTATTGCTTGTAAATTCTTTGTGTCAAGAGTCAAACCTAGGTGTTTGCAATGATTTGAAGGTTTACAGTAACATACTTTACGTTAGAATACCTACATATTATACATAGGTAGGTTAGGGCTGCCTTTGTTAATATCGGGCCGACAGAGCCCAAAAAACGGGACAAATCGGGACATTTAAAAAAAATCTGTTTATAAAAATCTTAAATGCAATGGTGCAAAATTTTAGTCGATCTAGTAACATGTTAAATCATTTTTAGTATGATTACTAGGTTGAAAATTGTATTTTTCTAATTTAAAAAGAGCTTAGCAACGAACTATCTTGAGAAAAAGTTAAACTGGGGTTTGAACGTTAAAGAAAGAGCCAAGAAGGCCATGATCGCTTTTTACTGGGGTCCAAACCCCATGATCATAATGTGGATGTACACGGCCATTATAAGACCGATCATAACATATGGTAGCCTGGTTTGGTGGAGCGCGATGGACAAAGAAACTAATTATAAAACGCTTAATAAAGTTCAAAGACTAGCGTGTATAGGAATTACAGCGGCAATGAGATCCACACTCACTGCGGGAATGGAAACGGTACTCAACCTAAAGCCCCCGGATGTACTTGTACAAGAAACTGCAGCTTACAGTGCTCTAAGGCTAAGCCAGACCAATAGCTGGAAAAGGAACTCTGTAAGTCATGCACAAATTATCAACAAATTTACAGAGGGATATGTATGCACAGACTACACAACACCCCATACAGATTTTGAAAAACCGTTTTCTGTCTTCACCCACACAAGAGAGGAATGGGATGCTGGTTTACAAGAACCAGATAGACCGGTGGTAGAAATATACACCGACGGATCGAAGATGGATACGGGTGTAGATGCAGGATTCTTCTCAGAGTCCCTCAATTTAGCAAAATCTTATAGACTCCCCGATTACAGCAGTGTCTTCCAAGCGGAGGTTCTGGCAGTGATTAAGAGTGATATCACTTTTTCATTGACAGCCAGGCAGAAATCAAGGCCATCTCTGCCACAGAAATCAAATCCAAACTGGTTTCATGCTGTCGTTAAGAGCTTACAGTTCTTGCCACACAGCACAACATCAGGCTCTGTTGGGTCCCTGTACACTGTGGAATTGAAGGGAATGAAAAAGCAGATGTACTGGCAAGGATTGGTGCGTCGTTAGATCCAAGCCTAAAAGACTCCAATGTAAAAATTCCACTCTCTGCCATTAAATAGACGATTAATAAGAAGGCAGTGGAACTTACCAATGACAGGTGGAACTCTCTTGTAACTTGTACCACTACAAAGAATCTGTGGCCCAGCTACAATAAAAAAAACAGACAAAATTATGAGCCTGAAAAATAGATCCATGCATCTTCTGATAGGAATTATCACAAGACATAATCTCTTAGGGTATCATAAAAACAAAATGGGACTTAATACTGTAGACCTATGCAGAGGCTGTGGAGACGAAGAAGTAGAGGAGGACATTGTCCGGCACTCTGCAACATTAGGACAACATTTTTGGGTATCTACTTCTTCAACGATTTAGCAGAAATCTCGAAGTCAACAGATGATAACATTTTAAATTTAGTGAACTTCATCAACTCCTCGAAATGGTTATTAATTTTAAAGGGATGGTCCAATCCATCGGGGTATCGCAAGGGATCAATATTGATCTAAGTAAGTGTGACGGGAACAAGATCTACCGTCCGCCCATCAACCTTACTTAACCTAACCTTCTATCTCATAACACTTTACTTAAATTAAAATCTACTTTGTCAAAATCAAAAAAACCAATAACGAGATATCCGGCAATGTTTTAAAACAAGAAAGAAACCTGTAATTTGCAAAAAAAAAAAAAAAAAAAAAAAAAAAAACGTACATATTTCAGTTCGCCGATTCTATTTGGCAAAAACTTGTGCAGTGTAATGCAGTGTTATAAAAAAACTGTTTAAGGGATTACATATACGAGTTTTATTAAAACAATTACAGCCGTTTTCGAGAAAACTTGATAAAACCGAAATTTTCTTATATGGCCGTTCTATCTAGATAAGCCAAAACAAAAAATTGAAACAATTCCACGTTATTCACTCCTTGGGAATAACATATAACAGAATAACATTAAATAACTTTGACATTATCATGATGTTAGTTGTGAACGAATTTTGTTTTTGACACAAAACCAACAATTGCGCTATATAGCAAGTAAAAATGAAAATTCGGGACAAAATCAGGACATTTTGTAAATCGGGACAGATATCGGGACAGGGTTCGAGTATCGGGACAGTCCCGCCAAAATCGGGACGTCTGGCAAGGTAGGTTTACCTACGAACAAAAAACTACACTAATAGAATCCAATTGGAAACCGAAAAAATCCTTTCAACTTTTACCCTGCAGAATCACCTAATTTAATTCAAATAAATTGATTTGAAGAATTTTTGTGTTATTATTTTTTTTTTTGTAATAAATCTTAAAAGAGCGACCAATTAATTAAGTCCTTGATGAAGATACTCAAAATTAAATCCTCCACAGATACATCTTTACCTATACTACCAGTTCCAAAGCATGTATAAGGAGTATTTCTCCATTTCATCGAACTGGAATAAAACGAACAAAAAAGATTGAAATGAAAGAGTGTACACTGTACACGCCCAATACAGTTGATTTTTTTTGTTTTTAATTTATTCTCTTCTTAGTTGGGTAGATTGATAAGTGGCGAGTGATGAGGTGTAAACACGAATTGCTTTGATTTTGTTGTATAGACCGCTGCTTTATAATCAGGGGGTATTATTTTAAGTTAATTACATGCTAAACAAGCAAACCTGTTGCAAAATTGAATTTAATTTGTGTTTTTCTATTTTATATTTTCTCAAGTAACGTGTTGGTATGTTGAATACAAAAGAAGAAGATTGGGTCATGCATTCGATGTTCAAAAATACGAGTTTCTTAATACAAAAATCTTATATCTAGTTAATAAATTTAATTAACTTTTTCTGAAGGAAAATGATTCCCTCTGGATTTATTAGAATCATTACTTTTAATAATACGTATATAACCTTTGTAGATTATCAGATTTTCCTTGATACACTTAGAGATATACTTTGAGGGAAAAATAGAGAGAAAATCAGCTTTCCAAACAAAATAAATTTTTGTTTTTTTTTTGTTATCAGATTTAGGCCCCTTTGCTGAAATGAAATTAAAGTATTAATTTTCAACATAAGAACTTATGCGACAGCTTATGCTGAGGAATAAGTAGAACATAAGCGTTTGTGTTGAACTTAAATATTTAAGCTTCGTTTAACTTAAAGCTTTGTAATAATTTTTTCATAAGAAGTATGCTTTCTTGCGACAGCCATGGCATATACATATATTGCTTAGTTGATATCAAGAAAGCAAAACATCAAAAGAAAAATATAGAAATAATTGCACGATGAAAAATATTACAATTAATTAACTGCAAATCATAAGGTATTTATTCCTTGGTTTCAATTTAATTTAAAAATGTCTTTCCGCACTTTTTGAGGAGCCGCTTCGCTAACTTAATATAAAAATATCGAAACAAAATAAATCACAACAAAACATTTTGCGCCGTGTATACCTAATATAATATTATACATAACCATACTATGAATGTCCTGCCCTAAGGCAAACAAACAGTATTAAAACGTAGGCAGGGATATCCAAACAAAAATGAGAAATATTGTAAAAATTACATCAATTTATTATGTTTAAGGTTTTATAGCATTTATTTTTAGGTTATTAATCAGCATTTTAGTGAGAAAAGACTAATTTAATTTATTATATTTAATATGCTTTTTAGAAGATCCTCGCTTTTAAATGCAGAAGTCATGGGTGGAATATTTTCTATGTAAATTTAATGCTCATTTTAAAATGTCATCCACAAGAATTAATTATTTATAGGTAATGTGAATGTGAGATAATCTCTGTAAAGTATTGCTAAAATAAGTGTAGTCAACAAATGGAGTTATATGACATACAAATAAAACAAAAAAATGAAATGGGAGATGCTAAATAGTATCAGCCGTATTCATTAGAATCCGCTGAACAGATGAATAGTTATGCACTGCATAAGGATTTATGTAGCCACTATACAACGTTGCATAAATTGTTATGCATAAAATAATTTTCAACCCATTATAGTTATGATGAGCTTGTGTCAAAATTAGTACCACAATGGAGGAATCTAGTACGTTTTACTTTCAAAACTGACAAAGAAGACCCAGCTATGTGTGTGCTGTGTGAAAAATCAATAGAAGTATTTCCGCTGGCGATTGGATTCTTTTTGGTTTCTTATTAATTTCTTTTAATATTATTATAATTATCCAGTTACTTAGCATTTTTGTGTTCGCAAATAAAATTAAAAATATTTGAAACAAAAAATATGTCGTTTTTGATTTATTCCATGAATTGTTTCATTCATTCACATCGTGATGTTTTTGTTGAGGAGAAAAATGAAAGGGTGGTGCTTATTTTGTAATGCTTAAAATTCATTTGTTTTTTTCCCATGAAAGTGATGAAGGTGAACCTTTGTATAATTTTATTTAAATCACGCATGCCGTCGAGCATTTGCAAAAGTTTTAAGATTTGATGGAAAATCTTTAAATTTTGCACATTTATTAAGCAGCTTCTATAAAATAAAGTGTACAAAAAAATATTCTTTATCTTTTTTAAAACAATATCCCATCAAAAATGTACAGTAAATTAACAAAACCAACATTATTTATTGTTGTAATAAATTTTATAAAATATTTTGAAAGTGCGATTTCAACACCTCAAAGATTGCAAAAATAAGCGCCCCCTAATATCTATCTACATTATTGTTATGTGTGGGTCAAAGTGTCATTCCGATAATAAACAACCCTTATGTTGGCTCTATACAACCTCCAAACGCATTTAGCTTATGTTGCTTCTATTCAACGTTGCATAAGTTTATGAATAAGGTTTTTGCGTTCAGAGGCATTATAAAGAGTGCATAGCGCTATGCACTCGCTATAATTCGTTTATTCATAAGGCTGTATGTGTTTTATTATATGACTTTTAAAATTAAGCAAGGCAATACAAATAAAGTTCTATTAATTATTTTATATTTTAAATACAATAAAATAAGCGTACGAACTTGCAATCTATGTACACTCCGCTCCACTTGAACAGAAACAAACTTTCTTTTTACTATCAGAGCGTGTACCGCTTTGGTAACTTTATAAATTTACGTTTTGGTTCTAATTCCTATAAGAGGGATCTATATTGCGAATAAAACTGTAGATTCCGAATAATTCAGGAAAATACCATTAGGTTATTTTTTACCACTTTCTAATTACTTCATTTAAAACACTGTTTTTTCTCACGCTACTTGAATAGAAACATTCTCTTAAATAAGGAAAAAATTTGAAAAAATGACGTGAATGAATAACGTGTGCTACAGCCTTTATTTGAAATAACTTGAAAAAGCCTGTTAATTTAAAGAAATTGCACTTCATGCTTCTTTGATTGCAGCAGTAAGTGATATTTAGTCTTCATATTGTCGGTTAGAATCGCAAACTCTACGAACCATCCATCCCAATACGTTTTCAATAATATTTAGGTCCGGAGAATACAGTGGCCATTGAAGTAAGGTAACATTTTTCTCGGATATCCAACTGTTAATGATCCTTGCGTTGAGGATTGGCCGTTGTCTTTTTGAAATGTCCATGGTATTGGTCCGCAAAGACATCGGTTAACTCAGGGAAATCTTCTTGCAAATTTTCCGTCATTTTCGATGAGGGAAACTCCAGATCAATTGTTCCAAACCAGAAAATCGCACCCCACGCCATTACACCGCCTTCTCGGCTATGGTGGCGCTCCATAAACCTGGGTTCCTTCCTAATAACATGAAAATAGTAATTATATCCGTCCGGGCCACCTAAATTGAATTTTTTTGGTCAGAAAATACCACTTTTGTCCACTCTTCCTTCCACGTCATATTCTTCCTGGAAAAATCTATTATATTTATTGTGTTTTTGTATTGGATTAAACGGTGGTTTTTCTCCAATTTAAGGCACTTTTAAAGTTGTGACCCACGAATAACACGTCTAATAGTGTTAAGACTTGCTGTAAAACCACTCTTCGCCTTGATTTTAACAGCAGAATCGCTTGAATTTGAAGCCAGTCTAATTATCTTTCTCCGGTCTACTTCTGTTGTGGCTCTTGATTGACTACCTTACACATTTTTTCCATAGTTTTCTTTATTTCTAATGTTCGATCAAGCAATGTTCACACTTCTACTTATTTGTTAGATAATTGTGCCTAGGGGAAGCTTATTTTCCGCGTGTACTTCTATTTTGGCTTTTTCTGCCGGGTTTAATGGTTTTCCGCGGCCCATCCTTTCTTTGATAAAACAATTATTATTTTTAATCTACACTTCTACTATAAGAACAATATTTTTTCTTCTTACGGTAATCTATAGAGACCAAACGCACACTGTTTCTATTCAAGTGGCGCAAAAAAAACAGTGTAGTTAATGAAGTAATTAGAAAAGTGGTAAACAACAGCCTAATCTTATTTTCCTAAATTATTCTGTCACTGCAGTTTTATTCGCAATATAGATCCCTCTTTTAGGAACTAAAACCAAAAGGTGAATTTATAAATTTACCAAAGCGCTACACGCTCTGATAGTAAAATAAAGTTTTATTCTATTCAAGTGGAGTGGAGTGTATGTGCTTTAATGTTAGTTACTGTTTTTTTTGGATATTAATAGACGTTAGATTATAAACAAAAATCAAAAATACTGATAAATAAGGGAATAACTTAAAATTATGGTTATTTTCTCAAAAAACATCAAATCCCTATTCCTGATTATTTAAATTTTTTGCATATGACCTGAAATGCAGTTTTCTTGAAATCACTTTCACCATTACAGGCACGAAGTTTAATCAAAATCTTTAGAGTTGTTTCTGAGAAATTTTAAAAATAAAGTATTGAGTACAGAAAGCAGTAGAAAAGCATTTATATAAAACTATAAACAAACTATTTTGATTTGTACAGTGTATGTACTTATAACATATACTATATATATTATTTATGCAATGAGTACCAACATGCTGTTTATGTAAAGAGTACATATGTATTTTATGAGTACGTAGAATTCCGCTATGAAACTATACTCCTTACTATATACTCATCAAAAATAACCGACGGATATGTACGTGATAATTTCATGCAATGTTAATGGATCGAGTGCAGAAAATTTGCAAAGAAATAGTACTCACTCCATAACCGGCACAAATGCATGTATGGTCTAGGAAAATGTCCTTACTTCAAAAAAATTCCGCCAAAGCTGAATTTTGGTGGAGATTTTCATTGTTTTATCCTTAACATTTCCTAAAAGAACCCTTTCTAAAAAAAACCCTAGAACCCATTCTAGACAAAAATGATAATAACACTTTTTTGTCGTAAAATTAATAGATTTAGAGAAAAACGGTCGAAAACATTTTGTTGCTGTACATTTAGTCAACAAAATGTTTTATGGGAGGATATTTATTATGTTATTAGATGGGAACATTTTGTTTGAGATAATGTTTGGAATTACAGGCATACAGGTGCTCAAAGTAACAGGGGCCGATGGCCACGAAACGAGACTGCGAGAATTTTGTAAGTCTTGTCTCTGTCTTGTCAAAATCGAAAATTTTCGGTCTCGTCTCGGTCTCGTATAATTAAGTCTCGTCTCGGTCTCAGACTCGCCTTTTTGGCTCGTCCCAGTCTAGTCTCTGAAAAATACGATGTCAGGGCAAGCTGTTGATTATTGAAACGAAATATTCTGGATACGTCATATAGTTCAAATATGTGCAGAAGAAAATAAATATTTAATTGAAATTGGATTTTTTAATTTATTAGCCGTTTTTTCTGCCGAGACAACCAAGACCGACGAGACACTTGGTAAATTTCGGTTCAAATATACAGTCTCGTCTTTTGATGCTTAAAAGACAGTCTTGTCTCGTCTCGTCTTGGTCTCGTCATGCGAGACGCAGACTTTTCTCGTCTTGTGGCCAGCCCCAAAAGTAAGCTATTTTGTCGATTTAAATTGCGTTTACTACTAAAGGCAAGTTATAAAGAAAATCCCTTTGAATTATTGATGTACAACCTACAGCTCTTATATGGAACCAATTTCTTCAAGATACACAATATAAGTGATTTTACGTTGTAAATAGATTTTTTTTTGTTAAAAATTAAAGCTTAACGTAAAATTGTTTTTGTCGTTGGGTCAACGATTTAAAGTATTATTTTCTCAAGTCTTTCACTTATACTAAACCTTTTTAACTTTTTAATTGAAATTTGAAAATACAAACCTTTCTTGTTTTCAGACAATTTCGATCATCGTCCCCATGTTCCAATACCAACATCTGTCATTACATGGGTTCTATTAAGACTAAGATATTTTACTCTCAAAAGAACAAGGATAGGAGATTAATTTATATTCCGTTTATAAAAAAAGAGAGCTCTTCAAAATAATGTTGTTATGGTCCTGAGACCTAAGTGTTTTCCAAAAGACCATTATTCAAAATCGGACAAAAGCGAAAGTATGGATAGAAATAGAGGTAGGTATTTTGTTTGGGAGTTTCCGCTGAAAGTTTAAAGGTACGAGTACGTGATGTCTGATGTACATCGCGTATATCATGTTTCATGGATTTCTTCCTTTTAAATACCTCCAACGTTGTCCGTCATTACATTAAACAGAAAAAAAAATAAGCAGAATTAACGCCAGCAACTTTCCATAAGGGTATTATATTCTTGTCAAAACGGAAGTTGTTGTTAATGTGCAAACTATTTGACCGTATATTTATTCGTACAGGACTCATTGGTTTTCATGATTTCATCCCATATAAAGTCACGTTCGGGCAATTAGTGTATTTCATTAAGCATTTTATTGATGCGTGTTTAATATTGCAGTTCGGTATAGAGTACATGGAATAATATTTATATTTCCCATTGACCTATTGAGTTACCGGAAATATTTATTTGCATGATACGTAGTATGTAATTAACAAAAAATAAATATTAATGCAGTTTATTGCGGAAAAAAATTAAACTATAAATTTTTTGCTGATTGATTTTTGGGTTAATTATGTTGACTTCTTGAAATAAAAGCGTTCGAATATTATGTACATACAAAAAAGTACAAGAATATTATACGACATACATGTATGGTGTATATTTAGCTGGAATGAAAATACAAATATTTGGACCGTAACCGCCAGAAATATTTGTCAGCTTAAACAAAATTGGATCCAAAATATATAAATAGTCAGGAGATCTGTTGTTATTTGTGTCAAACTACGAAATCAATTAAATTTTTTACAACAACAGTAATTGTGTCAGTTGCAAGTTACATTAGTTTGTTAAATGATTATTCTAGGAATAAGTTAATAAGCAACCTGATAATATTGTATCAATATTTTCTATAAAATATGACGGACGGCTGGATGAACTGGAGGCCAAGGGAAGATCATCAAAGCTGGGTGTGCCCAAGGTTCAAAGATAGACCCCTTTTCTTACAGCCTGATGATATTTGACAAGCATGTACCAACTGGATGCGAAGATCTCCTGTATGCTGATGAATCCCTTACATATGTCACATCGATGTCTTGTCTGGTAGTCTTATGCTACGAGTACACGGCATGTAAAATGACGCATTTGCATGCACCGTGACGTCAAATATGCGTCACATAAGTTGCATGCCCTGTAATCGGCATTTTGTGAAGGCTGCATGTGGCGAACATCAATATGCGGAATTTTTGCATGTCGTGTACTCGGTGCATGCTGAATGTGATCAAATGGGATATTTAATCGACTGTTGCATGCACTGCACATGCAACATGTCCCAAGCATGCGCTAGTTCGAATTTTTGCTGCCGCATTTTTTATAGATGCGACATGAATTCTGACATATAACTGTTTATTTCGAGTCTAAAATTGTAGTTCAAGAAACGCAATTTCGAGACTATGAAGTTGTAAGTTGTCAATTTTCATTGAGCTGCGTTTTCGTTAAATTTAGACATTTATAATTCAAAATTTGTTGAGATTTTCTTTGCTCTGGAAAATGTTATTTCATAGCAATCTGTTGACGGTTGGAACGAAATATTCTCGATAAAGTTTGCGATGAAGATGAAAAAAAACTACTGCTTTCAGCAAAGAAGCTAGTAGGACATAGCAACAGTCACCCGAATCAACTGATGAGAAAGATGGTCACCGAGCAGCGACAACCCGAGCTGAGGTACCTCAGTACGATGGAAATCTATGGTCGACAACATCATCACGGACAACGAGCAAGCAGTTTCATTGTATGCTGACACAAGATCAACATATCACTGCGGCAAATGCCAACCCATCCTCTACCCCACCAAAACCACAATTTGACAACTAGGGCGGAACACCACGAGGAGAATAAAGTCAACCGACATAGATTTAATTTTTTTGACAATGCTAAATGCTAGCAAGAAAAAGGGTATTTGGTTCGAAGTGGCTCCAAGCAGATAACCTTATACATAAAGAACATAAGTTTCTCCAACTACATATCGCACCTCCAATAGAACAAGGGCACAAGTGCAAAAATTTAATTTTCTAAGTTAACTATGCAAAACGTCTCAAAAAAGGTTTTTCTAAGTTAACTATGCAAAACGTCTCAAAAAAGGTATTTCTTCCCAATGGAGCAAAGTTCCAGTAGAAATTTTTCTCTCCAGGAAGCAGAAGTGGGTTCGTACTGTTACACTGTTTTAAATTAAATATTTTTAAGATTCTTTGTCCTACCTTCTAGTTGTAAATTGTAATACGTATCTCCGAAAAACATTACTCTAATTTGTAAGACAACGTCCTAATGTGAACTCCGCCTTTTTTTTTGATTTTACTTAAGTTTCGGCTGAACAAAGACGTTAATGCTAGTTATGGCAGGTTTATCTTGAAAATTTGAACTATTTTAAATTGCGTATTCTGAAGAATCGAAATTTTTGCACCTGAGCCGTTGTTCTATTGGAGGTGCGATATGTAGAGGAAAATAAATACACTAAAATACAATTTTGATTGTTTTCAATATTTATTTATTATTATTATGATTATTAATTATCATCAAGCAGACTATATAATACAAATTAGTAATATATACTCTTATAGACTACAGAACTATACTAGCAGCATGCAATACTATACCATTTACTAATACTTATTAACTAATCACTAACTAATATACAAGTAGCAGGCGATACTTTACAATTTACTAATACTTATTAACTAACCACCAAGGTGAAGTAAAGTTAATATATAGATAACATGTTTTTTGAATGTATCTCGACATAGATTATCGTAGAAATCAATATAATTACAAATTAAGTTATCTTGTGTAATACACCGTGTTATCGGTTCATTGAGTCCATAATTAACTCTATGAAACGGAACAGCGAATAGACTATGTACACTTAGAGCTCTAGAAGGAGCATACATTTTTATTAATGATAAAAGAAAAGGACAAACAAAATTATTTCAAAGTAGGTCCTTCGAATTTTTAAAGATTGAAGACCAAGTAAATTACACCTTGTATGATAAATAGGCATTTGAATGTTCCAATTTAGTCTGAATACAGCCAATCTGGAGAATCTTTTTTGGATGCTTTCAATTCTTTTAGAGTGTATTGCATAGTATGGGTTCCATATAACACAGCAATACTCAAGTACAGGTCTTACGTACGAATAGAATAAAGCTCTAAGGGTGTAAGGGTCAGAAAATTCTTTTGAGTTACGCGCAACGAATACAAGTAAAGAATTTACCTTAGCCACCATAAAATCGATGTGAAGGCAGAAAGTGAGCTTAAGATCGAAGATAACGCCAAGGTCCTTTTTTTCAGCGACAATTTGCAATGGGATACCATCAATAGTATAAACGAAATTTACAGGGGAAAAGTTACGGCGGAAAGATAGGACATTACATTTGGAAACATTTAGGAACAACCGGTTTGACGTACACCAGTCAGCTAAATAGTCAAGGTCTTTCTGGAGTAAAAGACAATCATCAGAAGATCTTATGCAGCGAAGTAACTTTATATCATCTGCAAACATAAGGCAGATATAGCTTTTAATGCAATTAGGGATATCGTTAATCAAAAGTAAGAAGAGCAATGGACCCGAATGGCTTCCTTGTGGCACACCAGAAGTCACGATGATGGGATCAGACAGTAAATCATTTATACGTATATACTGGGTACGGCCAACCAAATATGATTCAAACCATTTCAAGATATTTGAATGGAAGCCGACGGAATAAAGTTTCTTTATTAATATCGCGTGATTTACCCTATCAAAGGCCCTAGCAAAATCGGTATAGATGACGTCACATTGGTAGCCATACTCAAGGTGCCTAGTTACCTCATTGCACAAAATTGCAAGATTTGTAGTTGTCGATCTGCCAGAAACAAATCCATGTTGAAATGGGGAAATAAGTTCCTTAACAATAAATGTTAACTTTTCATAAACTAATTTTTCAAATAGTATAGGAATGGTAGAAAGTTTATTGATGGGACGATAATTATTAATGACTTGTTTTGGTCCTGATTTATGTATAGGAATAATAAAAGACACTTTCCCATCATTTAAAAACAAGCCCTATTCAGAGATGCATTAAAGAGCAGAGTTAATGGTTCTGAAAGAGAACTTACGCACTTCATTAATACGACTGGAGGAATGCAATCGGGGCCGTGTTGTTTATCAGGATTCAATTCGCGTAGAGCTTTTTCCACATCAGAGTAACTTAAATTTAAGGAACCGATATTGACTTGATTTGCAGATATTATAGAAGAAAAATTTGCAGGTACATAAGAAGGGGAATAAACCGACTGGAAAATGAAGAAAACAGGTTACAGATCGTAGTTAGATCACTGGATGTAGTCTCCGAGTATTGCATGCAGTTAGGAATCCCATTGGAACATTTCTTACCTTTAATGAAAATCCAAAAATGTTTGCTATTCTGCTTCAGATTAGATTCTGTACGATAAAGATGGGATTTATATAAGAACTTATTAAGAACATCGAATTCTTTTTGAATACGTAAGTAATTCCCAAGCAAAAAAGCATCATCATTGGACTTCCGAAAAAGTTTATAAGCCTTGTTTTTCTTATTTGATAAATTACTTAGTCTTTTATTAAACCAGATTGGTTTAGAATTTTTATGGACTCAGACTTTAGGAATATATAGGTTTATAGCTTCTAATAGAGCATCATGAAATAAATCGTAGGCAATAGAAAGTGAATCATTCATAAAAATGCAGCTTCAAGAAAATGAATTAATAAACATATTTATTGAATTAAAATCACCATTTTTATAGTCATATTTATTTAATTAAGTGCTAACTTAATATCTACTCTTCTTATAACCATTATTTAAGTAAAATAAATTTCCCATTTAAGCAACTCAACCAATTTCTTACAGGTACATAGTTTAGGAAGTTATGCATTTCCAATGTTTTTCTCATTTTTTTCCCATGCAATGTGTATATGGAAAAAACAATATAGATGGACATTTAAACGTCAATATTCGAAGTCTATTTTCTTGCAGAAATTTGATGAGCCATAAGCAATATGATCAAAATCAGAGCAACTTTGTTCAATTTGACCCACCCTATATATAGTACTGGTACGTAGGTACCTCCTATTTATCCAATGGCGTTAAATAATATTTTATGTGGTACCTTACCTACTACACTACAGACATTATGCAGAACTTTAATGTTACTCTTACGACTTACATTATTCACCATATCTACTTACCATAATACGCTGATAAATTGTTCGCCCAAGCTGTAGGTAGATTTTATTGGTATTTAATGTTATGGCATGGCGCTTGGACTCAGAAAATAAATGTTTTTCTTTCTGTCTAAAAGTATAAAGAAAAAATACAGCCAACTTGAAGATACAGATCAAAGTTGATGCATATTTAATCTGTAAGATACGTCCAATAATACTTACATATGTATATACGAATAATATCAATAAGGTACCTAACGTGTGTGCGAACCCGAATGTGGGAATAGCTTTTTTTTTGCGTTTCTTGTCTTATCTAACCCAAATTGAATGAATGACATATCTAATGGATTTCATTGAGGAAATTCCTGTGTTGCAGAAGTTGAATTATAAGAGGAAGATAAAAACAGGTAGCGCTCGTTATAAACTAAGTTCCGGTTAAGGGTCATGCTCGGTGTCTGTCAATTGAATTAAATCAGAGATGTGTGTCTTGATTTCGACCAACTTTTAAACTTGTGCCAACAATCTTGGGATCCAATTGAGGTTTCGTTTTAAAATATTTAAATAACCAATTTAACCTTAGATACGGATCTTGATGATGATAAAATATACCTGAAAAGTGAACATCATGCCCATACATCCTTCGAGTTCAATTATATCTATATGTGATGAGTAGGATAGGTATCCTTCTTGACTTAACAAATTCTGTCATCGCAGAGTTACCGACGGATATTTGCATGGCCTTGGGGTTATCAGGATAGCCATAATAACAAGACTACTCTTCTCGCTACTCTTTTGATACTGATGGTGTTGCGAATCGCGATACCTTTACAAGAGGCATTCACGCCGCGCCCGGTTGCAGTTGCAGCAGAAGAAGAACAATAATGCCGCAGGTCATTTATGTAGTTGCAGATTGTTTTTTTTTTGTTGTTATTTTGGTAAAATGCACCCGAGATTACTTGGAAGATAGAGATTAAAAGGAGATTGCTTAACGAGTCAAGCAAAAGGGACAAGCCAATGTCAAGAGTGTATTTCAAGATGGAAGTGGAATTGCTGCAGTGGGATGCACAGTACACACTACACATGCTTTATAGGAACTGTGTACAAATATAAGAAGTACTATTTTCATGTTAAAAGAGCGAATATAAAATGCCTAAACGCATATTCGGTTATGTTTTAATTTTTGCGATTCAATTAAATTTTAAAGAATAAAATGCTAGAAAAAAAAAATGTGATTCTTTTTTATAATTCCTTAGATGCCAAGTTTTTATTTTATTTTTTATTTTTTTATTTATTTATTCATTTGAAACAATCACATTAAGAAATAAATATTCTTATAGGAAGTGAAGTTAAAATCTACGTTAATAAAGTGAGAAATTCGAGCTACTTTGAGTCAGTTTAAATCATTGCATATACAAAAGGAATATAAAAATTTTAGAAAATTAAAAAAAAAGAAAAAAGATGATCAACAGATATTTAAAGAAATATAAAGAAATACATACGCCTGAATTTGACACTAGATAAATAATGAGCATATAATTAAAGAAAGAAAGATAAGACTACTATCAAAATTAGCCAGACTTTTGAGTAAAGAAGGACCTAAGCTTCAATCGAAACCCTTCGGTTCCACCTAACTCCCGAGCGTATAGAGACATGTGTAACGAGGGTGGATAAGTTGAAGAGATCTAGTTGAGGTGCCAAAACGTAACTTATTAATTAGGTAACAAGGTTGATTAGTTTGAATAACATTTGAGAGCAATATAAGCGATCTATATCGAATAAGATGATCATAAGACATGTTGTAGAGAAGCTTAGAGAAATGAGAAATTCTGTCAAAACGTCTTATATTGAAAACATAACGTGCAATGTTGTTGAAAGCGACGTTTAATTTTCTCCTGCTTGAGGAATCACAATTGACAAAAAGTTCACAACCGTAGTTTAGATTAGGAACAATGAGTGTTTTTGCTAGCAACATACGAGTTCTAAGAGGTGTAACCAGAGCTGGCGTAATGTTCCATAGACTTTTCCTACAGCTATATTAATATGGTTGTTCCAAGTAAGTGTTCTATTGGAGACCATTCATAAATTTTTAGCGGTATCAACAAATTTAACTTTTGAACCCTGTAGCATGATGTAAGGAAAGTAGGACAGGTCAAAAGGTTTTTTACCAATGACGATACATTTAGTTTTTAAGGGGTTAAGAAAAAGCCCATTTTTCTCAGACTAAGCAGATATCTTTCCTAGATCAGAGTTGATCATAACTGCCCAGTCTTCCATCATTCCAAGAGGACAGCTGAACAGTTGAACGTCATCGGCGTACATATGAAAAGAAGAGGAAACAATGGTGGGAATTTCATTAACATATAAGGAAAACAGAAGGGGTCCAAGAATGGAGCCCTGTGGCACTCCTCTGGTGTTTTGTAAGAAATTCGATGTTTCATTGCCTAACGAGATAGCTTGCACTCTGGACGTTAAATATGATGACATGAGGCTGACTGCTGAATTTGAAAATCCATACATCTTTAAAAGCTTATTGCAAAGATTTATGTGGTCAATCGTGTCAAAGGCCTTTGAAAAGTCCAATAACACTAGAAATGTTATTTTATCTTCATCCAGAGATTCTCTTATATTGTCCACAACGTCAATAGTTGCAGAGGTACAACTATGCTGTTTGCTGAACCCAGATTGCATTGGAGGATCAAATTATTTGTGTTGACATATAGATTGATTTGCTTTTGCAGCACTCTTTCAAATACTTTGATAAAAAAGGCAGAATGGAGATCGGTCTATAGTCTTGACTGGTGCGACTTTTACGGATAGGTATTATTTTAGTTATTTTCCACTGAGAAGGGAAAACACCAGTGGTTAATATAAAGTTGAACATGTGCACTAGTGCTGGTAGAATGACAGGGAGAATTATCTTGACAAATTGAGGATGAATTCCATCAAAGCTAGAAGCATTAGATTTTACAGATAACAAACATTCAACAATTTCGGGACTGTCAACACAAGAGAACTCAAATGTGGCATCTATTAGGGAACGCTCATGTGGGCGTTTTGTTTTTTTAATTGGAGTGCTGTGTGAAGTATATTATTATTTTTCTTTGTGAGACATTCACGCAAATAAACTGCAAATTCAGAATTTAGTCCAAAGTCGTGTAATTGTAATTGTTTCTTATTTTGTTTCCGGTATCTAGCGACGGAGGTGAGAACATAATTTCTATCGTATGCAGATTGAAACTTTATTATAATCGGAGAGTTTTTGTTGTTTTGTCGTGTGCGAATACGAAATGTCATGTCATTTATGATTGGTGGTTTTATGTTCAACACATGGCATAAGCAATTGAAATAATTACTTATATTTTCGTTTTCTGTTTATATATTTTTGTTCTCAAGTTCCTCCTGCGTGGTTTTAATTTCATCGAGTTACTTTCGTAGATCAGTGATTTCTGGGTGGTTGGCTGTCAAATCAGTGTTTACATTTGCCAAAGTAGTTTTACATGGTATGATTAATTTCTAGTTGTGTAATTTTAGAGTTTATTGTTGCAATAGATTGGCTAAGTTCGGTAAATTGCGAATCAATTTTATTTGCGAGTGTATCATTGTTTTCTTTTATTTTTGATGATATTAGTGAAATAATTAACTCACTTTGACTTTTAAGTTGTATGTCCATTTTAGTCAATAAAATGTTTTCATTGACAGCCATTTTTTTGGAAAGAGGCAAATCATTTGATGTTCGAGGTGAGTTTGCACTTGTGATTTTTGGGTTGGAGTTTGATCTTATACGTTTTTGGTTATTGGACATGATTAATTATGTATTGGTTGCAAGTTCGGTACTAGCAAAAATCCTCCTTAAGCGAATAAAAGACTATCTCGAAAATACACTTGACGCCGAACAAGCAGAATTCGCACTGAATCTTCCTGTGTATACCACATCAACACCTTACGGATCACCATCGAACAGTGCATTGAATATGGATCACCACTTCGACTTCGAATATGCTTTCGGCAGTATCAGAAGTATTTATTTTACTCGCTTTGCAATTGATTGCAATTTTGAAGGTTACATATGATGGATCCAAATGTCACACTCTGCATAAAGGAAGGTTGTCAAAGGAATTGGAAATCCAAAGTGGGGTTCAGCAAGCCCGTATACTTACTTACATCTATAAGTTACAAAAATATCGTGTTCTGTTCCTGTTGGTGATAACTGATAAGTGTTGTACAGCTCTCGGAAGAAATGTAGGAATTTGGTGGACTCTGCAATCACACATGAAACATCTGGATAACTGGGACGATCAACGTATGCTTACTCTCTCATATTAGCAAGGTGTAGAGAGAAGTTGAAATCATTGGTCTAACGATCAAGACAGCAAAAACAAAAAGGATCAGCTTTATAACTGTACATCTTCCCAAGTAGATATTTCTGGACAACCAGTGAAGATATGCTAGAGAATTTTAAATGTCTTTAAAGCATTTGCTCTACTGATGGCGGAACCAACGGCGCATACAGGGAGGGGGTCACGGGGTCATGTCCCCCCGAGAACTCAAGATTATTTTGTTGATCTGAAATAATTATTTAGTAACCACATAGAAAAAAAAAAAAATGAAAGTTGGTTACTTAGAAAGCTAGTAGGATTTTTGATTGTTAATTTAGAATTCAATAGAGAATTTGAATGTTGGTAACTTCAATTCAATAAGAAATTTAATACAACAACAAATTTCTCATATGATAATACATTCAAAACTTAAAATATATGCATAGGCTAGTTTCCGTTTTGAGATGACAGCCAAAACCTGTTAAACCAAACAGAAATCAAAGTGCAGAGTTGTTACCAAATTTTCACTCAGTAAAGTAAAAACTAATAGGATTTTCAAAAAAAGAACATTTTTTTTTCTGAAAATAAAATCTTTAAACACATTTTAGAACACATACAGAAATTGTTTTGTTTGATTTCTGTATGACAAATTATTTTTAAAAGCAAAAAAGTGATAACTTTCGATTTATAGTTATTCTAACCAAAAAATATAAATGTTAACGATAAAAGACATAAATATATAAAACTATGATGAAAACCTATTATGAAAGGATTTTGTTTGCACTTATTCAATATTTACGATCGAACAATATTGTTATTGATTTGGATGTGGATTACTTTTACAAAGTAACCTATGAATCCCATAATGCAAAAGCCAATAGCTATGGTAAAGGAGATTTTTTGGAACACCTTGCGGTGAACCTTTTGACCAGTCGGATGGAATTATTGACGAAAAGCGACTAGGCTCGTAGAATTTAACAATTTTGCCCATTATTTTTATCAGAAAGGCTTACTGGTAAGAAAGATTAGGTATATTTGATGTACATATTTATTTTGGAAGGTGCCTTTCACTTTTCCATCGGTGGCAGTCTTAGTGACATACAGTTTTTCCAAATCAGAGGCATTTCGAAATCACTCGTGAACTTTGTTCACACTATTCTTGAAACGCAACGAAAAAGAATCTTTGTATTCAATTATAATACGAATATGTAATGTATTTTCATCAGCGGGAGATAAAATGGCTAGGAGCATACAACAGCTCATCTGCAAAATTTGGTCGGAGGAAAGTATGCCCGATGAATGGAACCTCGGTATAGTGTGCCCCATCCATAATAAGGGAGATGTTCTGAAATGTACCAACTACAGAGGAATAAGTCTCCTAAACGTCGCTTATAAAATCTTGTCGGCCATCCTGTGTGACCGCTTAAAACCTTTTGTCAACGATCTGATCGGCCCCTATCAGTGCGGTTTAAGGCCAGGCAAGTCAACCGTCGATCAAATGTTCACACTCTGACAGATTTTAGAAAAATCCCGGGAATTCCAGATCGATACACATTTTAAAGTCGCGTATGATAGCGTGAAAAGGGACGAATTATTATACGGCATCCCTGCCAAACTCGTCCGCCTGTGCAGGATGACGATGGAGAAATCTCGCTGCTCCGTCAAAATTGGTAAGAAGACCACCAATTCCTTTGATGTTGAGAAAGGATTGAGGCAAGGCGACGCGTTATCATGCAACCTATTCAACATCGTTCTTGAAGCCATTTTACGCAACGCAGATGTCAACACCAGCGGTACAATCTATCAAAAGTCCGTTTAAATGCTTGCATATGCAAATGACATAGACATTGTCGGCAGAACGAAGCGAGCTGTGGCAGGGGCATTTGCGAGCATTGAATCGGAGGCGGCTAGAATGGGATTGGCGGTTAATGAGGACAAGACGAAGTATATGCTGTCATCGAGAGAGGAATCTCAACATCGTCGACTCGGGCAAAATATCACGATGGACAGATATAACTTCGAAGTTGTCAAGGACTTTGTCTACCTGGGCTCCACTATTACATCGCAGAATGACATCAGTGCAGAGATCAAGCGAAGAATTACTCTTGCCAACCGCTGTTTCTTCGGTCTAAGAAGGCATTCAAGTAGTAAGGCCCTCTCTCATAGAACCAAGGAGACCCGTAACAGGTGGTGCAATCAAGTGAATGACGACATCAAAGCACTCGGTGTGCGCAACTGGAAGCGGCTAGCTAGGGACAGAGCTGGCTGGAGGGGCTTGTTAGTTGAGGCCGAAGCCCATACTGGGCTGTGAGCGCCATCAAAAGTAAAGTAAGTAAGTAATGTATTTTAGTTTTTCCACTATTGTAAAAAGAGCAATTTGCACAAGTGGTCATTTTTGAAAATCAGAGCTTTTGTTTTCATTTTCAGTAGTGAATATTTATATCTATTTACTAAAATTAAGAAACAGAAAACAGTGCACAGTACCTATGATATTTTACTAATTTTTCCTGCAACTTCAATTCGCTGAAATAAAAACTTTGATAGGATTAAAATAAATTCTGAATAAAATTCAAAACAAATGATCAAGCGAATCCAAAAATTTTTTTTCCTCAGTATTTTCACAGCTAGCTTAACTGATTGTCTTTGGTCAGGCAACTGGAGATTGCTGTATGCTGAGGCCCTCTGAAATAAAATATGTAACAGTCAGGAATAAAAACGAATAGCGTGTTCACTGGTCCAGCTAATGAAGGTTCTTTCGACTCAGTTGTTTATTTTAATTTTCTTTGGAACCGAAAATGAGGTAATTTTGCAAGTACCAAAAAAGTGTTTTCGTCTTAATTTGTTAATTTTTTTTGTATAGGTAGGTAGCTCATTTAATTTTGAATAGGCCTTGGCAGTTCGAAATATATATTTTCAACGAAATTGCCTAAATTGGCTTAGTGAAAATGTAGTTTTCGATGACTTTGGCGCATAAATCAGGCTGAATTTGACCGATGGCATCGATTATGTTGTCTTTGAGGGTCGAGGTGGTGTGCAACTTATTCGCATAGAGTGCGACTTAAGAAAGCCCCACAAGAAAAAGTCCAAAGGGGTCAAATAACGCGATCTTGGTGGCCAATTCACGTTGCCTCGGCGCGAGATAACCACACCATGAAAACGCTCGTGCAGAATATCGATTGTGTATTAATTAGGCTGTGTGGCACGTAGCGTCATCCTGTTGAAACCATATATCTTCAGTGTCCTTATCATCCAATTTAGGCCACAAGAAGTTGGTGATCATCGACCTTTAGCGATCGCCGTTGACGGTGATGGCCTGGCCAGCATCATTTTCGAAGAAATACGGACCGATGACGCCTCCAGGCATCCAGCCCAAAATCCACACAAAACAGTAACTTTATTTGGATGCATTGGCACCTCGTAAATCTCGCGTAGATTAGTGTCGTCCAAAGTCCGGCAATTTTGCTTACTCACGTACCCATTCATCCAAAGATGGGCCTCATCGCTAAAGATGATTTTTCGACCAAAATTGGGATACAAATTCTAACTGCTCTAAAACATCATTTGCACGTGTTGCTCGACGCTGTAACTCACCATGATGATTTGTCTGTAGTGAATGATTAAAAGACGATATTTTGACTGAAAGTAAAAGAAACAATATGGCCGCCACGAGCTGCCAAAATCATCCCGTCCCTATTGGAAAACCCTTTAGTATAGTTAATTATGATTTTTTCGCTTTTATTTTATATAGCTACGCGCAGTAAAATATGAAAAAAAAAAATATAAGGCACTTGACATTTAACAAATATTAGTTTGTGTTATTTTTTTTTGCATGACCCCCCCAAGAACTAAAGCTGTATACGCCCCTGGGCGGAACCGAACTGGATATAATCAGCCGAATCAGAAAAGCAATGGTTGGAATTGGAAGGTTGTTTTAAATATGAAGAAACAACTATTTAAGCACGATCAAGCTATTCGACTGTACCGTTCTAATGCTGAATTCATTCTTTTTTGTGAGCAGCACTTAGAAAACCACACCCCTGTCACAAGAAAGATCAAAAGGATTTTCTGGCTCAGTTGTATCTCAAATGATAAACTTCGTACGAGAATTGGTCAGGTACCCATTGACTCTATATAGTTCGAGGACGCAAGTGGCAGTGGAATACCACTAAAAGGAAACGAGTATATTGAGAATCAAACAATGCAATCGAACTCTCTCAATCAGTGAGGCAGACGAGGGGTCGACCTAGTAGTATTTGGGAAAGAGCAAACATCACAACTTGGGAAAAGATAGAGTCAGCTTATATACATCTTCAGAAACCGTACATGATGGTGCATGCCAGTAGTGAAGGTCCTTTTTCCCGCAAGGGGTATCCCACGGCCGTAACAGTTCTGAACACCTTTGTAAGTAACGTTGTTAAGCGACAAATTGCTACAACAATATCCATATAGACTTGGCTGTCGTAAAACTCAAGTTGTTTTTTCAATAAAATTTACGATAGGTATTAATTTTATTTCTATTTTGGCACGAGAACGATAACTACGGCGCCGCAAAATCATAACGGATTTTTGTAGAGGGGTTTAATACAAGCATTTTTTACTACGGGAGGGGAGGTATATCTCCCTTTGTTTAGGCGGTAGGGACAATTTTCTAAAAAATTACTTAAAATTAAAAAAAACAAGATTTAAAAACAACGGCAATACTTACAATAAAGTATTATACCGATTTTGAAAGCCAGAAATCTGTTCTTTAATCTTAAAGTTGAATTAAATTATTCGTCCCAAATGTTTTTGAAAAATTTGCATGCAAACTCAAAAGTTTGATAAAAAAATTGAAAAAAAAGTTTAGACCATTTTGATTTTTCAAAATTTTTAAACAAAGTGCTAAATTGGCTTTTAGTGGTCAATGCTTATATTAATTCTGAATCGAAAAGTTTTTGAGAAAATTAAAAATTACAAAAAGTACTTTTTTATACGATTTTTATTTGTTTGCTTGCTTACATAAATAGACTATGCTAGCTCCCAGCATTCCGGCGCGACGTATAAACATTGAGGTATGTCGCCGAAGTATTTTGAATGTAAATTGTTTGTTAGTAAAATTTGGGAGTTTTTTCCTCAATTTTTGGCGATTTTTCCAAACCGAATTTCAACGAAATTTATTGTCAATAGTTTTCCTTAACAACAGTTTATAAGATGGCCCGCTTCGCGGGATCAAGGGTCCTCTGTCCCACTCACGTCTCACGTGACTCCGTGGCTCCGCTTAGGGTATGATCAGTAGCCAGGCAGCCGCCTATATTGTCAGTTGGTGTGATTTCAGTTTATTTGTAATAAACAGTACCTAGGGGGGCCCGCTTCGCGTGTTCAAGGATTTGAACTCCCTTTTTGGGTTCTCTGTCCCGCTCACGCCCCTCCCGCCTAAAAGGAGTGAGGTAGACCCACGACCTGTAGTAAGAATTAATTGTATTAGGTAAGCCCCTCTATAAAAATCCGTTCTTATTTTGCTGCGCCGTAGTTATCGTACTCCCCCACATTAATTCTCAAAGTGAGATCACCGTTAACACCAACAATTTATGAAAAAGTAGTTAAAGTAATTTTCGATTTTCTCAAAAACTAGAAGACATAAATCCATTCGGTTTTTTGTAGGGCTGGCTCCGAGACTTCTGTAAGTCTCGTCTCGGTCTCGTTAAAATCGACAATTTTCAGTCTCGTCTCGGTCTCGTGTTGGTCTCGTATAATTAAGTCTCGTCTCGGTCTCGTCTCCGAAAAATACGATTTCCGGCCAACTTCTTGATTATTGGAACGAAATATTTTTGATTATTGTTTGAATACGTGCAGAAGAAAATAATTATTTAACTGAAATTGGATTTTTTAATTTATTAGACTTTCTGTAAATTTCGGTTCAAATATACAGTCTCGTCTCGGTCTCGTCTCGGTTGCTTAAAAGGCAATCTCGTCTCGTCTCGTCTCGGTCTCGTCATGCGAGACCGAGACTGAGACTTTTCTCGTCTCGTGGCCAGCCCTAGTTTTTTGTTCGATTCAGAATTGCCATAATCATCGACCAATAAAAGAAAATTTAGAACTTCATTTCACAATTTTTTAAAAAACAGGTCTAAATATTTTTTTGTTCATTTTTTCATCAAAATTTTGAGTTTGTATGCAAACTTCGAAAACTGTTGACATGAATTATTTAATTTATTATTGTTATTATTGTACTATTCGTACTAGAATGTCAGCTTATTAGGCTTGACCGTTCTTTATTCCGTCAATTTCATTGAATTTTTGAACAACAACAACAACTTAAAGGCGCTACCACCAATTGTTTGGCTGGAGATATAGCTATTTTGTGCTTTGCCACTTTTGCACTCATCATTCTCCTTTTTGTGGTGCTGAGCTTTAATCCAATTGTATTTGAAAAACTTTTTATGCACCCCATAGGATTCGAACCCACGCATATCAGATTTACTCAGTCTTAGCAGTCGTGTGCACTACGCACTCCACCGCCTTAGACCACTGACGTCACAGTCCGAGATGTGTTATTTGTTTATCAAATGCATTTGAATTATTTAATTTAAATTCAGGACATCTTTAAATTTTTTTTTATTAAATATTAAACACAACAAAACCGATTTTTTTAACATACCTATCGGTTTTTGCTTTAGTATCTAAACATACCTACACATCCTTTTGATTAGTTACACCAATAACAAAATAAAAGGGTACCATTGTCCCCAATTATTACTTCTTTGGAGACGCTAATGCTTACAACATTAAACTTCCCTCTTTCCGTTTTCAATTTCAACCACAATAAGAACACAAAACATGTTGCTAGCAATAAAGCTTCTCAAACTGTAATTTAGCTGATTAAATTGAATGATTTCTGTGGTTTTTATTTTCTTTATCTAGTTTACTTCTACGCTACCTGCTTGCTGCTATCGTGTTTCATTTTCAGTGAGAAAAAAAAACAAACAACCACACATACACACTGACACAACAAAAATAAATCCAATCCCACATCACCGAGAGATA